>JAPDVU010000003.1:136399532-137599532 GCA_026230045.1 Corynorhinus townsendii | reverse complement strand
CATTTGCAAAATTGGGTTATGTTTTGAGAAATTAATCATTAGGCAATTTCATTTTCTGTAAATATCATAGAGTGCACTTATACTCGCTTAGATGGTATAGCCTATTTCTCCTGGGTAACAAACCTATACAGCTAGTTATTGTACTGAAGACTATAGGCAATTGTAACACACTGTTTGTGTACATATTCAACATAGAAAATGTAAAATAGGGCACATGATGCAGTCTACAGATGGCGTTCTATTGAGTTGTACACTTAAAACCTATATGATTTTCTGAACCAATGTCACCCCAATAGATTCAATAAAAAATAAAGTAATAAAAACATATAACTTATGTTTCCTCTTATCATGCTAATATCAGAATAACATATCTAAATGCTTTTCCCTGGATCACCCTTGCCTACTCATGTTAGGACCTCAAGTCTCCTCCAATCACTTTCCATATTGGTTTTTTTTTCTTCTTCTTCTTCTAGGAAATGCCTCCAGTGTATTTATGAAATAGTCTTGCTTCCATTTGGTGTCTATATTTTCTTCCTTACTACTATTGGCTCATAGTTTTGATACAGTCTGAGACTGCCATGCTATGTGTGTTTTTTTATTTGCATGGCATTTGAAGCCTGCCTCAGGCACTAATAGAGCTGAGATGCTGCTGAGATGTCCTCTAAATACACCTCTCCAAGGAATAATCCACTCACACAATAGTAACTCTAGATGGAGAGGTAATGTCCTGTTCGTCACCACTGCTGCCACACATTAGCATGTGTTCCCAAGGTCTCATCAGAAGATTTCAAAAATGGTCCTGTATAGAATCTTGGACTGAGGCACAGTTTCTTCAAGATAGATTAATTGACATTTCAAGTGACTTAGCCCCTCATGTAAATGAATTTTTGATAGGTTCAGTATGGCAGGTTCTACTATCAGAAATCAGATTCTAGTATTTTAACATGGGTATGGAAAAGATTTTCAAATTGAGTGATTTGCTAAATATAGTTATGATCATACTATATTATCCTAATTGCTTTTACTTTACATAATTAGCATTTTTCATAGTCTTCATCTGAATATAATGTTTATAATTTTAAAAGCCAGTATATCTATTTGAGAGGATTCAGTGCCAAAATAAAGGTGTCTGATCCAAAGAATTCTCTCTCCTGATTTGGAAACATTATTTTGCTTGTATGGTAGGAGCAAGGGGCAATATAATAAAAGCTTGGGCTTTGCTGTTTTACAATGAAATTAAATGATGTAGTAGTACATCAAGGACTGGAGCCAGAAGTGCTTCCCATCTTACTATTAGACTAGAAGCTCGTGTTCCAAGTTTCTCATTCATGATTCTAATATTCTTCATGTGCCTTTCTCTTCAAGTACAGTAACATGTTGTTTCAGGATATCTTGCCTACAACCTCTTTGTAGAGCTTGTTCAGTTCAACAAATATTTATTGAACTACACTACACGTCAAGCACTGTGTTAGATGTTAGGAGTACAAAGGATGAATAACACATGGACCCTTCTCTGAGCCACATGGCTCCAGTTTTCTCTGAAAACTGCACATTCACATCCATCACTTCTATCTACTGACTGTTTTTCAGACAAGAAAAAATAAATCTAATAGAAAAGGAAGATGAAACCAAAGGGAATCAATTAAATTTTCCTCAGGGAAGCTCATGTGAACAGAAACAGGAAGATCAAAAAAGATCAATAGCCTAAAATTGTACCTGAGTGCCCTGCTTTTACATGTTTCTATAGATAATTGTCATTTAAGATGCCTTTTTACACCTATTTTATGTCAATTCTAAAATGGACACAATAAATGATTTTGTAAAAATACTTCTATAAACCAATGGAATAGATATCTTTGGCTTAAATTAAGGAAGCATTGAACACTAAAAGAGTTTCTAGAGCTGCTAACTAACTAGGGGGAGCATTTAAAATCAATTTTTGGGGAGAGAAAAAACAAATGTAATATTACATTCACAGGGTTTGCACACTAATAGAGCAAACACTCTATTATTACCCAATTTTTTCTCTGAAACAGAAGGAATAAAGATTTGCATTTTTGAAACAGATTTCTTATGCCAATAAATTCTAAGGTTTCCTTTTTATTTATGTAAGACTCCTGTTTAAAACAATAACAAAACATTTAGTCAGCAAGGAACAATTAGATGTATGCCATTACAATACTTCTATATTCACCACAGCTAGGAGAATTAATTCTTATTACGATCAGTAAAGTCAAACTGAATAGACAGAGCCTGTCAACTGAACTCCTCAGGGAAATAATATACACTAGCTGGGGAATGTTATCCGGGATTAACAAAGCCATTGTTCAGAAAATGTAAATTTAGGGCTGCTTATGTCTAGTGGGATTATGAAATGTATCTAGATTGAAAAGAAAAAATAATTAGCTTGATGCTTTTTCTAATTTTGCTTCACATACAATAACTGGTATTATCTGTGTATTAATGAGCAACCTGAATATTAAAAGTTATAGAAGTTTAAATATATTGGAAAGCAAATAAATGGTAAAGTATAAATAATAATTAAGTATATGAGAGTTGTATTCTCCCATACAATAATGTTAGTATGCTAGTATATATTCATAAATATAGATGACTTTAGAAATGAATATTTTTTAAAACAAGTTGTAGGAATTATGTTAAAAACATTTATATCAATATAATAAATATAGTTTAATCTGATTTTTTTCTTCTTTTTTGGAAAAGTAGTTCAGTTTTAGAAATCAGAAACTATAGTTTTGTGTCTAATATATTGGAAAGTTATGAGGAATATTTAGATATTTATGTGGATACAGACACATGGGATTCCAAATTACACTGAAATTCAAATTGGGGATTAAAGACAATGAATGAAGAATATTGTGTGTGCATGTGTGTATGTTTTATTCTAATGTTTAAATTAGATTGATTGTATTTTTTTTAGATTGATTGTATTTATACTTAATACAATAAATATTTATTTGGTATGAGCCATGAACTGTATTAAGTCCAGAGTTAATGGAATCATGACTACTATATAGTTTCTACCTATAAGTAGCTGAAATATAGTAATGGTATAAGGAAATACATAATTAGAAACAAAATGGGCATCTTACAAGAGAGTTTATTTAAAGGTTTACGAGTTTTTAAGGATAGAGTAAATAGCCTCTGTCAGGAACAGGGAAAGGCTTTATGATGAAAGTGGTGAAAAATAATTTGGTTTATACAGTAGGAAATAGTATATATTAGCATGTAGATAATTTGCAGCAAAAACAGTATTAAAAGCATAATATGATTTTATGGAAGTCTTTTCAATATTAACATCACAAAATATTGTCCTTATTGTAGATAGGAGACCATATTTCCTCAACCTCCACCACCACCCACCTATGTCATGGTAAATTCCCATGGGAAGAAAATATTTAATCGTATTGATTAAAATCTAAAACATTGTAATTATTTCTCATTTGCATGAAAGTTCCCCATGAGGGGAACTTTTTTCCCCCCAATGTTAATTTTATTGGGTGACATTGATTAATAAAATTATATAGATTTTAAGAGTAAAACTTTGTAATGTATCATCTATATATTGAATTGTGTACATTTCACTTTGGGTAGTGGGCAGGGAGTTTTAGAGGTTTTATGTACTGATGTGTGCCAAGATCCTAGAACAATGCCTAGTATATAATAAAAGTGCCTTATAAATGTGCATTGAATGAATGAAAAGGCACTAAAAATGGTGGCTATTACATGTTTTTAAGTAGCACCAGACTGTACGCTAATTGAAGGTAAGACCTATCTATTAGTTGACTTTTATAAATGCATAACTGTACTGTTTTGGAATGAGTGGATATCAGAAAAAATATTAATGAACAGCCCTAATCTACATGAAAAGGGCAAATGTCTTGGCATTTCAAATAAATTCAAGTAAACAAGTTATGAGACATTTAAAGGAAGTCAAATAGGTTTTGACCTTTTCAATTTCATTCATCCTTTAACTCAAAGATGTTATTAGAACTTAAATTATAACTATTGTGTAAATAAATTTCAGTTCAACTGGTTATCTTCGGGAGAAAACAAAATGTGTCCTGTGTATGTTATTTAATTATGTAGTAGAAAATCAGAATTTGTCACAAAGAAGTTGAAGATGCCAACATATTGTTATTCTGATCAGGAAAAGGAACTGAAAATACAATAATAAATTGTACTTTCATGTGCTTATGTGGAAACACTCCTAAAGAAAAAAATTCTGAGCGACACAGAAGGAATATCACCTGTGCCTCTGCAAAGTGCAGAAAAGGATTTTGAATATTTCTTTCACCACATTTGTAGTAAATATGTCTCTGGAAATTTGACCTTTAACAGATGACCGTATACTTCAAACACTCCCCGCCCCCTTTTTTTTCCCTTTTCTCCTAATTTATGTGCCAAATGAGAAAAGGAATTTCCATTACATTATGAACGGGTCATCCCCTCCCATACTGCATTTTTTCAGGGTCAACAATCATGAGCCATAATGGTTGCCTACTGCAGTTTAGAAGAGTCTGGTCAAATTGAAATAAAAACCCACTAAAAACGTATGTCTGAAGTTTTAGTCTCATTGATGGCTCTAGTAATCAGATATAATGTGTTAGAAATCTATAAAGAGTATAAATCAGATTTTCCCACTAATATAAACTTTCTGAAAATCTCCTCTAGCAAATTATTTGCTAAGATGTAGCCCAGATGACATTTGCCATATTGTTAAAAAAAGACTGTTTCTGGAACCAATTTCTATGCTAAAAGTGATGCTTTATCCTTAGGCAAGACATTTCAAACATATTTTGATTTCCTCTTTTTGTGTGTAAATTCTCATACAGTTAGGGTATATGCAAAAGTCCTACTTTATTGTATATGTGTACCTAATTGGTGGGTTACGTTTTGCCTTTCTAATCTTCTGCCTGTCTAATTACCTATCTAACATTTAAAAGGAAACTGGGTTATTATGAAGCAGAATGTTTAATTAAGCAAAGAATAATATAGTTCTAGAAATCAGATATCTACAATAATCATTTTAATCTAAATGCTAATAAATAATGTTTTATGTTACTAAGTAAATCTGAAAACCTCAGAATCTATGTGTTTGACTTCTTATGAACGTGTGATAAGTAATTTAAATGGTTTTTGTATATTTCTTATTTGAAGTTCTATTAGAGTTACCCTATTCATAGAGACTGCAAAATTTTAATTTTCATTTTGGTAACATTTACAATAACACTCTTTTGCATTTCTATAGAAATTTATAGTTGACAGTAATTGTATTTTTTCAATCCCAAACAACACCCTTCTAACAAAGGCAAATACTAGATGTTACAAGTGTTCAAATTCCAGTCAAAGCTCAAAGCATTAAATGACTTGCTAACATGTGCCAGTTCCGTAAGATAGTCCCACTTCTCTGATTATCTGTGGAAGCAATTTTAAAATTCCACATTTATTTAACAAATCAATGTAAATTCAATCCAATACATTGGCTTTTGTTGTCGTTGATTCACTAGGAACTCACAAAATGGCTCAAAAGGAATTTCTTCTCAAATAAATTAACATAAGTCATATCACCAAGTGTTCCAAGTGTGGTCAGATTTAGAAGGGGGAGCAGTAAAGCCAAGTATTTTAGTGCAAAAGATATGAGTCCAGTATGTCTTAATTTAAACCCTGACTAGGCTACTGAGCATTTATATCATGGAGCAAAAGCAGATTTACTGCTGTTCATATGGAAAATAATACAATAATTAATAAACAAAAACACAAGAATAAATTAGGTTTTGCCCCACCCTATAATATTGTTCTTGGACATTTTTCCTTTTATTCTCCAGGGCTTTAAAAAATATATTAACATGAGAGGCCTGGTGCACGAATTCTTGCATAGGTGGGGTCCCTCACCCTGGTCAGCAATTAGGGCCTATCGGGACCATCTCGCCCAGTCCCAATTGGGGATCGGGGCCAATCGGGGCCAGCTGGCCAGGGGGAGGGACTATGGGAGGTTGGCCAGCTGTGGGAGCACACTGACCACCAGAGGGCAACTTCTGCACTGAGGGTCTGTCCCCTGGTGGTCAGTGTGCATCATAGCTACTGGCTGGTCATCCAGTCATCCGGTCATCTGGTCGTCTGGTTGTAATGGTCGCTTAGGCTTTTATATATATAGATGGGAAAAATTACACCCACATAAGAAGACTTGTGTGGATGAATGAAGTAAAATATGCACAAACTTTAGAAGAGTGCCTACATATTTGATATGCTGAATAAAGAGTGGTCCCCTGCCCATTTGGTATTGAGACAGTGAATATGTATATACATTTTTATTCATACCAAAGAGTAAAGCAAAAGAAATAATTGGATAGACTGGATAATAGGAAATAATGAGGCTCCCAAATGAGAGGTGAGAATTTTGGAGGGTAATGACACAATTCACTAATATAGAACATCTACCATTGGCCCATGTGGAATGCTATTTGATGTTATGTGGAGAACCACTCTCTGATCCTACACAGAAATAAATGCATGCTATTACCTACATGTTAAATAAAAAAGAGATAACAAACTGTAGGGCTGTAGGGGAAAAAAAAAAACAAAACACAATCTCAATTGTCAGCAATAGAGTAGGGGACTCAGTAATGCAGGTAGTGACTGAGAAATCTAGAGTATTCTGTTCCAGATGTTTAAATTTAGATTTACTTCCTTGTATTATATGTGGTATAACTGATACCATGGTAATTAACCTAGTTATGAATAACTGGAAAGAAAGAAAGGGAAGGCCACATATCATAGGCATGCAATTTGTGCAGCTTTGCCAAGAAGCTGCAGTTTAACACTCCCCAGGTCTATTCCCCACATATCGCTTAGGGGGAGGGACTAGACAGGGGGAGAATAGACAGAAGCCCAGTAAAGTCTGGGTGAAATAAGGAAGATGCTTGCTTGTCAGTCACAACTGAGAACAGGTCATTGGCCAGAATAGTCACTGCAAGCATGGGAAGACTTGGAATATGTAATCCCCTAAACAAAGGTGCTCACTCTCTTATGCTCTTGCACTCTTGGTTCCTCTTGGTTGACTCCTGACTGTCATGTTCCTGCATTCAACCACGTGGACCCCACACAATGGACTAACGGACTGCACCTAGCTTGATGCTGTCCTGAGACCACCATGGGAAGGAACTCTGGACACTGGCTTTAGCTCTACTGAATCCCTGGTTGCACTTCTTTCAGGACTGGATTAAGGAAACGGGACTTTGGAAACATAGAGGTGTAACTTCACCCAAATGAAACTCACTCATCCTCCCATGTGAGTTGCAGAAAATTCTTAGTCTTGAGATATTGTAAGGGCACTCAGTGGGGAAAGGAATATCCCACTTCCACAGATAACATAACTTTAAGAATTTTGCATAATCAATACCTTTGCTGTTCAAAATGAATAAAATATGTTTTAGAAAAAAAAGGTGATATTTTGTAAGAAACAATTTTCTCTATAAGCCACTTCTATGCCAGTCTGTTTTCAAAGAACTATAATAAAGTTTCAGTGCTTACCCCACAAGCAACTAAGAAGCTGGAAGCAAGCCAGCTTGTTGCTACTCAACATGTTTAAAGCAAAAGCAATATTGTAAGCGGCAGACACTTTGATGTTAACGGCACATTAGATTACTCCTCAGACCTTTATTAGAAGGACTCCAAAGGTGCAGCCTTTGATAGGTGACAGGCTTGCTGTGTTTCAGCGAGTGGAACTTTGAATCTCCTTCTGAATTGTTAAGTTTCACCAGGGTCTCAATAATTTATTGGTGAATTCCAGGACCTTTTCTTTCTAAGACTGAACAGAAGTGTGACTTAAGTGTCCTTAATAACAATAAAGCAGAAAAATTCAATTTAATTTATTGTACAGTTTATTTTTTATTATGATTAGAAATTTTCTTCCTAAATATTTACAGTATGAGCATCCAATGAGATTCATACATTTTGTTTATTAAAAGAATTATTTATTCCCTTTGAGTTATATAAGCTTTCATAATATGTTTTCCCTATAAAATAAAACTTAGTAAGTATATGAATACATTATATTTCTAGCTTTTCTTACTATTAAAATCAGTTAAAGAACAACTCAACTATGTGTTTTTTATTTCATTATGGTTTCAACATTTTTAAAACTTATTTTCTAATATATATGTCTATGAAATATGTATTTTGTAATTGAATAAGTGCTTTTATTTGAAACTGGACATTCTACTCTCACTTGATAATAATTATTTATTTTCTGTATTAAAATAATTTATATTAACATGGTGGCAATAGTAATAATAATAAAATGGCATGAAATTGTGCTAAAATAAAAATTTATTATTAATACATTCAATGTAGTTTCAAAAGCCATCTGACTTGGTCTGTCATAAAAATATGTGTGCATTTCTCTAATAATATATTCTAGAGAACATCTAAAGATAATATATTTATATTGAATTCTTTCTAATCAAAAGTGATATAACCTCATCTTATACTAATATAGGACCAGCATTAGGGGGAGAAGGGATTATAAGCAAAGAAAACTAAAGATTTGAATTGATTTTCACAAAATGGTAGGCAACCCAAGATTGATAGACCCAGTCCTTTAACCACATCATGTGGATGTTTACTGAGGAATGGCTGTAAGCCTAACACTGCACTTTGCATGCATACTTGAAACTCTCCATCAAGTATGAATCAATCTGCTGAGTCAGCATGCTGTTGTGGTTTAAGTATCATTCTAAATGCAAAATAGGTACCATTCTGTGTCTGGTAAACAGTATATGTAAGCATAAGTCCCAGTTCACAATGACAGTTCTTAGGTACATAGTCAGAATTCTTTAAAGACTCAGACATCAGTGCAGAGAGAGCTCTTGGTCAGTCGACACTAGTTGTCCCCTCTACTTAGTGCCTTCTATTTTCCTCTTCACATTAGTAGCTTGAGTTTTTTCTTTCCTTATTTACCTCTAATTCATTCCTAAACCCCATACTAATCTGTATTCCTCCAACACTACTCCACTGAAACTGTTATTCCCCAAGGTCACCAATTACCTTATTTTTGCCAAAACCATTGAACACTTCCCAGTTTTGCCCCCTCCCCCTATATTAACTAGTACTGCATTTGACACTCTTGCCGCCTCCCACCTTCATGAAATATTGTTTTCTCCTAACTCATTACTTTTCTCTTAGTTTTTTGCTTGCTTATTTATGCTGTCTTTATTTACTTCTGTCCTTCCTAAATGTTGATATTTTTCAAAGACCTGCCTTTAGTTCTTTTCTATTAATATATATATATATATATATATATATATATATATATATATATATATATATATATCCTATCTAATAAAAGAGTAATATGCAAATTAACTATCACTCGGTGACAAAAAGGCAGTGCCCATAGCCACAAGATGGCGGCCCCCAGTCCTCTCAGGCCCACTGGAGTCTCCTAGTCCCAGGGAAGGCTGCCACTGAGAGCCAGCAGCATAAGCAGCCTGGCAGAATGCTGCCCAGTGGCCCTCCTGACCCTTTATAAAAAACAAAAACAAATTCACTCCCCACAGAGTGATCCCCCCCACACACACCTGCAGCCTGGTGTCTCAGCCTGGGAGGCACCCACACCCCCACGGAGTGATCCCCCACACACACACCTATAGCCTCAGGGTCTCAGCCTCAGAAGCGTCTGCGACTGGGTAAGTGATCCTGCCCCACTGGCAGCCTAGGGGAGTCCACCTTGGAACTTCCCTTGCCCCCAGCGGAGTGATTGGACATGGGGGGAGGCAGGTATCTGAGCGATGCTGCCCAGCAAACCTCTTATTAGGTAGAAACTTCTGACCAGGTTAGGGAGGTAAATAGATTTTGTTTAAAATCTTTAGAAACCGCAAAGGAAAGGTCTGAGGTAGGGTTTCACATCGGAAGTAACTTACAACTAATTTCTGAAGGCAAACGGGGACATTGCAGTTACATTAGTGGAGAGTACCCTGGAGGTTGGCTCTGCAATGGTGATGGCGGGCACACCCCACCCTGGTTCCTCAGCACCTCGAGCAGGGCTTGAGTCCACCCAGGAACCTTTTCCCCTACAGTTTTCACCAAGGCAGGGAGGTTTTGTAGACATGAATAAGAAGTGCCCACGCACAAGTCCTGAAGATGCCGGGGCGGCAGAAAGGACAAACTGGGAAAAGAGCAAAACCAGAAATACCACCAATCCCAACATAGATCATCTTTTTCTTCAGATGACAGTGTGTTTCCCTCTTCTTCGTCTTCTGGAAGCGAGACAGATTCAAGTACTGACGATTCTACCAACGGAAAAGTTAAGACAAAGAGAGGACAGAAAAGGAGTAAAAAGAGAAAAGAAAGAAAGGACAAAAGATGAAACATCAAGAAAAGAAAGAGAAGGAAGAAATGAAGAAACAACCACATGATATCACCTTTCCAAGGTCTCATGAAATTCCTGTTTAAGGAGTTTATTTTATGACACTTTTAGTTTGGGTTTACATTTTTACTGGTTTGTCAAGACCACAGCAGGCACACTGTCCAATATGTATTTTTAAAATATATTTTATTGATTTTTTACAGAGAGGAAGAGAAAAGGATAGAGAGCTAGAAACATCTATGAGAGAGAAACATCAATCAGCTGCCTCCTGCACACTCCCCACTGGTTATTGCCCCCAACCAAGGTACATGCCCTTGACTGGAATCGAACCTGGGACCCTTGAATCTGCAGGCAAACACTACATCCACTGAGCCAAACCAGTTAGGGCTGTCCAATATGTTAAAGAAAAAATCCTATCTAATAAAGAGGGAATATGGAGGGGAAGGCATTTGGGGGTGACCGGGCTGTCAGGAGAGGGCAGTTGGGGACGATCGGGCCAACAGGGGAGCAGTTAGGTGTTGATCAAGCTAGCAGGGGAGTAGTTAGGGGGTGATCAGGCTGGCAGGCAGAAGCAGTTAGGGGCAATCAGGCTGGCAGGCAAGCAGTTGGGAGCCAGCAGTCCCAGATTGTGAAAGGGATATCCCAGATTGGAGAGGGTGCAGGTTGGGCTGAGGGACACCCCCCAAGTGCATGAATTTTGTGCACCTGGTTTCATATATATATATATATACACATATATATATATATATATATGTGTATATATATATATATATATTACATTGCTGAGATATTTCATCCATTCCCATAGGTTAATTTATATTTTTATGATTCACAAGGCAGCTATTTCTAATGAACTCCAGTTCAGTTGCATAATAAATATTTTTTTGCTCCTAGTTGCTCAAATTCATCTACTTCTCTTCTTCTCCATGCCACAATCTCTGTTCAGGCTACATCATTTCTTTCCTCAATAACACTTAACTCTTGACTGACATCTCTGTACTAAAGTTGTCTACACCAGGTAAGTAAAGGGGAAGGGGATGCGTAGAAATCTTTAATACTGTCAACAATAAAAAATAAAGTTGTCTACTCCCATTCCATCCACAGAAAAGCAAAAGGGTTTTATGGTTTCATCTCCCCCCCTTCCCCCCCAAAAAAAGAAAAAAAACACAAAAAACCACATACAGATATATGCATGTCACTCCTTGAATAAAACTAAAACTCTCCACTGACTTCCTTCTTCAGGTAACAATACAAACTTCATACTACAGTTTTACAAGTTCCTTTTGTAATATTTCCTCTCCTCTTACCAACTTCTCCAGACTCATCTTCCCCCTTGACATCTTGTTTCCAGCCTCTGTCATTCCGCTAACTGTACTAGTATGCTTTTGTCATACTGACTTTTTTGTATATTGATCAATGTGGGTTGCTATCTTTTATTTCCGAGTGTTTGTATATGCAATTCTAAACGCCATGTCGTTTTACTTTGCTATGTTCTGCTCAGTTTCTGTTTTTCAATTAATCTAAGTTTGGAAGGCACTCCTCTTGGAAATCTTCCCCCTGATGTTGTAGACGATATTAATCACCTTAGCATGAATCTCACAGTGTCTTAAACTTACTCCTAAGTAAGTACTTGCCTCCTTTCATGAAGTGTGACTGAAGGGTGGTGCTGGGTCATATTTATTGTCATTTTCCTTAGAGGGCCTTGAATAAGATTGCTGTTAAATAAATATTTGCAATGCAAGTTAAAAACAACCACCACTAACAACTACTACAAAAACCTGAGTCCACATTATGCCACAAAAAGTCATCAGATATTAAGATACAATCTTGGGGCTAATCTAGTATTATGTCACAGTTCTAAATAGAAATCGATCTTGTCTTTGCAGCAGACTGAGAGCTCCAATTTATGGCCATTCAAGATGTGAGTGCCGATGTGGTACTGGCACCACAGAATCATATGCTTTCAATGTTTATGTGCAATGTGGGGGATAATGAAATGCAAAAAATACAATAAAATACAAATAATAATAATGGGATCGGTCTCACCTAATAGTCTAAATGTAGGGAATTTTCAGGATTGGTTGGAAGATCTGATTCAAAGCCCTGAATTCTTCCCTGCTCTCAAGCCTCCTATGCTAATTGATGTGGCCCTTTGACTATGTGAGGTTGGCAAGACATCTGCAGCAGTTCCACAAAAGGGATTTCATCATCTCTGTCTCTATTTTAGGAAAAAGAAATCTCAACAACTCTACTCTCATTCCAACAGGCTTCTGCTCATATCTTGTAGGCAAAGATTAGGTCCCGGTTCTATTTCTAAATCCCTGGCAACATAGAAAGGGGTTACAAAGATAGCCTAAATTAATAATGGGGAAGTAGAAAAAAAAATGTCAAGGAGTCAACCACCATGACCAATACAAAACCAAAGGTCAACAAAGTTACCACTGTTTCACTTCTAAAATCAATGCCGTGTGTAGGATGGCTATTACACAAATATATAAGCATCATAGATGGAAATGGGGCTGAGAGCTCATACAGGGTCAGTTAAAATGTTATAATTGTAACCAGAGTCACTGACTAAATGATTGAAGATTCCTTTCAAGTTCAACTTGAAAAAAGAGATTACAAAGTTGGACACTTTAATATGAGGAAAAATATTTTGCAGCCAATGAATCTAAAAAGCAATCATTCATTGTGATTATTGTGGTACATAATTACTAGAGAGGGATTAAAAAGTTTTTGGCTCAATTTGTATACCTGGGATAGGCTGTATCTTAAATAAGATGCTACATGTCCCATTAGCCTAGTTTTTCTTTAATTATATAAGTTAAGAAAAAGAGAGTATGTAGGGAGCAGTTATAGGGTTAAGCCTAGGACTGACCTGCTGGCAAAGCCACAAACAAGTCCCAGCTTAGAGGGCACAGCCCTCTTAGCATAATTAAGCTTGATCTTGTGACTGCTCCCTAGATCTTTCCTGGGTAGCTAATGGGCTGTGGGAGGTGCAGCAAGTGCTGCCAAAACAAGTGAAACTTACAAGAACATTGTAAATTACCTTGTTTACCTCTGACTACAAAATAAAGCATCAGCTTACAGTCTGGATCTGTTCTGTGGTTTCAGTCACGCACAGAAGATCCACCTAGACCCAGCTTATTCTCTTTGTCTGTCTTTTCTTCATCCTTCTCCAGCCCTCCCTCAGGCTTGCCAAACCCTTGGCTGTGCTGGCGCAACACAAGTGGCACCCAATGCAGGGCTGAGTTCGGCCCAGGTGGTACTCAATGTGGACCTGAGTGTGAGGGAACTGCAATTGTCAGGTGAAAGGAGGCCCCAAGGCATGCGCACACAGTAAATAAGGTAGGGGTATAGTACTAGCTAGGTGTAAAACATGGGAAATTCAAGATTGAAGGGAAAGAATGTATGCGTATCCATGCTTAAGGCTATGCTCCAAGCAAGGGGCTGCTCTGTGAGGTATGAACAGCTTTTCAATTTTTTTGATTTTGTGAGTAAAACCTGCCCATGGTTTTCTGAGGAAGAAAAGGTAAATATAGAGGCATGGGAGAAGGTAGGAAAACAACTTCACGATCATTATATAGCTGAAGGTCCAGAAGAAATGCCTGCCTCTACTTTCAGTCTGTGGTCCCTGATTCGGGACTCCCTAGAGCCCACTCCAGAAGGGGAGTGGAGGAATGTGGCAGGGGAATCAAAACAGAAAGGGGGAGAAGGATGTTATGTGTCACCTCAAAACAAACTCAGTGATGTTCTTTATACTTTAAATTTTTTGAATTGCGATGCAGAGGGTCGTACAGCAGCCGAAAGGCATTGGGCCTCCTGTACAATAGCCTCCACGGGGTTAGCCCAATGGAAGGATGCACAAACAGGACAATGGTTTGGACCAGATCCAGTAATGATGTGGGGAAGAAGCTGTGTTTGTATCTTTCCAGAAGGAGCAGTGCAGCCAATTTGGGTGCCAGAGCGTTACGTACTTCACCACAATGGACCCAGAGAAGCTCCTTGTCCCATCGTTCAAAAGACTGGGAGTTGCCCCAATGGCAGCAAAGCGGAAAAGGAAGATGACAAAGGCTATACAAAAGACTGAGGTGCCAACATGGGGTCAGCTGAAGAAGTTAACAACTGAGGCCCAGCAGATGGCAGAAAGCAAGAAGTAGAAGCTATTTCCTCAATCATGTTTCTGGCCATGCTAGCATTGGTTAGCTGCCAGTCTTCTGCAAACTCTTACACAGCCAAGTCCAAGGACTCTTGAGTAAATCAGCAAAAGAAACTTTCCTTTAGTAGAAAAATGTTACTGTAGTTTGATTTCTCTAGTATTGTAGTGTTGCGTTGGCATTGTTTTATTAATAACCATGTCTGGGTTTTACATTGGTATTGTTTTGATATTGGGTTTTGCATTGGCATTGTTTTGTTAATATTTTAATAGTCAGAACTTTGTTCTTGATGCTTAAGTTTTACTTCCATTATTAGTAGCTTAAAATTAAAAGAAGGGCGAGATGTAGGAGCAGTTATAGGGTTAAGCCTAGGACTGACCTGCTGGCAAAGCCACAAACAAGTCCCAGCTTAGAGGGCACAGCCCTCTTAGCATAATTAAGCTTGATCTTGTGACTTGCTCCCTAGATCTTTCCTGGGTAGCTAATGGGCTGTGGGAGGTGCAGCAAGTGCTGCCAAAACAAGTATACTTACAAGAACATTGTAAATTACCTTGTTTACCTCTGACTACAAAATAAAGCATCAGCTTGCAGTCGGGATCTATTCTGTGATCTCAGTCACGCACAGAAGATCCACCTAGACCCAGCTTATTCTCTTTGTCTGTCTTTTCTTCATCTTTCTCTGGCCCTCCCTCAGGCTTGCCAAACCCTTGGCTGTGCTGGCGTGGCACAAGAGTACAAATTTTGTGGATGGGTAGTTCAATATAAACATGATAACGACATAGAAAATACACACACCATACGCACACATACACACACACAGCATCAAAATGACAACTTATCATTTAATAAAATAGTGTGGTAAAAGTTCTGGAGATAGATGACCAACTTTTACTTTGTTTCCCAGTTTCATCACTCACTAGCAATGTGACCTTCCTAACTAATTCTAGGTACTCTTATCAATAAAATTGTGGTAATAAATCATTTCCAATTCTTAGGATTGTTTCAAGTTTAAGGTAAAAATACATATAAGTGCTTAACATAATTCCTATCACATTATAAATAACATAAACATTAGCTATAGAAGTAACAAACATAAGATAATTTTATTAAAATAATATTATAAATAATCATATTGAATATAATTTTAAATAACAATATTGTAAATATTGTAAACATTATTATTTACAATATTAAGCCTGAGTAAAATGCACAATAGCATTTCTTTTTCTTTCAACTATTTATTGATTAACACTTTTATTTTAAATCAGTCTTTATATGTAAATAAAACCCACTGTTATTATAAGTTCATTTTCTTCCCCTTAGTTATATCTCTGTGGGAATTAAATTGAAGACATAACATCATGCAGGAGGCTATACATATATTAGGAGAAAAACTAATCTTGATTTAAGTTTTCTGAGTTTCACAATCCATTTATAATAAAGTTTCATAAAAGTATAAATCAAGAGATACGACATTAGGGAATAGAGAAAACAAGATACTTATAAGATCACATTGGAGAGTGACATCACAAAATTAAATGGCAAAGAGAAAACTATAACTCCCAAATGGCACCACTTGTAATAAAGCCCATGATACAAAACCTGTATTTAATACCTGACCTAATTGCTGTTTCAATCTCTCCCAGAGATATAATCTTAATCAACCAGTTTGGAATTTTCTGTTCAACACCAAAGAGGCCATCTATCACAAGAGCCCTGTCTATATCCCATAGAAAGAAATAATTTTCATGATAAAAACACAACAACACCACCCTGGCTGTTCCTCAAAGAAGTCCTGACGTTGCCACCATGTGCCCACCATCCAGATATCATTGCTGACATGTACACATAAGGAACTGTTGGACATTGAAACGGGGACTCAGAACTGTTGGACATTGAAATTGGGACTCAAACATTTTTTTGTCTTGTCTTGTTTTGTTATTATATGTTTATTTCCAGTCTGCAAAGGCAAAACTTTTTAAAGGAAAGAAATGGTGGGAAAAAGATACAGAGGCAAAGAAGCATTGAACAGACTGTCAAACTACATTGGGAAGACAGGGGAGGTTGGGCGAGGAGGGCTGTAAGAGACCAACCGAAGGACTTGTACGCATGCATATAAGCACAACCAATGGATATAAGACACTGGGGCGGGGGGGGGGGCAGGGTGGGCAGGTGAAGACATGTCCTGGGGGGTAGGGAGGGGAGGTCGGGGGGAGATCAAGGGGGAAAAAAAAGGAGACATATGTACTACTATTTGTAATACTTAAAACAATAAAAATAAAATTTAAAAAATAAATAAATAAAAATAAAGACTATAAAATAAAAAAAATATATATATATTTTATTGATTTTTTACAGAGAGGAAGGAAGAGGGATAGAGAGTTAAAAACATCTATGAGAGAGAAACATTGATCAGCTGCTTCCTGCACACTCCCTACGGGGGATGTGCCCGCACCAAGGTAAGTGCCTTTGACCAGAATCAAACCTGGGACCCTTCAGTCCGCCACTCTATCCACTGAGCCAAACCGGTTAGGGCAACCCTTTCTTTTCTTTTGTTAATAGCTCCTTTACCTTACCCTGCTTCCTATAATAACCTATTTTGTACAATTCATCTGAGCATCCTTCTGCAATGTAGATGGGATGCTGCCCGATTCATTAATTGCTTCATAAAGCCAATTAAATTTTCAAATTTACTTGATTGAATTTTGTTTTGTAACAACTGTAACAGCTAATCCATAAATAAATTGATGCTGCTGTCCTGAGATAAGGCATTTGTATTTCCATATTTTATAAGGCTAGCCTACTTTACAACATTAAGTTGATACATCAAGCTGGTCTTTAATAATGTTTAATCCTATGACCAAAATTGACACTTTTGTAACTTTTCATTTCCTCTATAGGGAAGTTTGTCCATAGACTACCATTTTTTTCCTCTGTGTTCTGTGGGCTTGGCATCTTGTATAAGTGAGTTTAAAATTTGGGGGTTGTAGAGTCATTTTGAACAGACATGGGTCAAAGGCATGAACTTTACAATGTATAGATATTGGTAAGACAGGCAGCTTGCAGATAACCAACCACAAGGTGGTAAGGCATGTAAACCAATCCCAAGAATGTTGCTTAGGCAAAATTATTTGAAAAGACCAATCAGGAACTAACAAGCATACCAGTATATACAAAAAAGTACATGCACTTCCTTCCCCCACCCTCCCACCTCCCTTTGCACGGGAGCTATGCATAAGCCATGTGGGACTCTACACATGGACTAGTAGACTTTAAGCTTTGGATATTGGCCTGCTCCAGGAACCTCAGCTGCACCTTTTCCAGGACTGGCTTCTCTCAATAAACTTGGTTCTGCTGTTTTTGTCTATGACTTCATTCTTTAATTTTGTGAGCCAACAATCTGGGACTCAAAACTCACATTTTGGTTTCAATTTGAAAGATACAGAATCATTTTGCAAAATTGAGGTTGTTCTTGGGTAGCATTCTATATAATAAAGAGATAATATGCAAATTGACCCTCATGCCATAATGCCGTCACAAGATGGCTGTGCCCACAGTGGAGGTGGGGTTTCCGTAATGAGCTGTAATGAGCAATCAGCAGGGACCTGAGGCTGCTCCCCATGCCCACCGGGCAGGGCTTGATGGGGAACCTCAGGCTGGGCCTCCCTGCCTGGCATACGCCAGGGGACCTGAGGCTGTGCTCCCCCCCCCCCCCCCGCTGGGCAGAGCTTGACGGGGGACCTCAGGCTGTGCCCCCTGCCCAGCAGGGCTTGATGGGGGTGGGGCTGGCTGGGTCTGGATCTTGCCCAATGAAGGTTGGGCCGGCTGGGTCTGGGTCTCGCGTGATTTCGAGGCACACACATGTGGGTAGGGACTTGAATCTGGGACCCACTGCATCTCCAGATTCTGACAGGAGGAAGATTTTCAAATATATTTCATTAATTTTATTTCATCTCTGACACTTCTATTATAGAGAAAGGGCAAATAGCAATATTAAAATATTTCCTCTAATTAATTCCATTGTAATGTGCACAGGTTTCATTCACTGGGCCACTAGTTTATTATAAAACCAATACTTAGGCAATAATAATATATGACTGACATGCAGTTTAGGTATTTCTCTTTACTTTTTTAATACCTACGTAAACCCAGAATAAAATAAGAACATTATTATTAAAATGCATTAGTGGCTTTTCCTTCCCAATCACACCCCCAGTTAAGGGATCTGCATGTCCTAAATATTAGGGTTGGCAGAGCTCATCTTCTGCAAATACATTGCATAGTCAAGTAATACAAAAGTCTGAACACATACATGGTTCTTTGAGCTGTCTGCAAAGAATGATCTATGATTGAAAGAATTTAGTTCTCTTGCACGTTACCTTGTTCTATTTTATACATTTTTATAGTGTTCTTATTTATTATGCTACAACATTTGATGTTTTTTATTACAGTCTTTATGTTTACCAAAACATAAAAAGGAAGTGTCAATGTGAGCACATGCATCTCCGTTGTTACAGAGTTTATTTGAATTAAGCTTACACAGTTTCAGGGTGAGCAAGCATAAAGCAATTGCTGAAGGGACAACTCTAATATGCTAGAAAACCTGGACAGCCCAGACATAAATTTGTAGAAAGTAGATCTAAATTTGTATTGTATGCCATCTTCAAATGGTTAAGCCTTTTTACTCAATAATCAATATTCCATCCAGCAAAATAATAAAACTTAGAATTATTTATGGTAACAATTGAGGTGTACTTTTCAGTCACAAGAGGGATGAAAAAGTTAGTGGAGAGGTGATGTGATTTAATGAAAAGGCCATTGAACAAGCCACAGAGGCACTCAAATGAGATCATAAATGTGAAAGCCTCTGAAAAAAAGATGAAGTATTATGCAAACATAGTATTAATAGTAAAAATCTAAAATGTTCAATGCTAGCAGAATCAGGATTAGCCGAATAACATTAAACATTTTTCAATACAAACAGAAATATGTGGTATCATGGGAAACTCTAAGACCCACGATTCAACTTCCAACTTAGAATTACTGCTTTTGTGTTCTTAAAGGTTGACCCTTAGCATCCTTTCTACACACGATCTTTTAACTTTGTTATTAAATAGTTGTATTCTGCTGATGTTCTTTTTTTTTTCCCCTTTCAGAAATGTTCTTTGGCAACTGCATTATTAAAACTGGACATGTTCCAAAAGAGTTGTCTGAAACCATGGCAAATTTTCATTCAATCTCAGTGGAGTAACTAACTTCAGGGTAATTGTCCCAAAGACATCACACGCTGCATGTCTCAATAAATCTGGCTTGGATAACATGAACATTTGCTTTCATGGAAGCTTGTGAAGAAAGGAACATAATACATTTCCTGTAAAATGCCAAATTACATAGACATTCCAGAGAGCCAGTGAAAGTCTTCAGAAGTTCATTTAAGAAGGTTTATATCTCTATTTTTCTTCTACATTCTTGTGTAAAAAAAGAAGCATACATTTCCTACATTTATTTATTAGCTCATTGGTATGGACTCATGCATTTTTTATTTTGTTCAATAGCTTATAATTCATACTGTGCTTAATTCTTTTGGTCCTCACATTTTCCCAGATTGGGTCAAGCTCTGGGTCAGAGCTGCCCTGCCCGAGAGGGAAAGGCAGCCACCTTCAGCAATGAGGGCTTCAGTGGTAGCTGATCCTGGGCTGTCCCAGATCCTAGACTTACGTGACTGCTATATATGTGAAAACTTTATAGAGTGACACCCTAACTGCAGGTGGTAAAGACATGTCAAAACAGTCTGGTCAGCAATGCTGACAAGCCTTTTGCTTCAGTCTAATGTCTAGCTTCATCCCACAAAACCACTCTTCCTGAGCCTCAATGGAACCTGCTTGACTAGCCCAGCCCTCAACAGCACCCAAGATTCAGAAAGAGATCATTTGTGTTACCTTCTGTAGCATCCCCATGTCTCAGAAATTATTCCCACTCCATGGCCTACTCCCTTTTTATTATCCCATCAAATCACCCTGGATGAAAAATGTGAAGGGATTGAAAAGTACAGGATTGGGTGTTAGAAAATATATCATGGGAATATAAAGTATAGCATAGGAAATATAGCCAATAATATTGTAACAACTATGTATGGTGCCAGTTGGGTACTGGGAATATCAGGGAGAACACTTTGCTAACTAACCACTGTGCTATAAATATCTGAAACTATTGCACAATAATATTGAATTTAAAAGAATTTATTTTTTTTACAAAACAGCCATCTCTCTTGGTTTGCACCTTTTACACAGTTTCCTGAGACACAGGGTACAACTTTGAAGGACTACTTAATGAAATTTGAGTTTTCCCAGGGCCTCAGCATCAAATACACCAAGCTCCACTTTATGCTGTGAAAAAGCCAAAATTGGTCAGAGTGATGTGCTATTCAGTCCAACTCTAAAGGATATGTGGCAAAAACTCTTCAGTTGCAGGATCCTGCAAGATGAATGCAAAGAGACACAGTCATTGGCCAGAAAGCTGATTCGCCAAACACTGATGCTGCCACAGATTCAATTTTTCACTTGAAATTGCATCATTTCTGGTATTTAAATGACTGAGTGGTGCATGGATTGTCCTCTCAGATTCCCAAGTGGCAATGCTTTGTCCCATGTGATTAGGCATGGACCTCACACAACTCTCTTTTTTTGCTGTTTCTCCCACTAACTATTCCACATGTACTGACCCCTTTTCTCATCTCTTATATCCTGGACACTTGAGTTTGGTCCAGAAGTTTCAATAGCTTTTACTAATTTGGTTTGGTTTTCTGGGAAATAACTACGATAAAACATGAGGGTCTTTTGAAGTATATAGAATGGATAAAAGAGGAGAAAAAGTGGGAAGGGGGGCTGCTGAAAGATTAGCCGTGTTACCCAACCCTGTCTTTACACAGCTCCTCAGCAATGGGCCATGAAAGGCGTTAACCCCCACTTGCCACCTCCACACATATACACATATTCCAGCTCCTTACAGGCTCTGCTGGCCCCTCAGAACACCCAGGGGAACAGAAACTGGATCTAGCTGCTGTAAGAGCCCAGGAACAGGAGGTCTTTTGGATATTTTTCCTTATTGAACAGACTAATAGCAATGGTGACCCACGTGATAATATCAGCAAAGTGACACTCAGTTGCACTGCTCTGGATTATGAGTTGAAAATAGGGGTTCCTAACCCAAATGGCTAATGATGGTCAGTCACTACCGAACCCTGCTCCAGCTCTCCAAGCCCACAATAAGCACATGTGGCTCCAGTTTTTGTTGTTACTTGCTTGTTTGTTTCTGGTTGAGAGGTTAGGAGAACATAGCTGGCCATTTTTCTGACTCCAATTACCACTTTCTCTTGGGATACTGATTCACTTTTCTCATTCAAAATGATCTCTGCCACTTGTAAGCTTGGAAAGATTTGTAGAAAGTTCCACAAGTGGTTAAGCAGTGGTATTAGAGGTTTCAGAATATTCTATGATTGTTCCCTGGGGTAGACACACCGAAAGTGACCCTCAGTGAGTCAGATTCTTGTATGATTTCCTCCCCTCCAATATGGGCAGAACTTGTGACTTACAACCAACAGAATATGGCAAAAGTGATGGGATGCCACTCCCATGATTGTATTGTTATATAGGGCTCCATGTTATCAGACTCAAACAAGAGCCTCCCTGGTGGCTTTGAAGAAGTAAGCTGTCATGTTGAGAGAGGACCTGGGAGAGAGGGAGCCTTCTGGCAAGAAACCAAGGCAGACAGTAGGAGCTGAGAACAGCATCCAACTGACAGCCAGCAAAAAAGTAGGGATCTCAGTCCTACATCCAGAAGGAACAGAATTCTGTCAACAACCACCCGGGCCTGCCAGAGAACCTGGACTCCAGAAAGAACACAGCCAAATAAACACCTTTATTGCAGCCTCTTGAGACCCTGAGCAAAAAAATCTATGTAAGCTATGCCTGTATCACTGACCCTTTGAAAATGGGAGATAATGTCTATTGCTTTAGGTATCTAAATTTGTGGTATATTTTCATAGCACACTGCGTGGAGAAGACTTCCACATTCTCCAAGCAGTGAGAAGAGCCTGAAGGAAAAAGAGGGGCCACTTTCTAGCCTAGCCCCTGTGACTTCCAAGTCCAACTTTCCAGGTCCCTGCAGTCTTCAAGGGCCCAACCTGATTCCAGGAGGTAGTGGCTAGAGTTTATACATTGTTTTTCTCACAAAGACAAAAATGTAAAAAAATTAAAAAGTAAGAGAAAAGCTTGTGAATACTTAGAAGCAGTGTCTTGCATAGCCATGCTCACATGCATACACACAGATGTGCACACTGTCCTTCCTAGAATGTTGTGCTTGCTGATGTTCACTGAGCATTCACCAGGCATGTTCACTCCAGCTAGACTGCAGAAGATGGTGATGCCACAGCAGCTTGGGGGCAGTGCAGCAGACCCTCAACATGAAAACTGTTCTACCAGGAGGTAGACAGGAATTAACACAGGAGTGAATTTCATTGCCACCTTCTGAATGGGACCTCAGATCTTCTAGTTCAGGCTCTCCAATTACCAGACCCAAATGAAGCTGTAACAGAGAAATCCTTTCAGATTATGGCTCTCCAAAGGGATCTACTTCTGAGGTCTCTCGCCATATCCTCATTTAATCAACATTTAATGAGCTTCCAGTCCTTGCCAGCACTGCTGATGCAGCAGTGGATATGAAATCCAAAGACAGAGAGCTTTGAGTCCAATGGGAGATGCAGAGAGGGAAACGACAATTAAAATGCAGGATAAGAAAAGTACAGGTGCTGTCTGAGCACAAAAGGAGAACACTTCACCATTCCCAGATGGTCTGGGATGAAAGCCCCAGACCCCATCAGTAATGCATCTGAACTGACATGAGGAAGAGGAAAAGGGATTGATACCACAGAGGGAACAGTTACTGATACCCAGAGGTGAGTTTGAGAAGCAGTGGGTGAAGCATGGAGTTTGTAGGTTAGTCATAATAAGAAGGTTCAGCAAGTATCCAGCATGTACTGGGTGGCGGTGCTGTGCAAAGAAGATGGTATGTATCATCTCATTTGATCCTCAAAGTATCCTTCAGGTGAGGCAACTGAGACACAGAGAGGTTAAGTGACTTGCCAATGGTCAGACCACTGCTAAGTGCTGAAGCCAGGAATTAATGTCCAACTGGCTCCAGGGCCCACACTCTCAACATCTCCTTCCATGCCACACTTTATAACACAATGAATAAACTGTTAGAGTACGCACATAGAAAAGTATGAGCTGGGAGAGGCAGCTGGGGCTTGGAGGAAGTAAGTGTGAAGAATGACAAACTGGAAACAGACAATGGAGGTCCCTATCCATTGAGCAGGAAACACTCAGAGCCCCTCTAGAATGTGGTCTAACTCATGGCATTACACCCGGATGAAGGAGTCTTGTAGATTTAAGATACTTTTTTTTTGAGACATGAAGGAGGAGTGACTTGCTCTTTGCCAAGGGGTGTTCCAGCCTAGAGGTATAAAGCCTCTAAACTCCCAAATATTGGAGCACTTAGTTCGGTCTCAGTCAACTGAGTTGCCCACTCAGGTCCTCTCTGAGTGCATTGCTTCCTACAAATAAATCCTTGCCTTCTTTTGTTACTGATTGCTGTCTTGTGTTTGAATTTATTCCTAAAAGCAAGAAAAGAACTGGGGTGCAGAGTACTGTCTCTGTCCAGAGATTATCTTCAGCCAGGGACCCCCTTGTCTACCTCTGACTAAACCACAGAGTGTGACTTTGAGTCAGGATTCTACCCTTTACCAATAGAGTCAAAAACTCGACCCAAAGGTCCAGTCCATTCTAGACTCTGGAAAGTGTTTGACCTCAGAATTTCTGTCCATTTCCTGAGTTCTTGCCAATAAGTGGGGCCCAGTCAGACCAGGTTTGAACAATGAGGCTTTGCCTGCCTAGGGCTCCTGGAAGTGAGAATCTTGCCTCTGCATCCAGTCCCCTTGCCTAGATCCTTCATCTCAGACCTCAGCCATCATGCTTTGCCTTCTGTTTTGGCCTTCATCCTATCTTGCTCCATGAGCATCCTTAGATTGTGTTTTGGTCCCTATGCCTCTGTCTTTCTCTAGGGTCTAGAATGGCCTGACTACAAACCATTGCTGAGAGAAAATCATTGTCACATGGAGGTGGCCATAATTTTCCCAAGACAGAGTACTGTGGGACAACTTTTCCAATTACCAAATCCCTCTTTGACCTCACTGTTCTCTGAATCTGTGATGCATCACAATCCTCCTTCTGGGTCAGTTGCTACAGTTAGTGATCAAATTCTGTTGCTTAGTTTTTCAGACTATTTTGAAAAGAGGAGGGATATAATTTCCCTCTTCACTAGGCTATTTAAAGATGTTTTGTCCTTCCTGCCCACAAGAACAAATAAAGTAATCAGTGTTTTTTCATTGACAAATGATAAATCGATTCTTAAGAATAATTCTGTAATCATTGCAGTTACCAAAATAAATAGTTCTGTGCAGCCAACTTTGAAAACAAAATTTTCTACCACTACATGTATATTTTTATATATACAGAGATCCATATGTTTTATATGTATATAGATTTATTCTGTTTTCATATTTGAATATTATAGTGTAGTATGTTCTCCAATTATTCTGATTTTTAACCTGTACCTGATGCATATCTTCCTCTCTCTGGATTTCACTTAATTCCACCAACCCCTTAAGGTATGGGAACTCTTCTATTTAGTAGCTGGCCACAGCATTGCTCCTTAGAATAGTGTATGGTCTTTTGAAAGATCCTAGTTGCAATGATAGGATATTTATTTATGTATTTACAAAGCAAGCATTACTTATCTATATATATAAAAAGCTAGCAACTGTAACACCTTTATGACCAGAACAACTAGAGACTAGAACACACAGCCCCTCATCCAGGCCGGCCCCACCCCCAGCAGGGACCCCCACCCTGATTGGTGGTGTGGTCAGCCTGCAAACTGCTCCCAGTCCCTCGCCCCAGCCAGCCATGCCCCCCCATGTAGGGACCCCCCAACCCAGGTCCAGGGCCCCCATCAGGGCAGGCCAGCCAGTCCCCACCTGTGCACCAGACCTCTAATCCTATATAATAAAAGAGTAATATGCAAATTGACCCTAAAGATGGAATGACCAGAAAGACTGTTGGACCAGTCACTATGAGGCACACTGAGCACCTCTTGGTCACTTCCCCTGGCTGGCAGGCTCCGATCGCCTGATGGTGAACGGGGAACCAGGAGTGGATGGCGGAGGATGTGGGTGGCACCAGGCCAAGGCCCCTGCCCTGCCAGTCGCCCCACACACAGAGGGTGACCCACAGTGGGGGCGGAGATGATGAGTGGGCGGGAACAGCCTACCTCTCAGTCCCTTCCCCGGGCTGTCAGCCACTGATCACTCGATGGTGAAATGGGAACCAGGGATGGATGACAGAGGGGGGCAGGGTCAACTGTAGGCAGCCGGGGAAGATGGCCCTGATTGAAGACCAGGCCTAGGGACCATACCCGTGCAGAAATTTCATACGCTGGGCCACTAGTTGTCTATAAAGATACTTACACATGACAAATTGAAACTGAATATTTTTTATGAGAATAAATTAACTGCTGAGTAAATAATCCTCACAATTTTCTACATTTTTTGATATATTGCTGTCCTTTTTATTTAACCATGTTGATGTTTTAAATATAATAACTACATACTTAACATCTAGTTATTTCTTATAAGTGTTGTTGGTATGAGTTATGAAGACCAATTGAAAGGATAAATAATACCTAGTATTTTATACATCTATCCATCAAGTAGTTTTCCCATTAATCAAGGAGTCGACATTGGACAGTTCTGTCCAGCAGGTCTTTATTTCTTCTCAGTTCTGAATTGCTTGGACATGACTTCAATTCTTAACAATCAATTTCCTGCCAGACTACTTGCAGTCTAGCGTCTCAAACTCCTTTCTTTAAACCACCAGTGACCTTACCTTCAATTGAAAGTATAGTTTTCTTTGTTCCTGTACTTTGAGCCTTTCTGTTGTTTTTCATATGTTTGGCCACCACATTCTCAATTACACTCTTCCTAGTTCAGAAACATCTATGCTGCCTCCTACAAGTTATAGATATACTAGAGGCCAGGTGCACAAAATTTGTGCACTGTGGGGGGCAGTTCCCTCAGCCTGGCCTGTGCCCTCTTGCAGTCTGGGACCCCTCTCTCCTTACCGCCCACCTGCTCGCTGCTCCTTAATGCTGCCATGGAAGCGAGAGAGGCTCCTGCCACCGCTGCTGTGTTCACCAGCCATGAGCCCGGTTTCTGAGTGAGTAGCACTCCCCCTGTGGGAGCGCACTGACCACCAGGGGGCAGCTCCTGCATTGAGTGTCTCCCCCTGGTGGTCAGAGTGCATCATAGTGACCGGTTGTTCTGGTTGTTCTGCTGTAATGGTTGCTTTGGCTTTTATTATATAGATTCACTCAGTTGCTATACCCCTTGCTGGGTCTACACCTCTTCATATTCTTCAACTATTCCTGTGTTCCAAAGGGCCCTTGTTATATTTATATCAAAAGTTAACTATAGATATTGACAGTATTTTTTTTTGTTTGGCATGTAACTTAATGTGCAGAAACTATAATGTTATTTGATATACTAATGTACTGTAATTAGTAATGGTGTCATACACATATTAGCGACAAGGTGGCTATAGAGATGAAGAAGCATTTAATACTCTAGAAAGTTCATTCAATTTTTCTTTCTATAATTAAAAATGCTTTTGTTTTTCTCTGGTGCAAATACTTTTTTTTTTTTTTTTTTTTGCCAGTTTCTGTTTGCCTATACCATTTATTTAGCTGCTATTTTTACTCTCTGTGTTTTGTTAGATGCTGGGGGTTCAATGGTGGACTCAAACCAGACTGCCATTATTTTAATAAAGTTTAAAGGCGAGTGGTGAAGATTGAAATTGAAAATTTAATCAAGCTGCAACTCTTGCAAGTGTAAACCATTATTTTAAGAACATGTAATTGGAAGATTTGGTCTGGTCAAGGAGGTCATGGAGAACTTCCTTAAGGATGCACTTCTTTTCCTGAGAGTTGAATGATGAGTAGGAAGTTACTAGTTAATATATGAAGAATATTGAGAGAAACCTGCTACCCAGTGGAACAGCATGAGTTGAGTTCAGTGGTGGGACAGAGAAGACATTGTAAGAAAGATGCAAATGTTGCTGGAATTCACACACCATTTTGCACCTTCCAAACTATATTAGTTTTATCATTGTCCTCTAAGGAATAGAAAGCTATTAAAGAGTTTTAGCAACAAAGGGATGAAAAGAGGCTATGGGAGAGAAGAAAAGAAATGTCATGTTCAGGTTTGCTTTTCCTGCATGAAAGTTCGAATGGATCTCCTCCCGTCCACAATGCCTTTTCCTTCTGGATATAAAGATAGGATTTCATTTTAGTCCTCCTCCTGAATCAAAGGCCTCACATTCTTAGTATCCTTTGCTTCTTGGGGCTCCTCTTCACAACCTTTAAATAGTGGAACTCACTTTAGCTTTTTCTCTAGTTGATGTTCTTCAGTGTGATTGTTTTTTCAGTCAACCATATGAAGTTGGTTATTAAGTATCTCAACCCCAGTATTGTATATCCAATAGCTACAAAATATATCTCCTTTGCTCTTTAATGGGCATCTCAAATAGCATATCCAATGTATATATACAAACAAAGAAAACCAGTTTTTTGGTTGTTTGTTTTTGTTAATTCTCACTCAAGGATACTTTTCCTTGGATTTTTAGAGAGAGTAGAAGGGAGGAGGACAGACACAGAAAGAGAAACATCAATTGATTGCCTCCCATATGCAGCCTGCTCCTGAAGTACGTGCCCTTGATTGGAATCAAACCTGTGACCCTTCAGTTCACAGGCCAATGCTCTATCTGCTGAGTCAAATTGGCAAGGGAAAAAAAGAGTTTTTATCCTTCCTTCCTCAGTCAGTCAAGCATTCATTTAACAAATAGCTGCTGAATCCTTTTCCAGGCCATGGGGATTCAAAGAAAAATTAAGCAGAGTCCTGGACTTCAAGGGAATAAAATATCTATATATATATAAAGAGGTAATATGCAAATTTGTCCAGGATGCCTTAACAGTCACAACCAGCTCCGAGCTTTAACAGTAAGGACCAGCGCAGTTCGGAGCACGCCCCCACTCCAGCAGACATATACGGGAGTGGGGGCCTGCTCCCAGTGGCCGTGGTGAGGCTCAGAGCAAGCCCCAACCCCAGTGGACACACACAGGGGGGTCTCTGCGTGTAAGCTGCAGAGGAAACACCTTTTCTGACCGCTCATTGGCTAAGCTCCCTATACGCCACTTGCAGTGTTCTTCATAACTTGGGTAATAAGAATCCAAGAAGGTGATCTAAGGTTTTTCCACCTCACTCCTGGAGGAAAAAATGAAGGTCCGCTGCTGGAAGGGCTAACAAATGTCATATCCTGCCCTAGCCAGTTTGGCTTAGTGGACAGAGCCTCAGCCTGCCGACCACAGGGTCTGGGTTTGATTCTGATCAAGGGCATGTACCTAGGTTGCAGGTTCCTCCCTGGCTGGGGCTCAGGTCAGGGTCATGCAGGAGGCAACCAATCGAAGTGTTCCTCTCACTTTGATGTTTCTCTCTGTCTTTCCCTCTCTCTTTCACATTCTCTAAAAGTCAATGGAAAAATATCATCAAGTGAGAAAGAAAGAAAGAAAGAAAGAAAGAAAGAAAGAAAGAAAGAAAGAAAGAAAGAAAGAAAGAAAGAAAGAAAGAAAGAAAGAAAGGAAGGAAGGAAGGAAGGAAGGAAGGAAGGAAGGAAGGAAGGAAGGAAGGAAGGAAGGAAGGAAGAAACTGTCATATCCTATGAAAGACACATCTTGAAAATGCCTAAAGAAAGTTGTCATTTTTTCATGGTGAAGGGACTGGACTCCGTGTTGATGAAAACACGTTGGTGGCTGCAGTGACTGGCAGTGGCTGCAGTAGCGGGGTGGTGGGGGTGGCACCTTCCCCTGATCAGCCCGGTCACCTCCCGCAGAGGGAGGCCAGACTGCGGCTTAGGCCCTCTCCCTGTGGAGAGTGGGCCTTAGCTATAAGTAGGACATCCCCTGAGGGCTCCCAGTATGTGAGAGGGAGCAGGCTGGGCTGAGGGACTCCCTTACCCCAGTGCATGAATTTCATGCACCAGGCCTCTAGTTCTCTATAGTTAGTTTTCATATTTCCTATGCTTAACTGTCACAATCCTCTATTCTAATAAGTTTTTGATTATATATTTTTCCCTTTCCCTAAAACGTTCACTTTCCTGATGGTAATCTCCACATCTTTAATGCCTCACAGTTCCTGCCTATTTCTTACCATCAAGATCATTTATCTTTCCTGAAGGATTCACTAGCATCCCATATGTGACATTGCTCTGAGAGTTTATACTAAAAAACAAGGCAAGCAGGAATTTGTTCTACTAGAAACAGGCAGGCAACTGTCTTTTCTCTCTTGGGATGACCTGTCCTATTGTCTCTGGTGTCTTGCCATGACATCCATATTTTTAATGTAACATCAACACCCCACTTATCTCTGTATCTCTACCACCTGCCAGAGTGCCCATAGCATTGTGGATATGGGAGCCTGTATATAAGCCTAATTAATTATGTCCTCATTAGATGTCATCTTTCTCTCCAAATTGGAGACTCATTACTGCATAAATGAATACATATTAACTGTTTTGGGGACAGTCTTCAGAAATAACTATGAAAATAATTAGTTTATGCTATTCACTAATGTTTAGTACCTCTTTCTCTCTTCCCTCAATACTAACTTGTGTTTACCATAAGTCACATGCCACCTAAATCACAAGAAAGGAGTAGGATGATATTTAATTTTTCCCCTTAAGATATATTTTTAATAAATATCTTTTAGATTATGCTATTTAATTAATTTTAAAAATAGTTACAATGAATTGAACTATGTGATAAGAAGGAAGTTCATTCCCCTGGATCTTCCACCTGACATTAGCCCAATATTGAAATGTCGGGTCATTCAGGATCAGACATTTCCCCTCCTTGGCTAATGTCTGGTCACAATCAGCAAGAGTGAAAGAATAGCTGACTCAAGGACTCTTTCATAAACTCTGATATTCTCAATTCTGTCAAGTGTTTCCCTTCTCTGTATTCTTACTAAATGAGTTATCCCATTGAATATTACCTATTATTTAAAATAAATTAGCAGACTGGGGAATCTAATAACGCCATTTGAAATCTAATGAAGTGGTTCTCTGGGCCTTTTTAGTCCTCTGATGTGTCAGACTGCTTTAAATAGTCTTGGTTCATCTTGTTTTGTTTCTTTTAGGAAGCATGCCACATTTACTCAAATCCACAATGCTGTCTCATCACAGACTTTCCAAAGTATTTTAATTTAAAAGAACTCAATTTAACCTTCCAGCCAAGACTTATAGTTATGATCAGGTTGTACCTACTGGTTTTTTACAGCCAGCATCTGCTCTGATACTTCGGTGCTAATTTTTAGTCCCCCTTCATCCCCGCCTCCAGTCATTGCACTTACCTGAATACACTGGTTTTTCTCCTCCCATTTTGACTTGGTATGTAAGGAAGGCCCCGGTGCCTGAAATATCCATTTCTGGTCCTGTCTTGAAATATCCTCTATTCATTTTTAAAAACTCTACTAAATGACAGATTATTTTTGGGGAAAAAATGTTCTTTTTTTTTCCACAGGTAAGAATAAGCTCCTCAGAATTCTGTCCATGCCTGCAATGTGAAACTTATCACAACACATTATGATTATTTATGTTTGACTTTGTGTTGGCCTCCAGGCCATGGGCCTTTGAGGGCAACAGTGGTGACTTGTTCATTGTGGTCATGTCATCGGTGCTCAATAATTGTGTGCCTGCAGTTTCAATAATGTATGGAATGACTCAGAACATTTAGAAGTGAAGACAAAATAAGTTAGTGAAATTATAAGGTTTTTATTTTATGTTTTACACGTACATTAACACCTCGATTTTACAAGATTATAAACTGTTGGTTAGAGGGTTTTTTTTGTTGTTGTTTGTTTGTTTTTTTGTACTTTTCTTTTGCATTTCTCTTGATGTAAGATTGAGGACATGTTAGACACTTCACTGATATAAAACAAAACAGATTTTAAAAATCAAAACATTCTTACTTTGCCTTTTAGAGTATGTTAGGGATACAGAACAGTATGAGTTAGAGAAGGACTCTAGCCTAATTCTATCACCATTTCACCCCCCATGAGAGACAATGAGTTGTTGGAAATCAGGAGTGTCGGTTTCTGTAAAACCTTTTATAGCTACACATTTCAAGCTCTCATCAACTGATAAAAAGTAATGGTATCCTAATAAAACCCTAATATGCAAATTGACCAAACAGCAGAACAACCGGTAGCTATGATGCGTACTGACCACCAGAGAGCAGAAACTCAACACAGGAGCTGCTCCCTGGTGGACAGTGTGTTACCACAGGGGGAGCGCTGCTCAGCCAGAAGCTGGGCTCACGGCTGGTAAATGCAGCGTTGGTGGAGGAAGCCTCTCCCGCCTCTGTTGCAGGCGGGTGATAAGGAGTGAGGGATCCCAGACTGTGAGAGCCCCGAACTGTGAGAGGGATGTCTGACTTCCGGCAGGCGGACATCCCCAGAGGGGTCCCGGACTGCAAGAAGGTTCAGGCCTGGCTGAGGGAACGCCCCCCAGTGCACGAATATCATGCACTGGGCCTCTAGTAAAAGATAAAGGCAAATAGTATAAAATAGGAAAAAAAAAACATAAAGGAGAAAACTACAGAATTTTCCATTTATATTATTGACATTTATATGATTTAAAAACTGGGAAACGCTCCTAAAAGTTATTAAATCCATTTTTTACTTAATCTTTTTTTCATATTTAAAATGTGAAATCTAAGACATATCAAACATTTTATATGCAATAACTGATAGGTCTATGTCTAGTACTAAAAACTCCAGAAATCAGTAGCAAGCTTTGAAGAGCAATTAGCATGATTATTGCCCAACGGTTTTGTGTTTGCTGTATACCAGAGGTTTTGTGTTTGCAAATATTGATTTTTAAGGAAACACCTAAATTAATTAAAACATGCACACCATACTAAATAAGTCAGCACAGTGAAAACATTGAAAGGAGGCAGCACTGGTTAAGCTCATAGTATACGTCAGACACGGCTCTCAGCGCTGATAAGATGAGCTCACAGAACTTCGCAACAACCCTGTGAGGTAGGTGCCACTTTCATTTCCCCCAGTTTTCTTTTCATGTGAATAAATAAATAAGATTGGAATGGGGTGTGGCAGGAAATCATACTCAGGTAGTCTGTTCCCAGAAACAATATTTTACTACAGTTCATGCAGAGAAACAAGCAAAAAACATCTTTGAGAGCATCTGCTCTTTATTGCTCTACTGAACAGGACTGTTTGTTCGTTCAATCATCGTCTGGATGTACTTAAATTAAAATTGAGAGAAGTTACTGGGACTTAACTTTGCACTATACCTATCAATCCAACAGATTTTATCATGCTCTGTCTCACATTATAAATTTCAGCCAGCTCAACATCTCATCGGACTAACTGTAGTACCAATAAGTATACTCTGTTTTAGTAAAAATACATTTTCACATTGATTCAAATGCTATGGTTCACCCTGAGAGTTTTATAGTGTGCAATGGCAAAATGGTAGTCACTTCGAAATGAAAACTGACCATGACAGTCTTTACACTGTGCTCAGTTCCTTGCACTTAAAATCAGAATTGCAAAACAACCAGTTCTCTGCTTTGAGCAGATTTTGTACTTGAAAATCACATGTGATGTCAGTTTATATTTTATTAATCACAAATATTACCAAAATTAATTCTGGAATACTGTTAGGTAAAAGTAGCTAAATTCAAGGCCTTGTGTCTTGTAAAACTTTTTTTACAAAACAACCATGGCTTTATATCCCTTGAATTTAGCTAATTTAGACATTTTATTATTGTATTCTAATTCCAGTCCTTAATTCTGCACATTTCAAATGCATATTAGTAAAAGGTATAAATTCAGGGATATAATATTATTTTTCAATATCAGGGATATAATTTTATATACTATTATAAGAGTAAATTTGTGCTAAATTAACTATGTGCAGGCAACTTTGAATTGTTTTATAATTTATATGTAGGTCACTAGATTGATTCGTTAGTAGCTAATTAAATGATACCATCTAAAATGGTTTATCTTCAACCAATAGGTTCTATGTACAGATTGATTTTTCTCTGAGGAGGTTAGATTCCAGGCTCTTTTTAAAAAATCACTGGACATCTGTAAATAAATTCAATGGGTACTAAATATAATTTTCAGTTTAACTCTCCTAGCACTACTGTTAATATATGTCAAACTACTGAAAAAAAAAGTGTTAAACTTTAGATTATTTCTTGTTTGCTTCTTTCAAATAGAAACTGCTATCATTTGGAAGATATTTTAAATCATTTAAAAAGAAAATATAAAATTCATCTATTTCTTAATCTCCCATTTATACCACCCAAATGCCATCTAAAGCCAAACAACTGTAAAATTGTTTTATGACTATCAATGCCTTTTTTATATGTAGGATAAATGATATGCCAAGATTGCCAGAATGTATCCTACAAATACCAAATCACTTTGTCCAAAAAATGTTTTTTGGAAAACATTGTAATCTAAGCATTTTATTTTTGTATGTAAAGTTGCAGTGATTACATTCCGAATCAAATATGAGTTATAATTAATTGACAGATATTTTTCACAATACTTAAGTGTAAAGTACTTACAAATCTATTTTAGGTTAGAACATACATAAACTTGATACATAGAAACACAAGAAATACAAGTAAGTCCATTTCTGAACCTATTTCCCATATCCTAGCAAGTTTATTGTTTTATTAAACTACACCTTGAAATATTCTATTTTGTTCATAATTTAAAGATAAGAGCGTGACAGATAGAAAAAAAAAGCAAGGATCTTTTATATTGTTCAGTTACAAATAAATTCAAGCACCAAGATGAGTGCTTGGCACAGAGTAGATAACAAAAAAAATAACAGTAACTAGTTAAATAGCCACACATATGAAGGAAGATGGGGGAAGAAAAGAGAGAAGAGAGATTGTTTGGTTGATTGATTCATTGATTCATTGGGGGCATTGAAATTTGAAAGCCTTTTTCTAAATCCTGACTTCTTCATTTACTGATTTACTGATCGGGCCATCATTGGCAACAAGTGAGTAACTATGAATCTTTGCTTCATTAACTGCATAATATCAATTACTTTATCACAGACCAGTTATTAAGAATAACAGATATTATGTCTGTAAACACCTTTTAAATTTTAAAGTAAATATAAATATTATGTTTATGTACATAAGATATGCATCTAAATAAATATTTATGCATTCACATAAAATTGCTAAGATGATATCATAGCTACTATATTCTTGACTTAACTAAAAAGTTGGCCACAGAAGTCCAGAATTTCACACTGTTAAGACACGCATAGAATTAAAGACACATCCAAATACTTCAACAGAGAAAGTAAAAAACTAAATGGTATCATGAATTTAATAATTAAAAGAAGCCAATGAAGGTGCTTACCTAAATAAAGTACTAGGAGAGGATTAGGCATACTAGAGGAAAATAAATGTTATTTTGGAATAAGTGGTGATATAATTTGAGGAACAATTTTCAAAATAAAATAATATATTACCTTCAGCCTCTGGAAAATGAAGAGAACTTCAGAAGGGTTAATATATATCTTTTTATCACTGTGCACTTTTCCCACCTTTTCTTAAGACCTAAAAAACCTGTCACTTAGTAACATTTAGCTTGGTGTACCACATACAGAGAACTTGGTAATGCAGAGGAGAAAAATGCAAAAGAAGAAAATGATAATCGCATAATTCAGACAAAGGACTATGTGATAGAAAGGAGGCAAGAAACACAGCAATACATATAGCACCAGGAATCTTTTACCTATGGCTTCCTGCACTACAAATTCTTCCCTGAGAGTATGCAGCATGAGAAATGGCTATGACCCCATTGATGTGCTCTCTTCAAAAATATGAAATAAAAGTAAAAACTTTATGTCAATGAAGCCCCCAACCAGGTAGATCATATCATGCAAATCCTGTTGTACAAAGGTTTTCAAAGGCAAACAAGGAGATAAGCAATTCTGCCACTGCAATCATTCTCAAAGCAGTGCATTTTTATGAGTAGAGACTCTAATACTGAGAGAAGCATTCACACACTGCAGAAAATGCAACTTTAAATGTCTAGACTGTTCATTGCCTGAGTGTGATTTTCTTCATTGCTGATAGAATGATGGAAATAGGTTTTTACAGAATTGTTAGAAAACAAATGCTTCCCTTTGGTCAAGATTGATCACCTGTGCAAATGACAGAGTCAATACCTTTGGATAATTCAACTCCACTTCAATGTACTTAAGGAAAAAACATCATTTCAAAGCAGTGACTCATTTTTTCAAGTTCACATTATCAAACTTTTGAATTCTCATTTTTAGATTTTTTGAAATTCACAGAATAACCAACATAAATCTCCCTGTAAAAAATTAACTCCAGATACACATTTGTAAGCTTTGGAGATTTAGTGCATCACGTGCTATCTTGCCTGAGACAACAGAGCTCAGTTCTTTAGATTCCATTAATACATACCTGACACTTTCTATAAACTCAGTTTTGTTCAGATCTGAATTGACTGAGGAGACAAATCGAACAACAGTTGTGTCAAGCGCTGCCAAACAGGACTGGGCTAGTAGGAGATGGAGAAGTGTGGCACAGCTGAGAACGCCTGTTGTCTTTCAGTACAACTTCAGCACCTCCAACCCTGATTTCTAATTATCCAAATTACTGGTTTGCACAGACAGCGATATTTGATGGTAAAACAGAGTAAAAATAAATCTGAAAAGCATGAGCATATTGAAGCCTGATAGACGAGTCATCATTATTCAAAAGTTTTATTACCCTATAAAAGATGGAGAGGCTAGTAAGAGAACATGTTATATGAAATAACAGCTACTTACAATGCTCTGTGTCTTCATCTAATAAATCATTGCATTCAACTTTAAAATAACAACTGTCTGCTAATTTATTGTGATAATAAACGATAGCTGAGGAGTTAAAAGTGTTTTTGAATTCTTCATTTGGGAGCATGAAACCTCCTGCCAAGTAAAAGCTTTTATTGTATTTGATTTTTTAGGATCCCTGTCAGGTTCAGTCACCTATAGTCATAGCAATTCAACAACCGTAAATATATTTGTTTTGCTATAATACTGTAAGGATCCTCAGATGTAAATATTATTTCTTATAAATGATTAAATAATTGAAAGCTCTCTTTTTGGGGTTTACATAATCTGCAGATACATAAAACACAGTATTCTGTTAAGTATTTAGTGCAATACATGATTCTAACATCTCTTAATTCTAGGGGGAAAAAACTCCCACACTGTTCCTTAAACCTATTTGCTAATATCATTTAAAAATAAGAAATATAAATACAAAGTGCTACAACTTTATTTCAGAAGCTAAAGTCTTTGCTCACTTGGTACATTTTGTTTTCCTGTATAGATACAACTTTGGAAAACTGTCCCAAAGAACTATCACTTAACAATTACAAAGTTTGACTCATTTTAAATTTATAGCAATACTACTTGGTTGACCATTTCTACCACTACCCTTTGCTACTAATAGCAAAACAAAAAGAAAGTAATCAGATGGTATACACAACCATATATAATTTTGAAAACACCTTCAAAAAGCAATCCTGTAATAGCAGTTACTTTCCTTTCTCTAAAGAAAAGCTATTTTGCCTGCCATTCATTTTCTACTGCAAATTAGTTTGCCAGGTACACGATAGCATGCTCTTCTTCAATTCATTTTGCTAAATCCCTACTTCCTTTTAATAATGCTAAACATTTCTCTGATTCAAATCTGAGTGGATAGTAATCTTGTTTGTCCCTGACAGCAGTTTCTCATCCTGTTTCCTCTGTTACATACATCTACCTTTATTTTTAAAGAGAAGGTAAAACACAAGAGGCTCTTACCAGAGACAGGGAAAACAATTCATTCAGCTAGATCCAACAGTGCTCTGTGCAGCCTGGCAGCATGAGTGATCCTGGGGCCTCACACAAAAGCGAGATAATTGGCTCTCAGTGAAGAGATGTAAACATCCATCATAATGGCACTGGGACTGAAACTGAACGCTACCTCAGCTGTTCTGTGTACTCCGGCTGGAGGATGATGTCACAAACATCAACTGGGTGTACTCTCATTGGCTTCTGTTACCTGGAATCACATCTTAACCCTAAACTGGCAGCTGCAAATTGAAATGCTCATCTCTGACTAGAATTTTTGTCTGGAAAGGAAGTGAAAGTGATGTTGAGCTCCTGGAGGAAAGCAAACTGAAAATGCTGCTCCCAAATATACTAAGACAATTTTACATAATTAATTAATTAGCATCTGTGGGGATTTTATTTCCCAAATATGCCTATTAAATACCAGTATTTATAAGAGGTATTCCACAGAATGAATAGTAAAGAAAAGATTAATGTAATTACAACATCCAGAATGTTACATTTCTAATTACTTTTCATTGATTTTACAGAACCACCCCATGAGATTAAGAAAGTCAAGTTGAGAAAAATTACCGTGTACACAGTTGTACAGTGGTGTTTCAATCACTTTGGTCAGAGCAGCCAGCTGTATTTTTAAATCTAATACAAATTAAAAAAAATAAAATTGCATTTTACTCTCTGAATATTAAATAGTATGGACAAAGTTTTGTGTCATAAAGCTTAAAGTATGAGATATTAAAAGAATAAAATTACTAAAATAATAATGTTAAACAGTGGTTTTTACAAAGAGTAATTTATAAGTCACTGGAACTTTAGACAAACCCAGTTCAGTAAATTGAAGACTACTATGTAGCATAGTTCTGTTTTCTTTGAGCACAAATGGGAAATAATTATTCATCCCTTACCCTCTGTTCTGACAAAAGCCCAAGACTTCTGCTCAGGATTAAATCCAGTGGGAGAGGAAGATAATGGACTAAGCTGGTTGCAGCAGCTTGCTGCCAGAGGGACAAAACTGCTATCACCTTGAAATATATCCAAGTTTTCCCCACCAAAAGGAGCTGTCAGCTGCATAACTGTGAGATGCAAAAATTAGCAGAGCTATTCAATGACCAGCCTCTTCTAAATCCAGCCCAGTCACATCCCAGGGCAAGCCCTTTCAAAGCTGTGCAGCTCAGCGTGCGCGCAGTATAACCACCTGGAGAGAGAGGGGGAGAAATTCACTTCATCCATCCCCACCTTTAGGGAAGGAGGTCACCCGCAGTGCCCTTGTGTGTCCTTCTGAATAATGGATTCAGGGCAAATAGTTCTTACAATACCTCCACATTTCCAATGACAGAGAATTATTATTATTGCACTGCTCAATTAGAGTTCTAAAAATTGAAAATTTTTGAAAAATATACTTTCATAGACCATATGTTCAAAATTTCCTTCCAAGGTTTGACTTTCATGAACATGGATTTGATTATTTGATTACTCTTAGTAGCAAGATTTCTAGATTTGAGTTCAAAACATCCAGTTTCTAATTCTCACCGTATCACCTACTATCTGCAAGAACTTTGGAAAATTAATAATTTTCGTATATAGAATGAGAATGCTACCTACAGGGAAAAAAGTTGATACAGGGATTAAATGAGATGAGATAATGTATCACATATGCAAAATAAAAAATATTATGTAAATATCAGATGGTTAATGTTATTGTTATGCTAAGGATCAAATGAGTTCATTTTTAAAGCATTTGGATAATCTAAAAGGAAGAGTCAATCCAGTGTTTTCAAAATAATGAAGGAAAAAATAGTATCCTGAAGTTTTAAAATTTCAGCACAAAATGATGCTGCAAATTAACTTATAAAACTGACTGATTTAGTGGTTTTTTTGAAGTTGTTGCCTCTCCCAATATTATTTGTGACTTAATCATATTAGTCAAGTGCAAGAATCTAGACTCAAAAGGACTATTTGTCAAAATGTACTTTGGGCCAATGTAAAAGACACTGTTCATTTATTTCTGTCTAAAAACATGGGGATTTAGATGGAAATGTGTATTAAAAAAGATTCATTGCCATGCAAAATGACATAAAATTGAATTACAGATCAGAAAAGATTAATTTGGACAATGAGAATGTCAACTGTATGGTTGGTAGACAAATGATAAAGCTAAGATATTGTAATTGCTAAAAAGATAAGTCATGAGAAAATAATTATTTATAAAGTAAAATATGCACCTTCATGTCATACATTATATAAAAATTTAATGGTATAAATATTTAATGGCAGAGACAGATAACTAGAAAAATTAGATTTTATCTTGTTGCACATAGGATGTATGCTGATGTATATGCCATTCAGTTAATTGTTTTAATTGATTTTAGAGAGAGAGAGTAAGGGAGATGGGGGGGGAGAGAGAGAGAACAGCTTGTTGTTTCACTTATTTTTGCATTCTTAGTTGATTTTTAAATTTTTGTATATACCCTGACTGAGGATCAAACCCAAAATTTGGTGCATAGGGAGGACACTCTAACCAACTGAACTACCTCGGCCATGGCCCCATTCAGTTAATTTTTAATATTAACAGATTTTAAACTTTCTTATCTTGTTTGTATTTGGCTAGTACCCTGTCACATAGACACAACACATGATGAAAATTGGAAAATATGAATATCCTAGTGCTCTGCAGGCAGACTATAGCAAATATCCACATCCTTCACATGATTCATTAATAAGTGAAAACCTTGATAAAGGATCCCAGTTTTGTGTTATTAATACTATGTAAATAAGACTTTTTAAGAATACAGATTTTAATGCTTAAATAGTATAAAAGTCAAGTCTAATAAAGGCAGCAGTAAAATTTTAAGGGAGTTCACTTACAAAATATGAAAACAAATGTTTGAATTGCGTACAAAATAGGCAAGTTGATAGAATATGATTTAATTCTTAGAAAATGAATAGGGGAGAAAGGAAATATAGTAGAAAAATGTTTAAATAATTCTGGCTTATAATGATAAATGAATCTTTACCCCATACATTGTCAATTTATAATTTTATTATAATGTATTAGATATAATTTATATATATATGTTGTATTTACAGAATTTATGTTTTAGTTTTAAATAATTACAGCTATACACTCAAGAAAGTGTCTGATAAATATCTTACCTAATAATAGACAAACACGTAAATTGACCGTACCTCCTCTATGCCCATAGCCAATCAGGAGTGAGTATGCAAATTAACCCAACAAAGAAAGCTGGTTAATTTGCATATGCAGGCGGGGAGCAACCGGCCAGGGCAGGACGCCTGCTATGAGGGGGAAGAAGGGGGGGCGGAGGGAACTACAGGATTGGTGTTGCAGCTGGGAGCAAGGACTTGGCGACTCCCTGGCAGCCAGAAGCGAAGCCAGGGGAAGGAAGGCCTATTCTTGCACAAATATCGTGCAACATGCCTCTAGTAGCATATAATATATAAAGGAACAATGTGATTACTCTATTACTTTGTACATAACAACAGAAAAGTTGTATTTCTTTATACGGGCAGTAATCATCTGAAATCAATGATAAGTGAAAGTTATAAATTTTTTAGTAATTCTTTGGTAATTTTTCTTCAGGAAGAGCTATATTAAAGGTCAGGAACTTCCAGTTCTTTATTTGCAGTGTGTCTTTTCGGGAAGTCTAATGATTCTTGAATGTCAGTCAGCACATGCATTGGGGTTAAAGCCAAAAATAAGACAGTGAATATGTAATGTGTAATATCACATTGATGATGAGATGAAAATTCTCACTACTATAATAAAATTGCAATAGTAAAAAATACAACCTGATTATATAATGTAAAACAAAAATCCTAAATTTAGAAATGTTAAAACATTAAAGGACTGCAAAAAAACTGGAAGAATGGGGTCAGTTTGTAATATACTATTTACTATATCCATGTAGAAAGTAAGATACATTTTTGTCAAGATTTCTAAAATATCTCTAATTTTATTAAAAGGGAAAATAACAAACACCATTTTTATAACTATTTTGTCAACATTGTCTCATTATTTTTTACTTTCTTCCAACTAAAATGGCCAGCAAACACTTGTGAGTTCCAGAAAACAGGCAAATATTTTAACGATAACAGCCACATACAAGCTTAAAATAAGAGAGGAAGAAAAAAAAAACCTATAGGAATTAATCTAGGCTTTATTCTGAGAAAATTTATGTTAGTGCAAGTATTCCAATATGAAGAACATGGATTCTATAAAAATATTATTGACAAATCAAGGAAAAGTTATTTTGTAGTTCAATCCAAGCACACATCAATTTCACTGCATTTACATACTATATATTTCCAGTAGTTGAAATCATTGCAGTATTAATTGCCTGATAATTATTTCTTCTTTTAAATTCTTTATTGTTTAAAGTATGATTACCTATGTCTCCTTTTTCCCCCATTGATCTCCCCACAGCTATTCCCACCCCCCAGAACATGCCCTCACCTCCCTACTGTCTGTGTCCATGGATTATATGCATTCATATAAGTCCTTTGGTTGATCTCTTACTCCGCGCCCCCCCCCGCGCCCTTCCTTTGCATTCCCTCTGATGTTGGACTGTCTGTTCCATGTTTCTATCTCTCTGGATCTATTTCTGTTCATCAGTTTATATTGTTCATTATATTCCACAAATGAGTGGGATCATGTGATATTTATCTTTCTCCAATTGGCTTATTTCCCTTAGCATAATGTTCTCCATGTCAACCCATGCTGTTGCAAATGGTAAGAGTACCTTCTTTTTTACAGCAGCATTGTATTCCATTATGTAGATGTACCAATGTTTTTAATCCACTCATCTGCTAATGGACTCCTAGGATGTTTCTAAATCTTAGCTATTGTAAACTGTGCTGCTATGAACATAGGGGTGCATATATCCTTTCTGATTGGTGTTTCTGAGTTCTTGGGATATATTCCTAGAAGTGAGATTACTGTGTCGAAGGGGAGTTTCATTTTTAATTTTTTGAGGAAACTCCATACTGTTCTCCACAGTGACTACACCAGTCTGCATTCCCGCCTGCAGTGCATGAGGGTTCCTTTTTCTCCACATCCTCGCCAGCACTTGTCATTTGCTGATTTGTTGATGATAGACACTCTGACAGGTGTGAGAGGGTATTTCTTTATTGTTTTGATTTACATCTCTCAGATGATTAGTAACTTTGAGCATGTTTTCATATGTCTCTTGGCCTTCTTTCTGTCCTTCTTGGAAAAATGTCTATTTAGGTCTTTGCCCATTTTTTTGATTGGATTGTTTATCTTCTTTTTGTTAAATTGTTTGAGTTCCCTATAAATTTTGGAAATTAGGCCCTAATCAGATATAACATTGGCAAATATGTCCTCCTATCCAGGGGCTTTCTTGTTTTGTTGATGGTTTCTTTTGCTGTTCAGAAGCTTTTTATTTTGATGTAGTCCCATTTGTTTATTTTCTCCTTAGTTTCCATTGCCCTAGGAACTGTATCGGTAAATATATTGCTATGACATATATCTGATATTTTGCAGCCTATGGATTCTTCTAAAATTTTTATGGTTTCCCATCTTATGTTTAAGTCCTTTATCAATTTGAGTTTGTGTATGATAAAAATTGGTAGTCTAGTTTCATTTTTTTACATGTATCTGTACAATTTTTCCAATTGCATTTATTGAAGAGACTGTGTAGATTCCATTGAATGCTCTTACCTCTTTTGTCATATATTAATTGAGCATAATGGCTTGGGTCAATTTCTAGGTTCTCTGTTTTGTTTCCTTGGTCTATATATCTGTTTTTGTGCCAGTACAGGCAAGTTGAAGAACTGTGTTGATATCTGGTATTGTGATCCCTCCAACTTTGTTCTTCTTTCTCAGGATTGCTGAGGCTATCCGGGGTCTTTTTTTTGTTCCATATGAATTTTTGGAGAGTTTGTTTTAGGTCTTGAAATATGCTGTTGGTATTTTACTGGGGACTGCATTGAATCTATAGATTGCTTTGGGTAATACAGTTATTTTAATAATGTTGATTCTATCAATCTATGAGCAAGGTATATTCTACCATTTATTTATGTCTCCTTCTATCTCTTTTTTCAATATCCTGTAGTTTTCTGAGTACAAGTCTTTTACCTCCTTAGTTAAGTTTATTCCTAGGTATCTTAATTTTTTTTTGTTGTTGTTGCAACGGTAAGTGGGATTATTTTTCCAGTTTCTCTTTCTGCAAGTTCATTATTGGTGTATAAAAAGGACATAGATTTCTGGGTGTTAATTTTGTTTCCTACTACATTGCCAAATTCACTTATTAAGTCTAGTAATTTTTTGATGGAGTCTTTAGGTTTTTCTATGTACAATATAATCTGTGACTAATGATAATTTTACTTCTTCTTTTCCAATTTGGATGTCTTTTATTTCTTCTACTTGTCTTATTGCTATGGCTAGCACTTCCAATACTATGATGAACAGTAGTGGTGAGAGTAGGCATTCCTGTCTTGTTCCTGTTCTTAGGAGAAATGGTTTTAGTTTTTGCCCATTGAATATGATGTTGGCTGTAGGATTGTCATATAAAACCTGTAGGATGTTGAGATATGCTTCCTCTATTCCCACTTTGCTAAGTGTTTTTGTCAAGAAAGAGTGTTGGATTTTGTCAAAAGCTTTTTCTGCATCAATTGATATGATTATTTTGTTTTTATCTCTCAATTTGTTTATGTGATGTATAATGTTTATTGATTTGTGGATATTGTTCCAGCTTTGCATCCCCAGAATAAATCCTACTTGATTATGGTGTATGATCTTTCTAATGTAATGCTGGATCTGATTTGCTATAATTTGTTGAGGATTTTAGCATCTATGTTCATCAGAGACATTGGCCTGTACTTCTCTTTCTTTGTAGTGCCTTTATCTGGTTTTGGTATTAGGGTAATGCTGGCTTCATAGAAAGAACTTGGAAGTGTGCCTTCATTTAGAATTTTTTGGAATAGTCTGAGGATGATAGGTTTCAGTTCTTCTTTGAATGTTTGTTAAAACTACACTGTGAAGCTATCCAGACCAGGGATTTGGTTGCTGGAAGTGTTTTGATTACTGCTTCAATTTCATTGGTAGTTACTGGCCTATTCAGGAGTTTTTATACTTCCTGATTGAGTTTTGGAATATTGTATTTTTATAGGAATATGTCCATTTCATCTAGGCTGTCCAGTTTGTTGGAGCAGACTTGTTCACAGTATTTTTTAAATATATTTTTGTTGATTTCAGAGAGGAAGGGAGAGAAAATCACTGATCTGCTGCCTCCTGCATGTCCCCTACTGGGGATTGAATATGCAACCCAAGCATGTGCTGTAGACTGGAATTGAACCCAGGATGCTTCAGTCCTCAGGTCGATGCTCTATCCACTGAGCCAAATCAGCTAGGACCATAGTATTTTTTTATAATCTTTTGTATGACTGCAGGGTCAGTTGTCACTTCATCTCTTTCATTTCTGTTTTTTTTTTTGGGGGGGTTCCTCTCTCTTTGTTTCTTGGGAAGCCTGGCTAGAGGTTCATCCATCTTGTTTATTCTTTCAAAGAACCAGCTCTTAGTTTTTTCGATCTTTTGTATTGCTTTTTGGTATCTTTGTCATTTATTCCCTTCCAGATCTTTATTATTTCCTTCTTTCTGCTTACTCTGGGCTTTGTTTGTTGCTCTTTTTCTAATTCTTTAAGTTGTAGGGTTAGATGCTTTATTACTATTTTTCTTGTTTTTTGAATTTAGGCCTGTAGAGCTATGAACTTCCCTCTCAGGACTGCTTTCACTGTGTTCCATAGATTTTGGATTGTGGTGTTTTCATTGTAATTTGTTTCCAGCATCCTTTTTATTTCTTCTTTTATCTCTTTCGTAATCCATTCATTGTTTAATTGCATGATATTTAGCTTCCAAGTGTTTGATTTTTCCCATTGTTTTTCTTGTAGTTGATTTCTAATTTTATGCCATTGTGGTCTGAGAATATGCTTAATATGATTTCTATTTTCTTAAATTTTAAGATAACTTGTCTGTGTCCCAATATTTGGTCTATCTTTGAAAATGACCCCTGCCCTTCACTTTGAGTTCTATTTTGTCAGATATTATTGCTAAGTCAGCTTTTTATTTATTTGTTTATTTTTTCATTTGTGTGAAAAATCTTTTCCCATATCTTCACTATCAGTCTGTGTGAGTCCTTTGTTCTGAGGTGGGTCTCATGTAGATGGCATATATATGGGTCATGTTTTCTTATCTATTCAGCTACCCTATGTCTTTTGATTGGAGCATTGAATCCATTTACATTTAAGGTTATTATTAATAGGTACTTGTTTGTTGTTTTTATTCTTTATTCCTATGTTGCTTCTTCCCTTTCTATTTCTTCTTTTTACAGAAGTTTCTTTAGCATTTCTTGCATTGCTGCCTTAGTGGTAATAAACTCCCTTAGCCTCCCTTTTGTCTATGAAGCTCTTGATTTTTTAAAATATATTTTTATTGATTTCAGAGAGGAAGGGAGAGGGAGAGAGAGATAGAAACATCAATGATGAGAGAGAATCATTGATTGACTGTCTCTTGCATACCCCCTAGTGTGGATCAAGCCCCCAGCCCCAGCATATGCCCTTGACCAGAATCTAACCCAGGACCCTTGAATCCACAGGCCAACCAGCAGTCTATCCACTGAACCAAACCAGCTAGGGCATGTGAAGCTCCTGATTTTACCTTCAACTTTGAATGATAGCCTTGCTGGGTATAGTATTCTTGGATTCAGTTCCTTGCTTTGCATCACTTCCATTCCCTTCTGGCCTGATGTATTTCTGTTGAGAAACCAGTTGATAGTATAATGGGAGATCCCTTATAGGTAACTTTCTGTGTCTCTCTGGCAGCCTTTAAGTTTCTTACTTTGTCATTGATGGTTGCCAATTTAATTATGTGTCTTGGTGTCAGTCTTTGTGGGTTCATCTTGTTTGGGACTCTGTGTGCTTCTTGGACTTGTGTGGCTTTTTTCCCAAAATCAGGGAAGTTTTCTGTCATTATTTTTTTAAACAGGTTTTCTATTCCTTGCTCAGCTTCCTATCGTACTGGTATCCCTATTAAGTGGATGCTGTTTCACTTCGTGTTGTCCCAAGGCTCCCTTAGGCTCTTCTTCTGCTTTTTAAGGTGTTTTTTTTTTTTCCAGTTGCTGCTCTGATTGGGTGTTTTTTTCTACCTACCTTGTCTTCTAACATGCTGATGTGGTTCTCAGCTTCTTCTAGTCTACTGTTAAAACTTGCTATTGTATTTTTTATTAAAGCTATGTCATTCTTCATTCCCTCTTGATTCTTCTTCATTTCCTCTTGATTCTTACACATCTTGTTGAATTTGTCTTCCATCCTTTCCATTGTCTTTGTAACCTTTGCTTTGAATTCTTTCTCTGACAAATTGCTTGCTCTATTTTGTTTATATCCTTTTCTGTACATTCCTCCTTTTCTTTCATATGGAGGTTGTTTCTTTGTCTCCCCATATTTGTGGTTCCTTTGTGATTGTATTAGATCAAACTGCTATGTCATCCAGATTTTTTAAGTTTGTCTTATGTAGTAGATGTTTTGTGGGACCCAGTGGTGCAATCTTTCAGATCTTCTGTCCTGGGTAATCTAGGGATGCCTCCTACTTGGGATATTTGGGTTCTCTTGGTGTAGTTGGGTCTTGAGTGTTATTGTCCTGTTAGTGGATGGAGTCTCCTCTCTGGGTGTCTGGTTATGTGGCTTGCTTTTTACCTTGTTGACCGAACAGCACAAAATACAACTCAACAAGACAACACAAAGGGAAGGAAACATGAATGTATTCCTGACACCAATAAACCCAATAAAAGTGACCACCAGAGAATGGAGAATTAGGAGAGAGAAAGAGAGCAATAATGATATCAAGAAAATAGAAGAAAGGTAAGAGAGCAAAGAAAAAGAAGAAAAATATAAATGGGGAGAAAACACCACAAAACAAACAAATCAAAAAATGCAAACACAATTGGGTGTGAGACAGATCCATGGTACCAGCCCCCACGAGGCTTCAAGTTAAGTTCAGCATGAACAGAAAGCTCAGGTAACAGCTGAGGGCAACTGGATTGTGAGAAGAGGGTCCCTCTTGGCACAAAGGGCAAGAGGGGCCAATATAGGATGCTCAAGTGCCTTCCCAGTGCCTTAATTCCTTCTGCAAGGAATTAAATCCTTTCATGTCCTTTTTTTTTTAATTGCTCCCAACCATTCAAAGAATTAGTAAAGGAAAGAAATGGTGGGAAAAAGATACAGAGGCAAAGAAGCATTGAACAGATTGTCAAACTACATTGGGAAGACAGGGGAGGTTGGGCGAGGGGGGCTGTAGGAGACCAACCGAAGGACTTGTACGCATGCATATAAGCACAACCAATGGATATAAGACACTGGGGTGGGGGGGAGGGCGGGCAGGTGAAGGCATGTACTGGGGGGTAGGGGAGGTCGGGGGGAGATCAATGGGGGAAAAAAAGGAGACATATGTACTACTATTTGTAATACTTAAAACAATAAAAAAAAACTGGTAAAAAAAAATGCAAACAACAGACACCCAGAAAAAAAGGGGTGGAGGGACAGAATCTGTGGAGGCAGAACTTTTATATAGAAAGTAAGGTTAAAGAATTGAATGAGTAGTATAGAGGATATAGAAAGAGAATTAGTGCATAATAAGAAAAGAAAAATAATAAGTAAAAAGATAAAACAAAAAATTTTAAATGTATATATTCTTTTATTCATTGGTTTTTAGAAAAGAAGAATAGCAGAGAGAGCAGATAGGCTTGAGTTTAGTGAGTGAAACTAATTAAACAGGAGAAGAAGAGAGCAAGAGAGATGAAAAACAAAAGCATAAAAAATTGACTAGCAAAGAAGGAGGAGGGTTCATGGACTTGGAGCAGGGGAGAGGAAATTAAATATATGAGTAAGCCAACAGAGACGACAGTAATAATAACACGTTAATAAAGCAGATAAAGAAGATCAATTTTTAACAAGGGGTAATAGGAAAGAAAAGAGAAAAACTAAAGCTGGGTTAGGAGAAGAGAAAACAGGATTAAAAAGGGAGAAGTGAAGAAGAAAAGGGTGGGAAAAAAGAAAAACACAAAATAAAATAAAATAACAATAAAAAGTAAATATAGAATGAAGAAAAAGTAATACAAAAAATAAAAGATAAAAAATAAAGAAAAAACTTAAAAAAATAGATAAAAAAAATTAAAAAGACAAGTGTCCTTAGCTTCAACGGCCTTGTAATGCCCCTGGAGGCTGGTTTAAGACCTCAGTCCTCTGTTCTGTCACTTCTCTGTTTTCTATTAGGTAGTCAGCACTATGTTGAAGTACCAAGTGATGCCCCCCTCCTCTCTTTGTGTCTGTCTCCACAGCTTTGGCTGCAAGCAGCAGGGTCAATCTGCCAGCTGTTAATCTTAATCACTCAAGTGTCTGTTTCAGACAGGGCTTTAGGTGGGGGTGGTGCTGTATCCCTTTTCGGGACTGAGCTGCCCCTCCTCAACCCAGTCCAGGAGGGCTCTTTGGGGCTATTCAGTCTGTTTCCTTTGAAAAGCTCTAGGTGTAGGCTAGGTGTGGCTGTATTAGCTGCCTCGGGGCTGCTGGGAGAAGTTGGCTCTTCAGGAAAAAATGGCTGTTTAGGTTTAGAGGGTCAGGAATGTCTCAGTGCCGGATTCCTGGTCACCTCTCCCCGTCCTGGCCCCCTCCACAGCCTCTCCCCAGACTTCACAAATCTTCACCTCTATCTGCACCATAGCCTCAAGTGAGTGTTTGTAATTTAAAGGTCCTATGAATTGGGTTTAGCAAATAGAAGCAAAGACAAAACAGGCAAAACAACCACATGACTGTGAGTTTCTCTCCCCCCAGCATGGCGAGGCTCACGCAACTCTTCAGACTGCTTTTCTGGGTGCAGCCTCTCATGGCCGTGGACTTAAAACTAGATTTCCCAGTTTCCAGCAGCCCTGTGGACTTCCTTTCCACAACCACATGTTATGTCCATGCCCAAGGGACACAGACTTGGCGCAGCGCAGCTTTCACCTGACCCTCTCAGCCCAGTGGTTGCGTGTCTCTCTCCAGCCCAGATCCCTGACCCTATCATTCTTCAGGCATCCTCTCCCCTTCCTAGCTGTGAATTGCCTCACCAGCTGTGTTTAATTCGCCAGTTCCGGTTGGATGTTATGTGATTTAGTTGCTCTTCCATCTGCTCTAGGACAAGGCACAGGACACATCCGCCTATTGGGCCACTATTGTTTTCAGAACTCGACAATTATTTCTATTCCATAAATTTTGTGGTTAAACTATTTATATCATCAAAATTAATCAGCACACAAGCTAAATAAGCTAGAGAAAATGGCCTCGAATGTTTCCAAACGTACACATCAATAAGTTAGGTTATGGTATTAAGTAAATGCCATATTTATTTATTAACTTCAGAGGAAATGAACATGCCTTTCAGGTGGTAATTTAATAGACAGGATTTAGAAATTTAAACAGCTTTTAAACTCTGACTATTATTACTTAAATCTAGGGTGTTAGAATAGTAGAATTTAGCATTTTGCTATACTTGCAGCATCAATAACTGGTCCATTGTTGAGCTAGCCACAAGATGGCAGCTCTGTTTCTGTGGTCCCTAACTCTCTTATACACTATTTTATCCTTCTAGTATTATTTAAAGAGATATAATATGTAGAGTATATAAGGAACTTATATGTGTGAATGTTCATATTAGGTAGCTTTTTAGTTTAAGAAGAGTAAGTGGTTAAGAGTATTTATTAAATCCTGTTGAAAAGCAGAAATTATTTAAATAATCTTAAAATCATCTTAACACAATGTTCAAAAGCTTCATCCACAACCTAGCATAAAGGTTCATTTATTTATAAGAAATGGTTTTATTTTGTTTCATAAAGACCTTTATATTGCTTTTTTAAAAAGGCAAACAGTGTTCAAAATAACTGTGACAGAATCAATGATAACACACCGGTACAGTAAGAGATAGCTGAAAGTTATATTTCCCATCCACTAAATTCCAGGTATAACCAAACTATGTTTATGTACCAGTAATTTTTATTCTGGAAAAAGAATAAAATGATTAAATAAGGGTGAATAAAGGTCTCTCCTATTGTATGTTAAAGAAGTACAAATTCTCAGACATGAAAGTAAAAAAACTCAGGCCAATTTAGGGATTCAGCATGCTGTTTTTAACTGCACATGGAAAACATTAGTTTATCATGGAAGATATCTTGATTTAATATATACTCTAAAAGGTTACCTTTGAACATCATGATTAATTTCTATAAGAGACTTAACAGTCAGTGGGCAAATGAATTTGTTTTTCACCATGTTCTCTGAACAGCTGTATTTTCTGTTTTTAAACTAAATCCTAAATTAAGGGTACTTTACTTGCTTTCTCATACAAATATTTTGATTTGTGCCTGTGATAAAGTTTTACTTCACTTGTGACTTATTTTATTTTATTCTTTTATTGATTTCAGAGAGGAATGGAGAGGGTGAGAGAGATAGAAACATCAAAGATGAGAATCACTGATTGGCTGCCTTCTGCACACCCCCTACTGGGGATGGAGCCCGAAACCCAGGCATGTGTCCTTGACCAGAATTGAACCCAGGACCTTTCAGTCCATAGGCCAAAGCTCTATCCACTGAGCGAAACTGGGTAGGGCGTGACTTATTTTCTTTCATCTCAATTTCCTTGCCTTTTGTGTCATGTTGATACAAATTAGATCAAATCAAGGCCTACCATCCCCATCTTGACAAATATGGAACAACATTAATTTCATAGAAACTTAGAATTGAATTTAGTTTTGTTGAGAAACATTTGAACACAACCACTGTATATTTGACAAGAGAAAGATGTCCTTTGTGTAAAACCTACTATACTCAAAAATACTGCTTTACACACATGGTATTTACATATGAAAGATAAACAGATTATTAGTCATTGCATAGTACTTACCGTGGTGCTATAACTTTGTAGCTGAAGACTCTTCAAATCATTCAGAAAAATCCATATCATCACAAGGAGAATTAGGATTATTATAATAGTAAAAGAAAAAATATCATTATCATCTCACTGATTTGAGGGTTTATTTTGTATTAGGCCCTGCACTAAACATTTTACATTGATTATCTAAATTAATTAATTAAAATGTATTTTTATTGATTTCAGAGAAGGGAAGGGAGAGGGAGAGAGAGAAAGAGATAGAAACATCAATGATGAGAGAGAATCGTTGATTGGCTGCCTCCTGCATGCCCCACACAGGGAATTGAGCCCACAACCTGGACATGTGCCCTGACCTGTAATCAAACCATGACCTCCTGGTTCATAGGCCGATACTCAATCACTGAACCATGCCAACCAGGCTTTTTTTTTTTAACAACAGGCCTCCAAGATAGGTCAATGTCAAGACTTTCAAAAGGGCTCTTACATTTACACTATAAGCCAGTAATTTTCAATGATAGCTGTTCATTTTTATCTCTATTGGGAAATGCTAGGATATAAAGTCCTGCTATAGACTGAATCTTTTTGTGCCATCCCCCTCTGATTCATATGCTATTGACCAATGTGATGATATTAGGAAGTAGGCCCTTTGGGATTACTATTAGTGTTCTTATAATGAGAGAGACCCCAGAGAACTACCTAGCCTCTTCCACCAGGTGAGGTTACAATGAAAACATAGTTGTCTTTGAACCAGGAAGTTAGCTCTTGTCAGTAGACACTAAATTAGTGGGTGTCTTGATCTTGGACTTTCTAGCCTCCAGAACTATGAGAAATAAATTCCTGTTGTTTATTAGTTTATGGTGTTTTTGTTATAGCAGCCCAAACAAACTCAGACAGACACCAACCAAACTACTTGCATAAGCATCTCTGACTATGGGGAAAGCGGGACGGGGGTGGGGGGAGGTGAGAGGGAACCCGGTTGTACGTTCTTCCCAAAATGATTGTGTAGCTAGGTTTACAAATCACTGGCAAAACCTTTGGATATGTGAGATAAAGGTTTTAATGAACATCATTAATTTCACTGAAACAAGTAAAAAGTGTTCAACAAAAAAATCTAAAGTCTGTCAACAAAGCAGAACATACTTTGTAGGTCAAATGCTGCTTTGGAAAATGTTTGCCCCTGGCAGCTGTTTCTTATCCTGTTTGCTCTGTTACATACATCTACCTTTATTTTGAAAGAGAAAGTAAAACAGAAGATGAACAAAGGAAAATTAGTTTACTTGGCGTCACCAAGGAAAGGTGATGAACATTACCTGCCTGGTAAGTCTAAGGATGAAAGTGTGATGGAGCATGCCCTGTGGGGGCGGAGGAAGACAGAGGAGCAGAAGTAGGGGAACCACGTGAAGAGCAGCCTTCAGCAGTAAGAGACTGCCAGCCACGTTGGGTGCTAGCTCTTGAGTACTTTGATCTGCTAAGACAGCACCTATCTATAGGGCCACTTGTGAAAAAGATTTCTGCTGTACATAATCTGGCAAAAGAAAATCCCTTTCTTGTCACAGAACCTCACCCTAAAGTCCCTATATCAATACTCTGTTTCAAAGATCCAGGATGCAAACAAGCCCACCGACTCAGAAAGCTACTAAATGGATGGTAGCTGTGTATGATAGAAAGGACCCAGTATCTGTATTCAGTTGGATATATATCCTATAAAAAACAACCCTAAGGCAAAAATAATAGACTAATTCTGTATAGATCACTATGATTTCATAGAATTATATACATAAACCAAACTTTTTGCCTGAGATATGAATTATTTTAATTGTACTTGCTCAAATGTATAGCAGAACTCATATCTTCAGAATTAATCATTAGTCATCATTTGTGATGAAGCTGGGTTACAATGCATTTATGAAGATATAAGTGAGAATAGAATCCTTTGTTATCATTACTATAATGATGTGCATTCATTTATCTCTGTGTTAATAATTATATGATTATAATAAAAAATTTTAAATAATTTTTTGACAATTAGTAGGAAACTACTTAGAGATATTGTAAGAATTCTAATTGGTTTAAATGTCTACTTTAATACTATACCTGTAACATATATAATCAGTTTCTTTTTCCTTACTCTTGAAGTTATTACAATATATATACTTTAACATCAAGTGCCTTATCTTTATTTCATGATAATCTGTCAGAAGCCATTGTTTTTCTTTTTTTTAAGTTTATCTTTATTGTTGAAAGTATTTCAGATGTCCCTTTGACCTATCCCCATCCCCCCCACCCCAGGCCTTCACCACACTATTGTTTGTGTCCATAGGTTATACATATCTATTTATCTATATATATAAAACTCTTAATATGCAAATAGACCAAACGGCAGAACAACCGAACAACTGAACAACCAGTCACTATGACGTGCACTGACCACCAGGGCGTGTGTGCGGACCATGGTGGATCTCAGCAGCAGGAGGCATAGTGTGGAACATGGCGGCCGTTGGCTACGGTGGAATGGTGGAGCAGGTGAGTGGGGGCACCAGACCAAGGCGGGGCACTGGTCTCTGTCATCGGGGCAAGCCTCTGGTGGTGACTGAAAATTCTTTGCTCCCACATGCCATGGTCCTGCCTGGCGCTTGCACCGGCTGCCAGCACCAGCCCCGCTCTCACCCACTGCCAGCACCCGGTGCTGGTCCCAATCACTCTGCACCATCAGCAGGTGCGAGTAGCTGCTGCCAGCCCCGATTGCCCCTGAGGGCTTTTCCACCTCTCCCTGCTCTTGAGGAGCGATCTGGGAAGTAGCCACTGCTTGCATCTGCTGACAGCACTGGCCCCAATCATTGTTGTCAGCGGGTGCAAGTGGGGCTGGTGCTGTCAGTGCATGGGAGCAATGGCAGTGGGAGTGGAAGCAGGGCTGCTGGCAGACACAGGACTGGGGGCTGCGGCAGGAGGGGCCAGGCGGGATGCAGAGGATGGGCCGAGACCCACTCCTGTGCCCACTGCAGCCTTGCGGCCCACAATTCCTTTCAAGGTGCACGAATTTGGGCACTGGGCCCCTAGTATATAATAATAAAAGCATAATATGTTAATTAAACTGAACAGCTAAAATATTTTTTGGGATATCCTCCAGATTACCTTGGGGCTGCGAGAGCCCAGCCCCTGGCATTAATTTTGTGCATCAGGCCTCTAGCATGCACATAAGTTCTTTTGTCAGTCTCTTCACTCCCACCCCTCCTCACTTCCCTCTGAAATACCATTACTCACTTGAGTATGACATTATTTCAACCTTTTTCCATGGCTTCCTTGTTTTCAGCAATGTAGGACTAGAATAACTTTCTTTAAACTTGTTTTGTCACACTCTGTTTAATAACCCCTTTTGTATTCATGTACATTTTGTGTATTTTCATATACAAAATATACTAGTTCTTTCCAGGTTAAATCATTAAAAAAAATCACTAAGTGAACAATGCAAAAATATAGGAGATAACAAAAGTTTTTTTGTGTTTTATTTATTTATGTTTTATTTTTTTTTTTTGCAAGAAATGTTTCCTGCTCCTAGTCCATCTGCTTTTGGCTCTGACAAATAGAATATCAGAGGTGCCTGTAGGTTAGAAGTGAGATGTTTCCATCTTTCTACCATTCTGAGTTCAGAATCAATTAAGACGATGCTGAAAATAGACACATGACTAAAAATGTGTTGCACTGTTTTGTATTGAATTTAGAAAAGGAGACAGAGAGACAGAGAGAGAGACAGAGAGAGAGACATCAATGTGAGGGAAATACATTGATCGATTGCCTCCTGAACTCACCCCAACCGGGATCAAACCAGCAGCTTAGCATGTGCCCCTACTGGGACTCAAACCCATGAGCTTCCAATGCACAGAATGATGCTCCAACCAACTGATCCCACTAACTAGGGCTGCTGTACTGTTTTTCTACTGCAGGTCTCACTGAGGAATACAATCTACTTGTGGCATTGGGGTGAGTTGTTTGCCTCCAAACTTGCCAGGGCAGAATATGAGTGGGCTTGAAAATCAATTTCTGCCTGAGTTAGCACCATTCTGTGAAAAGAAGAATGTGAGAATAGTGAACAGTTACAGAATTCAAACACACACATACACACACACACACACACGCACGCACACACACACACACACACACACAACCCTCTTAGTAGAAAACCCTCAGGTCATCCAGATAGCAGACTGGCTAAAGTGTATCCAAGTGTATCCTAATGTGGTAGGCGGTGCATAGACATTTTGATATGGCCACTTGGATCTTGGATAACTGAAGTTGTTTCAAGGAGTTGATAAGGTTGTTCAAGAAAAACAATGCTAACCTATAGTCAATAGTTCATCCACCTTGATTCAATTTAACATGATGCCTATGTACTCTTCAGAACAAGCAAAAGTTTCACTTTAAAAGGCAGAGGTGGGTGGGTGAGGACAGATCAACCAAAGAACTTGTATGCATATATGCATAACTCATAGACACAGACGATAGGTTGGTGAAGGCCTGGGGTCAGGAACAGGGGCAGGCAAGAAGTGGTTAATGGAGGGGAGGAGGTAAATAGAGACATATGTAATACTTTCAACAATAAAGACATTAAAAACATTTTTAAAGAATTAAAATGTAATATCACAAATTTGTCTATGCCTGAAAGCGATGTACTAATACTAATGAGAGAATGCAGTATAGTGATTAAAAGTAAAGATTCTGGAGTCATTCAGATGAAATTTCCATTTCCTAGTTTTGCAACTCAATCTCTGTGCAACCCCATGAAAGTTATCTCTCTAAACTTGTTTCCTCTATTGAATAGAGCCCAGCTCATTAAAATTTTATGAGGATTAAATAGAACACTGAATGAAAAGCAACTAACACAATATATATTCAGATAATGGCACCCAAAAATATCTATGTCCTAATCTCTGGAACCTATGAATGTTATCTTACTTGGCAAAAATAATTTTATACATGTGGCTAAATCAATGTACTTAAAATGAAGAGATTGTCCTGGGTTATTTTGGTGGGCCCAGTGGAATGACAAGGTGCTGAGAAGAGGGATGCAGAAGGAGTGGGGTCAGGAAAGAAGAGCCAAGACAGAAGCAGAGGCCAGGCCATGCAGACAACCTCTAGAATCTGGAAAAGCAAGGATTCTCCCAAAGAATCTCCAGGAGGAACACAGCGGTGCTGACCCACTTTAAACTTCTGACAAATAAATTTGTCTTGATTTCAGTCACCAAGTTTGTGATAATTTGGTATAACAGCAATATGACAATAATACACTAGCACACAACAATTCCATAATAAATGTTAGCTGACATTGTTGAAAAAAGAAAATAAACAAACAACATGGTCAGTGCTACATAAGCTAGGGATCTATTTTTTTAGGGGAATAAATTATTTTTACTTTTAACTATTTTTATATTATGAAACGAGACCAGTACATGGTAAAATATTTTTAAATTATATATCTGTATATAATAAAAGTTAAATTCTCCTTTCCATTCAGGACCCATAGCCTGCTAGTCCAGCAATAACTTTGTTAACAGATTTTTGTGTATCCTTTCAAAGATATTCCCATGTGAATATTTAGGACCATTTTTTTATCCTGATTTATGGCTTTTGGATTTCATTGTTCTGTCTCTCTTATTTTGTCATCATTGCTACTTATATTTTTAAACCTGTGTTACTGGTTAAAACATTTGGGATTTCTGAGGCTTTTTGATAAATTGACCCTTTATCATTGTGAAATAATATTTAAAAATCTTTGTTAATACTCTTATACTTGAGTAGACCTTGTCTAAATTATTAAGGCCACTTCAGCTTTGTTATAGTTTGTGATTAAAAAATGTCTTTTTCCATCTTACCACTTTTAGCCTTTCTATTCTGTTATATTTAGTGTGAACAGCATATGGTTAGGTCATTCTTTGTTTAATCATTGGAAATACTTATCTTTTAATTAGACTACATAGTCTATTTATATTTAACACTAGAGGTCTGATGCACGAAACTCATGCAAAGGGGCTTGGCCTTCGCAGCCACAGTGGCTGGCCTCAGCTCTTGTAGCCCCAGCTTCATCCAGAAGGTAGTTCAGCTGCCCTGTCTAATTAGCATATTACACTTTTATTATTATAGACTAGAGGCCAGGTGTACAAAATTCGTGCATGAGGGTGTGTGTCCCTCAGCCCAGTGTGCACCTTCTCCAATCTGGGACCACTGGCTCCCAACTGCTGGCTTCCAACTGCTCGCCTGCCTGCCTGCCTGATTGACCCTAACCGCTTCTGCCTGCCAGCCTGATCACCCCCTAACCACTCCCTTGACAGCCTGATTGATGCCTAACTGCTACCCTGTCAGCCTGTTTGCTCTTAACTGCCCTCCCCTGATGGCATGGTCCCCCCAACTGCTCTCCCCTGCATGTCTGGGTCCCCCACAACTGCTCTTCCCTGCAGGTCCAGTCGCCCCCAACTTCCCTCCTCTGTCAGCCTGGTCACCCCTAACTGCCCGCTCCTGCTGGCCTGATCGCCCCCAACTACCCTCCCTTGCAGACCTGGTCCCTCCCAACTGCCCTCCCCTGCTGGCCATCTTGTGGCTGCCATCTTGTATCCACATGGGGGCAGCCATCTTTGACCACATGGGGGCAGCCACCTTGTGTGTTGGAGTGATGGTCAATTTGCATATTACTCTTTTATTAGATAGGATAGAGGCCTGGTACATGGGTGGGGCCAGCAGATATGCCCTGAAGGGTGTCCCAGATCAGGGTAGGGGTTCCCTTGGGACATGGGGTGGCCTGGGCAAGGGGCCCTGTGGTGGTTTTCAGGCTGGCCACACCCCCTGGCGACCCAAGTGAAGACCTTAGTATCAGGGATTTATTTATCTTCTATAATTGAAACTTTGTAGCCTTGAGTGGAGGCCTAGGTCGGCCAGGGTGTGCAGAAAGCTTGACTTCCTCCATTACCAGGGAAACCCAAACCTCCTACTCTCTCTGTGACCACAGCCATCTTGGTTGGGTTAATTTGCATACTCGCTCTTGATTGTCTGGTGGGCATGGCTTGTGGGTGTAGAGGAGTGATGGTTAATTTTCATATTACTCTTTTATTGGATAGGATAGTTATTGACATTGTTGTATATCCACTTATCTTACTAGTTATTTGTTTTCTTCCTTTTGGTTTGAAACATTTTATTATTCTATTTTATCTTGTCTATTGGTGTCTTTACTCTGTCCCTCCTTGCTTTTAGTGGTTTCTATAAGAAATTGCAATCAATATGCATCCCCTCTTTATCATAGTAGTCAGTTTTCAAGAATATTCCATGCAAAAATTGAGGAACTTACATTGGTATATTTCCATTTTCCTTCTAGTTCTTTATGCAATTGTTGTCATACAATTCACCAGCTCCACCCCAGCCCCTCCACACACACACTTTTCTCTCTCTCTAAGAATACATTATTTAATACAATACATTGTCGTCTTTGGAATAAATTCAAATTTTGATTTTATTTATTTTTTATTTTTTTGTGTTCCCCTATTCAATCTTGGCTGCCACAATCAGACACACCTAAAATGTAAGGAACCCTTTTTGTTGCATCTGCGCTGGAACTTTAGCTGCAGACAGCAACTATTCCAGATCTGTCAAACAGATGCATCAAGTTTTCATTTTAAAAACACATATTTGCCATATTCAACCCACTTCATTTTTTTATAGATTCTAACTTCCATCTATTATTTTACCAGATAGCCCTGCTGACCTGCTTAAGCAATCATATAGTGCACTACTACTGGTAATAGATTCTCTGAGCTTCTGTTCGTAAGAAAATATTTTTGTTGTTTTTGAATATTTCTAACATACTTATTTATGGACTTTAAATTCTATTTTAATATATTTTTCTCTTTAGTCTTTAAGTCTTTAATGAATCTACTTCATTATTTGTGGGCTCTTTGTGTGAAAACTATGAGAACATAGTTATCATTGTTTCTCATGTAGATAGTATGTTATGCCTGACTTTCTGTTTTTAAAATGTTCTTTACATTTGGCTTTCAGCAGTTTGCCTATGTTGTGCTTACATGTGGCTTTTTTTTTTTTTAACTTTATCTTGCTTTGGGTTTGATGTGCTTCTTTAATCTACAGGTTGATATTTTTTCATAACTTAAAAAATAGGCTCAGCACTATTTATTTATTTGCCCATACATTTTCTTTCCTTTCTGGGCTTCTAATGATGCATATATATTAGACTGCTTGATATTGTTCCATAGATCCCTGAACCTTGGGTGTCTTTTAATTTTCTTTTACTTGTTTTCTGTGTGCATTGGTTTCAATGATTTCTATTTTCCTATATTTAAGATGACTGATAAATATATTTTACAATGTCTTATTTTCTGTTAAGCCCATACAGTCCTTTAATTATTTATTTATTTTTCATTTTGGATATATAGAAGTTTTCAGTTCTAGAATTTTTATTTTGTATCTTCATATTTAGCATTTCTCTACTGAGATTTCCCTTCTATTGATTCATTACATCTAAAATTTCCATCATATTCTCATTCATTATAGCAAATTAAGATATGAAGCAGCTAATTCTGAGATGTTATCTCCCTGTTGTTTCTAATGATCTGTTTTTCTTCTTTGGTTTAGAATCATATTTTCTATTTATTCAGGTGTTAGTATTTATTGTATATGATACATTGTAGATATTATATTATTGATTGTCTGAATTTTTCTGTTCCTTTAAAGTATTGAGTTGTTTTATTTGTGTGTTTTTTTCTGGCAAGCAATTCACCTACAGACACATCATCTTGGTTATCTCCAGTTTTGTTTTTCAGCTTTTTTTTTTTTTCATTGTGGTTGTAGAGTAATCTTTATTCTAGGACTTTAGAAGCCTTTCTATAGAGGCTTTTTTGAATTGTGTGTCTTTTCTGAAATTACACAATAAAATGACTACGGCATTCAAATGAAATCTAGTTTGTTATACCCGGTGTGATTTCTAGCTGCTCAGTATTTTTCCTAGGCAACACCTTGCAGAATACCACCCAGAGCATGTGCAGCTCATTTTTTAGCAAAAGACAGGACAGGACCACTGTGCAAAGCTCTAGAGCTTTCCCCTTTTGTGCCCTGCATGGCCAGTTTCAACCACTTCATCATCATCAAGCTCCTGCTTCTGCTTCTTCAGCATTGTGAAGCCACCATGCTTCACTTGAGCTCCCCCTCTGTCCTCTGCTATAATCAGGAAAGTACTTGTAGGCAGAAAACAGGTGCAATTTTGAGGTTCATGTCTTATATTTTTCAGGGTCTTAAGCTGTCTTTTCTCAAATTGTGAACACTGTTGCTTCATTTGTTTTAGCTGCTCTGACAGTGGGAGAGCTATCCAATAGCTTTTCTTTTATGGACAGAAATATATATATTTACATTATCTTTTTTAGAGATTTATCTTTCTTCTCTGAAATATTGTATGAATTTTACAGCACTTAAAACAATGATTATATTTTCCATAAGAATAATACAGGAAATGGGGGAACAAAAATATTTTAAAACCTCCTCATCTTGGAATAAGCTTAGTTTCTTTTTATTGATTTATCTTTTATTAATAATTATTAATGTGAATTTAAAGAATAATAACTATTAGTATTTCACATGCTTGTGATAATCCTGATATACTGACCATTGGCAATGTACTGTTTGATTGTTGTTTTTACAGTTTTGATATTCTGAGTTACAAATGCATGGTGTTTTCAACTATATGCCAAGAGCATAAATAGTTGAGCTTTAAAGTGACACCTAGCTACATCTCTATTTGTCTGAATAAATGTCTGTATGTGATATGTTTACCACTGTTGCAACACTCCTTTTCTTCACTCTGACAGTCCTATAGAGATACAGTATATCACCATACAGAATCCAAAGCATGTTCAACACTTTGTGCTAAGGTAGTGATGTTCAACCTTTTTCATCTCATGGCACACATAAATAAACTACTAAATTTCTGTCGGCATGCCAAGAAATATGTTTTTGCCAATCTGACAAAAATAAGTATAATTTTGATTAATTTACACTGGATGGCTATTGTTGTATTGGCTATTGTCATTTTTTTAAAAACAAATCTATGGGAAAAGCAGACAGTGCCCCTGATTAAATAGTCAGGTATTGCATGTTTTAAAAATTCTTCCATCAGACCAGTGTGCCTGCTGCAACACACTAATTGAAAATCACTGTGCTAAGGCAATGCTACTTCAAAATGTTTATAATTTGATCTCTCCACCTGTTGAATTTTCTATAATCAACATTTCATATTGCATGAACTGTATGGCTGAATGAAAGGTAAATACAAAGTTTTCAGAAGAATTTAGTGGACTCAACCATAAGTGTATTTATATCATCTAAGCAAAATGCACTGACTAATAAGTCAAAAAATATGTTTATGTGAATAAAGTAAAATACAACATATTTACACACATACATTATCTGGGGTTGGGAAATGAACCAATAGTTAATTATGTAATAGATTGCTCTTTATAAAAACAACTAGTGGCCCAGTGCATGAAATCCGTGCATGGGGGAGGGGCTGTCCCTCAGCCCGGCCTGCACTCTCTCCAATCTGGGACCACTGGCTCCTAACTGCTCACCTGCCTGCCTGCCTGATAGCCCCTAACCACTCTGCATGCTGGCCTCATTGTCCCCAACTGCACCACCCTTCCAGCCTGATCACCCCTAACTGCTCCCCAACAGCTTGATCACCCCCAACTGTCCCCCCCGATGACCTGATCGCCTCCAACTGCCCCCCACTGGCCTGCTCGCCCCCAACTGCACTCCCCTGCCAGCCTGACCCCCCCAACTGCACTCCCCTCCTGGCCTGATCGCCCCTAACTGCCTCTGCCTTGGCCCCGCCACCATGGCTATGTCTGGAAGGATGTCCGGAAGGTCTCCTAGAAGGTCTCCCAGTCTAATTAGCATATTACCCTTTTATTAGTATAGATTTTTCAAATATCGACTAGGGAGGGACACTTAAATAATAATAGTTAAAAATAAATATGCCCATTAGTTTAGTTTTCATATTTGGAATCATATAGATATTTGAATCATATGTGTAATAGAATTATATACCTACTAGAGGCCCAGTGCGCACGAAATCATGAGCAGTTAGTGTCCCTAGGCCTACCTTGGCCTCTGTCTCATGGCCTCTGTTGCCTTGCAATGCTATGTGAAGCTCCCCACCCCAGGACCCTCTGCGATGCTAGTGGCCCCTGGACTGGTCCACTAAGCTTGCTGTCGGGTGTTCCGCAAAACTCCCCCCTGCCCTGCCACTACTCCGCAAGGCTTCCTGACCCTGCAACTGCTCCACGAAACTCCCCCACTCCATGACTGCTTCTCAAAACTCGCTGCTGCTTGGGTGACTGCATCACTAGGCTCACGGCCACCCCACGAAGCAGCCCACCACTGCTGCACAACAGTCCACAATCCCACCCCACCGCCAGGCACCTCATGTTTAGCGGCTCAGGGGCTGGGGGAGAGGGGGGACCAAGAGGTGCTCCATGCACTTCATGGTGACCGGTCCCCATTCGGTAGTGACGCCACCTAGCTCTTTATATATATTAGGATATAATCATATATATAATTTCTTTTTAAGAATATAAAAAGTAATTAATTTTGTCCTTGCAAACCTTCTCTAGAGGCATTACTTTAAGTAAAAGTGATTTCAACTATTTCTAAGATCTAGCCTAGAATCTTCCTATTTAGTAGAAGCTAAAGCTTAAACTAGTGTGCAAAAAACATGCCAAATTCATACCAAAAAACAAAATACTGTCTAGGGGAAAGTATTTTATAAATCACTATTCTCCCTCAAACTTGTCATCATTTATTTGCAATCAAAACCCTCTGATTATCAAATACTTTGATTGATTAAAAGTAAATAGCAGAATAAGTCAGGAAACCATGAACAATAATTTGTGCATGTATTAGGTATTTGTTTTTACATAAATCATATATATGTACATGACTTTTTTTCAATTTATAGCTAAAGGTTTTTCTTTTAGTAACAGTCTACTGATTAGAGTCCCATGCAATTTTTACCAACTAAAAACATCCATTGGGAATATGTATATTTAACTTCCAGTTTCTTTTAATTTTAGATGGAAGAAAAATGTAATTAGAAAAACCTGACTGCATATACCTTTTAAACATTCACTATTTTTCAATCATTTCCACATAATATAACAGCAATAGCTGTAGCAAGTAAACTTTAAGCTTTTCTAAATATTAGACAAAAATTTGATAGAAACAAAACCATAAATATTTTGTAATCATTTTATCTTAGTCTATATATATTCATGAAATTATAATATAACCATAAAAGAAATATGGGAAAAATTAATTTATCACACTCATTTGAGTATTGGTAAGGTTATATATAACCCAAGTGAAGGGAGCAGAAATGTTCATCTTGCCAGATACTAGCCTCCTAGCCACAAGAGGTCCACCTCCTATAATTACAAATTAGAGGTGCTGTATTTTGCTGTAGGGATGAAGGCTATTGATTAAGTTTGAGATTCATTTATGTGGAGGTACATTAAGAGAGTTTCTATGATGCATACTCAATGTAACTTATCCTGTTAATTCTAAGCTTTATAGGGGCAGGGATCTTCCCTGTTTTCGTTTGCCACTGCATCTTCAGTGTGTAGCATTGTGCATTGTATCTAGAAAAAAATTAACTATATTTAATGAAGAAAATCCACGCTCAAGCCATTTATAACACAGACACACAGAGAGAATGAAGTTAGCTTAGAAAATTATCCATCATCACAGATAATCAAATAACCATTTTAAGACCTATCCAAAATCAAATTGATAATATTTAGAAAATAATGATTATTAAAACAAAAATGATGGAAAAAGCACACTTGTACTTTGTTGGAAAAAAGTGTAAATTGATACATTGACTCAGGACACAATTTTATAGTTTGTGCTTCAAAAGACTCAAAAACATTCTTCAGATACACACACACACACACACACACACACACACACACACACTTATGTATCAAGATATTTTTTACAAATATATTCATGTCAGTAAAAAAATTGCAAATTGTCAAAATATCTAGCAGTAGATTGATAAAGAAAATATTGTGACATCTGTATGATTAAATATGCGGGCATTTAAATAACATATTCCTAGACTAATAACATGGAAAACTGTATATTTGGAAAATCACATTAATTATAAAGCATTCATATACACAAAGAAATAACAAAATAGAAAACAGATTATCTATTTTGAAGTGATATGGTCTTTGGAGAATTTTCCCCCTTTTTTGTTCTTTTTAGTTCTCATTTCTTCTAAAATGAGCATATTATTTACAAATCAGGACAGAAATTATCTGAAAGCCTTTTAATTTTAATTCTTATATCAATTTTTGTTCTTTCAAAATATCATGAGAAAACTAATCTTGATTATGATATTTAGTGAATTGGAGAAAGGGTGTGAAGTTTTGTACACATTAAAATGCTAGCCTAGCATGACTTTTGCTTAAATTCAAGGGTGTCACATTTGATAAAATGTTAGCTGTAAAAAGAACATTAAATATGCCCTAATTAAACCTCATCTCTAGCAGTAAGTGGCCGTGCACTATTTCCACATGAAGCTTTCCACAAAAATGTGTTTCAAAATTGGCACGTACTTGTACTTATTTGGGAAATACCAACTGGGATGTAGAAAATAATACAACTAATGGGCTAGTATTCTTTACTCTGAGAAGCATTTACGTTTTACAATGTGGCAATAAACTGAATATTTATTAGGCATGAACACTTTACAAATTGACTATTCATGATAGTTTGACAATAGTTTCCAAGTGGAAAATGAATTTTTTCAAAGAAAGTGAAATTATCAACAAATAAAATAATAAAAACACACATTTCTACTTGGTTATTAAAGTTTCACTTCGCATTATTATGTTTTTTATTTGAGTTATTTACTGTTAAGGCACTTCTTTTCCTTGGTTAATAGCTAACCTATTTTTCATAGTCTCCTTTGTATTTGCATTGAGAACATAAGATTGGAAATGAAATGTAGGCTTCCAGGGTTCACTTATAAATACTTTGTAACAATTCCTTCAGTCTTTCTTTTCTCCATGAAAAGAATCATTATAGGTTATACTTAAAGCTGATAGGATTATGAGATGCAAGAATGGTGAATCTCTTAATCATTTTTTTTTTAAGAATTTCTCAGGAAAGCTGTGCCAACAGAAACGTCTACACTGGACTGTGCATGAGTGAGAATAGCACAAAGGCTTTGAGATTCTTTATTGCTGGATCTAGCATAACTGTACTGATTAATACAAAACCAGCACCTTGAAGTGAGATGCTGACATAACAAAAATACAACATGTGACATTATTTTAGTAGTAGGGCAACAGATGATAAAAACACGGATAAAGCAGGATGGTCAGTTGGTCATTGCCATAAAAAGACGTTTAAAATCTGTCACCTGTGGTAGCTTGGAAGGCAGTCCAGAGATGACTAAGTTTGTAGCTCTAGAAATGATTGGAGAATAATTATTAAACATAGGTATTTTTTTATTGATGATTTTAGCAAAGTCTTACAAGAAAGAGATAAGCTCAACAAATAATTGCCAGGTTAAAGTAAAATTGAAAAGGAACAGAGAAGTTTTAAAAATAAAAAAAAACTGGAGAGGGTATTTGGAAGACTTTGAACAACACCCAGTGAGATTTCTCAGCTGCACAGGGTAACTTAGATTTATGACATAGATCAAATGAAGAACATACTGCCAACTCACGCTTGACAGCCTCAAAATTATCTGACTTTAAGTTGAGGTAGAGAGAGGCTTGACAGCAAGGTAGCAAATAAATAAAACACATTTGAGAACAAAGTCTGGTATTTGTGACTACTTGTACTAGAACTGAGGGCAAGCAAATAGTTTGCCAAGTTTTTAAAATAATTATACTGAAATAAAGCCACATGTCCATTAAAAAGTCTTTGACTGCTATTTTAAAAACAACTTTTGGATACCCATATTTCCATGAGTATAAGATGGGTTTTGTAGGTTGGGTAGCCAAGAAAGACATATCCATCAATAAGTACTTTAGATGTGGCCATGGAGGGTAAGAACCACTTCTTTGAATTTGGTTTTCTTAACAAAGAAATTTTTCCCTAGGAAAATAGTTAAGCCTAATTGAATATCTTTCTTTTCTTCTTCAGAAAATATGGCTTTATAATATCTGCATAACTGTATTCTATAAGTGTCTTATTCTATAAATGTCAAGATTTCTATATGCCTCCTATTTTTCCATTTTCCAAAGAAGACTTGCTGTTGAGATTATTCTGTGTCTGTCTGTTGGTATGTATATATGGAGGATCAGGGGACAGAAAAGATGATTTTTAGTTTTCAGATTTATGAATATGGTTCCATACATGAACCTGATGAAGACAACTGTCATTGACCAAAGATCCAAGAACAGAAACCAGATGCTTTGACTGGATGGAATTTTAAGCTGTTCATTCTGAGAAGTTGAGAATATGGCAGTCAATGCGAAAGGACTATTTGGTGACCAGAGGGTAGACTGTAAAAATGATAATTTCATATAATTATCAAACCATTTATATTTTCTCCTTGATGCATAGCTAATACCGTACTTTTCAGCCCCATTTAAATTACTTTTAGAAAATATAAGTAATTTTTATCTATAAGATCACCTGCCTGATTCTTCTGTTATTTATTTCTTTAAAATGAAGATGGAGGCATTAGAGGATGGTACGAGCCTGGGAATTGTTTGGAGGTAAACTACAAAGGAAGGGATGAGCAACAGCAAACCTTTAATTGTATGTAAGGTATGGAGATTTCTGTTGTTGCTGCTACAAGAATTAGCATTAACCTAGACTACATTTTTTTAATCCTTATTATTAAAAGTATTACAGATGTCCTCACCCCTCCCTCCACCCCCCCCATTGACCCCTTCTAGTCTGCACCTGCGCCACTCACCAGGTTTTTACCACACTATTGTCTGTGTCCATTGGTTATGTATATATGCATACAAGTTCTTGAGTTTACTCCTACCCACCCACCCATGCCTGCTTCCTCTCTGAGATTTGATAGTCTGTCTCATGCTTCTATGTCACTGGATATATTTTGTTCATCTGTTTATTTTGTTTTTTAGATTCCACATATTTAGTCATGTGGTACTTGTCTTTCTCTGACTGGCTTATTTTGCTTAGCATAATACTCTTCAGGTCCCTCTATGCTGTCTCAAATGGTAAGTGATCCTTCTCTTTTGCGGCTGCATATTAATCCATTGTGTAAATGTACCACAGCTTTTTATTTCACTTATGTACTGATGGGCATTTGGGCTGATTCCAGACCTTAACTATTGTAATGGCCCTGCTATGAACATAGGCTGCATATATTCTTTCTGGTTGGTATTCCAGGTTTTTAGGATGTAATCCTAGAAGGGGATCACTGGGTCAAATGGCTAGGAATAAATTTAACCAAAGAGGTAAAAGACTTGTACTCGGAAAACTAAGGGAAGTTGAAAAAGGAGATAAAGATATAAACAAGTAGAAGACTATACCATGTTCATGGACTGGTAGAATTAACATCATTAAAATGTCTATACTACCCAAAGCAGTCTATAAATTCAATGCAATCCCTATTAAAATACCAATAGCATATTTCAGACATCTAAAAAAAATACTTCAAAAATTTATATGGAACCAGAAAAGACTACAAATAGCTACAGCAACCTTGAGAAAGAAAAACAAAGTTGGATGGATCACAACAACAGATATCAAGTTACTAGTAAACTAACAAAACCACTGCAATCAAATCAAAACTGGTACTGGCACAAGAATCCTATATAATAAAAGCCTAACATGCAAATCGACTGAACAGAGGAATGACCAGTGGAACGACCAGTCACTATGATGTGCACTGACCACCAGGGGGCAGATGCTCAACTCAGGAGCTACCAACAGCTTGCAGGCCCCAGGCCAGCCACAGTGAGTGCCAGCGGGGCCTTCCAATCGCCCTGCCAGTCACCTCCAAGGTGGGTGCAATCGGGGGCCCCCCGATTACCCTGTCAGTTACCCCACAGAGGGAGGTGACTGGCAGCAGCAGTGGGGGGGCAAGGCCAGTAAGTGGGGAGTGAAAGGCCAGCCAAGACCAGTGCCAGCAGGGGCCCCGATCACCCTACCAGTCACTCCACAGATTGGCTCTGATCGCCAGCCAGGCGTAGGGACCCTACCTGTGCATGAATTTCATGCTCTGGGCCTCTAGTAGGCATGTAGATCAATGGAACAGAATGGAGAACCCAGAAATTCACCCAAGCCATTATGCTCAATTAATATTTGACAAAGGAGGCAAGAACATACAATAGAGTAAGGACAGTCTCTTTAATAAATAGTTTGTGGTACTAGCCAGTTATGCTCAGTGGATAGAGCATCAGCCTGATGACTGAAGGGTCCTGGGTTCAATTTCAGTCAAGGACATGTACCTTGGTTGCAGGCTCAATTCCTGTTTGGTTGGAGCACATGTGGGAGCCAACCAGTTGTTGTGTCTCTCTCACATGGATGAGTCTGTCTCTCCCCTTCCAGTCAACTCTCTGAAAATCAAGGGAGGACAAATGTCCTTGATTAAGGATTAGTAATAAATAATGGTGGGAAAATTGGACAGATACATGCAAAAAAATGAAACTAGACCACCAACTTACACCATACACAAAAATAAACTCAAAATGGATAAAGAACTTAAATATGTCTTGAAACCATAAAAATCCTAGGAGAAACCATAGACAGCAAAATCTCAGACATCTGACAGCAATATGTTTGCCGATACATCTCCTAGGATAAGGGAAATTAAGGAGAAAATAAACAAATGGGACTACATCAAAATAAAAAACTCCACACAGCAAAAAAAAATAAATAAATAAATAAAAAAAGAGCCCACTGTATGGGAGAACATATTTGCTAATGATACATCTGATGAAGGGTTAATATCCAAAATATATAAGGAACTCATACAACTTAACAAAAGAAAGACAATCCAATTAAAAAATGGGCAAACGTCTTAAATAGACACTTCTACAAAGTGGTCATACAGATGGCCAAGAGACATATGAAAAAATGCTCAGTCACTGACCATCAGAGAGATGCAAATCAAAACCACAATGAGGTATCACATCACACCTGTCAGAATGGCTATCATCAACAAATCAACAAATGGCAAGTACTAGTGAGGATGTGGAGAAAAGGGAACCCTAGTACCCTGCTGGTGGGAATGCAGACTGGTGCAGCCATTATAAAAAACAATATGGAGTTTCCTCAAAAAATTAAACATGGAACTGTTCATAAGTATTATTTTAAAGAAAAATTCATAGTATATTTTAGATATACAAGTATATGTTTTAGATATATAAATATAAGCATTTTAACTATGGACAAAAAAAAAAGCCACATGCTAACCTGACTAGCTCAGGGAAGGCCTACATGGAAATTTTGCAAATTCAAAGACCTAAAGTAACCATAAAGGATGGTCTGAAATTTTTTAACTAAAAACAGTTTATAGTGTATAGTCTTGTCCTAGGCTGATATCTTCCCTGATAAAGGTAACTCTTTACCTTAACTAAGCCTATTATCTTTTTGCATCTAAGATAACAAGCATCCTAGTGAAATGTCAGTGTAACTTGTGACTTCCCTTTTTCCAAACCCCTCAGGGCACAACCAAATGCACCTGGGCACCAGGACAGAGACCATAAATTTCTTCATTGTTGTTGTTATCATGTTAATTTTTGACTGTTAACTATGCTGTACCTACCTAAGTAAAGGAAGTATATGTCTATCATTTTACTTTTTATCCAATCCCAGATATTTCTCCACTTTGCTTTCTCCGGCCTCCCTAATCTATCTATCACCAATGGATTTCATGTAAACCACTTAGGTCTCTCCTTTGATTGTAATGTATAAAACAAGGTGAAAAACTGCCATTCTCCAGAGCATTATCCCAAGCAGTTGAGGTTCTGCTTCCTCAAAATTGTAGACAGTTTGGCTCAAATAAACTCACAAAAATTCTTCACAGGTTTGAATGTCCTTATGTTAACATAACTATTATTATGAAGCAGTTGAACATTGATAAGTTTGTTTTTGCTAAAACATTAACATTCACTATTTTTCAAAGTCTATTATTTAATAGGAAATTGAACAACTCCTATTACTACTTTCTCAGCAAAGATATCAGGAGTGCTATTTTATTTGGCAAACACTGATTTTCAATAGGGGCTAATTTTTTCCATAATAAGATGAATTTTTGTCATGTGGGGATTGTCTAGAAATAATTAATAACTTCTGAAGAAGCTGTCATAGGTACATATGATGACTTTAAGTTAATAACAATTTATATTGCACAGATTGTTTTCCACAAAGAATGCTGTTCCATTCTATTTGACCTTAATTGGTATAATTGATAACAGAGCTTGGAGTTCCATTTTAATCATGTAGGAACAGCTTTCCTGACACAAGAAAATAAAATAGCTGCTGTGAGTTATCTATTATTAGCAGGAAGACAAAAAGCTAAAAAAAGTGACTGCTTGTTATTTTAACTTGAGACTTCAAGATTTCTAGATCACAAATGCCAATTTATTAATAGTTTTAAAGCTTTTGTGCTAATCTGTAAACAATTAATGAAAGCTAGGTGATGTATAATTTAACATGAAGGAAAAAATGAGGAAATTAGTTGGCTACAGGTTAGAGATATACACAATAATTAAAAAAGAAGTGTGTGCTTGAAAATGCTTTAAACATTAGTGCAAAACCTAGTAAACAAGATTTTTATGACTGAAAATGATCTTGGTTATAAATGTGACTACTTCCATTCTCACTAATTTGAATGGGTTGTTCAGTGTATGGTGTATGTGAGGGCTGGATGCTGGAAAGAAAATGGATAGACATTCCTAATTTAATACTTAATATTGTTTAATTATTATGAGATATAAGCTGGTATCCCCCCACCCCCCCAAAAAAAAAACAACAAAACAAAAACAAAACATTGTGCCTCTCACCTTTAAAACCATTGTTTGGTATGTTCCTTTTCACTCTTTCTTAAATAATAATAAGAAAACATTTATTTCAATTATAGAAATTCTAGGGACTCAAGGTTTTAATTTTCTTTGGTGATCAAAGACTGTTTACTCTATCGTCTCATTGATAAATTCTGAATTTTGGATTCTGGGGTAGCATTTTCTATTCTTTGTTTATTTTTAATTGAGAAACAGTCTTACTCTCTAAACAAAATGTTTAACCATTAGGTGTCTTTTGTTTATGATCTATTTGTAGTTTGGTGCATAAAAGATTTAGTAATTCATACCTCCAATATGGTCTCACTTTTCTTTAATTCTTCTGTTCTAATTCCAGGAAACAACATTTCCCATCATGCAGTAGAGAGGGTTAACTTGAAATGCAGGTAGATAGGGCAGGGGTCCAGTGGAAACAAAGACAGGTGGAACATAAGTAGGGGCAGACTCAGCTATTTGAGCCATCCTGACCACAGGAACCAACCAAGCAGAAATAATAAAGACTCAGAGCGGGAGGCATGGGAAAACAAGGGAGGGCCTACAGCAACAAGATGTATGAATGCATAGAAACAAAGAAAGTTCAGCATGGGAACAGAGAAAGAACACATAGAAACGAGAAGTCCAGGTCCCTTGCTAGGCAAGAACAATCAAGGGAATCAATCAGAGATGACATGGATAGATAGAGAAGCAGGCTTGTAACAAATATGTACCCCTGGACTACAAGGCTTGGGAGGGGCAGCCCATTATTGGTTCCCCCCCTCCCCCCGCCGCCCATGAGAGAAGTCTGAATCTGCTTGTAATGAATTTCTCACACTTTTGCTTAAACCTTCTGGTCCATGGAGCTCATTCTTCCATATTGCGAGAGATGACCCTGGGAAAACACCTAGGCTCACGGTTCCGGTTATCACAGTGTTAATTCCCCCAAGTGTCTGACAGAGACCATGACAGACACTCTAGGGCCAAGGAATGTGCTTGACATTTGGCACTTTGGAGTTAAAAAAAAACACAAACAAACAAAAAAAAAACAGTCTAACTGTATCTGAGACTTTTCTGGAAGCTCTTGTACTTAGCTAACTATCAATTAGTCAAATTATTACCTCTCACTTGGCTTACCTCTAATTCAAATGTTTACCCCTCATTTGGTTTACCTCTAATTCAAGTCTGCTTAGCTTTATCTCCACTCTCCTATCTTTTTCTTTAACATACTGGGGAAATGTGTTATTCACACTCATTAAAGCTGCTTGTTCTTACCAAATCCTTTTTATCACATTCTCCTTCCAGAACTTTGCTGCCAAATTTATTCTCTTCCTGTCTAGCACCACTTGCCTCTTCAATTGCATTCGTTCTCCAAGCCTGCAAATACACAAAGGGCTTGACTACTCTGAAAAACAAAACAAGCCAGGCTGGTTGGTTAGCATTGACATATGCACCGGTAGATTGAGGTTCAATTCCTGGTCAGGGCACATGCCTGGATTGTGGGCTCAATCTCAGTGAGTGGCATACAGGAGGCAGCTGATGGACAATTCTTTCTCATCATTGTGTTTCTGTCTCTCTCTCCCTTCCTCTCTGAAGTCAGTGAAAATTAAAAGCAAACAAAAAAGGAACAAAAAGCACTTAATTCTATCATACTTAGTCCCAATCTGTTTTTCTCCTTTGTGCATTGCTGCAAAACCTTTACAATGACTAATTCGCAATCATACCATAGTCATGTTAAGTCTACCACTTTCTTAACTATACTAACTTATATAAACTGACTACAAAGCCAGTCACACAAATGAAATTACCCTCTCAGTGTCCAGTGATCTAATTATAAAATTTCATTGTCATTTACTATTTTTGTAAATTGAATTTATTGGAGTGACATTGGTTAATAAATTTATATATGTTTCAGGTGTTCAATTCTATAAAACATTATCTGTATATTGTATGTTCACCACCCCAAGTCAAGTCTCCTTCCATCACTATTTATCCCTCCTATACCCTCTTCTACCTCCCCTCACATCCCTTTCCCTCTGGTAATCAGCATACTGTTTTCTATGTCTATGAGATTTGTGTTTGCTGGGAGCCAATTTCAGCATGTCATAATTTACAAGAGTTTTATCAAAAATTTGATGACACTTGGGGGTTCAACAAGAACTGAGTCACATATGTACTTACCTGTTGGAGTGGCAAAAGGGCACTTCCCCCAAACCTGAATAGGGTTATTGTCTGCTGCTAGACAGCTCAGGGTATCTTAATCTATGTGTTATTGCCTCCTGTTAGCCAAACACCTGAACAGCTGTAGGCTATTCCCCAATCTGACAATACTACTGTAAACCCTACCCTTTGAAGTGTATTATCTCCACCTTGCTTTAGGGCAAATTGTGTTAATAAAAAGCAAGGGTCTGGAGACAAGGAGAAGTCTTTAGCTGCTTTAGTTGAAGCTCCTCTGACCCCCAATGCCCCTCAAAATTATCTTTCATGTCTGGAATCCTTATTGAATCTACACACAGCATTTCTCCAGATTGCTGAACCCTTCTTCATGCTGGGACAAGAACCCCCACATGTGTTTTTTTTTTTTTTTTCTTTTCTTCTTCTTCTTAATCCCTTCACCTTTTTAACCCGGTCCCTCAAACCTCTCAACTTTGACAGCTGTCATTCTATTCTCTGTAACTATGAGTCTATTTCTATTTTGTTTAATTTCATTCATTAGCTTCCACATATACTTGAAATCATATGGTACTTGTTTTTCTCTGACTGGCTTAATTTTCTTAGCATAATAATCTCCAGGTCCATCTATGCTGTCTCACAGCTGTTTTTATTCACTCATCTATTGATGGACACTTGAGCTGCTCCCAAATATTGGCTATTGTAAATAGTGCTAAAATAAACAAAGGTAAATATATCCATTCAAAAGAGTGTTTCCATTTTCTTTGGATATATTCTTTGGAATTGCTGGGTCATAAAGCAGTTCCATTTTGAATTTTCTGAGGTAATTCCATACTGCTTTCCACAGTGGCTACACCAGGCTTCATTTCCACCAACAGTGCACTAGGGTTCCCCTTTCTCCACATCCTCACCAACACTTGCTGTTTGTTGAGTCATTGATGATAGCCATTCTGACAGTGTGAGGTTAATATCTCATTGTGGTTTTAATTTGCATTTATCTGACGATTAGTGATGTTGAGTATCTTTTCATATGTCTATTGCCTATTTGTATGTACTTTTTCATTTCTGTATTCTTAATTTTAAGGGCTCTTACTATTCTATTTGCTGTTTTCTTAATCTTCACCTACTTATTGAAATCCACTCTATTCTGTGGGGGAAAAAAAAGAAGTCCTATAGAAAGTAACATGTAGAAAGATCATAGAATGATCTTATCGTAAGTTCCTACCTGGCAGGGCATGGTGGGTAGTCATGCCCTCAGCTTATACCTTTTTTAATAAAGGTTTATCTTTGCCTTAAAAAAGAAAACCTTTCCATAGTGTCTATGCATCTAGGTTAGCACACCTTAAAATGCCCCATTTCAGATCTCTCCTTCTAATCATCAACTACCTTTCAACCCCCCTTCTTATTTTCTCTCACTTTCACATAATCTTCTTTACATTTCCTCATTAATTTCAAATGCATAATAGAAACACAAGTTGTTGTTCCCCAAAGCATTTTTTCAATCTTTTGAGATCTTGTTTCCAGGTTTATCTGAGCCTCTGTTTGGCTCAAATAATCTATCCTAATATATAAAAGAGATAGGTGCCATCATGACCAAATGACAACCGGTCCCTCCCCCAGCCCCCTGGCCCTGAGCCCCTCACCATGAGGCTGGGAGGCGGTGGACAGGACTGGGGACTGTTGAGTGGTGGTGGCAGCAGTGGCGGGCTGCTTCACAGGGTAACAGAGAGCTTAGTGGAGCAGTCACTGGGTGGCAGCGAGTTTCGGAGAGCAGTCATGAGGTGGGGGAGCTTCGCCGAGCAGTCGAGGGGCCACGAGCATTGCAGAGAGTCCCATGGTGGGGAGCTTCACGTATCGTCGCAGGGTGGCAGAGGCCAGCAACGGAGGCCAGGCTAGGCCTGGGGACCATAACCGTGCATGATTTTGTGTGCACTGGGCCTCTAGTATATATATAAAACCCTAACATGCAAATAGACCAAACAGCGGAACAAACAAACAACCAGTTGCTATGACGTGCACTGACAGCCAGGGGCCACACACGGAAAATGGCAGGCACCCACAGCAGGCAGCAGAGCACAGAACAAGTTTGGCATCGGCCCCAGTGGTATGGTGGAGCAGGTGTGTGGGGGTGCCAGACTGAGGCAGGGCACTGGTCGCTGCCATTGGGGCAAGCGTCTGGTGGTTACTAAAATTTCTTTGCTTCCATGTACCATTGTTCCACCTGGTGCTCACACCTGCTGGTCCCAATTGCACCCACTGGTGCTGGACCCGCTCACACCCACTGCTGGCTCTGGAGCCTCCACTCGTGCCTGCTGGCCGGCATCCAGTGCAGGCCCCGATCGCTTGGCACTGTCAGCAGGTGTGAGTGGTGGCTGCCAGACCCGATCGCCCCTATGGATTCCCCACCTCCCTCTCCTCCTGAGGAGCGATTGGGGCCGGCAGCTGCTGCTCACACCTGCTGCCAGCAATGGTCCCACTCACACCCACTGACGGTGCTGGAGCTGCTGCTCACACCCACTGCTAGTGCCCAGCACAGGTCCTGCTCACTACATGCCATCAGTGGATGTGAGCAGGGCCAGTGCCATCAGCACATGGGAGCAGTGTTGGAAGCATGGCTGCCAGCATACAAGGGACCAGGGACTGTGGTGGGAGGGGCCAAGTGGGGGCGTGGAAGATGGCCCAAGACCCGCCCCTGTGCCCACTGCAGCCTCATGGCCCACAGTTCCTTTCAAGGTGCACAAATTTGTGCACTGGGCCCCTACTTTTTTACAAAAATTCTTGACAGGTTTGGATATTTTTATGTTGACAATTTGATTCATTACCATTCTCTTAACTTTTTTTTCAAGGTCCTCTTTTGCTGGTTCTTCTTTCCTCCATTTCACTTTGATCTCAAAAAGCACTGTTTTGGTCTTTTGCTATTACACTTGTCATTTATATTCTTGCTCTCAAGAGTTCACCAATTATTCTGATTACTCTGATTTCAATTAGGTATACTCTAAACATTTATCATTATTCCTGTTCTCTCATCAGAACTCCAGATCCATGTTCTTAATTTCTAATTGAACTTTCCTTTCTTTAGATGACACATTTCTAAAACATAGATATAATATTCCCCTCACACTTATTTACACCATTATGTTAATCGTTTTCCAGACTCAGAAGTGTTTTAACTCATTCATTTCTTTACTGTGTTGGGCAAGATGTTAAATTCTCAAATTTCTACTTGAAATATTTCTGTTGGATTAGGGATAACTGAGAAACAAGTCCTGTTTGAGGCTGAAAGCAAAACCTGAAGACAGTCCATACCCCTGAAAATTGATATAAATAGCTTTTTGTACAAAAAGTGGCTTCAGAAGGACAATGTGATAATCTGATTTATTATTCTTTGTAAAACAAAGGGAAATCTTCAGTAAAGTTTTATCTCTGGTTTATAGCTAACCACATCAAATAAATGGCTAATACTTTCTATTCTCCACTTTTCTTAGTCCTAGAACTCTTTCATCTCTTGACTCAATCTAAGCAATCATTTTAATTTCCATTTTACAGACAAACAATACTTATTTACAAGAAGTCCTATAACATATCACATCAAAAATTGCAAATTCACCTGCATCTACTCCCATTCTTTTATCTGTCTTTTATATTATAAATAGAGGCCCAGTGCCTGAAAATTCATGCACTGGAGGGGGGGGTCCCTCATCCCGGCCTGCCCCATCTCACAGTTTGGGAGCCCTCATGGGCAGGTGGTGACTCTGCTATCAGGGGAAGGCGACACTCCCATCACACCTCTGCTGCTGCAACTGCCGGCAGCACAAGCCTTGGCCAGCCCTGGTTACCTGAGACTCGGGTGGCCCTGGGTGGCTGGGCAGCTGCCATCCAAGGCTTGAGTATGCCTTTCGCCAGCCCTAGGTGGCTGGGAGGCTGAGGGGACTGGGGAACTCTGGAGGCAGACACACGTAGCAGTCAGACCCCTCTGGGGGTGGACCCAGCTGTGCCGCATGCCTGTTGTCTCGGCGGGGCTAAGGGAACTAGGCACCACCATCTTGTGGCTGTGGGTGCCACCATCTTTGTGAAGGTGTAATGGTCAATTAGCATATTCCCTCTTTATTAGATAGGATGGAACATATAAATTTATTTCCTCACTAGTGGCCTGGTGAATGAAATTTGTGCACTGAGAGGGGATGTCCCTCAGCCGAACCTACATCCTGTCCAATTTGGGACCCGTTTGGGGATATCTGACTGGAGGTTTAAGCCCAATCCCTGTGGGACATCCCTCTCATAATCTGGGACTGCTGGCTCCTAACCACTGCCTGCTGGCCTGATTGACACCTAACTGCTCCCCTGCAAGCCTGATTGCCCCCAACTGCCCTCCCCTGCAGGCCTGGTCCCCTCCAACTGCACTCTCCTGCCAGCCAACTTGTGACAACTTGGGGGTGGCCATCTTGTGATGACATAGGGGACAGCCATCTTGTGATGACGTGGGGGCAGTCATCTTGAGACAACGTGGGGACGGCTATCTTGTGATGACATGGGGATGGCCATGAGGGTGTGAGGGTCAATTTGCATATTACCCCTTTATTATATAGGATGACTAAGGCAAATTTTTATATCTATACTTATAGATGTGTTTTATCCTCTCCTACTCTTCCAGTTCATTCTTGGCAGGATTTTAATAAACTTAGCCTGTACTGTATTAGAAATAAAAATAAGTAATAAAAACAAAAACTTCTCCTCAGATATCACATTTTCATATTTTCTCCCCTCCCATATGATAAATTAGTGCAAGATGAATATATACTCACTGTCACCACTTCCTCACTTCCACTCTCTCAAATGGATTTTCACTTTCCTATTCATGGGTTTTCTCCTACATTTAAGGTTCTTTTTTTCAATCTTCTATAGACTTTCCTTCTGCTTACCTACCTAGAGACAGTGTTATCACAGGCCCTTCTCTTTCTTCTCTCAGCACTCTCTGATTATCTTGTTCTTTCTTCTATCCAGACATAGATTTTTTCATTCAACAAATGGCTATTGAGTCTTGGTGCTATTTTAATAAGCAGTGATACAGAGTGAACAAAATATTATAAATATAGGTAGTTAAATGCATAGGAAGGGAAGCAAAATTATATTCTCTAAGGACAATCAATACTGAAGGAGCAGCTAGGGCAAAAACACCAAGATAAAATTTGGTTTATTCTAAGATAGAGAAAACCCTGGTGTATTAGTAAGACAAAAAGTAAGAACAGTATGAGATGATGTCAGAGGTCTAGACAAGGGTTAGATCATTGGGAAGGTTTTTGTAGAATTCTAATCTCTAGGTAAAAAATAGGAGAAATAATGGTGATTTTACTTCCAACTATTCTAGCTTTTGCTAGACATATTTCCTGGCTCCTATTTCCAACTGCTTCGTGGCTGTCTCATTTGGGTAGTATTTAGATGAACGCCAACAGTCAGAAACTGAGTGCATCGTCTTAACCCCTAAAAAATGCTGTTTTTCCTCTTCCCTGTCTTAGATCATAGCTCTCAAAGCACTTTTCTGCCTAAGCCACAAACCTGAGTTCATTACTCCTACTTTTTCTTATTCATCCCTCCCAACACTACATCAACTATAAGTGTTATCAATGATGCTTTCTATATATCTTCACCACTGGTCACTCTTACAATCATTGCAATACTTGACACATTTCTTCAGGCATTTCAAAAGTTCTCAATTTTTCTTGCTCACTTCCAACCAAGTCACCATGTTCCTAAGACAATGATCCTTTTAAAACACAGTATGATTTTATAACTTTGCTTAAAATCCTTTAACTACTTCCTAAGCATGCTTTTATCTGCTTGTCACTCTATTCTTTGATTTCAAAGATCTAGCCATATTAAGGCTCCCTGAAACATATTACAGTTCCCTGAAAAATAAATAATTTATTTAAATATATATTTATATCTATATCTATATCCTTTATAATAGATAAATAAATAACTTATTATATATATAAATTTCACTACTACTAATGATATATTGTTTTAATTTGATTTTACTATTCTTAAAAACTAAATTTCTAAAATTGTAAAAATATTTTTGATAATTTTATTTTGCACCATTTCATAAAAGTAACAGTCAGGGATAAAAATATTTTCTTTTAAAGGAACCAGATGAAGAGACAAAATAAAACTGTAGATTTCCATTTCCTTTGTAAAAGAAAACATTTCTCAAGTAAACAAAAGAAAGCTTAAACCTATACTGAAAAACATTGTAGAAAATTTAACCCAAATGAAATGAATAAGAAAGATATCCACAGGGAGACAAAGTAATACTGTATTTTCACCATTTGACAAAGTGACCTGGGCTTTTAAATACTTCACAAAAGCTCTGAATTATCAATATGCATGAATGATGACATTAGCTTATGAATATGTAACAAGGATGATGACTATGTCCTGGAGAAGTATCCTTGTAAAAAAGAAGAAGCAGGGGTGTATGAGATTTAAAAAATGAAGTAAGTGCTATATAGTAAATAGATACATACATGCATAAGTACATAAATACAACTTGTGGAAAAGAATATAGAGCAGTATATTCAAGGACCTGGTTTGGAAAAAAGCTTTATAGAGCCCAAAAGAATAAAAAAACAAATATTAAAGAAAAAAACACTTGAAACTGATATGATGCTATTGACCAGTGTTACTCCAATAAGTTAGAAACAAGCAAACGATGAAATAGGCTTAACTCAATTAAGACAATAATTTCTATTCAAAGAGAGACAAAATTATATAAAAGATATTTGCAACAAAAAAACTGGCAGCCATCTAATATTTAGAATATTAGACTATCTCAAATAAATTAAGTGGAGAAGGCAAAACTAATGAGTGGACAAAGGCTATCAAATGAAAATACAGAAGTAACTTAGAGGGCAAACTCACTACTAATTATAAAAAAATAGTTTAAAAGTTTAATAGAATAAAAAATTGTGAGGATCTGAAAAAGTGGAAATTCTCATGCATTCTAGCTTTGGTTTCAAAATGCTGTCTAAAATCAGTATGTTATGTCTTATTTTCAGTCATAGACAAGTCACGGGAATTGAAGTCTAAATGGTTAATAACAATAAAATATTCTACTTAGTCATAAAGAATAAAAATGTGTTATATCATCAAATATCATAAAACTAGAGGCCCGGTGCATGAAACTTGTGCATGGGGGCTGGAGGGGGGGTGTGTGCAGTCCTTCAGCCTGCCATGCACCCTCTTGCAATCTGGGACCCCTCAGGAGCTGTCCAACCGCCTGTTTAGGCTTGATCCTGTGGGATCATCCTAAACTGGCAGTCAGACATTTCTCTCACAACCTGGGACCACTAACAGCTCACCTGCCTACTTGCCTGATCGTCCCTAACCACTCTACCTACCTGCCTGATTGCCCCTAACTGCTTGCCGGCCTGCCTGATCTCCCCTAACTGCTCGCCTGCCTGCCCAATCACCCCTAACCACCTCTGCCTCAGCCCCCGCCACTACTGCTTCATCTGCAAGGATGTCTGGCTGTCTGGTCTAATTAGCATATTATGCTTTTATTATTATATATATAGGATAATCCTATATAATGAAGAGATAATGTGCAAATTGACCATCACTCCAACACACAAGATGGCCACCCCCATGTGGACACAAGATGGCCACCACAACATGGCCAGCAGGGGAGGGCAGTTGGGGAGCCCAGGCCTGCAGGGGAGGGCAGATGGGGGAACCAGGCCTGCAGGGGAGGACAGTTAGGGGGGGCCAGGCCGGCAGGGGGGGGACAATTGGGCCAGCAGGGGAGCAGTTAGGCATAGATCATGCTGGCAGGGGAGTGGTTAGGTGGTGATCAGGTTGGCAGGCAGAAGCGGTTAGGGGCAATCAAGCAGGCAGGCAGGTGTGCGCTTGGGAGCCAGCAGTCCTGGATTGTGAGAGGGGTCCCAGATTGGAGAGGATGCAGGCTGGACTGAGCAACACGCCCCCCCCCCAACCCCATGCATGAATTTCATGCACTGGGCCTCTAGTATTATATATTTGGAAATGTTTGATGAATGAAAACTTGTATATAACATTAGAAGTCATATATATTTGCTGGAATCTTTCTTAAAATCAACTTGACATTGTGCATTGATCAGAAGTTAACCTTATGTGTCATTTTGACTTACCAGAGTGGTCCACATTAAAGATTATCATGGGGTGTGTCTCTGAGAGTATTTCCAGATGAGATGAGCATTTGAATGAATGATTCTGTAAAGGAGATGCCCCTCCCCAATATATGCAGTATTCAATAATTTGAAGACCTGAGGAGATCAAAAGGATGAAAAAGAACTAACTTGCCCTTTGTGTTCTTGGCTCATGATTGAACTGGGAAATTTCATCTAATCTTTCTAGCCCTAGGAATAGGAGTTACACCTTTTCATCTGCTCCCCTGCTTTTCAGTAGTATATCTATACACACACAATGCATTATGATATAACTAGTGGCCCTGTGCATGGATTCATGCACATTGAAAGGAAATTAATTAGAAGAAATATTTTAATATTGTTATTCACCCTTTCTCTATAATAGAAGTGTCAACCAAATTCACAATCAACAATGACAGATCAAAACACACATGTGATTGGTGCCAGCAAGAGCTTTATATGTATCACACATGTGTGAGTCAACTTAGCCTTTTATAGATATAGAATAAACTTGCTTAATTAGACCTGTTTTTCTGTATCATACGCAGCCATAAAAAAGTATATATTGGAGAAATTTAAATGAATTAAGATAATTCTTATTATTGGGAAAAAGCATAATGGGAAATTCTACTGTATTGAAAAGAAATAAAGTAAATAAATATCCACACTAATGAAAGAGAAACATGCAAATGAACCATCTTTCTGCTATGCCAAGCCATACCCACCAGCCAATCAGGAGGGAATATGCAAATTAGAAGGCCAAAGATGGCAGCCGCCCAGCTGCTATGAGAGGGAGAGCGGGGGAGAGGGGACGAAGGGATCTATAGGAGCAGCACTGCGGCTGCAGCTAAGACGAAGATGGCAGACTCTGGCCTGAGTCTGCAGTGAAGATGAAAGGGGCAGACTCTGGCTGGAGTGAAGGCCTGGGTCCCAGGTGCTGGAGGAAAACCGGTGCTGGAAGCCAAGGCAAGGAAGGCTTATTGCACGAATCTCTTCATGCAACAGGCCTCTAGTTATATATATAATAGTCGATATACAGTATCTTCGCTGGCAAGACAAGAAAATACTGTGCTTTATTTACCTCTGAATGCTTACCTCTAAGTCCAGTACTTGTTACATACTAGATACTCAATAAACAGTTGCTAAGAGAATAAACTTTAATTTTAATTTATTTGATTTTCTTACACTTTTATGTAATTTATAAAATGGGTGTATATTGTTCTTATAGTCATAACATAAATCATATTTTTAAAATATATGTCTATTGAAACCTTCTGTAAGGTTTATATTATTAACTTCAGTTTTTCTTTTGATTTTGTCAATTAAATTTTATCTATCCTATATTAAATTTTATTGTTAGATTACAAGATACTTTTACATTTATAAGTTTGATACTCAGCTCAAATGATGATTTTACATCATATATAATTTAACATTTTAAAAAATATTTTATTGATTTTTTAAAGAAAGGAAGGGAGAGGGATAGAGAGAAACATCGATCAGCTGCTTCCTGTACACCCCCCACTGGGGATGTGCCCGAAACCAAGGTACATGCCCTTCACTGGAATCAATCCTGGGACCCTTCAGTCCACAGGCTGATGTTCTATCCACTGAGCCAAAATGGCCGGGCTAATTTAACATTTTTGGAAGAAGATTTGACCTTGGGTGGTGAGCACACAATACACAAGGCAATATATAGATGATGTATCAAAGACTTGTACAGTTGAAACTTAATATAACCTTATTAAGCATTGTCACCCTAAAACATTTAACTGAAAAAGAAAAAAAAATTCCAATTTACAGCTCAATTATATTTTATTAAACATATTATACAATAATATAAAAGGTATTTGCTTTGAAACAATAATGTCAAATTATATTTTTCCTATTGAGTTATAATGGCATAGTAGAGTATATTTTACTTCTTCTGTGAGCAAACAGAAGAAATTGTTTAACATTATGTTTTTATTCTCATTTATTGAGTGATAATTACTATGTCAAGAGATTAAGTTGGAGAGACTGGAAATATGCAAATAATCTGCAATAAAAATCAATATTTAATAAACTGCATTTTAGGATTTTTCCTAAAAGGATTAAATGTGCCCTTTGCAGTAGATTTAACTCGAACTTTTCAATTTCAGGCTTGAATTTCAATTTGCTGAGCAAACTTTCTCTGTTTGGACATGTTTTCTTCTCCTATGGCTCAGCTCCATTTCTACTGATGCCTAAAGGATTTGTGTGAGTTGGCTTACATTTATAAAGCACCCAGTGTGAAATGGCATTTTACTCCCTGTGCATTCCTCTTCTTTTTTTCTATTCTGTTCCTTTGTTGTGAGTTAGGAATTTACACAGGAGCTTCACACTGATGCAAGTCATCAAGAATTCCTATCACAGAAATAAAACATACTTTATTCTATTAAAAAGTAAATTATAGCAGAAACCAGTTGTCTGCTCCAAACCATCAAGCTATGGTCCTGAGATTCTATATTTATTTCAGAAACTCCATCATCTCTTAAATTAAAATAATAAAATTGAACATGGCTATTCAAATCAGTTAACCAGAAGCCTGCATATGTATAGAGAATGTATTTGGAAATGGAGTGAGAAAGACAGAGAAGAACGGTTCTCTTCTGACACAAACAGATTTGAAGTGATTGTTTTATCCAAGAAGTAATAGCACTACTGAGTAACTCCAAATTCCACCTGGAGTCAGCTTGTCAGCATTCTGTCATTGAAAAGCATTAGCTTGATTTTTACAGTTTTATTTAGTATAAACTGCGATGTAGTAACAGCCCTCTCTCTCATTCTGAATGTCTGTGAAAACTCAGTTTCACTTGCATTTCATGGACTGAGTAGAAAATAAAGTTGCATTGTGTAACACCATAAAATCAAGTCAAGTGGGAGATTCTACTGTTTCCATCCATAACCTTGAAACAAATGATATTTGAGGTCTCTCTAGAGTCTAAGCAAATGCTGGAAATTTTAGCCAGAGGGATATATTTACAGGATGCAGAGGAAATCACTTCTCTTCATGTGCAGGATGAAATAGAGCTGTTATCTGTTTCCATGTGAGAAAGACATCAATTTAGTTGACACAAATTTGTAGTCCTTTCAAATATATATATGGTTTTAATGATAGAAAGTTGAATGTACTCTTTCAAATATATAAAAAAATTGACATTTAAAAATACTATTGTTCTTTGTTATTTTTTCAAAAATTTTAATTTACTTTAATGTCAACATTAATTAGTATGATCATTAACTACAAGTGAAAGTCACTTTTCTTTATTTTTTGCCAAAACCACCCCAAATTCACCTTAAGCATGCATCCTTTCATAAAGAATCCAAAATAACATTTAAGTCATTTCAACACATTTTAACACCTACAATATTCTAGTTACTATTTTTTTAGATAAATAGTATGTTAGATAAGATCTTAACATATATATGTTACAGCCTAAGGAGTAAGATCTAAAACAATCAAATTAATTCAAAACAGTGTGCCAATTGCTCTCAATAAAATATTTGCTGTGTGCTATCAGGACTTAGAGGAGAAGCACTAAATCTAATTTGGTGAAACACGAGGTATATTGAGAGACATTAATTTTTTTTGTTTTTAATTTTATTAAATTTATTGGGGTGACATTTGTTATAAAATTATGTCAATTTTAATGAACAATTCTATAATACATTGTGTGTTCACCACCCAGAGTCAAATCTCCTTCCATCACTATATATTTGAACCCCTTTTACTTTCTTCTACTCCTTCAATCTCCTTTCCTCTTTGGTAATCATCATGCTATTGTTTGTGCCTTTGTTGTTGTTTTGGTTTGTTTTGCTATTTGCTTGTTTTATTTGTTTGTTGCTTTCTGCTTTATATCCCATATACTAGTATGAGTGAAATCATACGGTTCTTTTTTTTCCATGTGATGTATTTCACTTAATATGATAATCTCAAGATCCATCCATGTTGTTGCAAATGTCAGTATTTTATATTTTCTAATATCTCAGTAGTATTCTATTGTATATGTGCACCACATCTTCTTTATTCAATCATCCATCAAAAGGCAGTTAGCTTATTTCCATATTTTGGCTACTGTGAATATTGCAGCAATAAACATAGAGGTAAATAAATCACTACAAATCAGTGTTTTTAAAAATTTGGGGTAGATACCCAGAAGAGGGACTGAGGTAATGTAGTAGCTCTATTCTTAAATTTTTGAGGAACTTCCTTACTGTTTTTCATAGTGACTACACCAATTTACATTCCCAGTAGCAGTGTATATGGATTCCTTTATCTCCATAATCTCTTCATCACTTGTTATTCCTTGTCTTATGGATAATATCCATTTTAATAGGTGCGAGGTAGTATCTAATTGTGTATTTGAATTATTTTAATTCCAACAAAAAGAATAAAATACCTAGAAATAAACTTAACAAGGGACATGAAGGAACTATACACTGAAAACTACAATACAATATTAAAAAATTGAAGAAGACACAGAGAAATGGAAAAATATTCCATTTTCATGGAATAGAAAAATTGACATAGTTAAAATGGCCATATTACCCTATACAGATTGAATACAATCTCCTTCAAAATCCCCATGGCATTTTAAAATGAAATAGAACAAAAAAATCATTAAACTTGTATGGAATCACAAAAGACCCCAAATAACAAATTCAATCCTGAGAAAAAGTACAAAGCCAGAGATATCACACTCCCTGACTTTTAATTATATTACAAAGTGACAATTACCTAAATAGCATGGTATTGGCAGAACTACAGGCACACATATCTATTAATGGAATTGAGAGCTCAGAAATAAACCCGTGTGTGTGTTTGTAAGTGTGAGCCAAAACATACAATGAAGAAAAGAAGGCCTCTTCAACAAATGGTGCTGGGAAAATTGGAAAGCCACAGGCAAAAGAATGAAACTAGACTGCCTTTTGTCCCCATATACAAAAACTAATAGATCAAAGAGTTAAATATAAGACCTTAAATAACAAAATACATAGAACAAAACATAGGTGTTAAACTCATGGACATTGGTCTTACAGAGGATTTTATGAATTTGACCTTAAAGGCAAGGAAAGTAAAAGCAAACAAAAATGAATGGGACGTTTTCAAACTATAAAGCTTCTGTAGAGGAAAATAAACTATCAACAAAACAAAAAGGCACCCAACCTAATGGGAGAAGATATTTACAAATAACAGCTCTGATAAAGGGTTAATATGTAAATTTTATAAAGAATTAATATAACTCAAAAAAAAAAAAAACATGCTAAGTAAAAAAGAAAAATAAAATAAAAAATGAGCAGAGGACCTGAACAGACACTTCTCCCAAGAAGAAATTCAGATGGCCAACAGATGTATGAAAAGATGCTCCACATTAACTCTAATTCTACTCCTCATTCCTTTACATGTTACCAAGCCGCAGTGCAATGTTAAGTTCTCAATAACTCAGCCACACTCAAGGGCGCACTAAGAGTGAGAAGTCTGACATACCGACCATATCAAAACATCACTGAAGGGAACAGATACTAGTGCCCTGGACTTTGTACCTCAGGGAGTCTTGTAAGTACTTATAAAAATAAGACCCATATATCATGATCTCATTTGATTTTTAGAGATAGATACTGCTTTCAAGACTTGAAAATTTTCTGACCTTCACTCTTAAGTAGGATAAATACTTTTCATGTTCATATTATCAACTTGCTTGAAAATCTTTTTATTTTTAGTTTTTAGAACTTAGAAATTATATTTTGCCTCCAGCATACTGTGATTATTATTAATTACAAATTAGTACCACTTTAACATGCATTGTAGTTAATGAGTGATATTTCTCGGTACACAAAGTTTTATGGTTTTACATTTATGTGCTCTCTCACCAAACTGTATGGCTCAGTATTTTCTTTAATACTTATTTTATTTTTTTTGAATGACATAGTATCCTCTAATTTCATCTGATCCTTCTATATCTATGGGTGATGTGCTATAATGCAGGATAACTAGGCCATTCTGTAAAGTGTTTCTATTTCAATAAATTAAAAAAAAATTCTAAAATATCACACTATTCTTTTTACTTCTCAAATTATTTTTTCTCATTTTCATATTTCTAAAATTAAGAGCCTACATTGTGTGCATTGATGCAAATTTCCACATAAAAAGGACAATCAAGGTTAAATTAAAAAATGGCAAAAGTGAGAAGCCGCAAGTGTTTATTTGAGATCCAAAAGAATGATTATAAGTGAAGTAAAGATTCAAACAAAAACCCAGATAGCCTTCACAGTAGGAGGTAAAGGCAATGGGTATTATGAGACAAAGAAGGGAAATAATTACAGGAATAGAAGAAAGGAATTTCTACAGGTGTTAATAAGCTAAGAAATAAATTTCTATAGATTCAGTAAGCTAATATAGTGATGGTAATTCTAAAGAATGTCTTTAATTTTAAGTCTAGTAGTCATAATGTTTGCTTTCTCTGTATCTTTGTAAATAGTTGTTTTGAACACAATGCTGCTTTAGGCCAGGACCAAAGCTGTTCTGTCCAGTTTTAACGTTTTGAGGAGTAAGAAGTGCAGGTCAGGTCCTCTGGATGGCAACTAAGGCACCATTTTAAAATGAATCAGTTTTTATTCTTTTTCACAAGATTATCATATATCTCCTGATTGATTCACTCTCAGAATTGATAAAATATAGCATTCATAAAAACGTAATAGTTACCTATTTATAGTTAGGTTAAAAATAAATACCAACTCCTATCACCTCCTAAAGAGAAAATGACTTCTGCTCTGTATTACTATAATATTTTATTAATCTATTTTAGTCACTTATGAAGCTTTAGAATAAATCCATAACTAAATAAAATGTTTTATGTCTCTATCACAATGTAGCATTAATATTCAGTCATTGAATTTTTTCTTTACTAAATCAATGTCATGTCCCAATGATTAAACACACATAGATTCAAACTTCCAGTAATAGAAATAAGTGTATGTCTGCATATTTTCTGAAATCTTTCAAATAAATCTAAGCTTTGAATTTTGATTAAATGAACAGTTGAAAAGGGGAAAAGCAGAAACGGTCAAGTTGTAACTAAACCTTAGGAGAATTTAATTGCCTCTGCTGTATAAGGATCTTTATTCTGCAGGAAACTGACAATGAGATAAATCAACAGCTGCAGTCTCTTTTATTTGTGTATTTAGCTTTTTATTTATTTCTCTAAACTGGTCCATTTTCTGGCCTTAAGAAGATCAGAAAACAGACTACAAGCCAGCCAGAGATTTCAAAAGTTGACACACTTTTGCTGCCTTGGATGATGAGAAATGAAAGCTAATGGACCAAGATTTGAAGAAGTAGTGACAAGTTTTACCCTGAGAAAAGAAACTGAGGACTTAACTCTCTCTTCACAATTTGTGAAAATGCAAGATTTTGCCACCAGCTCATAGAGCAAGCTTCAAATATTTATTTTTCCTTTTTCTAATATTAATTTTACTTCCATTTCTTTCTCACAACTTTTTCTAGTACTCTCATTGTAACTCCTAACATTTTAATCCCTTTCTTTTGTGGAATTAATTTCAGTTATATTGTCTTAATAAATAATGAAAGCAGGAGAATTTGTAATTTGATTTATCTTACATACCTATTCCTTTAAGGTGAATCTTTTAAACTGTTTTCTATTTATTATATTTGTATTCTGCCCTTTCAGCCTCCAAACCAGGCTAACTTCTTTGAATTTTCTAATTAAAATACGAGATTTAGGACCTAACAGAATTACTTATGCACACTTATAGGCCTTTACATTTTTAAGTGAGATCATTGGCTGAACTGTGCCCATAGGAATAGATAAACCAGCATCCTATGAAAGCATTTGAAGATGCTTTTAATATCTCTTTCTACTTTGAATCAGTCTCTTAAACAGCCGGGACTTAAATCAAAGTTTTATAGATTAAACCCCATAGAATTGTTAAATTAAGATATTTTAAAAAGACAAATAAAATTACTAAATGCCAGAGTTTTAAAAAATGAATCCAATTCTGTTCTCTAACCTCATATAGCTATGTAGCCTTGGATAACTCCAACCCTCAGTTTCTGCATATTGTAATGTAAGTTATTACATTATTACCTTCTTTATATAGAACATATGAATACAGTCTTAAATTTATAATGCTGTCCAGATTTTAGCTATAATTAATATTTCCTTTTACTTTTGTATTAATTTTCAAAGGATTAAATTTGAGAATTTTGCAGTGTTTTACTTTGCTATATGAGTGAAAGATACCTCACTCTTACTTTCTAGATCTCTATCTCAGTCATGTTTCTTCTACTGGTACCTACAAGAATAGATATTAGGTATTGCAAATAAAACGTGGGTTACTAATAGGTAAATGGCTTCAAATGACACAAGCTAAAATAGTTCTATTTCCTCATGGAATTTAAGAAGAGTAAGTCCCCACTCATCATTATGGGTAGGTTCTTAGAAACTTCAACTTTAGGCAAAACAACATATAATGAAAACAATTTTACCATAGGCTAATCTACGTATATTAATAAAAGTCTAGGTGATCCTTGTGCCCTCGCGTGCAATGTGGTCACAAGATAGCCAACACAAGATGGCCACCACAAGATGGTCGTGTGCACAGTGAAGGCAGGACCCGGTGGCCACTCTGCACAGTGAGGCCTGGGGGGTCCTGTGGCTCTGTGCAGTGCAGAGGAGGCCAGTCCCAATGTCTCTGCCACCTCGCATGGAGGAGGCGGGGTCCTGGCGGAGGAGTTGGTTCATGGCAGGAGAGGGCAGTTGTGAGTGATCAGGCCAGCAGGGGAGGGCAGTTGGGGGCAATCAGGCCAGCAGGGGAGTGGTTAGAGGGTGATCAGGCTGGCCGGCAGAAGCGGTTAGGGGCAATCAGGCAGGCAGGTGAGCTATTAGGAGCCAGTGGTCCCAGATTGTCCAGATTGTGAGAGGGATGTCTGACTGCCAGTTTAGGTGATCCCTTGTGAGATTGGGCCTAAATTGGCAGTCAGACATCCCCTGAGGGGTCCCAGATTGGAGAGGGTGCAGGCCGGGCTGAGGAACACACTCCCCCCCCCCCCCGCCTCTGTGCATGAATTTTGTGCACTGGGCCTCTAGTATGTATGTGCCTAAGTGACTCAACAACTGAACAACCCAAACGACCAGTCAACCAGTCGCCATGACAGGTACTGACTACCAGGGGGCAGACGTTCAATGCAGGAGCTGCCTCCTGGTGGTCAGTGTGCTCCCACAGTGGGAGTGCCGCTCAGCTGACCGACCCATCCCGCAGCCCACCAGCTGGGTGGCAGCCACTCCCTCAGTAGTCCTGTAGGTCCGATCTCTGGAGAACAGGCCAGGAACCAATGGACCGATGCCACTGGCACAATCCCAACAGTGCCACAGGCCTCCTGGAAGTCAGCTTCGGGCACCATGGCTGCTTCCCTTCCCTAGATGCTCCCCAAGGAGGAAAAAATATAAAAGCAGTGTCCAGGTGGCTCTGACAACCAACACAAATGTCAGCTAGATGGATTCAGATCCTGCGCTGGCAAGGGTGTCCCACCGCCTGCTTGGAGGGCTGATCACTTCCCAGCCCCTCCAACTTCCTCAGGATGGGGCAACAGATGCAGGACTCACGGCTGGTGAGCACTGTTGCTGCAGCATGAGCCTCTTCACATCGAGACTGACTGGACGCAAGCCCTTGGCAGGTGCAGCAGGGCTGGAATGAGCAGGAGCAGCACGCAGGAGTGGCAGGTGGATTGGGATTGCTGGTTTCAGCCTGATTCCCAAAGGCCACCCTGAGGGACCCCACCTTGGTAATACCGTAATTGTATTTAATATACTAGTTATCATATAGTGTGTGTTTATTTGGATTATATTTTAATATAGATATTTGTAAAGCAAAATTAGGTGATTGAAAATGGGTCTGAGAGATAATGTGACTTATTTTGTCCTTACAAAATATTACTTGAAAAATACAAACATTAAAGTATCTAGTGGAAATCATGTTAATTTTTTTGATTTATTGATTTTATCTTTTTTTAGAGGTTTGCTTCCTGTTATGTGTCACTAATCTAAAAAAGACCTTCCATGTCAAGCCAAATATACTATTCATTTTATTTATGTGATATTTTCCAGTGAATAGACCAATTTTTTCCCACTTGACAGGTTTTTTTCTTAACTTTTTTTGTAATTAAACTTATTGGGGTGATATTGGTTAATAATGTCATATAGGTTTCAAGTATACATTTCTATAATATGTAATCTGTATACTGAATTGTGTGTTTATCACCCAAAGTCAAATCTCCTTTCATCACCATGTTTTTGAGCCCTTTCATCGTTTACTACCACCACCCCTCCAGCCTCCAAATCTGGTAACCGCCATACTGTTGTCTGTGTTTATGAATTTTTGTTTGTTTGCTTCTCCTGTTTCTTTATTTGTTGATTTTAGTTTTATATTTCACACTTGAGGAAAGTCATACTGTTCTACTTTTTCTTTCTGACTGATCTCACTTGGCAAGATATTCTCAAGATTCATCCATGTTATCAAAAACAGTAGTATTTCATCTTTTTTATGGCTGAGTAGTATTTCATTGCATATATGTATCTAGTTATCTATTGAGGGACACTTTGGTTGTTTCCATGTCACCGTGAATAATTCTGCAATAAATGGTGCTGAGAACATTGGAAAGCTACATGCAAAAGAATGAAACTAGACTGCTATTTGTCCCCATATACAAAAAGTAACTAAAAATGGATAAAAGACCTAAATATAAGACTTGGAATAATAAAATTCATAGAAAAAAAACATAGGTACTAGAGTTTTGGACCTTGGTATTACAGAGGATTTTGTTAATTTTACATTAAAGGCAAGGGAGGTAAAATGCAAAAATAAATGAATGGGACTATTTCAAACTAAAATGCAAAAGAAACTGTCAACAACAACAAAAAAAGCAACCAACTGAATGGGAGAAGATATTTGCAAGCAACAGCTCTGAGAAGAGGTGAATATGAAAAATGTATAAATAACTCATACAACTGAACAACAACAAAAAAAACAAATAATCCAATTAAAAGCTGGGCAGATGACCTGAACAGACATTTTTCCCAAGAAGACATACAATACACAAATGGAGATATGAAAAGATACTAAACTTCACTAGTTATTGGGAAAGTGCAAATCTAAACCACAATGAGATACCACCTCATACTTCTTAGAATGGCTGTTATCAACAAGACAAGAATTATAAGTTTTGAAGTGTTGTGCAGAAAAGGAATTCTCGTACATGCATGATTGGAATGCAATCTAGTGCAGCCACTATGGAAAACAAAATGGGGGTTCCTCAAAATATTAAGAATAGAGTTACCATATGATCCAACCATCCCTCTTCTGAGTATGTACCCAAAAAATTTGAAAATATTTATTTGCAAAGATGTATGCATATAGTAGATTTTTAAAAATATATATTTTGTTGATTTTTTACAGAGAGGAAGAGAGAGAGATAGAGAGCTAGAAACATCGATGAGAGAGAAACATCGATCAGCTGCCTCCTGCACACCCCCCACTGGGGATGTGCCCACAACCCAGGTACATGCCCTTGACTGGAATCGAACCTGGGACCTTTCAGTCTGCAGACCGACACTCTATCCACTGAGCCAAACCGGTTTCGGCTATAGTGGATTTTTAATAAATATTTGAATAAGAAGAGATTGAATAAATGCATTCCATTAAAAATTATAATAACAAAGATTGCTATCTACCTATCAGCTAGAACTAGTTAAACATTTTCCCACCCAGATGCAAATAGGGATGGAGAATGATGCCTATGGCTGGTCAGCTGCTTTTCAGCAAAACATGTACAGTATATAAAGGGAGCATAGTTTTCTTTTTTGGGCAGGATAATCTTGCCAACACTTGTTTTGAGATATTTTAAAGGCCATATTTTTAGCTAATTGTTTGAATGTTATTGATCTTTTTAAAAATGTGTGATACTTATAAAAATATTTAAAAAGTAAAATATGTGTATGCACGCGCACACACACACACACACACACACACACACACACACACAATGCATATCCAGGCCCTTGGAACATACATCTTATTGGAATCATATCTTTTTTTTTTTTTAATGATACCTTTTGTTATGTCTATGTGAATCATTTTAAAAGTTCCCATATGCCTATTTTGAAACAGGCACAACATATTAGAGAAAAATATATAAATAAAATATCAATCCTACTGTGTGTACAGAGTTTTCATATCTAATTTCTCCAAATGTAATTACTGAAAACTTTGAATTTATATAATTTCTAAAAGCTAAGAGACCAACAGCAAATTTAGTTTCACTTAAAAGAATTCTGGAGGAGAGAAAAGACATTTCTTGGCAAAAAGAAAAATCACATAAGAGCTTAGGCAAATATGTATTGTTTTAAGAGAAGATTAAAATTGCTTGCTTGGTCATATAAAAGCCTAAAATGATGGTAGTGATTTCAGTAAATAGACCATTAGGAAAAAAAAGAAGAAGAATGGCAAAATAAAAACAAAAATCTGAGAGATAAACACAGAAAAAGGCATTTTTCCTGCCTCATTTAAATATGGAAGTCCTTGATGGATAATGACTTATTTTGTATTAATGCTTAGTATGCACCTGATATTGTAGATGCACCAAGCTAAGTTTTTTAGTCAATATCTTATTTGATAATAGGTTTATAATATTAGGTTGTTATATTGGTTTTAAAAAGATTTATAGAGGCCTTCAAGGGGAAAGAACATAACTAAAATCTGAGTGGAATTTTGAACTGATCATCCCTAACAAGAATACTATATTTATTTTAGGGGCTGTTTGCTGTTGGTATATAATTCAATAATAAAAAACAACAGCTATGCTATACTAAAACCAATTGTGCTTCCATAATACTATTTGACCTGGCTCTATCAAAGAATTCTCATTTAGTCAGCTGCTAGCACAGTATTTAGACAGCTACCAAATTATCTCAATCCTGTAATCTTTAAATTGCCTGCTGATACAAAATCAAATCTAATTAAGTATTTTGATTTACTTATAAATTTCTACATGGCCTGGATCTAATAACGGGTGCAGAACTGAACAACAGCCTGGACCCAGCCAAGCACTCTCATATTGTTCACTCCTCTCAGCAACTCAACCTCTACATACAAGTTAGTGAAAGAACAGACTGCATTTTCTAAATCGGTGGCTCCGGTATTTGAAACTTCCTCTAAAACAATAAAACCTAGGGGCAAAAATAGTAAGAAATGGTGGTGTTCTTTTCTTTTTTGATGATTTTATTGTTCTTCATTAAATTGACCCAATTCAAATTTTAAAATAATTTTATCCTTCTCATGCTTTTTCTCACACGGCTTACACCTACATGTATAGAAATATAAGATCCTCAGGGAAGAGGAGTTGGGGAAACCAGAAGGAGAATGGGAGAAAGATAAATGGACAGGAAGAGGAAGAAGAAAGCTCATTTAGAAAAAGTAAATATAATGGGAAAAGAACAGAAAAAAGAAAGAAAGAAAAAAGGGCAATATAAAATAGAGAAACCAATAAGCTAAGGATAAAATGAGGTGAGTGCAGTACCAAGCCAGTGTCTCAAATTCAACTTTCTGTTCTGAGGCCAGAGAGGTAATGCACATATGTAAATGGGAGTGCAGTAAAATAAATAATAAATAAATAAGTAAATAAATAATAACAAACCCCACCGTTCTCTTTCTACAGCTTTCTTCTGCCCACATTCAATAGATAAATGAAAGTAAACATTTCTCTTTAAAAATAGAAGCAGAGCAAGTTCACTCTCAGCTCAGGGAATGGTGTGGCTAACCTGTCCTCATGCTGGCACTAGAAGAGGAGGAGATGCAGGCACCACTCAGCTCTGGCCAATATTGGAAAAAACAAACAAACCTGATTTTTAAACAGAAGCTGAAATCCAAATTTTATAATAAATATGAAATATTGACAACTTATTTAAAAATAATTAAACCTATGTGAATACTCTTATCACCCCTTCCCACTGCCACAGCTACAGGCTGTGGCTTTGGCTCAGGGGCCACCTGATTATATGCCACTATTAAAAAATTAAGGGGAAGGGGAGACAACAGTGTTCCTAACTCTACACTTATCTGTTCTAAAGGCCCAATGGACCCTGCTGTTGGCTGCGTTCTTCGCTGGATGACTTTCCTATCTGTGAGTTTAGTGCATACTTCTCTATGCATGATCTAGAAGGCACCTCTGTGTTCTCACCCATGTTCTGCTTCTGTCAATTCTTTTTTTAAAGTGTTTACTATTTTTATTTGGTCTCCAGTAATTTTTTAATGGGAACTTCACAGTGTCCAACTCTAGCTTACTTGTCATCTATTATCTAGGACACGCAAGTGAACCGAGGAAACCAGGCAACTGGAGCCGATTTCCAAGGCAATGTCCTACCAGCAGGGCTGGCTTCACAGCTGTGGGATCACCAGAAGTGAGAGGGTCCGCACTCCGGAGTCCTGATGTTCAACTGACTTCCTGTGGCTGCTGTCTTAAAATCATTAATAGTTTTATATTTGAACATGTGCTTTGTAAGTGAAGTTTGACAGATCAATTGATCCTGAGCCAGGGACTTAGGGCCCCTGCACACATACCATCCTGCTGGCGGCCTCCCAGCATCCCCACAATCTCCACATGGGGGTCTTGGCTGGCACTGTCCCACTCCTGGCACAGGCACAGGATGAGGTATGTGGACCACAGCGGCAGAGTCCGGGGCCCGGCCCAGGCACCTGTGACGCGCTGTGCTCAACCTGATGGTATCCCTATGCTCGAAGAGCGTGACATTAAATAAAAAACGAGAAGCACCATGACAATTAAGCAGAGACCACAGAAGAAGAAAAACAGACTTGTTTTCTTTGCTGTTTGAACACCGAATCCCAGTTTTATTTTTAATAGGCTCCAAGCTGCTTCCAGAGTACTTTATTTCTGCTGAGCCACACTGTCCTTTGTACCCACACTCTTCTTCTCCTCTGCCTAAAGTCCTCAATATCAAACTAAAAATCCAGGGAAACCTGTTTCCAAAGGTCAGTTAAGAGGAACGGGAGGCATTTCCTTTGAGAAGCCAGCCTTACTCTGTGCTCTAGTTCTGAAAGTGTGAAAAGCAAATGCTTGCATAATAGCTTTCACATTTGTTTATAACCACATCTGCTAGCTCACTTTAGTGTCTTCACACAAACAGTGTGTCTAAGGTAGCCGTGAAGTACTCAGACAAACCTGATTCAAATTCCATTTCTGCCACTTGCTAAAAGGGGGCCTTGGACAAGTTACTTAAGGCTTCTCAGCCAATTTCACTCTTCTATAAAACAATTGTAACAAGGAACTTGCAGAGTTGTTCAGGTTAAATGGTGTAACATGAAACAAAAACATAATATAATGCTTACCATACAGACACAATCATAAAAACATGCATATACAATTTAAAAATACTTTATATTTTCAATATTTCAATGCATACAGGGCAAACTCATTTTGCATCACATACAAAAACAAAACAAAACAAAACAAAACAGAAAAACAACTAAGCCCTGGCTAGGTAGCTCATTTGGTTAGAGCATCATCCCAATACATCAAGGTTGTGGGTTCAATTCCTTCTCAGGACATATACAAGAATCCACCACTGGATGCATAAATAAGTGGCACAATAAATCAATGGTTTTGTCTCTCTTTCTCTCTCCTTTTCTCTCTCAAATATCAACAAATGAAAATACAAAGAATCCATAATTATAGTTGAAATAACCAGAAGTCATTAAAAAAGTGTTTCTAAGGCTGTGTCCACTGATTCCGGATGTACCTACCAGCTGTTACCATATATGTATAAGAGATGGCAAAGATGCTTTTCATTGGCAAGCCTAAAGTTAATTCAATGGTTTTGGAACCCCTGAGCCCCAAGCAAAGTGTCCAGTCTTTCATATGCCAAGTATTTTTTTCTTAGATATTGAGAAATTTTCTTAATTGCTTTGATATATGAGAATGTGGTTCTTTAATAGTATGAGTAGTGACTAATATCTGTTATGATGCACAATTAGCAACAGTATGAAACTGGATATTTTTTCACTTCTAATATGTGTTAAAATATTTGAGAAATTACACAATTTAAAATAGAATAAAATTAAATTCCAAATAAGGTTGGAATTTATTTATTAGGTTCCTTTACATTGACTCTGAAAAATTATGGAGGGTATTGAGAGATCCAGCAACTAATTTGTTTGGCTTTATAATAGAAATTTACAACTTAAGTCAGAGTTGTGAAAAAACAATTTGTGCAGAGACTAATTTTACTTGTATTAAAATTGTGTGATCCTCCTTTAAAGATAATGAAATCGGCATCTTAGGCTTAAATAACACCTATTCTGCTTACTAAGAGATATCTTGTAAGTCAATTGATAATAAGTACAGTGCAGTATATTCACCCACTGAAATTATAGATAGATAAAGTATAGGAACCAAAAGACCGCCAAGACAGCTAACTAAAAGCAGAACAAATCATAGTCTTAGAAACAAGAAAAGCCAAGAGAAAACTTTTAATTACTTTCTCATGAACTTGGGAAAAACTATGCAATAACTAGAGAACAGAGCTTAATATGGAAAGATGGTCAAAATGGCTTAATATATTCAGTATTTGCCTGTGACTACATTAACTAAATTACATCTTAGCAAAGAAATTAATATGATAAAGATAACTAGGTTTTGATTACCAAAATTATTAGAAATAATTATTTGGTTGGTGAAAAACTAGAAATAAATGGTAAAAGTTTATGAATTTATAAAAACATTTTCCAAATGATCTACAGTATCTATGGAAAGAGAGTTAACATCGTGAAATGAAATGCACAAATGTGAAACAAGTTTAAATCGTTGTTGAAATTGTAGGCACCAAAGTAGCAGTTGGAATTAATTCCGGTTGAAATAACTAAATGAATCGCTTCTGCTTCAATGAATTAAACCAAACCACATTTTCTCTAATTTAGACCTATATTCTTTTATTCTCTGTTCAATGGAAATGGCAAATATTTCCATTATTATTTCAAGAGAGCAATAAACTCACCCTCAGCTTTCTTATATATTTTCTATCTTTTGGTCCCATTCACTCTGCACTCTTATATAGCTCATTAAAAGCTTAGCACGATAGAATGAAGTTCGTAGGATGTTTTACCAGCATAGCATGGAGTAGGGAAAAATAGGAAGATAGAGAGAGGGAGATAAGAAATAGAGTAAGAAATACCATTGAAAATTACAGGTAGAATCAATGAAAAATATTGAATCTAAAAATTATTTGATCTCTATTATGTGAAGCCCATTGTGTTTGAATTCACAAAATCTTCTAAGATCTGTTTGATTCAAAAAATAAGAAAAAGTATAGTTATTTTACTTCCTTTTCAGGGCTTTGGTAAAGAGGATTAATGAAGCCCTTAACAAAAAGTTTTTTTCTTTGCTCTCTTTTCTCCTATCTGCAACATGTGCTATCCAATAATGATGTGATATCTTCGGGAATTATAAAGTAAATATTCAACAGAGATATGATGAGATTTACTTTGGGATGTTTGAGAAAGATAAAGTGTGTCTTCTAGAATCCATTCTAGTTAAGAAGAAGCCCCTTAAAAATCATATTTAAGAAGGCAATTTTTAAACACCCCAATAAAAAATGTAAGCATGATAATTATTTTTAAATATTTTTTATTAATTTCAGAGAGGAAGGGAGAAAGAGAGATAGAAACCTCAATGATGAGAGAGAATCATTAATTGGCTGCCTCCTCCATGCTCCCCACTGGGGATCAAGCCCACAACCTGGTCATGTGCCCTTGACCAGAATTGAACCTGGGACCCTTTAGTCCGCAAGTCGACCCTCAATCCACTGAGCCAAACCAACTAAGGCTAAGCATGATAATTATTGATAGCCCTTCTTAAAAAGCAATTAATAAAGAAGACTGGAAACTCAAACATTTTTTTTTTAAATATATTAATTTTTTACAGAGGGAAAGGGAGAAGGATAGAGAGTTAGAAACATCAGTGAGAGAGAAACATCAATGAGAGAGAAACATCAATCAGCTGCCTCCTGCACACTCCCTACTGGGCATATGCCTGCAACCAAGGTACATGCCCTTGACCAGAATCAAACCTGGGACCTTTGAGTCCGCAGGCCAATGCTCTATCCACTGAGCCAAACCAATTAGGGCTCTTAAACATTTTTGAGTTGACATTAAAAGATACATTTTAAAAAGTTTGACCTGGCTGGGTAACTCAGTTGGTTAGAGTGTCCTTCTGACACACCAAGGTTGAGGGTTCCATCTCAGGTTATGGCACATACAAAAAGCAAGCAGTTAATGCATAAATAAGTGGAACAACAAGTCAATGTTTCACTTTCTCTCCCTTCATTCCTCTCTCTCTCTCTAAAAATAAATAAAATTAAATTTAAAAATTATGACACCATTTACCAGACTCCATTTGCATTAGCAACAATAAAATTATAAAGTATCCATGAATTAATTAACAAAGAGAGGTAAGACTGGTGTGCAGATGATTATTAAATATTACTAAAAGGAATTATAAAAGATCTAAATACAAATTTTAAAATCCCATTTTCACATGATTAGAAATATACAATTTACAAAGATGTCTATTCATCTGAATTTGATTAATAGAGTCAATGCAATTCCAATCAAATACAACCATTTCCTTGAACATGAAAATATGATATAAAAATTAGAGAATGCAAATTAAAACCACAATAAGATACCATTACTGTATTAGTCAGCTTCCATAACAAAATACCTTGGACTAGGTGGTTTAACCAATAGAAATTTCTTTTTTTCACATTTCTGTAGGCAAGATGTTCAATATCAAGGTGCTAGTATGGTTGGCTCCATGTGGGAATTCTTTCTAGCTTGTAGATGGCCACCTTTTTTCTGTGTCCTCACAGAGGAAAAAAAAAAAAGAGTGAAAGCTCTTTGGTATAATGCCATCAGGAGAGCTCCTCTAAAACTAATTATTTCCCAAAGGTCCCATCTCCAAATAACATACATTAGAGGTTAGGGTTTCAACATAGGAATTTTGAGGGGACACAGCAATTTCATAGTTATTCAAACATCTAAATTTGAAAAGAAAGACCATATTGAAAGACTGCTGTATGACATTGTGTTTATAGTTTAAAATACTGTGTCATTCACTTAAAAATGTGTTAAAGGGGTCAACCTCATCGCTGTGTTTTTTAATCACACAAAAATAAAAATGGAAAAGAAAAGTAAAGAAAAGAAAAGAAAGATCATCCCAGGTTTCTGGTGAGGATGTGGAGAAACTAAGAGCTAAACAGTTTGTACAACTACTCTAAAGTTTCTTAAAAATGTAAAACTATACCTGTTTTTTAATGCAGCCATTCTATTCCTACAAGTTTATGTAAGAGGAATGAAAGTATATATCTGTACAAAGATAGGTACATCAATGTATATACCTTTATTTAAAATAACCAATGACTTCAAATAACCCTAGTGTCCATCAAGAGGCGAATAGATGATCAAAATGCATTATGCCCATGCAATAAAATATTACTGAGCAATAAAGAATGAGCTGTTAGAAAAGGATATTCATGACTGTGATCCTTCAAGAATAAGAAGCAAATTAGCTGACTCCTATGCATGTTGAGGATTTCTGCCTGGACATCAAACAAAGATTGAACATAAAGAAAAGAGGTCAAAAGTGAAGTATAAGAGCCATGCTAATCTAAGAAAATGGAAATCAGAATTCAGAAAAGCTGAAGATAGATCATCCATATAATACAGTTAAAGAGCGCAAGAAAGAAATGTGCACTTGAGTCTGCATAAGTACAGAGTGGCAGAAGCTCAGGGTGTGACATCACAAGAAGAGGTCAAGTACAACTATTGCACAAAGAGTTACAACTAGGGTAATAAACGGGATACCTCTCTTGGGTGACACAGGACTCGTAGAGTCTTGGCATGCAAACAAATCTGGGAGAAAGATTTCCTGATTTTGAGAACATTCAATAAAGATATCAGAAAGATTAAACCTTAAGAAAATGATTATACTAGCCTTAAAATAAAGGCTATGTTATAACTAGGATTATTAAAAACAAGCCTTAAAATTATTTAGAAATAACTGCTTGACAAAACAAATTTCAACATCTTTTAAAAGGAAAACAAAAGGCAAAGATTCACAATGTGTATCAAGCAAGCATGTAATTTAGAAGAATCAGGAAAATAATGACTAAAAACAGAAGAAAAATCAGTTATTAGAGCCAGAGCACAAAATGACAGGAATAAGAGATTTAACATTCTATAAATTATATTAACCAGATGGCTTTCAAATAAGATTTGACACTGAATATGAGAAAATAAGTGCACAAAAATACCTAAAACTTGAAATGATCCCAGCTGAAAAAAATAGTTAAAATAAAACAATATACATTGACCCATGGGATAACATCCAGCCATCTATCATCTAACAGAAAGGAAGAAGAATAAAAAATAATGCTTTGACAACTTTGACATTCTATGGTTTAATATGCCTTCACCAGAAAGATTTTCAAAGAACTGTCATTAGATGCCAAGACTAAACTATTTTAAAATAATAATGTTTAAGTTCATTTTGTCAAGAGATTATCTTACAATTCTCTTCTTCCTTCTCCATGCACATATTATGTTAAAATCACTTTAGCTTTTTGAATAAAACAACAAATCTAACTTAACTCAAGGTAAAATAAAGCCTTATATTAAATTTCTCTGTAGATAGTGTAGCTGAAAACCTCAAGAAATCAAAGGAAAAAAAACTAGATATAAATAAACAAGTTAGAAAGGAGAAATTGGTTCTGTGAGGATAGATTTATTTGGTTTAGTTTTTTCTGGATAATATAAGGTACATAATGTATTTTATGAGGATTTTCTTGTCATCCATACTCAGTTCAAATTTACACCTCAGAGAAAGAGACACAGTTGATTCTTTCTGGTTAGCCTAAAATTTTCCCCCAACACTTTTTTATAGAACTGGAATAATAGCACTAATCAGCACTGCCTATGCTTAAGGGAGCAGGCATAGTGCAGCTGGGTGACCCAGGACTTCCCCTGATGTCTAACATCTGGAAAGCATGGGGGCCCTCTGGAAGGGATGGTGCCAACCCATTTTATTCTTCCACCACTGTAATTGTTGAAACATGCTTTTTCATATTGAGTCCAATATATAAATTAGGTGTATAAATTTCCTTTCATATTTATGGTATTTACTATATAGTTGGATTAGGAAAGAATTTCCAGATTTAAGCCAATGCCACCACCACCAACAAAAAAAACCATTGACTATTATATTATACTAGTGGCCTGGTGCACGAAATTTGCACAGAGGGGGCATGTCCCTCAGTCTGGTCTATACCCTCTCCAATCTGGGGCCCCTCGGTGGATGTCCAACTGCCTATGGGATTGGGCCTAAACTGGCAAGGGGTCGGGCCTAAACTGGCAGTCGGACATCCCTCTCACAATCTGGGACCGCTGGTTCCTAACTGCTCACCTGCCTGCATGATTGCCCCTGATTGCTCCCCTGCTGGCCTGATTAACACCTAACTGCTCCTCTGCCGGCCTGATTGCCCCCAACTGCCCTCCCCTGCTGGCCTGATCACCTCCAAGGCTTTTATTAGTATAGATATGATCCTTCATAGAAAATTTTACTAACCCTGCTTTACAATAAGAGCTTGATGATTGAATCATTGGGGCCAGACACCAAGATTTCCTTTCTTTGAATAGTGCAGGGAATAATTATCTTGTCTTTAATTTGCCCTGAAATTCAAATGAGATAATGACTTAGAAAAGTATAAAAGCACCATATAAAGACAACTGTCTTTTTCATGTACTGAAAAAACAATAAAGTGGTAAAATGAGAAACACTATTTTTATTCTCCCCCTTGCTTTCTTTACAGCCTTTATTTAAACTGTTTAATTTATAAAAATTTCACTCCTATTTTCATTTCTTTACATTCAATATTATTTTGTATTAGTTTCAGGTTTTATATTAGTTACAGAATAGTGGTTAGACAATCATATACTTTATAAAGTGTTCCTTGATATTTCCAGTACCCACCTGGCATCATACCATCATTACGACCGTATTGACTATATCCCTATTTAAGTGACAATAGGTTTACAGGTTCCTTCCAATCTTTCTTTTGTGTTGCTCACCCTTCCTTTTCTTTCTCACTTCTTCCGTCATTTTCCTTATATAGTATCTCAATTGGCCCTCAAAAGTCAGTGAAGGCACTGGGACACGCTTAATTCATTTTACAGACCGGGAAACTGAGGCCATTTGGCTATGGAACTTGACTCAGCGCACAGGGAGCCCTCAGAGCCATGCTCTCTGCCCTTCCTAAAGGGCAGCTGCCGGACAAACAGAACAAACCTTCCCGTCAGGCTTCCGAGCCTCTTTCTCAAGCACCTCTTCATCGCGGATGCTCCACATTCTTTCCTCTCCCTGGTCCCCCGCTCCCATACTTTACTGCCCCCCCTTCTCCGGAGCAGGTGGTAGGCTTCGTACTCACTGCCCAGGCATGTGCTGCAGTGGGTCAGGGCAGGCTCAGGTTTGCTTTTGCGCCAGCGGGAGAAGGAGTGGCCGCCTCTGAAGTGCGAAGGCTGACTGGGCGAGGCTCGGTTAACGGGTTAGCCCCGGGAGCTTCTCTGAATCGAGTCAGTCAGTCAGGTACCCTGCAGTGCAGCACCCCTCCACTGAGGTGGGCACCACCCCTCAACCTTCACCTCAGGGCTGCGGGCCCTTGCCCCTCCACCAGTGTGTCCTTCCATGCCCCTTGATCCCTGGCTGGGCCTACCCGCGTCTAGGGGCCATTGCAGAACTGCTCACTCTGCAGACAAGGCAGATCCCTGCCTGCTGGCCCCCTGCCCCAGCCTGAGCCTCCTCCAATGCACCCTGCCTCACCAGGTTTTTGCCTTTGATCTATGGCATTGGTGAGAGCACACTCCTAGCAAGCCTGGTACCCAGAGGGCCACAGGGTCAGTTCTTTGCCCAGAATGTTAGAGGTTGCAGTAGCATTTGCAGATGTTGCTCAGAGCCTGCTGGTGAAGGCAGTGCCTGTGTGGGGTGGCCTCATAGAAGGATGATGCAGTGCTGCTCTGCGCCCCTTGGAACACCCGCCTCCTGGCCAGACACTTCGCCAAAGCCATGGCACTCACTCTGGAGCAGCCCCTCAGGTGACTCCGCAGTCGGTCCTCATGCCTCTGCTAGGTCTCCACCCTCACCTGGGTCACCTCTTCTTCCACATTCAGCCTTCATCCAACCCTCTCTCCTGCAGTGTTTGTGTTCCAGGCCCGAAAGAAAAGGACCAAGACCAAGAAGGACAAAGCCCAAAGGAAGTGAGTCTTGAACCCCTACATCCCATTCTCTGGATTTCCTCCCACACCTCCTCCCTGTGTCACATCTTGAACAGGCACCCTGTGGCCTAGCCACATCGCCTCTGGGTGGCCTGTCAGAGTCAGTCTCCACAAAGCTGTGGATCTGTAGCCAGACACCCAGCCTGGGTCTCAGCAACCCCATGCCTGCAATGTTCCTGGGATCCTGTAGGAGTGGCTTGGCAGACCTGGCCACTCTTCCCCAGGGTGGCAATGTTCCCGGGGCCCTGAGGGCTTGGCTAGGCGGGGCTGGCCATGCCTCCTAGGCCACTTCTGCCATTGCCTCCCAGGGCACTTGACACCTGTGCATGCAAATTAACCCTCCATCTTTGTTGAGTTAATTTGCATACTTACTCCAGATTGGTTGGTGGGTGTGACTTGAGGGCATCATGGAGGGATGGTTAATTTGCATCTTTCTCTTTTATTAATATAGACTAGAGGCCTGGTGCATGAAATTTGTGCACAGGGGGGTCCTCTCAGCCCAACTGGTAGCCTCTCCAATCTGGGACCCCTCAGGGGATGTCTGACTGCCGGTTTAAGCCCAATCACAGGCCTAAACCGGCAGTCAGACATCCCTTTCACAATCCTGGACCACTAGCTCCTAACTACTCACCTGCCTGCCAGCCTGATCGCCCCTCACTGGATCCCCTGCCATCTTGGTTGTCCCTCACTGCCCACACCCTGCTGGCCTGGTCACTCCTTACTGCCCCCCCTTCCAGCCTGGTCATTCCCAAATGCCCCCCTGCTGGTCTAGTTGCCCCTAACTGACCCCCTTGCCGGGTTGTGGCAGTGAAAGGGAGCTCTGAGCCCTGGGGTACAGCAGCAACGAAGAGCTCGGGGCCCTGGGTTGAAGGTTGGCCATGCCCCCGATTGCAGGAGACCCAGAATTCTGCCGTGCCCCAGCCGGGGCCCAGAACTCCTTTCTGCTGCCACACCCCGGCCAGGGCCCAGGGCCCAGGCATTTGGTCATCCCTCACTGCTCCCCCTGCTAGCCTGGTTGCCCCATGCAGCCTCCTGTTCAGTTTTCCTTCCTGTCATTTAGGTCGTGATGGCCCCTGGCTTTTTATATATTAGGATATAAAACAATACAAATCCTCCTAGCATCCACCCACATCCTGATAGCATATCTTCTTCATAAGTACTGAAAACTTCCACTTTACATTCATTATTCAGAATCACTCCAGGTTCCTGCTATAAATGGTATTTTTGCTATTATTTATCACTCTCAAGAAATGAGACTACCAGTTTTACCTCTGACATTTACCCCTGTGGTCTTACACCTTAGTCATAAAGAGTTAGTTAGTGATCAAGACATGTTTTCCATATACTTTTCCCATTTTGCCTGAGATTTCAACTTCTATCACCTGATCCATTTTTCATGATGCAACAAATCCTATGAAACTCAGGTTAAATATTTTCTGTAAGAAAGCATTTTTTCTCCATCACAGACATAACTTATTACTATTTGTGCTCCCACTGAAGTTCATACAGATATCTAGCAAGGAAGAACTTATTACAATAGACCCCTCTGTGGCCTTTCATCTCCTCCAAATACCAAATCACTCACCACATTTGGATTGTACATTTCTGCTTCATAATGTCTTCCCATTGCTCTTAAGATAAAATAAAAAAGATTTAGCCCATTTAGCATGGGATATGATGCTATTCTTGATCTGTTCCAGATTATAACTTTAACTTTATTTCTTATAGTCATCAGCCTGATATTTAGCTGTTAGTAAATTTATTTTTCCCTTTTTATTGAATTTATTGGAGTGATACTAGTTAACAAAATTATACAGGTTTCCGGTGAATATTTTTACAACACATCATCTGTACACTGTATTCTGTGTTTACTGCCCCAAGTCAAGTCTCCATCCATTACTATTGAATTTCTTAATATTGCAAATAATTCTAAACACTCATAGTCACCCAACAACCCGCCAACATTTTCCACTTAGTCTCTCAGAGAGGCAGTGGATGATGATTCTTTCATCTTATTTAGATGTAAGCTCAAATATTATTTCTTTAGAGAAGTGTTTTTTGACTCCTCTATAAAATGGTTTTTCCCATAGCTCACGTCCCTTAGCTATTCATTTCATCTCTTAGCACAGTTGCAATTGCAAATGGTAAGGCTTTTTGTTGTTTTAACTTCTTCCATTATAAAATAAATTTAATGATAGGGATTTTTTTCTTATTCTCTGCTCTATTACTAACACCTAATAAACTGTGTGTGTGTGTGTGTGTGTGTGTGTGTGTGTGTTTAAGTGAGTGAATGAATAAATGTTTATTTAGTAAGTGAATGAATGTTTTATTAGTTTCCTAGAAAGCTTACTACTGTGTCAACATCTTGTACATCTTTTATTTGCATCAAGTACCTGAAAATTAGAAGAAACTCAGCGGTCACCTCTCTTAAAATGCTCAATATTCTATATTCAATGAGTAATAAATTTCAAAACAAAACTATCTACTCTAATGTAAAAAATAACATTTCAATTTCCATAAAGTAGCAAGAACATAAAATCACAATATGTTAAGTGAAGTTAGCTTTTGGAAAACCTGCTGCATAGTCTGTATTGATTCTCTTTTGGCCATAGAACACTATAACCTTGCAGCTCTGTGCTGGGAACCTCTGACCCAGCCCACCCTCCTGCCACTCACTGCAAGATCTTTTTAATCACACTTTTTTCTAAATCTCCTCACATATGCAGGAGCCTCTTTCCCTCACCTGCTGCTTGCTAGAGAAACTAATCTGATAGTCCTCTTTGAGCAAAAATGTTGATAATAATGGCTTGATTCATCTTTTTCAGAGGTTTGTATTTTTATAAAACAACCATTAACCCAAAGAAATGAGTATATAACTAAAAATTTTTATTAAAATTCCTAGTAAGGAGAGATGTTACCGTTCAGTTCCTCTGATTATACCACATAAAAAGATTCTTTGCATAAAGATGACCTAGCTTAGCCAAAAATTTTACTGAGTTTCCTTTTAATACTATTAATTTATTAATAGTTAATGTTTTCATGGCAATAATAATAATAAACATAATAAATAAAATTTATTTGGAACTTTGCATGCATAAAACTGCTTTCCAAACATATCTCATTTTGCCTGTATAGCAGTACTACAGGAAATAACTTTTATCACAGATTTACAGATAGAAAAATAGGCTTTAAGGAAGTTAGCATGCTTAATGTCTCACTTTTGTTTGGTGGTAGGGCTGGGACTTAAATTTTAATATGTATTATTCCAAAACCTTAACGTTCTATAGCCTCTCCAAAAAAAAAATATAGTTTTATAATTGGGTTATATCTTTTCCTTCAATAAAACTTATATATACTTACTATCATCTTTGAAACATAGCATAGTCCTTTCTTTGTGAACAATGGAAAACTCATTATATTTATGCTAAGTGAAATAAGCCAGTCAGAGAAAGATAAATATCACATGATCTTACTCATTTGTGGAATATAATGAACAACATAAACTGATGAACAGGGACAGATCCAGAGACAGAAAAGCATCTATCAGACCATCAAACCTCAGAGGGAAGGTAGGGGAGGGTGGGGGTAAGGGGGAGAGATCAAATAAAGGACTTGTATGCATGCATATAAGCCGAACCAATGGACACAGATACCAGGGGGGTGAGGGCATGAGTGGGGTGTGTGTGGGGGGGGCAATGGGGCGATAAGTATACATTGTAATAAGATTGAATATAAACTGTAACAAAAAATTAAATATTATTTAAAATAAGGACAGATGGAAACCTGTGTATGAAATATCTATTAATTTCTATAGCTGCTATAAAATTACAACAAATTTAGTTTAATACAACACAGACATATATACAGTATATACACACACACACACACACACATATATACAGTATATATATGGAGTCTAAACTTAATGTCTATGCATACATTACAAAAATATTAAAGCCACCATTATGTGCTAAAAATTTATAATTATCCTATATAATAAAAGGCTATATGCAAATTGAATGAATGGCAGAACGATCGGTTGCTATGACATTCACTGACCACCAGGGGGCAGATGATCATGGCTGGCGAGTGCTGCAGAGGTGGCAGGAGCCTCTCCCATCTCCATGACAGTGCATCCATTAATTGATTCTTGTATGTGCCCTTCCTGGGGATGGAACCCACAACCTTGGGTATTGGGACAATGCTCTAACCAGTGGTTGGCAAACTCATTAGTCAACAGAGCCAAATATCAACAGTACAATGATTGAAATTTCTTTTGAGAACCAAATTTTTTAAACTTAAACTTCTTCTAACACCACTTCTTCAAAATAGATTCTCCCAGGCCGTGGTATTTTGTGGAAGAGCCACATTCAAGGGGCCAAAGAGCCGCAGTTTGCTGACCACTACTCTAACCAACTGAGCTACCATAATTTTAGATATGATTTGTGAATATAATAGTTGAGAATACTAGTACACTTACAAAATAGTACATTGTTATTTCAAGTTCTCTGAAATATCTACCTAATTTTTAATCCTCACCAGAAAACATGCATAGAGAGAGGAAAATAGAGAGAGGGAGAGAGATGATGATGATGTGAGAGAGAAACATTGATCGGCTGCCCTCTCTGTACAAGCCCCAATTGGGAATGAAACCTTCAAACTTTTGGTGCACAGGTTGATGCCCAACCTACTGAGCCACTCTGGTTGAGCTCTGAAATATATTTTAAAATACCAAATGTTTCATCAATTTGAAAACATCCCTAGGAACTGTATAAAAGAACAATAAGAAAATGCATCTTATTGAGGGGCTACCAAATGACCCAGTAGCAGGCTGAGGGGGGTGACCTGGGCAGCAGGGCGGTTAGTGAGGGGTGACCCAATGACCAAGCAGCAGGCTGTGTGGGGTGGTCTGGCCAGCTAGGGGGTTAGTGAGGGGTGACCCACCGACCGAGCAGCAGGCTGCGTGGGGAGACCAGGATGGCAAGCAGGTTAGTGAGGGGTGACCAAACGACTGAGCAGCAGGCTGCGTGACAGCCAGATATCCCCTGAAGGGTCCTGGATTGGAGAAGGTGGAGGCTGGCCTGAGGGGACCCTCCCTGTGCATGAATTTTGTGCACCAGGCCTCTGGTCTATATTATAAAAGGCCAGTGGCCTTAACGCTGTAACACCGGAATGACCAAACAACTGGTCAACAGGAGTTGCATGGAGCACTTCTCAGTACCTCCCGCCAGCCTGCGAGCCACTTGCAGCAGTGGGGTGGGGCTCGCTGATCATGCAGTGCAGTGGGACTCGCACAGTGTGGTGGGGCTAGCAGATCTCGTGGCTCATGTGGCATGGAGGGGCTCACAGCCAGCTACTTGCACATGGTGGGGATGGAGTCCGACCAGCACAGCGGGTCTGGGGGACTGCGGGTGTGGCAGGTCTGGGTTTCACACAATGTTGTGCGCTGGCCCTCTAGTCTATAATAATAAAACCGTAATATACAAATCTACCAAACAGCCAAACAGCAGAGCAGCCATTGGATGACCATACTATGACACGCACTGGTGCCAGGCCAGACAAGGCAGGTGCAATGCAATTGGTCGCAGAGGCCCCACCATCACCCCACCTTGGCCCCACAGAGGGAGGCCCAGGCCACTGGCTGGTGGGATCAATCAGGGGCCAATCAGGGGCCTCTGCGATCAGGAATGACCGTTTGCTATGATGCCCACTGCGTCCAGCAAATTGGCCCGATCAGGTGGTGGGGCTGGCTGGCCAACCTCCTGCAGCCCCTCCACCCAGCCAGCCCTGACCATGATTGGCCACTTCCACCCTGATCAGCCCACAGCCCCTCCCCTGTCTGCCCCCCATTGCCTCCCATCTCAGTAGGGGTCAGAGCCAGCTGGCCAACCTCCTGCAGCCCCTCCCCTGGCTGGACCCACCCCAGATGAACCCCCACTACCCCAATCATTCCACGGCCCCTCCCCCCGGCCGCCCCCATCCCTGATTGCTCCCCCAGCACAGTAGGGGGCAGAGTCGGCTGGCCAACCACCTGCAGCCCCTCCCCCCAGCCAGCTTTGCCCCCGCACACCAACAGGAATTGGGGCTTGCTGGCAAACCTCCCATAACCCCTCCCCTAGCCCCATTTGGGGGCAGGGCTGGCCAGCCCCCACGCACAGCCCCTCCCCATGTCCAGCCCTGCCCCCAAACAGCCCCCCCACCCCAATCAGGGATGGGGTCCTCTGGCTAATTGCCCACAGCCCCTCTCCCCAGCCAGTCTGACCCTGATTGGGGTGGGCCCACTGGCCAACCTCCTGCCATCTCCTCCTCCTGACAGACCCGCCCATATCTGCCGATTGGGGCCCGGCAGGCTGGACCCCACCCATGCATGAATTTGTTCACTGGACCTCTAATCCTGTATAATAAAGAGGTAATATGCAAATTGACCCTCCCACCTTCACAAGATGGCTGTGCCCACAGCCGAGACGGGGTTCCTGTAATGAGCTGTAATGAACAGTCAGCAGGGATCTAAGGCTGCCTGGTGCCAAGCCAGGGCAGGGGACCTGAGGCTGCGCCACCTGCCCAGTGGGGCTTGCTTGGGGAACTCAGCCCGCACCCCTGACCCTGGCACCAGGTCGGGGGGCCTTGGGCACTCCCTTGCCCCAGTGCCAGGCCAAGGGACCTAAGGGTGCACTGGGGTACCTGAGGCAGTGGCCCCTGCCCGGTGTGTGCCAGTGGACCTGAGGATGCACTCCTCACCCTGTGTGGCTTGATAGGGGCTGGGCCTCCCACATGGTGGAGCTTAATGGGGGACCTAATGCTGTGCCCCCTGCCCAGCGCCATGCCAGGGGACCTGAGGTTGTGCCCCCCACCTAGAGGGCTTGACAAGGCTGGAGCTGGCCGGGTCTGGATCTTGCCCAATGGGGGTGGGGCTGGCTGAGTCTGGATCTCTCACAAATTTGAGGCCCATGTGGGTAGGTGGGGACTTGACTCTGGGTCCTGTGGCGCACCCCAGATTTTGACAGGAGGAAGATTTTCATATACATTTTACTAATTTTCTTTCATCTCTGACACTTCTATTATAGAGAAAGGACAAATAGCAATATTAAAATATTTCCTCTAATTAATTATCTTTAAATGTGCAGAATTTCATGCACCATGCCACTAGTATATATATAAAAGGCTAAGCAATTGGCTGGTAGCTATGACATGCACTGACCACCATGGGGCAAATGCTCAAGCCACAGCAACTTTGCAGAGTGACCTCTTGCACTCCGGGACCCCTCGAGGGATGTCAGACTGCTTTGGCCCGATCCTCAAAGACCAAGCCAAGGGACCCCACCTTCCAGAGCCACCCCGGCACCTCCCCAGGTGCGTACAGCCGGAGAGGGACATAAGGAGGTTGGCTCCAGGGTGTGTCCAGCTTCGTCTCTCCCAGTCCGCTCTTTTGGCCACCTTCTAATTTCCTTTCAATGTGCAGGAATCTGTGCACTGGGCCTCTAGTAACATATAAAATAACACAACTCGCCTTTCACTCTGAAGTTATATGAATTTAGAGTAAATTTTCATATTCTATACTTTAATGTTCTACTTGATATTTGTTCATCTATTAGTGGTTTATTGGTTAATTTGGTACATTTTTAATATATTCCATGTTCATTTTCTAAAATAAGATTAAAGAAATTATAATATGAAAAGAACCAATAGCATTTTAAGCTCATAAAATTATTAAGGCAGTTTTTAATATGCAATAAGCAAATAAAAGATTAAATGTGTAAAATAATGATAATATAGTTAATATACTTTTACAAAAGTATCATATTGTCTTTATAGATGTTGTGGTAAGTCATTACTTAAAGGAATTTCACAGCAATAAAAACAGCATAACTAAATTAGTATAAAAAACTAATTCACACTATTTTCTTCTTCTATATTATGTTTTAAAACCATCTAACAATAAATATTCATGCTTCATGCTTTCTAAGTTATTTTCCAATAAAATTTTTAATGCTTTCCACAATCCCTTTCATACCAAGTTGATAACTGAAATCAAAGATCACCAAAAGCTACTATATTTTACATACTAGCCTAATAAATCAACATAATTTTATTCCCAAGAATCATTCATGGTTATAAAATGTAGAAATCAGCAGAAGGCAAAATATTGTATTTGGATGCAGATGAGATTAAATATGTTATGTAAACAAAATAAACTGGAAATAACTATTCAACTTCAACTAGTTTTATTCTCTAGTCAATTTATCAATGGAAGCATAATTTCTTTTAACTTAATGTAGTAACGTATATCAAACATATTGTCACAAACTCAATGATCTTCTCTTAACTAGTTAGTTAAATTTCTATTATTAAAAAAAAATACAGATTTCTCTTTTAAGATTGGTTTCAAATGGCTCCTTTATTTTAGTTATCTATCTCATAAATTTCTGCAGGTCCCCCTGGGAAGCTAAAGGAGTGGTTGGTGCTTTCATGTGATATGTCTGCATATGAAGAAAACTCATTGTATTAGGAACCACAAGTGTGCTTAATTCCATAATGATATTGTTTATACATATATATTGATTTCAGAAAAGAAGGGAGAGGGATAGAGAGATAGAAACATCCATTATGAGAGAGAATCATTGATTGGCTGCCTCCTGCACACACCCACACTGGACTTGTGCCCTGACCAGGAATCGAACCTTGACCTCCTGGTTCATTGGGCCAACACTCAACCACTGAACCACACTGGCCAGATATGATATTGTTTCTAATATATATTTCCATATCCTTACATTTCTTTTACCTTTTTTTATGTTTTAGTTACTTATTGATTAATGTTTTTGCATTTATTATATTTTATTTTGGTATATTTATTTCCTTTTTGGTTTGATGACTTTTAGCTGTAGTTATTATTGGTAAACATGTGGTTTTAACTCAAAATTAATTATAACACATTTCAAATGTGACACTTCATTAAGTGTGAATTCTAAAGGGAAAATTATATAAAATACATAGGTATTGTACCATTTAGAATATTTTAATTCTGTATTAGGAGGTAAAGTGGTAAGAATATAAGTACTTTGGTAACACATCCATAAAGAAACGAGGATTTTTGTTTTTGATTTTGTTTTCCTACTTGTGTAAAGCAAATTAGGAAAACAGTCAATATTTCTTTTCCAGAAACATTTGCTCTCTACCCCAGATTTACGTCTGAATGTTTACTTGGTTTGTACTATTCTCAAGAGATATGGCTTATTAGAGCACTTGGATAGAAATCTTAGTAATCTAATGACAATTGTTTTGCCCAAAGAACTGCTCTCTAATGATTTTTATTCAACCATGCGGTATTAAAATGACATGTTCAGTTTTAAATGAGAGCTTTAAAATTATTTCAGCTATTGTAATACCTATCATAAAATAAATGTCCATTATTCTGACCTATAGTAGGTGTATAGAGGCAAATCAATTTTAATATAAATGTTGCCTAGTTCACTGATGCTTTTCACAGCACGAATAACATTGGAAGCTGCCAGATCAATATCATGTGTGTTTATTTGCAGTAGGTAGACATTCAAACACAGGCATTTATTTTGTTGATATAGATTTGGTTATTTCTAACACAATTTAGTTCATAGTAATTGCCAATACTGAGGATTATAAAAGGTTGTTTTTCATTCCATTTAGTCATGAATTAAAACTCTTCCATGTCTTTCATAAGAAGTTTTTGTTAATCATTACATACTTAGAACATATAAATCAATTATTATTTATTTAGAACTTATAGCTTAGTGATTCAGGGTGCAAAAAATCCTTAACAAAATTCACAAATAAATGTACAATGTACTACTGGCAAAGGGTTCCAGTTCTAATGGTGCAATTAGAAAGACTTGTGGTTCAATCTTGACTTTAGTATGTTGACTGGATCGAGGCAAATCTAAACTTCTCTATAGCTCAGTTTATGTATCTGTAAAGTGAGCAAAGTAAAAGGATCTAAAGGAGGAACTGTATTAAATGCAATGCAATTAGTTCCTGACTTAGGCCTCTCTATGTGGTCCTTTTAATTTCATTACCATCAATGATCAATCCTTTTTTATTTGTTTGTTTGTTTGTTGATATAAAAATATCACCTCAGGATATTTTTTCTATAAATTTTTAGAGAGTAGAAGAGATGGAGAGGGAGAGAGAGTGAGAGAAAGAAACATTAATGTGAGAGAGACACATCGGATTGGCTGCCTTCCAGGGGGCCTAGGATTGAACCTGCATCCAAGATATGTGTCCTTGACTAGAATTGAACCTAGCATCTCTCAGTCCTCCGGCCAACACTCTAGTCACTGAGCCAAACGGTTTAAGGGCAGAATTTCATTCTTAATGTCAGAATGATGGGATGAGCATTGCATGAGCTTTGAAGTTAGAAAGAGCATATTGACTCTGGTAACTGGCTGTGTTTTGAGTAAAATATGCTAATGATATGAATCTGCTTAAACTATCTAATAAAAGAGTAGTATGCAAATTGACCGTACCTCTGCTACAACCACAAGCCATGCCCAACAGCCAATCAGGAGCGAGTATGCAAATTAACCCAACCAAGATGGCTGTGGCCACGGAGAGAGCAGGAAGCTTGGGTTTCCCTGGCAATGGAGGAAGCCAAGCTTGCCACCTTCCCTGTCGGGCTCAGGCCTCCGCTCAAGGCTACAAAGTTTCAATCATAGAAGATAAATAAATCCCAACAAATATGGCTGTGGCCATGGAGCCAGCAGGAGGCTTGGCTCTGCTCAAGGCTATAAAGTTTCAATTATAGAAGATAAATAAATCCCAGATCCTAGGGCCTCCACTTGGGTCACTGGGGGGCATGGCTGGCTTGCAAACCACCACAGGCCCCTCCCTCAGGCTGCCCCATGTCCCAAGGGAACCTCCACCCTGATCTGGGAAACCCTTCAGGGCAAACCAGCTGGCCCCCACCCATGCACCAGGCCTCTATCCTATTTAATCAAAGAATAATATGCAAATTGACCATCACTCCAACACACAAGTTGGCTGCCCCCATGTGGTCTAAGATGACTGCCTCCATGTGGACACAAGATGGCCACCACAAGATGACCAGCAGGGGAGGGCAGTTGGGAGAGACCAGGTCTGCAAGGGAGGGCAGTTGTGGTGATCAGGCCAGCAGAGGAGAAAAGTCAGTGGTGACCGGCCCTGCAGGGAAGGGAAATTGGGGGGGGGGGACCCAGGCCTGCAGGGGAGAGCAGTTGGGGGAGGGACCAGGTATGTAGGGGAGGGTAGTTAGGGGTGACCAGGCTGGCGGGGAAGCAGCTAAGCATCAATCAGGTTGGCAGGGGAGTGGTTAGGGGGTGATCAGGTTGGCAGGCAGAAGTGGTTAGGGGGCAATCAGGAAGGCAGGCAGGTGAGCAGTTGGGAGGCAGCAGTCCTGGATTGTGAGAGGGATGTCTGGCTGCCCATTTAGGCTCAATCCTACTGGGATCAGGCCTAAACAGGCAGTCAGACATCCCTCGAGGGGTCTCAGATTGTAGAGGGTGCAGGCTGGGCTGAGGAACACACACCTCCATGCACGAATTTTGTGCACCGGGCCTCTAGTTATTTATAAATATGAGCATCTGCCCTGGCCAGGTAACTCAGTTGGTTAGAGCATCATCCCCTTCAATCCCCTATCAGACACATACAAGAATCAATCCATGCATACATAAATAAGTGAAACAACAAATCGATGTTTTTCTCTCTCTCTGAAATCAATAAAATAAAAAAACATCAACCATATTTTCTTTTCATATGTTTTCAAATGATTAAGCCTAATCTTTTTTGTAGTAAGTAGCCAGTAAATATTAATTTTATTTCCTATCCAGCCACTCAGATGAAAATAAGCATCATAAAGCCTTAAGTCCATTAATCTCTTGGTAAAAAATTGATAAAATTTGTATTACAGAAAATGTATATAAAATGCTAATGGGTAAGAAATTTTTAATTTGTAAATATACATGTATAATATTTTATGTCATTGAAACAAATTATGTTTGTAGAACCAACAACACATCTAGTCATTTAAAAAAAAAACACAAAAAAAACCTAAACAAACAAACAAAAACACTTGAACTTTATCACCTCCAGTAGTGTGCAAATATTGTACCAGTTTTTCTTGTCCAAACAAAAAATATTCAACAGAATATGAACAATGAGGAGTAAAAGCAGTTAACAAGGAAAAAATATTTTAACTAAAAAATTTCACTCTAGAAGGGCCTTACTTCACTCCCCCTTCAACAAGAGCCACACCAATAAGGTATAAGGGTAGGTAAGAAGAGTGATTTCAGTAAGAGAAAGTGAAATACCATGTGATTTCACTTATATGTGCAATCTAATGAACAAAATAAATTGATAAAACAATAGAAACAGACTCATAAGTACAGAGAACAGACTGACAGCTATCAGAGGGGAGGGGGGATGAGGGTCTGGTTGAAAAAGGTGAAGGTATTAAGTGAAAAAAGAAAACAAAAACCTTACGAACAGACAACAGTATAGCAATTACCAGAGGCAAAGGGGGGTTGGAGGAAGCTGGAGAGCGGACAATAAATGGGGGGTAAAAGATGATGGAAGGATCCCTAGCTGGTTTGGTTCAGTGGATAGAGCATCAGACTATAGACCTAAGGGTCACAGTTTTGATTCTAGTCAAGGGCACCAATGGATACAAGACACTGGAGGGGGGCGGGGAGTGGCAGGTGAAGGCATGTACTGAGGGGTAGGGGAGGCTGGAGGAGGTCAATGGAGGAGAAAAAAAGGAGACATATGTATTACTATTTGTAATACTTCAAACAATAAATTGAAAAAAAAGAAGAAAAAAAAAAAAGGTCACATAACTTGGTTGCAGGCTCCTTCATTGCCCTGGCCCTGGCCAGGAAGTGTGCAGGAGGCAACCAATAGATGTATTTTTCTCACATCGATGTTTTTCTCTCTTTTTCTATCTCTCTTCAAGTCTCTCTAAAAATCAGTGGAAAAATATCCTGGGGTGAGGATTAAAAAAAAAAAAAAAAAGATAATGGAAAGAGATTTGACTTGGGTAGTATAATATGCAGATGATATAGTGTAGAATTGTACCCCTGAAACCTGTATAATTTTATTAAACAATGTCACTCTAATAAATTCAATTTTAAAAATTGAAAAATCCTATGTAATAAAAGCCTAATATGCAAATCAACTGAACAGCAGAATGACTGGTCACTATGATGCACATTGACCACCAGGGGGAAGACGGCCAATGCAGGAGCTGCCCCCAGCCTGAAGGACCCAGAACAACCAAGGCAGGTGCCAGTGGGGCCCCCCGATTGCTCTACCAGTCTCCCCACAGATTGGCTCTGATCGCCGGCCAGGCCTAGGGACTCTACCTGTGCACAAATTTCATGCACCAGGCCTCTAGCGAAATATAAAAAAGAAGGATTTAGACAAGCTGCATTTTGATGTCAGGAAGCTTCTTATGTGACAGCCTCAAGTATCACAACGTGAGGCTCAGGCTCCCATTCATAAATTTTCCCTAAAGTAACTAGGACCATATATATATAACCCTAATATGCAAATAGACTGAATGGCAGAACAACTGAACAAGTCTCTATGACGTGTGCTGACCACCAGGGGGTGCACACAGACCATGGCGGGTGTCAGCAGCAGGTAGCAGAGCGTGGAACATGGCAGGCATTGGCAGCAGGGTGGTGGAGCAGGTGAGCAGGGGTGTCAAACCAAGGTGGGATACCGGTTGCAGTCATTGGGGCGAGCCTCTGGTGGTTACTGAAAATTCTTTGCTCCCATGGGCCATGGTCCCACAAGGTGCCTGCAACTGCTGCCAGCACCCACACCTGCTGCCGGCTGGCCACACTTGCACCCACTGCCAGTGCCTGCCCCTCTCACACCCACTATTGGTGCCAGCTCCTATCCTGTGAGTGGGTCTGGCGCCATCAGCATGCGGGAGCGGTGGGGGCAGGAGTGGGGCTGGTGGCAGACAGGGGACCAGGGGCCACGGTGGATGGGGCCAGGTGGGGGCACAAAGGATGGGCCAAGACCCACCCCTGTGCCAACCGCAGCCTCGCAGCCCACAGTTCCTTTCAAGGTGCACAAATTTGTGCACTGGGCCCCTAGTACTATTATAATTATTATAATCAGTTATGTAAGTAAACTAATACATAAATATGCAACTACTAATGCAAAGAGACTGTAAAACATGCTTTTCATCATAACTTTACTATAATAAAAGAGCATAATATTTCATCATCACCACCATCACCTTAAGGTCCTGTGATGCTCCATACTGCAAACTGCCCACAAAATGTTGTCACCATGTACATACAAGGATTAGAAAATTAATATTAAGTAAAGGGTGAGCAAATGTAAGTTTTCCTTTTGCTACTTGCTCCATCTGGCTTGTTGAACTAAATATATTTTCACTCAATCATCTATTGATTTAGGGCATGGTGCTGAGGTAGGGAAGTAGGAAGGATTGGGGAAATAAAATTTTCTCAGGATTTTAACATCTGTGGGAAGGTCCAGTAGGTGGGCGTTGTGGAGAATGTTTGGAACTATTATTTGTTTGAATAATATTTTTATATCACCATTTATTTAATGAAGGCAACCCATGATAATAGAGAGATCTTTCTGGAAACTGTCACCTAAATGTGCTGCAGACTCAGACAGATCTTTTGGAACTTAAGTACAAAGGACAGCTTTTAAAATTCCATAAAACACTCATGCTTACCATGTCAAAGAATTCATTTGACATGAGTACTAAATGCCAAGATTCGGAAAAGTAAAGTTGGAGTTGAAGCCTTATTCATTAGGGAAGTCCTAAAAGGTCTTGGCTTTCTCTGAAGATATTTCTGGAGATTTACTGAGAAATTTCTAGGTACAATTTTATGGCATAACAGTGTTTCTAACATTTCTCTGCAACTTAGGAGAAAATGTGTGTGTATGCACATTTACATATATTTTAAATGAGCAGTCATACCTGCATATTTTAATATTCTTAAAGATGCACTTTTAAATATATCTTTAGATAATAAAGCTAATTATGCTATAATAGAGCCCCAAAAGACAGTTATGTAACAACATATCACACACAATTAATTATACATTTGAAAAGATCCATTTATTTGAAAGCCTTTCTAATGTCACTCTGAAATATTGCCATGCAGGCCACTTGCTTAGTTTCGCATTTTTTTTCTATGACAGATTTCATATCTTCCATGCTGTTGTCAGACTGTGTAAGATGGGATGGGGACTAAGCAGATAATATTTATTGAAAAGCTTATGTCTGGGCAGACATAATACAACAGATGAGAGTTATTATGTTTCTTTTTTAAAAATAAGGAAAAATAATCATGCACACTCAGTTATTGTGAGGATTAAATGAGATAATCCATATAAGAGGACTCTGGCACATAAATACTGGCTATTATTATTATTATTATTATATCAACAAACGGTGCCTCAACATATTGATGTATAACAATACAATTTTTAATTGTTGCTTTTAATACTCATTATATAATTGTATTTATCTGTATATTATTCTTCATTCTTAGCACTATTTCCAGATCAATATCTCTATTTCTATCTCCATACATGAATACATGTATATGTTTATATATATAATCAGCTAAAATAAATATCACTGGTTAAATAATACTCAGTAAACTTTGTAATTAAACTCAATTATATATACAACTGTATAAGCATTTGTGTATGCTTTCTATTTATATGTGTGACTTTATAAGGTATATCTAAATAAGGTATTAAAAATTAGTCCAATTAATGGGAATTACAGCAGTAATCAGAATCATTTCTTGAGCATTGACTTTGAAAGAGTTTGTACATTTCTTTTTACTTATAAAAACAGCAATCACCCTCTCTTTCCTCATTTTCTTCACCTTTGTCCTGGAAACACTTTCGACTTGTACAACTGTTTTCTGTACAAGTGCTACTTCTTGTTTTATTTTATTTTCAATTTCAGGCACCATCTATTGATTGTCCCAATTAAACTCTTCACTGGAAGAGTTTTCTTCCTCCTCCCTAACTATACCTTCCTACAACTCTTTCCTCCTATTTTTATTGTGATATAAATGAAATCCAAATCCAAATTTTGACAATGCGAATGACATTTACATCACACTTATATAGTCAATGGTAATTCATTTTCTTATTTAAGTGACTCTTGTTTTTTTCTGGTAGTCACTTTGCTTGAACTTGTCCTGCTGTTATTTTGTTATTGTTGTTGTTATTTAGCCATCCTAAGTTCTTACTAGCTGCCTCAATTTTCTCACCAACTGATCAGACACAGTGGGTATTTTATCAATTTACTTTTTCTGAGGAAAGTTCTAACAGAGTATTCTGATGTTCACAGTTGGTCTGTTCTCTGTCTGGCACACAGCTGTTATCCTGGGAAAGTCTGTTGCCTTTCATTACTTAAACCTTTCGTTTTATTTGTGTATGTGTTTATATTTTTTTCTATTTATCCTTGTTTTGGTGGATAAGATACTTTAGTATGTTCCTCAAGAAAGGATACTGGAAATTAATGCTTTAATGCCTTGAATATTCAAAGTGGTATTTAATCTATGCCTACATCTGACTGATACTTTCTAAAGAACTGTCTCTATATGTAGAAGTCTAGAGTGGAAGTAATTTCCTCTCAAAAGTTTTTGAGTAATCATGCTTTGTGAAAATATTTAACCCACCACATATTAACTTTGGAGTCATATAACATGTTGATATTTAATGATCTAGGCCTTTCTTAGATCTTATTCATCATTTTTGTTCAGTTCTTGCCTTTAAGAAATATTTACCATAAAAATTTCTGTAGATATATTTGCCTTTAAAAATTGTGGCCTGTCAATCTGGTAGAAAACAAGTGCTCTTATCCCTGAAAGCTTGCAGAAGCATCAATATTTCTGAAAATTTACAGTGACAAACCTCATTTTTGTTTTCATTTATTGTAATGATTATTTAGAGGATGTTGCAATCTGCAATATATCTTTTGCAGTTATTAAAAACTATTGAATTATTTTACTGATAATTTTCCCATCCATTTTAAATCTAGTTTTTGAAATTCCATAATTCAAATAGTGAATCTCCTGATGAATCTACCAATTTGCTTTTCTTTACTCTTTTTCATCTCTTTATATTTTTGCTTTCTTTCTTGGGAATTCTTCTCATTTAATCTCCAAAATTATATTCCAGGTCTATGCTGAGCCATGTTGTAGCTGAGGCAAAATAATGTTGTCTTTATTTTAACAATTATTATTTTATTCATTTTACGTATGCATTGATTTTTATTTTTTTAAATATTGCACTGGCCTGACAGGTGGGGCTCAATGGTTGAGTGTCGACCTATGAACCAGGCGGTCATGGTTTGATTCCGGGTCAGGGCACATGCCCTGTGAGCTCGATCCTCAGTGGGGTGTGCAGGAGGCAGCCAATCAAAGATTCTCTCTCATCATTGACATTTCTATATTTCTCCCCCTCTCCTTTACTCTCTTAAATCAATAAAAATATATTTAAAATGATATTGTACTCAAAAATAATTTACTTGTATTGCTGAATTAATTGGAGTGCCTCAATTGATCCACCTTAGTTCTAACCCTGCTTAATGTTCCCTGATGTGTATCTTTTCTTAAATCCAATTAAACCTAATACTGATTGAAGCCTCTTGAATTTGGTTGATTTTAAAAATATTAAAACAAAAATTGGAGAAAATGGGATAAAAAAGAAATAAGAATTAATAAAAACACACTAACATAATATGCTTAGGTATATGTAAAAGATATTGCCACCAAAACTGGATGCTATTTTTAAAACATAAAATATCCAGAGAACTAATAGTCTTTATTTTTACCAATGTCTATTTTTTGCCTCCACTCTATCCCATCATTTTCCCCCAGACCAGAGGTATCTTGTGCTGCAAATAAATTTGGGGAATTCTGCAGTGTGATGTCACTTATATTATTACTTATCTTTTCCCACTGATGGCTTAGAGTTTATTTTTCTCATGTGTATGTTATTTACCTTTATGTAGTTCAGAAACCTCCCAGCTTGCAAAATATTGTTGCTTTGTTCTCAACTCTCATTCTCCCCTAATTTGAAGGTGTGTGTTTAAAAACAAACAAACAAACAAACAAACAAACAAAAAACCTCTTTAGTGTCATTTTTGTAGTGTTTGACAGTGGTGGAAGGCAGAGGTAAGTGTTCTGTTTGCCATCTTTACCTGAAATGTGACCTTTTAGATGTTCATGGTATTTACACAATACTATCATATTTATCAGCACAAAAAAGAATGACACGGGTCAAAATTTCTGCAATGAGATTCAAGATGTGTAAAATATGCTTATCTTTAATAGAGGGTTGTATGCAGCTACTATGTACTGGTTGCTATACTCCCAATTGAACATGTAATCTTTTAGGAAAAGAGACATGTAGATGGGCATTCTGTAGAGTCTGAAATGTGTTCTAGTAGAAAAACATCTCCAGGTGCTGTGGGTACAACCAGGAGGAAGTTCAGCCATGGCTCAGTAGTTCAGGGAAAAGTCTCCCAGAAAATAGAACTTGTAAGTAGAGTCATTAAAAAATTAAAATTAAGTAATACAGCAATAACAGGGAATGGAGAGGGACTGCTCCAGCTAAATATAACAGCAATGTATGTATAATTATGGAAGGTAAGACAGCATGGCAATGAGAGAAGCTTAAAATAGTCCATCCAGCATTTTATTTATTTATTTATTTACTTCCTTACTTCTTATTTTTATTTTGTATTGGATTTATTGGAGTGATACTGTTTAATAAAATTACATAGGTTTCATGTATACAATTATACAATATATCATCTGTGTATGGTATTGTGTATTTACCACTCCAAGTCAAGCCTATTTTCTTCACGATATTTAGAGCTCAGAATGAAAGACAGGAGGCAGGAGAATTGTAAGGATAGTTCCTCAAAAGTAAAAGTCACCAATCCTTAACATTATTGAGTTAACCATGACTTCCCTAAATAACAACACTACATATTCACAATAGATATGTAAACTACATTTAAAAGCATGAATTTACTACTTGACCTGCCAAATAGTATGTTGACTTTTAGGTTTATTTAGGTAAAGGATAATATTTGTAATCAATGCACTCTAGATGATAAAAGCATAAAAGTACTCAATTCATGATGGATGCATGACAAACAAATGCCAAAAGAAGAATCTTTCTTTTACTGATCCTAAGATACATAACTGTGTTAGAAACACTGAAAGCACAAACTCATTCTTGACATTCCATTAAGATACTAAGGTTAGAGTCTTGAGAAAGCTTTTAACAAACTGATATGACCTTTCATTTCAGTGAGCATCTCTCAGTGATTTAAATATGTCATCATGGAAAATACAGTCAACAAAAGGGATTAGCAACAAATATAATTTTTTAAAATGTCTTGGTTTTAAGAAAGTTAAAAACATATTTTCACTCGGGTACTAAGTGCTTTGTCTTTTTGTTAGAAAACAAAATTACTAAGAGCTCATATTTTTAAAGGGCTTAACTGTACCTTAATTTTCACATTCTAATGCACTGCTAAAAATGACATTTCAACTTAATGGCTTTCCACCAAGCAATTGTCCCTGGCATTTCTTTGTCTATGTATTCACAATTTTAATTAACCCTTAGCTAGTTCCATTAAAACAATTAACATGGTGAAGATATTGACATGTACTTTTAAAATTATTAAAGGGTACAGGAGCCATACTCAAAGCTACTCAAGGTAAGTATAATCACATTGAGAGTACACAGCTAACACAGGTATGTGAGCTAAACAGTTGCGTCTATTGTTCCCACAAAATTGATATTTATTTTACTATGAATAGTATTTACTCAGGCTATTTACTAGTACTTCTCACCTTTCTATTATATAAGTACTAGCAAACACTTTCTCATATACTTCTTTTTAAAAAATATATTTTTTATTTATTTCAGAGAAGAAGGAAGAGGGAGAGAGAGTTAGAAACATCAATGATGAGAGAGAATCATTGATCGGCTGCCTCCTGCACACCCCCCATTGTGGATCAAGCCTGCAACCTGGGGAATGTTCCTTGAACTGGAATCGAACCATGACCTCCTGGTTCATGGGTTGATGCTCAACCACTGAACAACACTGGCAAGGCTTTCATATACACTCTGGAGAATATTTCATTCATGGTAGTGGACTCAAAATGGAAACATATTTATTTTTTTTGGCCAAAATAGAAGGAACCACTAAGTTATATGTTTTATTATGAATTATTACAATTTTTACACCTGAAAAAAATGATGGTGGAGTCTCAAAGTCATTAATGGTTTTGATAAAAATTCACATTGATTCTCCTCTGAGTTGTTTTGTAAAATAAAACCAGATTAAGTGATACTCATACATTTACGCACATACATGTTTTTGGAGTGCATGTATGTGTGCATGTATGCATGCATGTATATAGCATATACAAAAGGAGAATCGATAGTACTGTGTACCAAATTTTTCTGGACTATTATTTAAAATAATCACATTCTTATTTTTTATGCTTCTAAAACAAGAAGATTGTATACATATAAGGGGTGATGCTACATGCCAACAGAATCTCAATTCTTTAACAAGGATTAAATCTTGCACAGTATTATCCTAATGTATTATAAAACATAACTTCTATCTGTAGCTGCTGCCTACATAATATATAATCCTACATTTAGTTAATGCACCTATTGAAATAAGCTACTAATTCTTACTAAACAACTTCTGCGTGCCTTTTCTTATGCCATTCCCTGTGCTAAAAATTCCTTCAGCTTCCCTCAAAGCTTAGTGTCAATCTGTCCGATGCTTCTTTGTCTCTGTATCTATTTTTGTTCATCATTTTATGATGTTCATTATATTCCACAAATGAGCGCGATCATGTGATATTTATCTTTCTCTGATTGCTTATTTCGTTTAGCATAATGCTCTCCCGTTCCATCCATGCTGCTGCAAATGATAAGAATTTCTTCTTTTTTAAAGCAGCGTAGTATTCCATTGTGTAGATGTTAAACTTCAACGGGAAGGCAGGGGAGGGTTGGGGGGTAAGAGATCCACCAAAGGACTTGTATGCATGCATATAAGCACAACCACTGGACACAGACACTAGGGGGGTGAGGGTATGTGGTGGAGGGTGGGGGAAGTTGGGGGGAGGTCAATGGGGGAAAAAGGAGACATATGTACTACTATTTGTGATACTTTAAACAATAAAAAAAGAAAGGATACAATAAAAAATTAAAATTAAAAAAGAGCTTAGTGTCAAATTACTTTCAGCATGTGCTATTGCTATTTCTCACATCTGGAAATGAACTTGTGTTCTTCTGAATAACATTAACATTTTCAACTTCTGCTTCATAGTTAAAGCTCTACTCTATTTTTCAAGTGGATATTTAATTTCCTCACTATATTGATTTAATCAGGTGAGAGTTAAAACAATTTAAAATAGTAAATCCCCTATAGACTTTTGCACACAGTTTTACAAATAATCAACCCTCAATAAATGCTTGTAAAATAAATGGATGTTTCTAAGAATCATATATTTTTTCTTTAAACTATTGAAAAGATATCCACAAAAAAATTTAATTATTGATGAAATACTAGTTATATGTTTCATGGAGTTTAATATCTAATAAGTTTCAGTAGGTTTTCACTGTGAAGAAACTACTGAAGTTTGAAGCTTGAGACTTCTCTGTATACAATGTGTATTAGTAATTATTTAATTAAATAAATTGGTGGTTTTATAATGTTTGGTACTAATTATTTAAATATACAATATATTTCTTATGATCATTTAAGGAATTACTTGGTTTTCATTATCTGATTTCATTCACTCAACACATTTTTAATTTTTTTTTTATTTTTCAGGCACTTTGCTAAGTACAGGATATCATGCTTAAGCTTTGTAGAAGTGACAGAAAGATAAACAGGTAAATAATTCTCTCTCTACATATGCATATATATAAAAGCAGATAAAATGCTTAAAATTATGGTAAATGCTATGAGACAAAAAAATCTGTCGAGATAATGGCTGGATTAGATAGCTAGAAAAGCCTTTTTGAAGTAGTGACATTTTAGCTAATTAAGTGGATTCTGAAAGGAGGGAACTTACTGATGTACAGAATAAAGGAAAATTCATAATAAAATTGTTTAAAAATACTATTATATCTGGCAACAAAATACTTGTTAAATCCTTTAAATGTCTAAAAAATAGTTATTTCCTTGAATCACTCTAAAAATAATCTAAATTTAGTCAGTTTTTAAAATTTTTTAAAAGAAATAAGACAATACTTTATAACAAGTTATAGAGTAGGTTTTTATAAAGTTATGAAAAATTAAAAGTTTAAACTTTCTAAATTCTCTATAAGAAAACTAGAATGTAGAGAAGAGGGCAGAAATATGCCTAATTATGTGTACTTTGCATATAGCCTAATGCTATTTTTTTCTTAGTTTTATGAACTAGTTCTGTGTGGTTTTTTTTCTTAAAAAAATGCTTACTAGACATTTGAAACCCTAAAATAATATTATTAAATATATTTACTAACACTTCTATTTATCAGGAGACATTTGAAGGTTTGAAGATCATAGTCTAATTTAAGTATTGGGAAATGTGAATAATGTATTATTCAAATATTATAAATTATGCATAAGTGATATGATGGGTTCTTCTGGCATTATCCTATGCATGCTTTAATTAATTAATAAGAAAATTCTGGTTTATGATATATAATTAGTAGTTTCAAAACAGAAAAAATAAAAGAAGACATACCATATGAGTACAGCCTAAAATCATCATTTTAATCCAGTTGGAAGAGTTTCCCTTTGCTACTTCATGAAATGATCAAGTTTGTTTCACATTGAAATATAGAATACCAGGAACAATTTTAAAAATAGAGAAAACATATCAGTTTTTTCAAAAGAACCTTAATCCAATAAAGCTTTTATTTTTTATTTAAAAATATATATTTTTTATTGATTTCAGAGAGGAAGAAAAAGGGAAAGAGAGATAGAAATAGAAAGATCAATGATGAGAGAGAATCATTGATTGACTGCTTCCTGCATTCCTCCTACTGGGGATCAAGCCCACACCCCCAGGCATGTGCCCTTGACTGGAATCAAACCCGGGATCCTTCAGTCCGCAGGCTGATGCTCTATCCACTGAGCCAAACCAGCTAGGGCAACATATCAGTTTTTATTACTAATTTATTCACAGTTAAAACTGCTCTCATTCATGTTAAAACAGCTTTAGAAATATTTCACTGATTATTTTTATTTAACTACCTCTTTGCCATACATTGGCTAAATTTAACAAAATAGAGCACACTTAAAACCCAAGGGAAGATATTAGATTATAATTTATATACCCCATCATGGACATAATTAATGAAGAAGGTATTTTTGCATTTGCTAAATATCTAACATCAAAAAAAATGAAAAAAAAAGAATATAAAGAATCTATACTAAAGCCTCTCAGTACATTTTTAGAAAAAAATAAGCATCTCATCCTTTTTATGATCTTTTCAAATTTGAACAAATATGTCTCATTGTCCAAGGTATTCCATTTTTTTTCAAATTATATACAGTAGTAAAGTGAAATTTCCTTAGTATAAAACTGTATTACAAATGGGAAAAATCTTTATATCCTAAAGCTTTTTCTTTAGAAAAATAAGCTCTGCATATTTTTAGTTTAATTAATGCGCTTAAGTGAATATATTTTGTTTTATTATAAGTTAAAAAGCTACAAAAATGCATTCATCAAGATTCCTCAAGAGCTAGGTCATTATTGTAATACATATCTAAAACTACTTAATTATTACAATAAATGACTGTGCTAACAGCAGAAAGGTTGATTAATTTTTGTTACAAACACTTGTATATTAATAGTTACGTTTCTGTCAATTCCTTTGTTGTTAAAATGTTCCCAGAGATCATCTAACACATGTTCAAGTTACCAGTCTTTTAATGTAAATTTAATAGCAAGAGGCTATATGACTCAAGCAGGTGCCATCCCACAGTATAGATCTGAGGATCCCTGAATATGACCTTCTCCCAGAGGAAAACCATTTGATGCTTTGTTGCACACAGCACAGTAGGTATGAATCATAAAACCTCCAGATAGACTATTGACAGGTACATCTGAATAGAATTCCTCCTAAGTCGCTTATCTGCAGCCAGGCCAGCTTGTTTCACCCTCGCTTTCAAAGATAAACCCACATGGCATGTTGCCTTGGCAGATTCTCACACAGCAAGCAGCCCCCGCCATCCATCATTGGGGGGAAAGAAAACCCTTATTATTTCAGGTATTGTGACAGGAAATAGGATAAAGTACAAATTATCTGTCAGTGGAAAATTCATCAGTTCATACCAAGCCTTATGTCTTCTCTAACTTTCATAAGCTCTGTGCCTCTTGATCTCTTACTTTTAAAACTGACAGTGTGATACACCAGAGTTGCAGCCATGGCAAAGTTTAAGAACAAAACAGCAGGTTATTAAAGATAATTTATCAGAGGCCAAACAGGGAGAAGAGTGCCAACAATTAGTAAGTGACTGAAAAACAGATCTGTGACAGATCAAGGAATTAAGGTGCACTAAGCTTTTATTTTTAATAGACACCTCATTCCACTTGAAAAAAACAAACAATGAAAAATTGAAACACTAAATATATGGAATATTAGTTATAAATAAGATTAACCATGAATTATGTACATGATAACATGGAAATGTTTACTTGTAAGGGATCTTATTTACATATCTTGTCAACCATAAATAAATTAGAATGCCAAAATTATATACAATAATATGTTTTGAACTAAGTATCAATGAATAGCACAATTGTATTATCTTCTTCAAAGTTAAGTTTCTACAAATTACTACGATCATTTTAAACTGGACAAAACAGACATATCAGTTCTCACTTTCTGCATTTCTTATAGTATACAATTACACTTCACCAAGGCTTTCATTATATATCTCAATAGAGGGCAAGTCATACCACTAGGTCAGTTACAATAGAATTCAATAGTACAATAGAACAGGACTCACGTTTTAGGGTCAGTTGATAGTCTTTCTCCTGCAAAATCAGGCTTGTGATTTCTTGGTGATTCTGTGTTAAACCAAAATGACAAAAATCTTAGTTTTTCTTGACGTTGTCTCTAAGAATGCATGCAATGAAACTCCCAGTTAGTCAAGGAGACACAAAAAACTGCATTAAAGAGTACTGATTTGTGAATTTGGTCCTTCTCCTACTCCCATATGTTTGCAAAATTCCTGCTCAATCAACTTATTACTGAAGAAACTCAATTATGGCTATTTGTCAGTTAATGAAATATAGGTCTGGGATTAGCTTCCATAAACATGAGTTAATCGTTGGACATCTAGAATTGGAAGAGGTAAGGGTGATGCTGAGAAGGAAAAAGAAAACAATTTTGAGAATGTACAATATGATAGATTTAGCTACATTAACTGCTGTGCTATATGAAGTTATTTATAGTATTCTAAATGTGTAAATAAATGTAAGCAAACTACTTTGAAAATATCACCAATATTATCTTCAATGACAATTTGGGGAATATAAATATAACTACTAAATTTAACTTCTTTGAAATTGCACAGATTTATTAGTAATTAGATTGGATAGATGTCCTTTACAGCCAAAACATTTAAGTTAAACACCTTTTCAAATGTGCAAGAACTTCAGTTAGCAGGCATTAAAATTGTTATTTCTGCTGTATCTGTTTCTGTTTATATTGAGTCATTAATATATAATGCACATTAACATAATCAGCAATTTCTTTGAAGTTTTAGTAAATAATGAATTAAAATGTTCAATAAAATATTTACCTCTACTTGTATATCACAATATTGTTAGTTTACTTTCTAGGCATTACAAACTACAACATATAATCAGAACAATTAGTTTTAATATTTAAAACTGGAGGCCCAGTGCACGAAATTTGTGCACAGGGATGTGTGTCCCTCAGCCCAGCCTGCACTCTCTCCAATCTGGAACCCCTGGAGGGATATCTGACTGCCCGTTTAGGCCCGATCCTACATGGAGGGCAGTTGGGGGCAGTCGGACATCCTTCTCACTATCCAGGACTGCTGGCTCCCAACTGCTTGCCTGCCTGCCTTTCTGATGCCCCTAACCACTTCTGCCTGCCATCTTGATAACTCCCTAACTATTCCCCTGACAGCCTGATTAATGCCTAAGTGCTCCTTACCAGCCTGATTGCCCCTAACTGCTCTCCCCTGCAGGCCTGGTCACCCCTAACTGCCCTCCCCTGTAGGCCTGGTCCCCCCCAACTACCCTTCATTGCAGGCCAGGTTACCTCCAACTTCCCTCCTCTGCCGGTCTGGTTACCCCTAACTGCCTTCCCCTGCAGGCTTGATCACCCCCAACTGCCCTCCCTTGTAGGCCTGGCCCCTCCCAACAGCCCTCCCCTGCTGGCCATCTTGTGGCAGCCATCTTGTGTCCATATGGGGGCAACCATCTTGTGTGTTGGAGTGATGGTCAATTTGCATATTACTCTTTTATTAGATAGGATAGAGGCTGGGTGCTCGGGTGGGGACTGGCTGGGTGCCCTGAAGGGTGTCCCAGATCAGGGTGGGGGTTCCCTTGGGGTGTGGGGAAGCCTGGGCAAGGGGCCTGTGGTGGTTTGCAGGCCGGCCATGCCCCCTGGCAACCCAAGCGGAGGCCCTGGTATCTGGGATTTATTTATCTTCTATAATTGAAAATTTGTAGCCTTGAGCAGAGGCCAAGGCAGGCCAGGGCTGCGAAAACTTGGCTTTCTCCATCGCTGAGGAAACCCAATCCTCCTGCTTGCTCCATGGCCGACTGCCATCTTGGTTAGGTTAATTTGCATACTCACTCTTGATTGGCTGGTGGGCGTGGCTTGTGGATGTAGCAGAGTGATGGTTAATTTGCATGCTACTCTTTTATTAGTGTAGATGTCAAATATTATATGTGTATTCAATACTTTATATAAACCATATAAATATAGAGTCATGTAATAGTCCTTAATCACTATATGTCATGATTTGTTTACTGTACAATAAAGTGTTCAAATTTTCTGGTTACTTATTTACTGATTCAACAAATAGATCCTGACTAGGATGGCCTTACAAGTCCCTTCAGCCTGATTAAACAAACTTTAGACAGATTTCTTCTGGACTCTAGATCCTGACCTTTTTTTCTTAAAGCATTTACTTTAAACTTGAAATTATAAGTTAGTTTTCTTTAAGATGTAAATCTTTTCCAAACCTCTTGCCATTTTTACACCCAAGAATGTCTTTCTCCAGAATTTGGGAGTGATTCTTTTGAGTTATAATCAAGAAAGATGGCGCCTCTACCTTTTAGTCTCTATGTTAATAATAAACAATATTACTATTAGGTACAGAGAACAGACTAACAGCTGTCAGAGGAATGGGAGGAGGGGGGCAGGGTAAAAATGGTGAAGGGATTGAAAACAACAAAAAAAACCTCATAGATAACATTAAGGTGATTACCAGAGGCAAGAGAAATGGGGTGGGGCAATAGGATAGGAGTGGGTAAAGGGGGAATAAATGGTGATGGAGAGAAACTTGATGTGGGGTGGTGAACACATAATACAAATACATATTATGTATTATAAAGTTGTACCCCTGAAACCTATTTAATTTTATTAACCAATGTTGCTCCAATAAAAAAAAACACGCAAAACAAAAAAATTGTTAACAAGCACAGATGTCCTAACCACATTAATCAGTCTCTCACCTAATATCCTCTAGTATTTGAATTTTGTGGCCAGGCTTCTCTACTATTTTTAGACAAACTCCTCTTCCTCTTAAAAATCTTCCACCTTGTATTTCAACAGAATTAAATAAAATATCTCTCCCCTTTTGCAATATCTTTGAATAAAATTTCCCATGTCTGTGTAACTCCATCTGGTGCACTTTTTCTTTCACATTCCCAAGTGTCTATCAAGTGTCAGAATGCTAGTAATTCACTTGAACAGAAGGTAGTTGCCTTCACTGTAGTTGCCTTTAGAGTACCTGCAATCTAGTGGGAGACTAAGACCTGTAAATCAACATTTAAAATATAATGCGATCAATGTCCTGATAGCAAGAACAGAATAGCACACCTAATAAAAGTAGACAAGATGACAAAAAGTATCTATAATAATAAAAGCATAATACGTTAATTAGACCGGATATCCTTCTGGACGTCCTTCCATCCTTTGGGACGGAGCTGGGGCTGTGAGGAAAGCCCATGTTCCAGGTGCCTGATGGCAGCCAGAGGGAAGCCCGAGTCCCAGGTGCTAGAAGCAAGCCGGTGCTGGCAGCTGGGGGAAAGAAGGCCTACTCTTGCATGAATTCCGTGCATTGGATCTTTAGTAGTAGAATAAGTGTCATTGAATCTGTCACTTAATTGATGATGAGCTATCATCCAGGTAAATTTTTACAGTGAGAATGTTCCAGAAAGATGGTCTGGCATTTGTGAAAGTCTAAATGCAAAATCAGCATTCCAGTGCAAAGAAAAGTCAGATAACGATGGTTGGATTCTATACTGTGATGGATGTGAGTGACAAAAAAATGAGACTGAAATGTAACTGAAGCAAGATAATAAAAGGTGCTTATTCAGTCATATAGTTGTTCCTTTTGCTTTTAATCACTTTTTTAATGGAGGTAATATAACAAGATTCAATGCCAAGAGCTCTGGTAATCACACTATCAGGCTTTAAAATCTGACCCTATATCTTACAAGTTGTATGATATTAACAAGTAGTCTAACCCCACTTAACCTTAGAATTGCATAAATGGGTAAATGAAAATAACCTAATGAGGTTTGGTGATGATGGAGAGCAAATTCCACATATAATATTCATCATAAATCTTAGAATATAGAAAATAATTGATGATGATGATGATGAAGGAGAAGAAGAAGAAGAAAAAGAAGGAGGAGGAGGAGAAAGAGGAAGAGAAGGAATAGAAAGCAATCTTTGATGATATTGATGATGACGTACATACTCTATACTCTATAGGCCATGAGAGTCATGGTGAAGAGTTTGAAGAAAAGAGAAACTTTTGAAGCATTTTTAAAATGGAAAAATATTACCAAGTTCACATTTTGAAATAACATGCTGGCTATAATTAGAAGGAGATTTTGAAAGTTAAGAGATGAATCTCTAATCTAAGCCATAGAACAGGTAGTGGTAGCTAAAACTGAGTAAATATCCGCAGTCAATGTGTGTAGAAGAAATGAGTTTATACAGCAGAGCCTAATAAGAGGGAAAGCATCCCTCTGTTTACCAACTGTTTCATGGTTGTAATTTTTAGTAGCCTAGATTTCCACTTATTAAAGTGTTCATGTTTAAATAATATACAATGTAGTAGATATCCTGTGGGCATTAATTAATATGTTTTATAAGAGGAGTTTTATTTAATCAAGGAAATCAGTTGTATGGCTGTCATCTGCAATATGTAATATGACAGTAATCATAAGAGAAAGAGCTAATGTTTATTTCAGCGTATTTACTACTATTCCCAGCATGTAAAACAATGTCAGACTCAGTAATTATTTGATGAATAAATGTTGTGTGACTTGGCAGGAAACCATGCACTTGGAGTGGTTAATTCAAAGGGATAGGCATTTAAAAATGTGTATCAAAATTACTAAAGAAAGGTTGTTACAAAGAGAGTGTGCTATGTTTTATGTTGTTCTTATCATCATGACTGTTTCTAAAAGTTAGATGAGGTTCAAATGTAAGTAACACAAAATAATAATAAGTAAAATGAAGTGAATAGATGGATGATAGATAAATACATATGTAGATAGATAGATACATAGATATAGATTGATAAAATGACTCAAGTGGGGTTGATATATAAGTCCAGGGCTTTTTTGGTAGCTTTGTAGTCATCAAAGACCCAAGAGCTTTTCTAATTTTCCATGCTTAGCCTATGGCTTCCATCGTGAAGGTTCATGGAATACTAGAGGCCTGGTGCACAAAATTCATCCATGAGTAGGGTCCCTAGGCCTGGGCAGTGATCAAGGCTGATCGAGGCCTTCTTTCCCCTAGCTGCGGGCTACCAGCTGGGCCTTCCTTCCCCACTGCCAGCTGCTGGCCAGGGCCTTCATTCGTTCCGCGCCACCCCCTGGTGGTCAGCACATGTCATAGTGAGCAGTTGAACTCATGGTCAGTCAAACTCCTGAAGGAACAATTTACATATTAGCCTTTTATTATCTAGGGTTGTTACTTCAGTTACAGCCTTTCTAAGTTTCAGGAGAAAATAAAAAGGGCAAAAAGACACATATGCTAGCTAGTTTAGGAGGCTCTTTAAAAGGCTATTCTAGACACTGGCCTATAGTGACAGCTTCCATGTTATTGGAAACAACCTTCAAAACTGAAGTTTAAACATGGCTATTTAGATAATTCTTTTGCCACCTTAAACAATATAGTAATCTATTAATCAGCTAAATGGGAGAAATAGGAACTTTTTTTATGCAAAATACCCATTTTAATTTTTTTGAGCATTTTGCATCATAAAACTGTCTTCATTTTCACTAAACATTAGGCAATAAGTTTTGGCAAAATAATTTCTATTACATACTTTCCTTTAAATTTCCTGCTCCGAAATACTAAATAAGGGAAGCTCAGGATTCAAACTGGACTCATGGTTGAAAATAACAAGAACTGTAAAATATATAATGGCAACACAAAGACAAACACCAAGTGCATTCCAGATGTGCACACGAAGCTGCAAGACTACTCTCTATTTCAAAAATATCCCCAGCAGCAACATAATGAGACTTCAATATCTTATCTGTGTCCAATCCTTGACTATCCTCTTTTCAATTCAAATTCTTATGAAGCTTCCTTTAGCTAATTATTAGTATTACAAACTACTGAAGTTAAGCCACAGCAGCAGGAAGGCAGTTTTTCGTTGCTTTGTGAATGTGTTTTGTAGGTGTCTGTGCGCTTACTGTGAGTGAATGCTTGCTGCTTTGCCTGTTCTTTTCATGCCACACAATGAATCCATATAGGGGTGACCTGAATTGGGAGAAGTTTGGCAGCTTTACCATTTTCTTTTTTTTTTTCTTCAATCTGCCTCTTTGCTAAAATTTCTTGTTCCTTATTCTAAGCTGGAAACAGAATTATCTACCAGAATGAAATGAGAATTGCAGACTCTTAAATTTATCCTATATCCCCTCTCTCCCAGAAGATAGCCTGATATTTGAATTTCAAAGGCAATCTCTTTATAAAAATCAAGTAGATGGAGTGGAAATGCCAAGGAAACAACCACTTAAGCAGGATACAGATGTTCTTAATAAACTGGAGACAAAGATGTTCTGTCCAAGATACCAGCACTGAATGTAATGTAAAATGAAATGATATTTGTGTTCTTCCATTTAAACTTATTTTAGGGACTCTTCTCTCAAAAGAGAATTTGTTTTCAATCGATTAGGTAAGGCCCTGAAGAACAAAATAGACTATTTTTTATTGCATAACCATTATATATTTCAAGGAAAACGCTTACCTGTGGGGGAAAATATTGAAAAATTGTACTTTTAAAAGTTTTCCCAAATATGGTTAAGAACTACAGTTAAATATAATTAAATTGCCTTTCTCTACTATTGATGGTTTATGCTTTAGAGGTATCAGACAGTGTTCATATAATTATACCTTATATACATTTAATAGATATATTTAAAAATCCTTAAAATACAAATACATAAATTACAAAAATATAAGTTTAAAAAAATAAGCCTTGTTAACAAACACAGATTATCTAACTACATTAATCAACCTCTTACCTAATATCCACTAGTATTTTTACACAAACTCATTTTCCTCTTAAAAAAAATCCCACCTTATATTTCAACATTAAATTTAATGTCTCCCCCCTTTTTGAAATAGCCTTGAACAGTGGTCGGCAAACTCATTAGTCAACAGAGTCAAATATCAACAGCACAATGATTGAAATTTCTCTTGAGAGCCAAATTTTTTAAACTTAAACTTCTTCTAACGCCACTTCTTCAAAATAGACTCTCCCAGGCCATGGTATTTTGTGGAAGAGCCACACTCAAGGGGCCAAAGAGCCGCATGTGGCTCGCGAGCCACAGTTTGCCAACCACAGGTCTTGAATAAGGTTTCCCATGTGCATTTAACTTAATCTGGTGCACTTTTTCTTTCACATTCTCAAGTATCTGTCATGTAAATACAAAATACTTAGTTGAGAAAAAGGTCACTTCCTTTTTTGTTGTTAAATATATTTTTATTGATTTCTGAGAGGGAGAGGGAGAGAGAGATAGAAATATCAATGAGAAGAGAGAATTATTGATTGGCTGCCTGCTGCAGCCCCACACTGGGGATCCAGCCTATAGCATGTGTGTATGCTCCAACTGGAATGGAATCCGGGACCCTTCAGTCTGCAGGCCAGTGCTCTATCTATCCACTGAGAAAACTGGCCAGTGCAAAAGGTCACTTCTTTCAAGTGTTAAATACCTAACAGTACACAGTTCTCGCTATACAGTTTGTGGGTATTTGTATAGGCGGGATGGTGGGATGATATCTAAAGGATCAAAAATAAGATTTGCCAAGAAGAGACTGCTGTCCTAGGGATTATGTGACATTGTTGGATATCAAATAACAGCTTGCTTCTATTTTAGTTTGTGTCTATTTGGGACAACTATTTACAGATGAATACACTTTTTAAAAAAATCCTAACTCAAGGACATGCTATTCATTGATTCTAGAGAAAGAGGAAGGGAGAGAGAGAGTGAGAGAAAAACATCAGTTACCTCATGACTGCACCCTGACCAGGGATAGAACCTGGAGCCTGGGTATAGGCCCAGACCAGGAATTGAACCCCAGACCCTTCAGTGAACAGGATGACACTCCAGCCACTGAATCATACTAGCGAGAGCTGCATACATTTTCTTTTAGCTCGTAAGTGTCCTATAAAAATTCCTCAGGAGAATGCTGATAAAAATCATTGAAGAAATATTCTAATACTTATGCAGCATAATATTAGGTTCATTTTTTCTCTTGAAAATGTTAACAAAGTTTTTTCCCAGCTTTATTGAGGCATCATTGTTAAATAAAAACTATATATTTAATTCCTATTATGTTATGTTTTGATATATATATGCATTGTGAACTGATTATCACAATTAAACTATTTAAGACATTCACAAATTCACATAATTACATTTTCTTTTTGTGGTGAGACATTTAAGATCTGCTCTCTTAGCAAATTTTAAATGTATAATATAGCATTTATTAACTGTGGTCACCATGCAGTACACACTAGCTCTCCAGAACTTACCCTGTGTTAACAGAAAACCTATACCATTTTCTTACCTTCTCACTATTTCTTCCACCCACCTGGGAACCACCATTTTATTTTCTACTTTCAATGATGGGTTTCTTTTTAGGTTTCACATATAAGTGAGATCATGCGATATTTGTCTTTCTGTCTAGCCTATTCAACTCAGCAAAATGTCTTCCAGGTTTATCTATGCTGTCACAAGTGACAGATTTCCCTCTTTTTTTGGCTAAATATTTGCTTGTATATCATTTCTCATTTTATTTTATACATGTGTATCTGTGTGTGCATATATCATATCACATTTTCTTTAGCCATCCATTCCTCAATGGACACCTACCTTGTTTGCATATATTGGATACTTTGAGTAATGCTGCAATAAATATGGGAGTACAGGTATCTTTTCAAAATAATGATTTTGTGTTTTTTGGATATATACCCAGAAGTAGAATTTCTGGATCATATGGTAGCTTTTTTTCTAATTTCTTGCCAACAGTTTTTATCTTTCAACTTTTTTATAACAGCCATCCTAACAAATGTGACGTTATATCTCACTGTGATTTTGATTTGTGTTTCCCTAAAGATTAGTGATGGTAAGCATCTTTTCATATATCTGTTGCCTGTTAGTACATCTTCTTTGGAAAAATGACAAGTCAGGTCCTTTGCTTGTTTTTTACTGGGGCCATTTGTTTAGTGCTATTGAGTTATATGAGTTCTTTACATATTTTTATATTAATCCCTTATCAGATTTATGGTTTACAGTAGTCCCCACCTTATCCACAGGATATACATTCCAAGAACCCAGTTGATGGCTGAAACTGCACATAGTACCAACCTCTACTATTTTAAAATATTCTCTACATATTTTCCTATTCATATACACCTATGATAATTTAATGTATAAGTTAAGCACAATGAAATTAAAAACCATAACTAATAATAAAATAGAATAATTATAATAATTATAGTGGCCCAATGCACAAAATTCATGCAAGAGTAGGCCTTGCGTCCCTCTGGCACCCAGGACCTGGGCTTCCCTTGCAGCCCCAGCTTCGTCCAGAAGGTTGTCCGGAAAGACATCCAGTCTAATTAGCATTTTAAGCTTTTATTATTATAGATACTGCAATAAAATGTATGTGAATGTGGTCTCTCAAAATACCTTGTACTGTATGTACCTTTTCACTTAAAGGAATCACTCTGGCTACTCTTTGGCATACCCAACTTGTCAACATCACTATGCTTGGGATTTGGGCCATCATTAAGTAAAATAAGGGTTACTTGACTACAAGCTCTGTCTGTGTTTGCTTTGACAATTGATAATAGGTGGGTAGCATATACAGCATGGATACACTGGGTCAAGGGATTATTTAGGTTTTAGGTAGGAAATAGCAGGATCACACAAGATTTTATCATGCTGTTCAAAGGAGCATGATATTTAAAACCTAGGAATTTAATATTTTTTTAGATGGCAGTTGACTGCATGTAACAAAAAACTTCTGAAAACAAACTGCTGATAAGGCAGAATTATTATATGCATATTTTTTCTCACTATATAGGATGCTTTTTCATTAGGTTAACTTTCATTGCTATGTAGAAACATCTTAATTTGATGTTATTAGTCCTGTTGATTTTTTTTTTTTCTTGTGCTTTTGGTATAAATTTCCCCCAAAATAACTGCTAAAAGTAGCCTTTGTTTTCTTCTAGGAGTTTCATAGTTTTAGGTCTTATAATTAAGACTAGAGGCCCGGTGCACAAAATCTGTGCATGGGGGGTGTGTCCCTCAGCCCAGCCTGCACCCTCTCCAATTTGGGACCCGTCAAGGGATGTCCGACTGCCCGATCCTAGGATTGGGCCTAAACGGGCAGTCGGACATCCTTCTCACAATCCAGGACTGCTGGCTCCAAACTGCTCGCCTGCCTGCCTTCCTGATTGCCCCTAACTGCTTCTGCCTGCCAACCTGATCACCCCCTAACCACTCCCCTGCCAGCCTGATTGATGCCTGATTGCCCCTAACTGCCCTCCCCTGCAGGCCTGGTCACCCCTAACTGCCCTCCCCTGCTGTTCTGATCCCTCCCAACTGCCCTCTCCTGCTGGCCATCTTGTGGTGGGAATCTTGTGTCCAGATGGGGGCAGGCATCTTGTGTCAGAGTGATGGTCAATTTGCATATTACTCATTTATTAAATAGGATTTTAATTCATTTTGAGTTAATCTTTTTGCTTTATTATTTTTTAAAATTTTTATTGTTGAAAGGATTACATATATCTCCATTTTCCCCTCATGAATCCCTTCTAGCCTGCCCCAGCCACCCACCCCAGGCCTTCACTCGCTATTTTCGGTGTCCATAGGTTAGGCATATATGCATAAAAGTTCTCTTTCTTCCCACCCACACACCCTCGCCTTACTTCTGAGATTCATCCATCTGTTACATGTCTCTGGAACCATGCTGTTTTTCAGTTTATTTTGTTCATTAGATTCTACATATGAGTGAAATCATGTCATAATTGTCTTTCTCTGACTACCTTATTTTGCTTACTATAATACTTTCCAGGTCCCACATGCTGTCTCAGAGGGTAATATATCCTTTTTTTTTTTACTGCTGCATAGTATTCCATGGTATACCACAGCTTTTTTAACCACTCATCTATGGATGGACACTTGGGCTGTTTCTAGATTTTATCTATTGAAAATTGTGCTGCTATGAACATAGGCATGCATGCATTCTTTCTGATTGGTGTTTAGGTTTCTTAGGCTATATTCATACAAGTGGGATCACTGGGTCAAATGGAAGTTCCATATTTAATTTTTTGAGGAAACTCCATACTGTTTTCCGTAATGGCTGCACCAACCTGCATTCCCACCAGTGGTGCACTTGGGTTTCCTTTTCTCCACATCCTTGCCAGCACTTGTCATTTGTTGATTTGCTGATGGTAGCCATTCTGACAGGTGTGAGGTGATACTGCATTATTGTTTTGATTTGCATCTCTCAAATAATTAGTGACTTTGAGCATTTTTTCATATGTCTCTTGGCCATATATATGTCCACTTTGGAGAAGTGTCTATTTAGTTCTTTGCCCATTTTTTAATTGGATTGTTTGACTTTCTTTTGTTCAGTTGTATGAGTTACTTATATATTTTGGATATTAACCCCGTAACAGATACATTGCCAAATATGTTCTCCCATACAGTGGACTCCCTTTTTATTTTGTTGATGGTTTCTTTTGCTATGCAGAATCTTTTTATTTTGCTATAGTCCCATTTGTTCAATTTCTATTCAGTTTCCTTTGCCCTAGGAGGTGTATCCACAAGTATATTACTACGAGAGTTGTCTGAGATTTTGCTACCTATGGTTTCTTCTAGGATATTTATGGTTTCACAACTTACATTTAAGTCTTTTATCCATTTTGAGTTTATTCTAGTTTATGGTGTAAATTGATGGCCTAGTTTCCTTTTTTTAATGTATCATTTTGACTTTAATTTGGGGCATAGTTTAAGCAAAGTGTCCAATTTCATTATTTTTGATGCAGATGTCCAGTGTTCCCAGACACCATTATTGAAAAGACTATCCTTTCCCCATTGTATATTACTGATGCTTTTGTCAAAAATTAGTTTATATATGTGGGAATAATTCTGTGCTCTCAATTACATTCCATTGGTCTATGCATCTTATTCATGCTATTACCATACTATTGATTAATATAGCTTTGTGATATAGTTAAAATCAGAAAGTGTAATCACTTCTGTTTTGCTCTTGCCCTTTGCTCTTGCCCTTTAGCTATTGCAATTCGTTTGTACTTCCAAATTAATTTAAATATTGTGTTATTTTGTTAATGTGGTGTATTACTTTTTTAGAATCCTAACTCAAATCCTTTTAGTGATCTATTCTTTTTGTATTTCATATTTCTTTTAGACAAGGAAATTAGCACATCTATATATATAAAAGCCTAAGCAACCATTACAACTGAACAGCAGGAAAGACTGGTCAATTAGTTGCTATAATGTGCACTGACCACTAGGGGGCAGATGCTTAACACAGGAGCTGCCCGCTGGTGGTCAGTGTGCTCCCACAGCTAACCTCTCACCAAAGTGGGAATAGAGGGATCGTGCCTCAACATAATAAAAGCTTTATATGACAAACCTACAGCCAAAATCATACACAATGGGGAAAAACTAAAACCATTTCCCCTAAGAACAGGAACAAGACAAGGGATGCCCATTTTCAATATTCCTATTCAACATAGTACTGGAAGTGCTAGCCGTAGGGATCAGACAAGAAGAAGAAATAAAAGGCATTCAAATTGGAAAAGAAGAAGTAAAACTGTCATTATTTGCAGATGACATGATATTATATATAGGAAACCCTAAAAACTCCACCAAAAAACTACTCTACTTAATAAATGAATTTGACAATGTAGCAGGACACAAAATGAACACCCAAAAATCGATGGCTTTTTTATATGCCAACTAGAGGCCCGATGCAAGAAACTCATGCAAGGGGCTCAGCCCTCGCAGTCCTGGCTTTGTCCAGAAGGTTTTTCTGGATGGTCGTTCCGCCATCCAGTTAATTAGCATATTATCTCTTTATTATATAGGATAATGAACTCATAAAAAAAGGAACTAAAACAATCCCATTTATGATTGCATCAAAAAAGTTAAGATACCTAGGAATAAACTTAACTAAGGAGTTAAAAGACATATACTCAGAAAACTATAAGACATTGAAAAAAGAAGTAGAGAAATACATAAACAAATGAAAGAATATACTATATTCATAGATTGGTAGAATCAACATCATTAAAATGTCCATACTTCCTAAAGCAATCTATAGATTCAATGTTATCCCCATTAAAATACCAAAGGCATATTTCATAGACCTAGAACAAACTCTCCAAAAATTCCTATGGAATAAAAAAGACCCAGAATAGCCACAGCAATCCTGAGAATGAAGAAAAAAGTTGGAGGGATCACAAGACCAGATGTAAGCTATATTACAAAGCCACTGTTCTCAAAACTGCCTGGTACTGGCACAAGAACAGACATATAGACCAATGGAACAGAACAGAGAACCCAGAAAGCAACCCAAGCCATTATGCTCAATTAATATTTGACAAAGAAAACCAGATCATACAAAAAAAAAAACAAACACATGAAACTAGACCACCAACTTACACTATACACAAAAATAAAGTCAAAATGGATAAAGGACTTAAATGTAAGACATAAAACCAAAGAAATCTTAGAAGAATCCATAGGCAGCAAAATATCTGATATATGTCATAGCAATATCTTTACCAATATAGCTCCTAGGACTATGGAAACTAAGGAGAGAATAAACAAATGGGACTACATCAAAATAAAAAGCTTCTGCGCAGCATAAGAGACCACCAACAAAATGATAAGAGAGCCCACTGCATAGAAGAACATATTTGCCAACATTATCTCTGAGAAGGGTTTAATATCCAAAATTTATAGGGAACTCATACAACTTAACAAAAGGAAGATAAACAATCCAATAAAAAATTGGGCAAAGGACCTAAATAGACACTCTCTAAAGAGGACATACAGATGGCCAAGAGATATATGCAAACATGCTCACAGTCACTAATCATCCAAGAGACTCAAATCAAAATAACAATGAGGTACCATCTCACACCTGTCAAAATGGCTATCATCAACAAATCAACAAAAGACAAGTGCTGGCGAGGAAAAGGAACCCTTGTACACTGCTGGTTGGGAATGCAGACTGGTGCAGTCACTGTGGAAGACAGTATGGAGTTTCCTTAAAAAGTTAAAAATGGAACTCCCATTTGACCCAGTAATCCCACTTCTAGGACTATATCCCAAGAAACCAGAAACACCAATCAGAAAGGATATATGCACCCCTATGTTCATAAGCAGCACAATTTACAATAGCTAAGATTTGGAAACGACCGAAGTGCCTATCAGCAGACTAGTGGATTAAGAAACAGTGGTACACCTACACAATGGAATACTATGCTGCTATAATAAAGAAGGAACTCTTGCCATTTGCAACAGGATGGATGGATCTGGAAAACATTATGCTCAGTGTTAAGCCAGTCAGAGAAAGATAAATATCATATGATCTCACTTATTTGTCGAATAATGAACAAGATAAACTGATGTACTAAAATAGATCCAGAGACTTAGAAGCATTGTATAGACTGTCCAACCTTAGAGGGAAGGCACGGAGGGAAGTGGTAAGATGATCAACCAAAAGACTTGTATGCATGCATATAGGCATATCCAATAGATACAGACAGTAAGGGGGTGAGAGTATGTGCTAGGGGGTGGGAGAGCCTGAGAGAGGTCAATGGGGGATAAATGAGACATATGCAATACTTTAAACAATAAATAATTTAATTTATAAAAGTGAGGGGTTAATAATTTAGTTAGTGAACTAGATATTAGAATAAATATACATTATGTGAGCAAAAGACAGGACATTTCACTCAGACATGAGTGACAGGGAAATCTTATAACAGAGGAGCAGCATAGAACACTGAGGAAAATGTCTATGAAGGATATCATCATTCAGTAAAGTAGCTCTACTACTTCTAAGTTCTTGTTTTTCTGCTTGATTTTTTTTGGTCTATTCATTTTTCAAAGTTTTCTGAGTTAATATGCATGCACAGTTCCCTAGGTACATTTATTTCAAGAGTATTGACTAAGTACTATGTCTCACATTGTGTTAAGTCCCAGAAATACTGTGAAAAATAAGACAGCATTTCTGCCTTCTCTAAGTTCACTATCTTCTCTAAGTCCATACATATATGATTTAAGAAACATTAACAGTTGGAAATAAAATTTACACTGGGACTTGCAAGATTAATAAAATCACAAGCGGTGCTTATTGACCTTGGGCTAGTATTAGTTATTGCTCCAGCTAGAAAACTAAATATTCCAAAAGACCTCTTCCTTTTCTTTCTGCCCTTCCGCCCAACACCCTCCATCTTTTTAGTGACTAAGAATTGCTGTCCTCTAGTGTGCATTGTGAAGGGGGAAAGCTTTAACTCAGCCATTTTCTCTTAAATTCTGCTCTTCATTTTCTTCCCAGTGTCTCTAGTCTCTCACCAACTCTCACTTAAACTTTGGTAATTACCTCACTCGAGGACAATCAATCTTCCATATTGCTGCTAGAGGGATCTTTCCAAAAGATAAATTTGCTCTTATGATTCTCTTGCTTAAAAAAATAATAAAATAACAACAAAGGCATTTGGTAGTCTCTTAGTGCCTTTAGGGAGAAGTCCACAACTCAGCATGTCATAGAACACCCCTCACTATGTGAAGTGATCACCTCATCAGCTTTCCTGCTGCCTTTTTCCTGACTCACAAATCCTTTTATTTTCTTTAAAATGTGTCTTTGTTTATAAAGCCCCTCTCTCTGTCTCCAAGGCAGAAACAGAGAGGAATCTGAATTATACTGCTTTTCTCCTTATATGACATTACTTATATGTTGTTTTCTTTTCTAGACTGGATAAAATAAATGTGGGAAATGTATTTTATTAATCTTTGAATCCTCATACTTGGCACAGTTTCTGGCACTGTCCTTGTCCTGTTGAAAGTATGCCACACACTGTAAAGTGAATTAAATAAAAATAAATTAGCCCAGCATTGAGAATAAGACCTAGAAGATAAATAATATAATAAATCATGATAGAAACATTCCTTTGAAAAGTATATGTTAAGAATACTTCTGTATTTTAGTATTCAACATTTGCATTTTGGCCCTTCAAAGTTAATTAAGGATTTTTTAAAGTCATTGAATGATTTTTTGGAAAAAATTAACAAAATATACTGAGTAGAATAAAGTTTTATGTATAGAACCATATCATTAAACTTTTACAATTAAAGTGTCAATTTAATTGAATTTAAAGTACTTAATGTTTGCATAGCTAACCTTTTCTTTATTTGAATTCAAAATATACCTATTCATGTATTTTATTATTTTTAATATGACATCAAAGACACTCCAGGGTACATTTTATGATTCCATTTATTCATGCCTAAGGTACATTATGAACTACAAACCTAAAGACTAAGCGTTTTAACCACCCAAATCATGTATTAGTGGATCAATAAAACACACCCTGGAGAATCTTAATCCTATAATATGTCTCCTACTTCTTATTTAAAGGGGAAAAAAGCAATTAATCTCAAACAAAACTAATGCTTTAAAATCACATAATTCTACTTCTTCATATTTCATTCAGGGAACAAATGGAAAAGAATGGCAGGTTCTTGTTAGGTCATGACTAGAGAAATGCATTATGCAGTCCATCTGCTGAAAGAATCAGTAGTATTTCTGCTTTAAAAGCTTTTATGCTTGGCTATAGACAGTCCAAGTCTTTGTGAAGTATAATACATTTAGGTCTGGTGTTTCTTTACATAGTGGCAATATGAAACAAAAGATTAGATAACAGAGTGTGACATACAATTAAATATATTGAATAAATTGTTACTTGCCACATATTTCAGAAAATGTTCTGTCAAATTACAATAGCTTTCATCAACTATAATTTCTTATTATATCTTTTCTCTCTGTCTTGTGTTTAGTTCTGAGATTTTCCTTTGTCACTAGATTTATCACACCCAATATATTAATTCACATATTTTGATGCTCAACAAATGAAATTTAACTTTGAAAGAAATTTACTTATAAAATAAAGTAAGTACATACACAACACATACATATATAATATTAATGACCAAATTATCATACAACTAGAAGCACGGTGCACGAAATTCATGCATGGGGGGGTGTGCCCCTCAGCCCAGCCTACACCCTCTCCAATCTGGGACCCCTCTCACAATCCAGGACTGCTGGCTCCCAAATGCTCATCTGCCTGCCTTCCTGATTGCCCCTAACCACTTCTGCCTGCCAGCCTGATCACCCCCTAACCACACCCCTGCCAGCCTGATTGATGCCTAACTGCTCCCCTGCCAGCATGTTTGCCCCTAACTGCCCTCCCCTGCAGGCCTGATCACCCCTAACTGCCCTCCTCTGCAGCCCTGGTCCACCCCACCCCACCCGCAACTGCTCTCCCTTGCAGGCTTGTTCCCTCCAACTGCTCTCATAGGCAGGCCTAGGTCCCTTTCAACAGCCCTTCCTTGCAGGCCCGGTCGCCCCCAACTTTCCTCCTCTTCTGCTGGCCTGGTCACCCCTAACTGCCCTCCCCTGCTGGTTTGATGGCCCCCAACTGCCCTCCCTTGCAGACCTGGTCCCTCACAACTGCCCTCCCCTGCTGGCCATCTTGTGGCGGCCATCTTGTGTCCACAGGGGGCAGGATCTTTGACCACATGGGGGCAGCCATCTGGTGTGTTGGAATGATGGTCAATTTGCATATTACTCTTTTTTTTAGATAGGATAGAGGCCTGGTGCATGGGTGGGGGCTGGTTGGTTTGCCCTGAAGGGTGTCCCAGATCAGGGTGGGGGCTCCTTTGGACATGGGGTGGCCTGGGAGAGGGGCCTGTGGTGGTTTGCAGGCCAGCCATGTCCCCCAGCAACCCAAGCGGAGGCCCTGGTATCTGGGATTTATTTATCTTCTATAATTAAAACTTTGTAGCCTTGACTGGAGGCTTAGGCCGGACAGGGTGTGCTGAAAGCTTGGCTTCCTCCATTGCCAGGGAAACCCAAGCCTCCTGCTCTCTCCATGGCCACAGCCATCTTGGTTGAGTTAATATGCATACTTGCTCCTGATTGGCTGGTGGGTATGGCTTTGTGGGTATAGCGGAGGTATGGCCAATTTACATATTACTCTTTTATTAGATAGGATTACAATGAAAGGCAAGAAAAAGCAAAAATATTTACATAACCTCTAATCTTAAGAGTATTTTCATGTTGTTTACTTTTCACAGTAAAACTAGGTCCAAAGCTTTAGTATACCTTTACAAATGATGAGAAGTCTGAGGCCAAATAATATTAAAAACATTGTTCATGTTAGTAACTGGTAGTACTAAGATTGAAGAGGAAAGAAATCTGCAGTGTGTGTGATTTCAAGCCCATTTTTATTTTCCCTGTAACATTTCTAAACTAAATGTGTTCATCCCTTTAAACTTTAATAAAACTGTTCCAGCTTTAATGATTCAAACATCAGTCTGGGGCTGACCCTATGGGATGCACGGTGCTATAGACCTTGTGACTGTAACACAGCAGGTTCTGTCCATACCACTTTTATTATGGGTACCTCATATTAAATTTCAGAGCTCTTCATGTTCATATATATATATATATATATATATATATATATATATACACATATACACACACACACACACACACACACACACATAAAAAAATCAATTGTTTAAACTTTGGATATGTGGATAAATGGTATCTTAGAACAGATCAAAGGAGAAATGTGTAATATTTCTGTGTACTTTTAGACTAAATATGGGCTGTAAAAAATACTATCATTACAAAAGAAAATAGTATTTTTAAAGTAATAGCTAACTGTTGTGTGTTTAATTAAATGTAAAAGAGTGGATTTAACAGACCCAGAGACAGAGAAGCATGAATCAGACAGTCAAACCTTAGAGGGAAGGTAGGGAAGAGTGGGGGTAAGAGGGAGAGATCAACCAAAGGACTTGTATGTATGCATATAATCATAGCCAATGGACACAGACACCAGGGGTGTGAGGGTATGAACCAGGGGGCAGGGAGTGAGCAATGAGGGGATAAGGACACATATGTAATACCTTAGTCAATTAAAAAAATACCAAAACAAAGAACAACAAAAAAGAGTGGATTTGAGAAACTCATAGTGTGGGAGTCTATAATAAGACAGGAACTAAGCTTATTTAGTGGGTAACAAGGATTGAAGATCAAAGCTGTTAAAGTTCTTTTTTCTGCTTCCTTTCTACCCCTCCCACTGACTTGTTTTTAAACACCTTGTTATTCATTTATTCATTGAAGTTTTACTACCGGTGTACTAGTATATAGTTGTAACTTTTATTCATACATTCAACAAATATAGTTTTATTGTTTAGTAGGTTTCAAAGATTGTGTGAGCTTTTTTATGGCATAAAAAATAAAAACTCAAGAACCTTTGTATTGAGGTCCTATTTCAAGATTTTTTTCTGCTTATCTAATTGTTTTTCTGTGAAAAAGGTAGAAAGGTTATAGCACAGAATATATGTGAGAAAATGAGAGATGCATTTAGCTCTACTGCAGGTTTCAACAGTGTAAGGTGGCAATGAACAGTTTGTGGAAACCAGGTTACAGAGTGTTTATATTTCATGCAAAGGATTTGAATTCAATATACAGCTTATATTTGCAAAATCTTGATCTCCAAAATAGTGTACTGAAAGTGATGCTGTGGTAAGAATAATATCCAATAGGTGCTAGTCACAGTGGTATAAAAATAGAAGAGATTTCACAATCACTTACAGGGGGTTATATATCTTGATGAGTTTAAGTAATAACAGCAGCAACAGATGTTATCATTTATTAAATATTTACTATTGTCAAACAAAATATTAGATTACCCTTATTTGTATTACTGACATAAGTTGTATGCTATTTATTATATTTTTATAAATGAGTATATTAACTTCAGTTAAGAAAATTGCCAAGCAGAGATTAGAAATGAGGAATTTCTGGCTCTACAACTTCTTTTCATCATGCACCTGCCTATAAAAAAAAAAATAAAACAAAACAAAAAAACAAAACACACACACACACACACACCGAAACCATACCTTCAGATATTGTGGAGAAGTTTTCTGTCTAATGGTGTACTATCAAAGGCTTACTACTACTCATAATATAAATTATAACTATTAAGGGTATTAAAAATAAAACTAATATAGTGTTATCACCAGCTTACTCTGCTGGTGTGATAACATTTTCTTAACATTAAAATTTTTTGTTTTAAAGCATTTTTAGGTTCACTGAAAAAATGAAGGAAAGGTAGAGAAATTTCCCAAATGCCTCCACCAGCATCCCCCAGTAAAATGTTAGATTTGTTAAAATTGGTGAACTTACACTGATACATTATTATCACCCAAATGCATAGTTTATTATGGTTCATCTTGTTATTGTATATTCCATGAATTAGACAAATGTAAAATGGCAGAGATCCATCATTATTGTATCATATCATCCGGGCTATTTCCACTGCCTAAACATCCAAGTGTGTTGCCTATTTATCCCTCCCTTCCCCAACTCCTGACAATCGCTAATCTTTATTATCCCCATAGTTTTAATTTTGTTGTTTCTAGAATGTCATATAGTTGGTCATACAGTATACAGTCTTTTCAGATTTGCTTATTCTACTTAGTAATATGCATTTGTTTTCTCTATGTCTTCCTGTGGCTTTATATCTTATTTCTTTTTAGTGCTGAATAATATTCCACTGTCTGGATATATCAGTTTATTTATCCATTCATCTACTGAAGGACATCTTGGTTGCTTCATAGTTTTTGGCAATTATGCATAAAGCATTGTATGATTTGTATTTATTTAACTTTGTTAAGGTGTGTAGTATGGCCCAGAAGGTGGTCTATCTTGATGAATGTTTCATGTCAGCTTGAGAAAATGTGTATTCTGCTTCCATTGGATAAAGTATTCTATAGATGGCAATTATAGCTACTTTTTATCAGTGTTGTTGGATTTAACAATGTCCTTATTACTTTTCTGCTGGCATGATGTGTCCATTTTTTATAAAGGGGCATTGAAGCCTCCAACTTTGATAGTCAACTTATCTATTTCTCTTTCCAATTCTAATAGACTTATCCTCATATAGTTTGATGCCTAGTTGTTAGGCCCACATAGATGAAGGATAGTCTATGTATTCTTGGAGAATTGACCCCTTTATCACTATGTAATTCCCTTCTTTACCCATTATAGCTTTCTTTTCTTTGAAGTCTGTTGTGTCTGAAATTAATACAGCTATTTCTCCTTTCCTTTGATTATGTTAGGAAGGTATAGTTTCCTCTATGCATTTACTTTTAATCTATATATCTTTATATTTAAAGTAGATTTCTTATTGATAATATATATTTGGGTATTATTATTTGATCCACTCTGGCAATTTTTATCCTTTAATTGGTACATTTAGATCACAGATTAAAGTGATTATTGATATTGTTGAATGAATATCTACCATATTCATTACTTTTTTCTATTTTTTATCCTTATCTTTGTTCCTATTTTGGTCTTCCACTCTTTTCTGCCTTTGGTGATTTTAATTGACCCAACAATATGCTGTCTACAAAAGGCCACCTCAGAACAAAAAACACATAAAGGATGAGAGTGAAGGGATGGAAAAAAAATTTCCATGCAAATGGAAAAGAAAAAAAAGCTGACATAACAATAATCATATCTGACAAAATAGACTTCAAAATGAAGGCCATCATAAGAGTAAAAAACTCAACAAGGAAACGGTGACTCTAAAAGACACACTGGATCAGATGGATTTAATTGATATTTATAGAACTTTTCACCTCAAAGCAGCAGAAAATATACATTCTTCTCAAGTTCTCATGGTCATTCACAAAGATAGACTACATGTTAGGACACAAAACAAGTTTGTATAAGTTTAAGAAGATTGAAATCATATGAAGCATCTTCTCAGATCACAGAGGAATGAAATTAGAAATCAACTACAGTAAAAACATCCCCAAACACTCAAACACATGGAAACTAAATAGCATGTCATTAAACAATGAATGGGTTACCAACAAGATCAAGAAAGAAATCAAAAACTTTCTGGAAACAAATGAAAATAAACACACAACAACCCAAAATCTCTGGGACACAGCAAAGGCAGTCCTAAGCGGGAAGTTTATAGCACTACAGGCATACCTCAAAAACAAGAAAAATCAGCAATAAACTGTTTATCCTTACAACTTAATGAGCTAGAAAGAGAACAAGAAAAGGCCAGAATAAGTATAAGGAAGAAAGTAATAAAGATTGGAGCATAAATAAATAACATAGAAACTAAAAAAATATATATAAAATATCAATGAAACCAAGAGCTGGTTTTTTGAAAGGATAAACAAAATTGATAAAATTTTAGCCAGACTCATCAAGAAACAAAGAGAGAGGACTCAAACAAATAAAACTAGAGGAGAAGTAACCACTGAGACCACATAAATACAAATAATTGTAAGAAAATACCATGAACAACTATATGCCAACAAACTGGACAATGTGGATGAAAAGGACAAATTCCTAGAAAAATACAGTCTTCCAAAACTGAATCAGGAACAATCAGTAAAACCTGAATAGGACAATAACAACTGATGAAATAGAAGCAGAAAACAAAAACAAAACAAAACAAAAAAAAACTCCCAGCAAACAAAAGCCCTGTCCTGGATGGCTTCACAGGAGAGCTATACCAAACCTTCAAAGAACTAACACCTATACTTCTCAAACTATTTCAGAAAATCCAAGAGGAAGAAGCACTCTCAAACTCTTTTTATAAGGCCAGCATTATCCTAATTCCAAAACCAGATAAAGATATTACAAAAAAACAACAACACAGAATTACATGCTAATATCCCTGGTGAACATAGATGCTAAAATCCTCAACAAAATACTAGCAAATCGCATCCAGCTATATAATAAAAAGATCACATACCATGACCTAGTGGGATTTATTCCAGGGATGCAAGGCGGGTACAATATTCACAAATCCACAAATCAATAAATGCAATACATCACATAAACAAATTGAAAGACAAAAATCACATGATTATATAGATGCAGAAAAAGCATTAGATAAAATCCAACACCCATTTTTGATAAAAACTCATGGAAACGGGACTAGAGGGAGCATACCTCAACATGATTAAGACCATTTATGACAAACCTACAGCCAGCACTATACTATATGAGCAAAAACTGCAACCTTTTCCTCTAAGAACAGGGCCAAGGCAAGGATGTCCTCTTTTACCACTCTTAACCAACATAGTATTCGAAATCCCAGCCATAGCCATCAGACAAGAAGAAGAAATAAAAGGTATCCAAATTGGGAAGGAGGAAGTAAAACTGTCATTATTTGCAGGTAACATGATATTGTACATAGAAAACCCTCAGGACTCCACCAAAAATCTATAATACTTAAAAAAATAAAATTGGTAATGTAGCAGGATACAAAATGAGCACCCAAAAATTGATGGCTTTTTTATACACCAATAATGAATTCTCAGGAAGATAAACTAAACAAACAATCCCATTTATCATTGCAACAAAAAACATTAAGATACTTAGGAATAAAGTTAACCAAGGACGTAAAAGACCTGTGCTCAGCAAACTATAGGATGTTGAAAAAAAGAGTTAGAGGAAGATATAAATAAGTGTAAGAATATACTGTGTTCATGGATTCATAGAATCAACATCATTAAAATGTCCATACTACCAAAGGCAATCTTCAGATTCAATGCAATCCCCATTAAAATACCAACAGCATATTTCACAGTGCTAGAACAAGCTCTTCAAAAATTTTATGGAAACAAAATAAGACCCCAAATAGCCACAGCAATCCTGAGAAAGAAGGACAAAGTTGGAGGGATCACAATACCAGATAGCAAGCTATATTACAAAACCACTGTTCTCAAAACAGCCTGGTACTGGCAACAAGAACAGGCATATAGATCAATTAAACTGAACAGAGAACCCAGAAACCAACCCAAGCCATTATGCTCAATTAATATTTGACAAAGGAGGCAAGAGCATACAATGGAGTCAAGACAGTCTTTTCAATAAGTGGTGTTGGGAAAACTGGACAGATGCATGCAAGAAAGTAAACTAGACCCACAAATTACACCATATACAAGAATAAGCTAAAAATGGACAAAAGACTTAAATGGAAGTTGTGAAATCAAAAATCCTAGGAAAAACAGCAAACTGAATCAGGAAGAATCAGAAAAACCTGAATAGGACAATAACTACTGATGAAATAGAAACAGTAATAAAAAAAAAAAAAAAAAAAAAAGAAAACTCCCAGCAAACAAAAGCTGGGGCTTGGATGGCTTCACGAGGGAGCTATACCAAACATTCAAAGAAGAACTAACACCTATACTTCTCAAACTATTTCAAAAAATCTAGGCAGGAAAATCTCAGACATCTCTTGTAGCAATATATTTACAGATACATCCAAGGCAAAGGAAACTAAGGAGAAAATAAACAAACGGGACTACATCAGAATAAAAAGCTCTAAACAGCAAAAGAAATCATCAACAAAATGAAAAGAGAGCCCACTGTATGGGAGAACATATGTGGCAAACATACACCTGATAAAGGGTTAATATCTAAAATATATAAGGGACTCAGACAACTTAACCAAAGGAAGACAAACAATCCAATCAAAAAATGGGCAAAGGACCTAACTAGACACTTCTCCAAAGAGGACATACTGATGGCCAAGAGACATGAAAACATGCTCAAAGTCACTAATCACCTGAGAGATGCACATAAAAACAATATTGCGGTTCCATGGTTCCATCTCACACCTGTCAAAATGGCTATCATCAACAAATCAACAAACAAGTGCTGGTGAGGATGTGGAGAAAAAGGAACCCTCATGCACTGCTGGTGGGAATGCAGACTGGTGCAGTCACTGTGGCAAACAGTATGGAGTTTCCTCAAAAAACTAAAAATGGAACTCCCATTTGATCCAGTGATCCCACTTCTCAGAATATATCCCAAGAAACTAGAAACACCAATCGGAAAGGATATATGCACCCCTATGTTCATAGCAGCATAATTTATAATGGCTAAGATCTGGAAACAGCCCAAGTGCCCATCAGGAGATGAGTGGATAAAAAAGCTGTGGTACATTTATGCCATGGAATACTATGCAGCAGTAAAAAATAAGACTCTCTTACCCTTTGAGACACCATGTAGGGACCTGGAGATTATCATACCAAATGAAGTAAGTCAGTCAGAGAAAGACAAGTATTACATGATCTTACTCATATGTTGAAACTAAATAACAAATTAAACTGATGATCAGAGTGGATCCAGAGACATGGAGTCATGGAACTGTGTGTAATCTCAGAGAGAAGGCAGGGGAGGTGGGGTGGGTGGGAGGTAATCAACCAAAGACCCTGTATGCATATATGCATAACCCATAGACATAGACAATGGGATGCTGAAGGTCTGGGGGAGGGGTGAGCTGGAGGAAATTAAAGGGGGGAAAAAGTGAACATTTGTAATAATTTCAACAATAAAGAATTATTTAAAAGATAAAACAAAAAAAGTCTATGTACATTTTTGGAATACCATATATACACTGAATATAGAGATAGCGATTGGCAGTTTCTAGGGGTACTCTATAGAAATAATGGGCTCCTTTCAGTTTAAAATAGGTAAAAATTAGTTAACATTATACTTTGAACCATCATGATTTAAATTTTGCTTCTTCCTATTACAGTTTTCTATAATCTCATTTCTGTTATTGTATCTTTTTTCCCTTTCTGCTATTCTCTAATCCTGAACTCCATTTCCCCCCTTAAATTTGCATAAGGGGTTCTTGTTATACATACTACTTTAACATCCCAAAGCAAACTCATAAACAAATGAGTGATTCATTGCATGGAATATTTGTGGACACCGGGTAAGAAGGTATAGTACAGTCATGTATTATTCTAATCTTTCATTCAGTGGCTTCTGATTGTGTTGGTGTCTCAGATATTATTGAATGGGCCAAAAACTAGAAGTGGGTAGCTCTAGTACAATTTCTCACATGATTAATTTTCTTTCCTTTTTTTGTGATACTATGGACTAATGTGCTGTACCACAGGAATATGTTTATGTCTATTCTACTTAATAATTCTTGATCTACATCAAAATGCACATTATTTCTATAAAGCAGAAAATGTTAAGAAATAGAGCCAATACAAATGTTTTCATTGATATTGGAAAACATTTTGAAAAATATGGAAGAAATTCACTAATTATCTGAAATGCTCTTATATCTAGCTCTCCTTTCTCTAAGTTAAAAATAAAAACAACTTGCTTTCAACAATTCTCAACAGAAAGAACTTTGCTGTTTTGAAGCATTATTGCCTAAGCAACCATTCTGTATACATTAGAATAGTGGTCGGCAAACTCATTAGTAAACAGAGCCAAATATCAACAGAACAACGATTGAAATTTCTTTTGAGAGCTGAAAACTGACTTTTGCACATGGGCCACAAAGTTTCAATCACACTGTACGTGAGCGCCCACACGTGGTATTTTGTGTAAGAGCCACACTCAAGGGGCCAAAGAGCCACATGTAGCTTGCGAGCCACAGTTTGCCAACCACTGCATTAGAATATTGCCAGGATGTCAGAGATGATAAATATTACTAATGCTAAAATGAGGTAATAATTCTGATTATTTCATTTAGTGGAAGGTAAATTCCATGAAGACATAGCTTTGTTGTTTTAATCAGGCTGTCTCTTCAGCACCTAAAATATTAAATAGATAAAAAATAATGATGAGATTAAATCTAAGAATTGAAACAGTCACTGTGCTAAGCCAATAATAAAAGCATTATTTCATTTAATTCTTATGAGAACAAAATAAAGTAGTCCCTATTATTATTAATACTAGAGGCCTGGTGCACAAAATTCTTGCATGGGGGGGTGCCCTCAGCCCAGCCTGCACCATCTCCAATCCAGGACCCCTCAGGGGATGTCCAACTGCCCATCTAGGCCTGATCCCTGGGACTGCTGGTTCCTAACTGTTCACCTGCCAGCCTGCCTGATCACCCCTAACTACCCCCCTGCCAGCCTGATCACCCCTAACTGCCCCCCTGCTGGCCTGATTGCCCCCAACTGCCCCCCCCACACACACACAGCCTGGTCACCCCATGCAGCCTGCTGTTGAATCGTTTGGTCATCCCTCACTAAACACCCCCCTGCCGGCCTGGTCACCCCACGCAGACTGCTGTTCAGTTGTTTGGTCATTCCTCGGGCTGGCCCTGGGTGGCAGGGCAGCTGACATCCAAGGCTTGCCTGAACTTAGGGCTGGCCCTGGGTGGCTGGGGGCTGAGGGGACTTGGTGCCACCATCTTGTGGCTTTGGGAGCCACCATCTTTGAGAGTGTGACAGTCAATTAGCATATTCCCTCCTTATTGGCTGTGGGCACTGCCCTCTTTGTGAGGGTGTGATGGCCAATTAACATATTCCCTCTTTATTAGATAGGATACTTATTTTGGAGAATCAACTATGTACAAGGGACTGTGCTAGTTCCAGGGAAAGAAAGGGGTATAGTGGCAAACAAAACAGATGCCTACATTGCCTGTCTTCACAGAACACAGAATCTAGCTGGGAGCAGTATTGCATTCACCTACCTCCTTCCAGTATGCAGTAAATAAACTCCTGAATAAATGGGACCTGTCTTTGATCCCTATGTTCTTAGTCACAAGCACATAACAGTACTCACTGATGAATCAGCTTCCCTCGTCCCATGTGGGAAGGTCTCTCTTCATTCTTAGGGCTTCATCATCACAGGAAAACATGTTATTTTGAAAGATTACTTTGGGTGCACATTGTGAAACAATTATATACATAGCTTACTTATCTCCTTTGCAATTACATTGTATCTGCTTATTTCAAAGTTTGTTCCATGTGTTGGTGAAAGGCAAGAAATTATAAGAAAATGCTTAAATTCAAATAACGATATTTTGGACTATCATTTTCAATGGAAAAATAGTTACAGGGAATAAAGTTAATAATGATTAAAAGATTTCAGTGGACTTTAGTAAAATATTACTAAAATTGAATTTATCATTGTATATCCAAAGTGTTGATAAGAATTGTCCCTCTTTCTAATTGGTTAATTAACTACATAGTACAAGTATATTCATACAATGCTCAATTTAGCCATTGTGTTTGAATAACTGACAAATGGGACATATTACTTTACACAATTTTCCTCTCAGAAGTCTAACCTACCAAATGAATAGAATTTTAATCAAGTTGCAAGGATATAATTTGTCACATTTATTCCTCATTTTATATAAATTGGTTTAAATATTGATACAATTGTATGAATATTACATCTCTAACATCAATATATCAGGCATTATAATAAGTTTTTCTCTTTCTAACAGACTCTTTTCAAATATAAAATATAAATAATCATCAAAAATGATTTTTATATTTTGATAAATTGCCAAATGGTTGTGAGACCATAGCATTAAAAATTTTACTACCTACTTACTTCCTAAGATTAATATCCCCAAAGATAATGATTTTTCATTTCTGATTTCAAGATTTTCATAAGTTAATATTCAGGCCATCCACTTTCTTCATACTATTATTGCAATTTCTATGTGACTATTTATATATATAGTTCATATATGTATAATAACTATACTATAATTATCTATCTAGAATTGAATATATAATATTTATAAATATATTATGTTGACTTTTTCAGTTCAAGGAATTGTGGAAATATTTGTTAAGATTATTTAATTTATATATTTATATTGTACATTTATAATTACTTATATTTATGAATAAATCCATGAACTTGCATAAAGAAAAACTGAGGGAGAAATCATAATAAAACTTATTTAATGAATGTTCAATGACATTATTTATTAATGTTGTCAATTGGTTATTTTATCTACAATGTGCAATAAAATGGAAAAAAATATGAAGTTAATGGATTCAATAACAAGCCCATTATTACTTGAGCTGTAGTGTGACTTCTGCAGCCCTAAAGATTACAGCTGAGCAACAGAAGGGGAAAAAAGTGGATCATCCATTACATTGAGCAGTTAATGATATTTTATTGCATTATTTATCAAATACTGTAGATGTATTTGTAGCTGCAAGCTTGACCTTAGCTAATCATAATTTGATGAATGCTTATATCATAAAGGCACTATGACAAAATGCCCTATTGTTTCATGAAGCAGGAACATGAACTAGTATTATGAAATTCAGTAAGAGTGTAGTTCCAAGATATTAATGCTCAGACACCACATGAAAGACAGAATAGATGCTTATAATTCAGACACAGCTGCTGAAATTTCTTTTTTCTTCAGTGATATAAATATTCAAGCCATCTACCTTAAATGATTCCTGCAAAGCATTTTTATAGTAGGAACACTGTAATGATAATATATTATTAAAATATTAGGGTTCTCATTCTATTAGGAAGATATGAAAAAGTCAAAAGCTTTCACAATGTTATTTATGAGTTTGTACTTAATTAGATTTGAGTATATATTTTGGAGAGAAAATATAAATGTGATAAAGAAACCAATACCTACTGTATAATTTTGAATGTTATCATTCTTCTAGGAAAGGAAATGCACCATTATTTTTGATATGAGAACAATAACTTCATTTTGTATATACATATATATATTTAAAGATTTGGTATGATAAGTTAGGTCATTAGGACTGTTCTTTTTCTTATGAAACATAACATAATATAGGATGGCAATGAAGAATATATTAAAGCAAGAACATAATTTTTAAAGCAGTTCTTAGATATCAAATCATGAAGCTTGCTTTACACATGGGCCACCTAGATTTACCAAAGAAGAAGATAATAGCAATTAATTAAAAACTGGCTCCTAATTAATAGATCTTCTATTGAACACACTACCTATCGATGTAATGACTAATAAAAGGTGAAGGGATTCAGCAAAACAAAAATAAAAACCTCATAGACCCAGACAATAGTATGCTGATTACCAGAAGGGAAGGGATTGGCAGGAGGTACAGGAGGAGGGTAAAGAGGGTATAAGTGCAGATAGAAGGAGACTAGACTTGGGGCAGTGAACACACCATATAATATACGGATTAAGTATTATAAAATTGTACACTTGAAACCTATATAATTTTATTAACCAATATCACCCTAATAAATTCAACAAAAATTTAAATGTAATGATTAATAAACTCCTTGACCTTCTTCCTAAACAAAGATTTAAATGTTTTTCTTTTTGTATGTGGAAAGAACTTGTAAGTTATAAGATGAACTTTACTGAAGCTACTGAGTCTAAATATCAAATTACTCTTTCATAAGTTGTTATATGTAATGCTGAGGGGTTTTTGCTCTTAAATATGGCTGTCAAAATTTTATATTATTTCCATATAAATGTTGTATGTGATAAATAGACTGTTTTGCTAATTTTTACCTTTTTTCTTCTCTTTCTTAAGGTATAGTATGCTTTCCCATAATAACAACCCTGGGTATGCCCATATGACTTGTTTTGCCCCCATGAAAGAACATGATGCTATAGAAGTCTTACATGTGATTGAACAGTTTAATTTGGCTTATGTCTTCCTGGAATCTTCTGTGAGAAAACATGGCCTTCATTCAGCCTGGCTCCAGATTGAGACTCATGAAGCAGACTTGGACACAACTGAGTTCCTGGGACCATTCTCAGTTGAACCACAGCCTGAAATGGAGTCAATAAACTGATTCCAGAAGAATCCAGCAGGGCCACAGTTGACTCATCGTTTTTGAGGTTTGTTGTAAGCCAGAGTTGAAAATGCTTATTTGCATTAACCACATGGAACTATTTTTTAAATAAATAAACACACTTATTTTCCAGAAAGAATTTCTAAGGTTACAGAATGTGGGGTTACTGAATCACATACTATTTTTCTTCTTTAACATATTATGGGAAAATATATTAAAATTATTTTTCTTTATAAAATCTCTTGCAGCGTTATTGTATCACATATACACATATGATCTTCTAGAGTATTATTGCTAAAAAAAACTATTATCTTTTCCTAAGTGCTATACAGTTAAGAAGCAACTTTATTTTTAAACTAGATTAAATTCATATGTTTAAGGTCTAATATTTTATATTTTATGTTGGGTAGTGAGTTAGTAATTATAGTATACCATGGACAAATATTTATGAGAAATAAATAAGAGTAACAAAACTACATATTATGATGTATAAAATTTAACACTTCTAAATAAGATAACATATCTTAATTTATGTTTATCTCATCAATTCAGTCTATAAAGGGTAATGCATCTGAAAACACACTTAAGCTCATATCTATACAGAAATAGCAAACAATTTAGAATGTCAATTTCTAATCCCAAATTTGACTCAGTACCTAATAAAGATGATTAAAATATATTTGGAACCAGTGTTCACAACATTATCTTATATGTGTTTTTGCACCTTTACAATTTTAGTAGTAACAAAAAAGAGTTCTACAAAAAAGGATTAGAACTTCATATGAAAAATTGAAGCTCAGGAAGGCTGACATCAGACCCAAAAAAACCAGAATTTTCACATGGTAGAACCAAGAATTGAACCTGATGCTTCTGATTCCATGACCCCACCCAGCATGTCAAACTCTAGGTGGGGCAGGCATATAGCCCTCCAGCGGTGAGTTTAGCATGCTTATGGAACTATTTTTTAATAAGTAAACACACTTATTTTTTCAGAAATAATTTCAGAGGTTACAGAACGTGGGGTTACTGAATCACTTAACAATGTTTTTTCTTCGCTTTCATTTCTTGTGAAAGGATATTCAAATTATTTTTCTTCATAACATATCTTACAATTGGGCTCCTATCAGGATTGATGGCCTTGAGTTTTCAGAAACTTTATTTATGAGCATTTTTGGTTAATAGAAAGACAATTGAAGAGCGTAAAATAACGAGAGTCTGAAACTATCTCTATCTGAAGAAAGAATTTCAACATAAGAGAAACCTCTAGTAAACTTTGATTCTTAGAATAAAATATTGCTGCTTATCTTACTGGCACTGAGCATGGAACTCAGGACAACAATTATGCCAAGGTGTCTTGTTGCTTTCACAGTAAGAGACTAATTAGAATGTAAAATGGTAGTGACTGCATATAGTAATAAAGGGCAAATGCATGTATAAATATGCTAGCCTCTTTAGAAAGGAAAAATATTATTGCTTTCTGGATGAAAGGAAATTGTGTGACTACTGATAAGGTCCAGTGGTAATATTCACTGAGCAAGTTGGCAGCTTAAATTGTTCAATCAAAAAGTTGGCATTTATAAAATTACCATGGAGCAAAGTTGATTTGTTTCTACTCTAAGTTCTGCTACCTATTAGCAGCATGTACTAAGTTATTATATCTTCTTTATATCCTGGTTTTCTTACCAATAAAATGAGGATAATAATACCCTGCCATATAGGAATGTGGTGATAATTAATATCTCTAAATTAATTATAATTTTATTTTTAGGACTACTGGGAAACTTTTACCTTGATAAAGGAACAGTGCTCAATAATGGAGATACCAAGATTAAAATTATGGACTTGTGGAGGAAGAGCAAGTAATCAGGTAATTGCACTGGTGGTTATGTACCCTAAAAAGCATAGAATGCAATGAAAACCACAAAGGAGGATATTTAATCAAGACAAGATGCTGAAGGAAGGCTTTTAAAGCAAGTGATATTTCACCTGAGTGTTGACGGATGTATAGGAGTGAGATGTACAAAACATGGCTATTGGGAAACTAAATTGTTCAGGCTTTGGCATGTGCATTAAGTATTCAGTGAATGTTTGATTGATAAATATGTGAGTGAATAATTGCATGGATGTTTTACCCTGACAAAATTTCTTTTTCTTGTAATAATTGTTGGAAGCAAATTATCTTTCTGGGGAATACTATTTGTGTAATATACTAGTAAACAATCCCATCATTAATAATCTTATTGTCCCCAGAATTTGATAAATTAAATATTTAAACTGTTCCACTGCTGTTGTGAAGAATTTAACATGTAATTAACTTGCTTATTTTAAAAATACTTGCTTATTTAAAAAAATGGTTCAAGTATATGCACATACACACAAATACATGAATTGAACATAGCTTGGAAGATCAGCCTTCCCAGTCAAAGCATTGTTGTCTTTTCAGATTTTCAGGATATTGGTTTTTAAAAAGATGTATTTCAACAATAAGACAGGTAATAACAAGTGTTGGAGAGATTGTGGAGAAAAAGGAAACCTCATTCACTGCTGGTGGGATTATATATATATATATATATATATATATATATATCGAGAGAGAGAGAGAGAGAGAGAGAGAGAGAGAGAGAGGTACCATATGACCTAGCAAACCTTTTTCTGGTCATTTACCCGAAAAATTTAAACATTTACTTTATTTTTTCTTAATATGCTTTTGATTTTCAGAAAGAGGAAGAGAGAGAGAGAGAGAGAGACATCAATGGCAAAAGAAAATTATTAACCAGCTGCTCTTGCACGCCTCCTATGGAGATTGAGCCTAAAACACATATATTTTTTAAATTGTTTATTATTTTGATCTGTTGTTCCATTTTCCTATAATAATTTATGCATTCATTGGTTGACTTTTGTATGTGCTCTAACCAGAACCTGCAACCTGGGCATATGGGGAGTACACTCACCAATCAGAGAAAGACAAACACCATATGATCTCACTTATAGGTAGAATCTAATGAACAAAATAAACTGATGAGCATGGATGACTACCTAGAACAAAGTGGGGGAGGGGCAACTGGATGAAAGAAGGTGAAGGGATTAACCAAAGAACATATATACATGCCACATAGACACAAACGACAACAGTGAGGTGATGACCAGAGGGAAGGGGGGGTGCTGGGTGGAGACAGGCAAAGGAGTGGAAATGGGGACATCTGTAATAGAGTCAACAATAAAAATAAAGAAAAACACACACACATGTTTAACCTTACTTTTCTTATGCTTACAATTACATGTTGTTTACTAAAGTTGTTTGGTACAAATGGATAAATAAACATTTTTATGTACTCTTCAGAGATTGCTTTGCCAAGTGTCCTTTTATGGAAAGCTGTAGGGTCTCATTGAAAAATTCTAAATTATTACATGCATCACTTCTCAATTATAATATATTCAATCCATAATACTTGAAATATATATCTTAGAATCTTTAAAATAGTAATCAATGCAAAAGATCATGCAGTATAAACCTATCATTACAGAAATAAAAAAATTGAAGTTTGAAAAGTTGAAACAATTTGCTGATAAAACACAATTAGCAAACAGCAGTTGGGACAAAAAAAAAAACTTGTATATATTATCTGTAACAAAGGAAATTGATGAGTAAGTATAATGAAACCATTTACTTACCTTCCAGAGGTATGGCAGACACAGTTGATCACTCCCTTTCCTATGCTAAATAAAAAATAAATTTATTCTCTTGGCAACATATCCAGCCTGGGATAATATTTCATGGATGTTCTAATTACTTTCTTAACAATGGCAATATGGCTCCTCCAGACAGTATGAAGAGTGATGTTGGTCGTCATGATGATTAGCCACAGGCATTTAGTGCTTAGGGATCATGAGATGGTCCTACACTATAAAGAATTGCCTCACGCAAAATGCCAATGTTGCCAATTGGAAATGCTAGCTTAACTAATCATGTGATCTTTCCCCACTGTGCTAGGAATAAGGGTGCAGGGATGGACATGTTACCCATTTCAGGCCAAACAAAACATAAAATGAATTATGTTGTAGACTTTAGTATTTTTTTATCCCTGGTATAAAGAGGAGGTCCTGTGAAATGAGCTCATCTTTGCTCTTGCATTCTTCCTCACTGCTGTGTGCACTCTCCTCACAGGATATGGTAGTTAAAATCAGCAACCTCCATTTGATGTGGAGATCACTACCATGATCAAGAAAGCAAAGGATGGCAGAGAAGAAATGAAGAGTCACTGAGTTAACTCAGGGAATGCATACCACCATATTTCTCAATTAACAAACGATACATAGCCACCTAGGTTAAATACTGTCAATCAGGATCTCTGTCATTTGCTCTTTAAGGCATACTAACTAAAAAAATAGATATCTTGGGCAAGTTTGGTCATTGGAAATTTCAGAGTACATTCATAAGTACTCTCTTTACTTTTAGCAATGTTCTCTTACCAAGAAAATATATGTCTAAGACCTTAAAAATTGGCCTTTGAATGATAGAGACCTTAAATAATTTAATGAACTGATGTAAGATTAGAAAAGAACTGGAACATAATCAATGACTTCCAAAAAAGAGGCAATTCAACTAATTTAGATAATAAAGATTTGTAATTTGAGTTTAACCAGTTTCTTTCCCATGTATTGGGAAAATGTTGCTACATTTTAGAACTAGAAAAGAAGAGCTCATCCTTTGTATTATACACAGGTTGAGCTTATTTTTAATAAGATTTCTTATTACTCTAATACTGCTCATGGTTTACTTATCCTTCCAATCTGCTTAAATATTCATAAGGGAATGTTTTAACAGTGAAACCAATGCACATCTTAAAATTATGCTTTTATTTTTATTTTTTAATTCTTTATTATTTAAAGTATGTCTCCTTTTCCCCCCATTGACCTCTCCCAGCCATTCCCACCGCCCAGCACATGCCCTCATGCCCTTAGTGTCTGTGTCCATTGGTTGCACTTATATGCATGTATACAAGTCCTTTGGTTGATGTCTTGCCACTGCCCCCCCACCCCCACCCCGTCTTCCCTCTGAAGTTGGAGGGTCTATTCGATGCCTCTCTGTTTCTGGATCTATTTTTGTTCATCAGTTTATGTTGTTCATTAGATTCCACAAATGAGTGAGATCATGTGATATTTATCTTTCTCCGACTGGCTTATTTCACTTATGATAATGCTCTCCAGGTCCATCCATGCTGTTGCAAATGGTAAGAGTTCCTTCTTTTTTTATAGCAGCATAGTATTCCATTGTGTAGATGCACCACTGTTTTTTAATCCACTCATCTGCTGATGGGCACTTAGGCTGTTTTCAAATCTTAACTATGGTGAATTGTGCTGCTATGAACATAGGGGTGCATGTATCCTTTCTGATTGGTGTTTCTGATTTCTTAGGCTATATTCCCAGAAGTGAAATTACTGGGTCAAATGGGGGAAAAATAAAAAATGGAAGTCATTTCTTTTTTTATTGCTTAGCAGTATTCCACAGTTAAAGTATTCACTCATTTATGGACATCAGGTTAAACTATTGTGATCAAAGTTGATATAAACACTTATGCACATTTGTTTTGGCAAAAAGAGGTGTTCTTTATTTGAGTAAATGCCTAAAAGTTCAATTGCTGGGTTGTATTGTAGTTGCACATATACTTTTCAAAGAAACTACCAAACTGATATTCGGAGTGTCTGTACCATTTTATATTTTCACCAATAATGTATAAATACCAGTTTTACGCTATTCTAGACTAGTGACAGTTCTGTCACTATTTTTTATTTTTATTTCAGTCATTATGATAGATATGTAGTAATTTAATTTGCATTTCTCTAATTGCTAATGATGTTAAGCATCTTTTCAAGTGCTTATTTGCAATTTGTATATAATCTCCGGTGAAATGGCTCTTCATGTCTTTGGCTCATGTTATAATTGGATTGTTTGCTTTTTTATTGTTACATTGGAGATTTTATGTATTTTAGATACTAATCTGTGTTAGATATATGGATTTTGAGTATTTTCTTTCACTTTCCATCTAGTTTTTTGTAAAGTTTTTATAGTTTTATATTTTGCATTTAAGTCCATGGTCCATTTAGAGTTAATTTTGTTTAAGAAGTGAGATCTAAAGTTAAATTTTTATTGTCTATGTATGTCCAATTGTTCTGGCACTATTTGGAAAAGCAATAGTTCCTCCGTTGAATTATTCTTGCAACTTTGTCAAAAATCAGATTAATGTATCTGTGAGCATAATTTCTGGGCTCGATATTCTGTTCCATCCATCTATGTGTCTCTCCCTCTGCCAGTACTATATCTTTGATTACTGTAGTTAGATATTAAATCTTGAACTTAGTTAGGCTGGTTTTGCTTAACTAAGCATTGTTTTTCAAAATTGTTTTAGACATTCTGGATCTTTTGCCTTTCCATTTCAAGTTTAAGATATTTAATATACATACACACACACATCTATATAATTTCTGACATTTTTATAAAAATTACATTAAACCTGTATGTCATATGGGAGAATTTTCATCTTTCTATGCTGAGCCAATCAAGTTATAAGCACAAGTCTCTTCACTTGATTTTTTTTCAATAAGTATATGAAAAAAATTATCATACAAAATCTGTGCATGCTTTATTATACTTACAATTAAATATTTTTGATCACTTACAAGTGGTAATGTTTTTTTGTATTCAATTATTTTTTATAGAATTTTAAGGTTCATAAAAAGTTGAATGAAAGGTACAAAGATTTCTCATATACCTACCGCCCCCACATGCCTACCCTCCCACATTATCAGTGGTGTTGCATTTTCATCTTAGCATCCACATGTTCATTGCTATTATGTAGAAACACAATTGATTTCTGTATGTTTATCTTGTATTATGTTGATACTGTGGACTCACTTTTTAGTCCTAAGACCATTTTGTAGATTTATTATTTTTTCTACACAGATAATCATACTGTATGCAAATAGGGACTGCTTTATTTATTTATTTTTATTAATTTATTTATTTTTTGCTGAAATACATAAGATTTACAGCAGAAATATAAAAGGGCTATTTTTTGAGCCTGTAATCAGTGACTTATCATCCCAGGGGAAAACCCAAGAGAGATGTGGATATAAAGCAAAAGCATATTAAACCGGGAAAGCAGTGAAGAACAAGATAGTTTTAAGCAGAATTTTTGGAGGCAAAGACATTGAGTTATCTTTTGAGTATAAACAAGGATGAAGATGAGTGTCTTATTATGCCATTCCTTTATTCCACATATATGTTAATATATACAATGTGCCAAGTATCATAGAGAATTTAATAGAGAAAAGGAACTACTCTCTATGAAATTCCTCTGTATTTTGAAATTTCAGTAGATTATGTAAAGTGCTATATTGAGTAAAACAGAAATAATAGTGAGAACTTGGATATGGTTAATGCAAATAGTGTATTACAATTAATTGATAATAATAAAAATGGAGTATAATAAACAATATAATAATAAATACAGCCATCAATTCTTGAGGATTCTTACTCACTATGTCTGTATGAGGCTGTGAAATGTGTAGATTTTGGTAGTTTTGTTACAAGAAATCTTCAAACTGGGCTTTGTAAAATGTTTCTATAGAAGTGGTTAACGAGTACTAGCTAAAAAAATCTCTGTTTAAAAAAATGAGAAAACTTGTCAGAAATTACACAAAATTAAAAGGCAAAAATATTATTGGAAAACCAAAGAATAGGTTGTTACAAAGCAATTTTTATTATGACAATTAGGCTGGTATAAATCTTTATACTAGTAGATGCACTTTAATTTTTGTCATGGATGCTGACAATTCTAGTTTCATTTACTCTAAAGAAAAATTTAATCATATAAAAGTAAAATATGTATCACATCCACTTTATCTTTGTATCTCTGTGCCCATCTACTGTCACCTGCTTTTTTGCATTCTACTCCACTTCCCCTCCTGAACACACACCTTACTATTTTTTATAAAGAAAAGATGCTTGAAACATAAATAATTTTTTTTCTGGTAGAAATATAAGTTTCCAGATGAAGGATGGGCATCCAGATAATTGCCATTAGAGTTAATTTCCTGCTAGTGGTCAAATGCAACTGGCGTCTGGGAAAGCAGTCTTTCAAGATGTGTGGAACTTGTTAATTTCTAAGCATTTATTATATAAATAAATAGATTTTTGGTCATAGGTTCTCAATTTGCAGTATATAAGAATCACTTGGGTTGCTTTTAAAAGTAAAGATAGATAACAAATGCTTCACTCCAGAAAAATAAGTTAGAATTTTTGAAATGGGACCTAAGCATCTGTATTTTAAAATATACACAAAATGAGTTTAGTATGCATCCAATTTTTAGGTCTATTAGTTGAATATAAAGCTTTACATTTTACTTTTTTATTAACTTCATATTTTACTCTTTATGTTACTTTATTGGTTCTTCATAAAATCTAGAATATTGCTGTTTAATACTACTTATTATCTGAAGGCAATAATCTATACGAAAAATAACAAAAAAACTAATAAATATAATTAAATATGGGCTAAGAAAATTAATAGAAAAAAAATTATACTAATTAAATAAGAGTGCTCAACTCAGAAAATGTAAAATTATGATTATACTATATATCTACATAATATTTTATAGCATCTTTGTTAACTGTATACTTACAAAACTAATTTAAATATTTTTGTGAAACTCTGACTCATATTGTTAGCACACTTCACAAGTGATATAATTTATCATTACCAATAAGCACATGCACAAAGCAGATGTTGTACATCTCAAGAGAAAAAGAAAACCAAAGACTCAGTCTGATATTATAGTCACTGTGCACTGGATTGTAAATTCAAAAGTCCACTACACTTTCAAAATACAAGAGCTCAGTGCTACAAAAGAAAAACAAACAAACAAGTAAAAACTTTGGTTGTCTAGGCATAAAAACATACAAATATTTGAAAGAGTTTTTCTTGAATATAGTTTTGAAATGCATAACTCAATCTTAACAATTCAGCTCAGTTCTCTCTGACCTGTTGAGTTCATAAAGTATTTTCCATAAACCATCAACAAAACAACAAGAGAGCCCACTGCATGAAAGAACATTTGCCAATGTTATATCTGATAAGGGCTTATTCTCCAAAATTTATAGGAACCTCATAAAACTTAACAAAAGGAAGATCCAATCAAAAAGTGAGCAAAGGGCCTAAATAGATAGTTTTAGAAAGAGGACATACAGAAGGCCAAGAGACATATGTAAACATGCTCAAAGTCACTAATCATCTGAGATGCAAATCAAAACGAGGTATTATCTCACACCTGTTAGAATGTCTACTATCAACAAATCAACAAAGGACAAGTGCTGACGAGGATGTGGAGAAAAAGGAACCTTGGTGCACTGCTGGTGGGAATGCAGACTGGTGCAGCCACTGTGGAAAACAGTATGGATTTTCCTCAAATAATTATGAACAACATAAACTGATGAAGTAAAATAGATCCAGAGACATAGAAGCATTGAACAGACCATCCAACCTCAGAGAAAAGTTGGGGTGGGTGGGGGAGTGAGAGATCAACAAAAGGACTTGTATGCATGCATATAAGCATGACCCATGAACACAGACAGTAGGGGGATGAAGGCATGTGCTGGGGGCAGGGGGTAGGAATGACTGAGGAGAGGTCAATGGGGGAAAAAGGAGACATATATAATACATAAAACAATAAAGAATTTTCAAAAAAGGAACACAAGATAAGAAGATTTTAAAAAGGAATGAATTATTGATACATGAAACAGTCTCATTGACTCTCCAAAATGTTAAATGCTGAATGAAAAAAAAAAAGCTAAGTTAAAAAACAATTCTATATTATTTAATTTATATAAAATTATTGAAATGACAAAATTATGGAAATGAGAACAGATTAGTAGTCAGAGTTAAAAAGAAATCTCGGAGGGGCACATATATCTTTAAGAATGAACATTTTCATATATTTTGGGTAGGTACCCAGAAGAGAGTTTGCTAGGTAATATGGTAGATCTAGCCTTAATTTTTTGAAGAACCTCCATACTGTTTTCTATAGTGGCTTGGTACCAGAGAAATTTTTATCAACTTGAACCCAAAGGCAAGGAAAGTAAAAGCAAAAAGCAAATAGAAAAGCATACAAGTTAATGGGAATACATTAAACTAAAATGTTTCAGCACAGTAAAAGAAACCATCATCAAAGAAAAACAACTAACTGAACAAGAGAAGATATTTGCAAACAACTGCTCCCATAGCATTTTTAAAAGCAGGACTCCAATTTTATTAACTAGACTAGAGGCCTGATGCACAGATTCATCAAGAATGGGCCTTCCTTCCCCTGGTTGCCGGCACCACCTTTGCTCTGGCTGAACTGCCTTTCCGCTCTGGCTCAGAGCTGCCTTTCCACCTTCCCATGCTGCTCAGAGGCCCAGAACAGCTGGGGTGGTGTGGAATGCCTGCATGGTCACCATGGCGATGACGCAAGGGTCCTGCTCTGCCCCCGGCCGCTCAGCGCCTGTGTATGCAAATTAACCCACCATCTTTGTTGGGTTAATTTGCATATCACTCCTGATTGGCTGGTGTGCATCACGAAGGTACAGTCAATTAGCATCTTACTCTTTCAGTAGATTATTCTTATATGTTCTAATAATTATATTATCTCTAAAAATATGTCACTTATAAATGAAGAACAACTTTAGTTTGTGCTTTCAAATATATGGTAGAAGTTAATATATTTATTAAAATATTTTATAAGGTATATAAGAGAGCATCTTTTCTCAGTATTCTAATTTTCGATACCAAAATTTATAATGAAAAATGCTGTTTAAGATCATACATGAGGTTAGGATGTAACAAAAAGGTACAGAGAGGAAATAATTGTAACACATTTGATCACTTTTATTTATTCTTAAAAAAAAGATAATATTGAATACGCAGACTTCAATATTTGTAAGGAAGAGAAAAAAGTGTGGGTGAAGTTTTTATTTGCTTAAAAACGTGTATTCTGTTGTGGTTCAGTAAGAATTAGTGTCATTTTAAACTGTAGGTAACTAGAGTTGGATATTACATTTTGTTTTTAAGTTTAATCAGTTTGCCATTTGGTTCAACAATCCCCTTGGGTGCAATTTGATTCAGTGCCATAAAACTGTTTATCTTGTATAAATTTGCGAATAAATCACACCCCTCACTACTCTGTAAGGTCCATTTAGTACACACTTGGTAGAAAGACAATGTTTTGCCAATAAAATGAAGACATATTGTAGCCTTATGTGTGCCATAAGGTTTAAATCCAACACAGAAATTTATAGCTGCTTTTTTTTTCTTTGTGTAAGCACAGTCTAGTCAAGCATTAAATATATAGTTAACAGATATCCAATAGTCACAAGAGAGTTGACAACTTAAATTACTTAGTTATAATAAAGATAAATAGCTATATAAACATGGCATGTATTGCACCATGCAAAGCCACTTACTCTAATATTGTTGCCAGGCAACCTCCCAAGAGAGATTAAAAATATTTCCAGTAATTTGATGGTATCAGAACACACCCACATTTGAAGAAATGACCAAAGCTCTGGTGTTTTAAAAAATAGTGTCACCATAAAATGTATTTGAAAGCACACATGGGTGACATCAATAGGAAATTCTGTTTTCTAAAATGCATGCTTCTTGGTGTAAATCTTTAATAGAAATATGACCTATCATAGAATTTCACTTACAATATATATGAGTAAAGCCATTTATTTTATGTAATGGATTAAGTGTTTTTAAGGGATTTATACCATTGTTTGAGAAGATTTTTTTTCAAGCAAAAGCTAACTGGAAAAAAATTTTCTTAGTCATATCACTGGAATAAACAAAATAAAATCACACAGTAATTATATACATATCTTCTTGTATATTGGGGATTTAATTTTTACTTATTTTATTTTATGTGTGTATATATTTTTGCTTTCATAATTAGTTTATCATATTTATATTGCCTCTTTGAAGTTCACATAGGGTATACAGGCTATTATTGGAGGACGAATTATAAAATTTTTTGGTAAGCAGACACATATCAAAAATATATTCTATAGTATTTGTCCTTCAACAAATCAAGCTTACTAAATTATTTTTCTCTTTTTTTACCTCTTTGAATAAACAATTACATTGATCTCACGATTTACTATGTTATTTAAAAGGAAAGACATAACATTTATTCCCATCTTTTTAGAATAAAATGTCCATCTATTCCCTTGATCATTTTTCTGTCTTCTAAATAGAATCTAGTTTAACTTTCCCCAGAATGTTTTGTGGTTATCTAGATTCAGTTGTTCAATGACATTTGCAAGGACTAGAAAAATATTTCAGACATTTCCATTTTGCTGTGTTTTCCTTTGATGACCACAGTTGTGTTTGCTGGTTAGGTTGTAGCGGTATAGCAGGTAATGCAAGACTAAGCTAATGAACAGATACAGTAAACATAAGGAAGCAAGTGGGTTTAGAAAGAGCAAAGGATTCCATTTCATTACACTGCTCTGTAATGAATTTTAAATCCCACAGTACTCATTCCATCAAGTTACTTTATAGCTGGAAATCAATTAATGTAAATATTAATGAAAAGTAACTGTAAGTTTATTTATCAAGCAAACTAACTTTTATCTGAGAAATACTATGTTCTAAGCCAGTGGTTCTCAACCTTTCTAATGCCGCGACCCTTTAATACAGTTCCTCATGTTGTGGTGACCCCCAACCATAAAATTATTTTCGTTGCTACTTCATAACTATAATTTTGCTACTGTTAATGAATCGTAATGTAAATATCTGTGTTTTCCAATGGTCTTAGGCTCTACAGCAGCGGTTCTCAACCTGTGGGTTGGGAACCGCTAGCAGGGTCGCCTAAGACCATTATGCTAGGTACTAGAAATAATTATAATTATAGCAGCTGCAACAATAGCCATCACATGCCATGATAGAATTACCTAAAGCATCCAAAGTCAAGAGGATAATAATGATACTGCAAATTAGCATTTACAGAATCATATTGTGTTCTGGGTGGGCACTTAAGATCTTTATATACATCAAATTATTTTATCATTAAAACAATCTTTTTTTAAGTTGCTATTATTATTTCTAATTTATAGACAAGGAAACTGGGTCACACAATTTTTAAATTTTAAGCAAAATTTTAGAGTGGCAGAGCTGTTACTTAAGTTTAAGATACTTTACTTCAGATTGCATCCTGTTAGTCAATGAATTAAAAATACATTGGCATAATCATGAAATTTGCCTGTTTTTGTTTGTCTTTAGATTCATAACTATCTATAATGATGTGCAAGTTCTAGAATAGAGGCAATAACATCAGCCATGGAGCTATTTAAACAAATGTAAGATAAGTTTGAATATTTTAAAAAATATTTGTAATGAGTGTAGAGAGATTGTGAATTAACTGTAGACATTTCATAAATAGAACTAAAATTATGTGGGAGGTATTGTTGAGGAAGAGTAAAGAGCAAAGGATAACTTCACTCTTTTAGGTTGTGGTTAAAACATTAAGTAAAAAAGGGAGTAATAAGAGGCAAAGAAGATTGTTCAGAGGAAAGTTAATGAAATGAAATGTTGAGCCTGAAGACAAGATGCCTACTAAATTGAACACAAAAATTTGATATGCAAAGAGTATACATAGGCAGAAATATAAGTTTGTAAGTGACAAATTAGTGGAATTATGTTCTAAGTTTGTGAAAAAAAATGAGATCTATTGCTCCAGAGGTATGGATGGTAGTTTGAGATGATGTGAAAATTATCTTCTGAGAATATATATCAGCGAAGTAGAAAGAGAAGAGGCAGCTAACAGTGAGGAGACAGGGGAAGTGTGAGTAGAGCAGAGATGTTATAAAAGATTCACGAAGATAACTGTTCAAGGGAAATGCAGTAGGATTGTGATGTTGTACCACGGGGTTCACCTAAATTAGTGCTCATGAACTGACCAAGAATCCAGCCAGCAATAGCATATAGTTTTCTTCTGCCACCTTCAGCTTTGCAGATCTAAACATGAGGAAGAGAGGCATGGAGGAGGAAGAGGGCAAGGGAAGGAGAGAGGGAGGAAGAGAGAGACAATTTAGTAACTTGTTACTAACCAGAATTGCCTGCTTATAATATACTAGAGGCCTGTTGCATGAAGATATCCATGCAATAGGCTTTCCTTCCCTTGGCTTCCAGCACCGGTTTTCCTCCAGCACCCAGGACTCAGGCCTTCAATTCAGCCGGAGTCTGCCATCTTAGTCTTTACTGCAGACTCCAGCTGGAGTCTGCCATCTTTGTCTTTGCTGCAGACTCTGGAGTCTGCAGTCTTGTCTTTGCTGCAGCACTCGGCTCCTGTAGATCCCTTCGCCTTCTGCCCTCCCTCTCATAGCAGGCATCCTGCCCCACTCAGCCACTCCATGCCTGGAGCAGCTGGGTGGCCACCATTTTTTGACTTCTAATTTGCATACTCACTCTGATTGGCTGTGGGCGTAGAGGTATGGTCAATTTACATGTTTGTCTATTATTAGGAAAGACTAGAGGCCCTGTGCACAATATTTGTGCATGGGATGTGGGAGGTGGGGACAGGTACCCCTCAGTCCGACCTGCACCCTCTCTAATCTGGGGACCCTCAGGGAATGTCTGACTGCTGATTTGTGCCCGCACTTTTAAAAGATGACAGCTCCATTGTTGTTTCTTTCTTTTTATGCTTAAACCCATTGTAATTAGTAGGTAATCTAAGTGTGTATACATTTTCAGAGGACACCCTGTATATCTCTAGTCAGCAGTGAAAGGAACCAACAGTGGATTTGGAACCCCCAGACAGGGAACCTCACTCACTCCCTGCATGTCTGCCCATACCACTTTCCACCTTCGCAGACAGCTGGAGAATCAATGTTTTCTCTCATTAACTTGGAAAAGCATGTCCTGTCACCCGCTGCCCAGCAGGAGTGCACTAAGCTCCAAGCAAGCGAGGCTCAGTCAGGGCCGCCTTCGTTCATGGGTGCTGGCACCCAAAATGCACATTCCTCCTCTGCAGTCTTCCCTACTATCCCACCATTTCACTGAGAGGACGGAACTCCTCGCCTCCTCTGGGTTCCTGATCTTGAACGCTGACGGAAGGCACCTCAGCGAGGGCCGCCCATGCTCACCAGGTGTGTCTGTCTGCACCTGCTCCCACCTCAGCACCTGCATTAGCCCCAAGAAGGTGATCTCGTTGCTGCACTGGCCTCCACGGGAACAGGGCATCACCACTCTGCCCTCTCACTGTCATCTCACAGGCACCCACCCTCCTCAGCACCCAGAACACCCAGACACTCTCCAAAGTACGTGAGCATGCCAGAGGGGACAGGCACACGTCCTGCGAGGGACATAGGCATGCTGGGGTTGATGGAAGTGCGGCAGAGGGGAGGGGGCGGGGGAGAGGGGAACTTGCGCACACCATGGTCCCGGACTGTTGCAGGTGCGTGGGTGACAGCACGCTGGGGGACATTCCCATGCCAGTGGGGGAGGAGAGGATGCGCGCACCGCAGGCCTGCAGCTGTGCAGATCTGCAAACCCCTGTGGCTCGGCCAGGAGGATGTCAATCTGGCCCGCCAAGGTGACTGTCCCTGCGATCATGCACCTTCTAGGCCAGGAGGTGGGACTTGCGCAGCCACTCCTTAGCGCTGCTGACCTGCAGGCATTACTTCAGCTCAGCCCACAGGCTCCACTTGGCATGCTCACAGCTGCCACCCCTGCCATATGGGCAGTACAGGCTGCCCTCCGACAGCCCGCCTCCCCCGCCCAGAGGCTCTCCCCGCACTGCCCACAGGCCCTGAGGAGCCTGGGAAGGGCAGGACGCCTGCGCACACTGCCCACTGGCCCAAAGCACGCTGCCCACCTGCCACTCTGCACTTGCATGCACTGCCCACTCCTGGAGTGCACTTCCCAAGGCAACCAAGGCAGGCATCTGGCACTGCCCGCCCACCTGCGTATGCAAATTTACCTTCCATCTTTGTTGGGTTAATTTGCATATCACTCCTGATTGGCTGGTGGGCATCTTTCTCTTTTATTAGTGTAGATAGTTAATAGTAGGTTCTGACTATCTAAACCAAAAAAGCATTTCAAGGAAGAAGCTTTTCAAAGAATATGCTCAAGTAAGCTCAGAGATATTTGTTTGTTTGTTTGTTGTTTGGTGGTCTTTAAAAGTATGTAAGAAACAATTTAAATAAAATATTGAGAAGAGATATAGAAACAAGTAGAATGAATAATTTGACATTTTCCATTTTTCTAAATTAACTTTAAGACCTTGAACTAAATTGACTATGGTGGGAAATATACCTGAAGATTTTAAGAATGCATTTTAATTAGTATTAAACAAATTTTCAGGCAATGAAATCATATGCATCAATCAATATAGTGTACAGAAAAATAGATTCTTGTTTTTTCATTATTCCCCTCATGAATACAGTGTTTACAATATTATACTTGTTCAGCAAAATATAGCAAGTTAACTCTATTCTCATAAGAATAATTTCAAACCCAAGAGCCTCCTTTATAAAATGTTGGGCACACATTAGCTACATTTTATTGATTTAGATAATATATGAGTAGTCAGAAAAATCTCATTTCCTTAGAGCTATAACAAGATGTTCTTAACTGTAGATGTTTTAAAACAATTATTAGTTACTTTTTGGTGAGCCAACATAAATTTAGTTTATGTTGAAGATCTATAATCTTAATCACTGTGTCTTTTCTGATTTTTCTAACTATTCACCTTAATGGTTGATTGCTCTATGGGAGATTAGATGTCCTGCTATAATTGTACTTGTTAATTTAAAGAAAATGGAGAAAAATGCTTATTAATTCAAGCCACCTTTCCCAAACTGACTTTTTTTTCTAATTTCATCAGTAAAAGAAGTAACTATTTGAAGCTGCTGCAATCCATGATATAAATGATTGTTTATTTTATAGACCAAATGCCCCTTCTTCCTGCAAAGCAAATCTAACCAATAATGTGATTGAACCCTAATTTGTACTGCATTACATAAGAATCTATAACCATAATCAATGGCAAGATATATCTTGACTTTCAAATGTTGATGCTTGAAAATTCTCCTTTCTTTACTTTGCACTGGGATCCCTGAGCTCTAACGGACTTGTAAACAATCAGAAAATGTTGGGGAGAGAAAGGAATGGGTGAGAAGCAAGGTGACACCTGGATAGCAAATGACTTGTTTATTCTTCATATTTAACAGAAGAAATTACATTACTACATCAGCAAATCTGAATTACAGAAGAGAACGCAGTTATTTTGTTTGCTTTAACTGGAGTTTAAACAATGGAAATATTATGAATACTTGAACAATTCTAAAATGTGCAACTTCACAACTACAATGGAAATGCAAATCAAAACAGCATTAAGATGACACCTTACACCTGCTAGAGTGGCTATTATCAATAAAACAAGAAATAATAAGTGTTGGAGAGGTTGTGGAGTAAAAGGAACCCTGCTGGTGGGAATGTAAGCTGATACAGACACTATGGAAAACAGTATCAAAACATTAAAAATAGAGTTACCATATGATCCAGCAATTCCTATTCTGGATATCCATAAAAAAATTGAAAATATTGATTTGCAAAGACATATGTACCTCCATATTTATTACATCATTATTTACAGTGGCCAAGACATGGAAACAACTGAAGTGTACATATACTACTCAGACATAAGAAACTGAACAAAAAATCAGAGACAAGAAACAGTATGGTGGTTAATAGAGGGAAGAAGCATGGTGGGGTAGAAGAGGGTAAAAGGAAAAGGAGTCTAATATATGGTGATGATAGAAAATTTCACTTTGGGTCACAGGTTTACAATGTAAAATACAGAGGATAAATCATAAAAATGTACATTAGAAACCTATTTAATCTTAATTGACTAACATCATTCCAATAAATTTAATTTTTAAAAAAGCAGAAGAGGAGAATCCAAGATGGCGGCATAGGTAAACACCTAAACTGCTGCCTCCCGCAACAATTTCAAAAATACAACTAAAAGAAAAAACATCTATCACCCAGAACCACGGGAAAGCTGGCTGAGTGGAAGTTCTACAACTAGAAGGAAAGAGAAAAGAGCATTGAGACGTGCACGAGCGCTGAAAAGCTGAGGTATGGAGGAGCAGGATCCGGGCTGGCGGCGGGCATTGCTTTTTTCAACCTGAAGGGAGACAAGCCCCTGATTACTCTGAAATACAGTTTCTGGGGAGACGCGGGGGACCCAAACTCCTACGGGGAGAAGCTGGATTGTCTGCCAGTGAGGGTGGCTTGCTTGCAGAGCTGAGCGCAGGAGTAATTGTTTATTGCACTGGGGCACGGGACTGCCCACAGGGACTCAGAGCTGGCTAACTAGCAGCCATTGCTGTTCGCCACACCCTAGCCTAGTGACACCCTGAGGCCCCGCCCTGCACAACCTACAAACCCACCCAAGCTCTAAGCAGCAGCTTTTGCATAAGAAAGCCCTGCCCTATTGCAGCTTAACTTAGCAAACTTGCAGCCCGGGTCAGACAACTCCAAAACCTCCAAACCACAAGCAAAGAGGAGAAAACTGTAGCTCTCACTGTAGCTCCTGCTGGGTGGCCTCAGACAGTAGCTGACCTGCACCCCATTGGAGATCCAGAAGCCAGTGTACCTAGTGGTCAGTGTGAGACACCAGATTTCAACTCCTCACAGCCATAAGTGACACATTCAAGAGGCAGACTCAGTGAGCACCAAAGCCCCACTGAAACAAGTCCTTCCCCATAAGCGTGTCTTCAGCGCAGCAGTTCTTCCATTATAGACACAGCGAGTGCTCACAGCTAATTGGCCTGGAGGTCAATTCCTCCCAGTGTACCAATGGAAATTAAGGCTTAACTACACCAAGACTTTGCACTCAGCCCACAAAGGGGTGTACCAAGAGCATCCACCTCATGTAATTGAGGAGGCTGAGCTACTGCCCCCTATAGATCATCTACCACACAAAGCTACTCCATCAACACAGGGAAGCAGCCAAAATGTGGAGACAAAGAAACATGTCACGAATGAAAGAAACAGAGGAAAGCAAACTACTGGATGACATAGAGTTCAGAACCACATTTATAAGGTTACTCAAGAATCTTCTTAAAACCGCTGAGAAACTTGATGAGACCTTCAAGGAGCTTAATGAGAATGCCAAAAAAACGGAAAAGGATCAGTCAGAAATGAAGTATACACTGTCTGAAATAAAGAATATACAGAAACTCAACTGTAGATCAATGTACCCCAAGAATCAAACCAAAGATCTGAAATATGTGGAAACAAAAAACATCCAACCAGAAAAACAAAAAGAAAAAAGAATCCAAAAATATGAAGATAGTGTAAGGAGCCTCTGGGACAACTTCAAGCGAACCAACATCCGAATTTTGGGGTGCCAGAAGAAGGGAGAGAGCAAAATATTGAAAACCTATTAGAAGAAATAATGACAGAAAACTTTCCCTACATGGTGAAAGAAATAGACTTACAAGTTCAGGAAGCACACAGAACCCCATACAAGAGGAATCCAAAGAGGACCACACCAAGACACATCATAATTAAAATGCCAAGGGCAAAACACAAAGAGAGAATATTAAAAGCAGCAAGAGAAAAACAGTTAATTACCTACAAGGGAGTACCCATAGGACTGTCAGCTGATTTCTCAACAGAAACTATGCAGGCCAGAAGGGAGTGGCAAGAAATATTCAAAGTGATGAACAGCAAGAACCTACAACCAAGATTACTCTACCCAGCAAAGCTATCATTCAGAGTTGAAGGTCAGATAAAGAGCTTCACAGACAAGAAAAAGCTAAAGGAGTTCATCGCCACCAAACCAGGATTACATGAAATGCTGAAGGGTATTCTTGAAGAAGAAGAAGAAAAAGGTAAAGATAAAAATTATGAACAACAAAATGACATCAAATACATACCTACCAACAAGTGAATCTAAAAATCAAGTGAATGAAAAATCTGAAGAACAGAATGGACTGGTGAATATAATAGAATCAGGGACATAGAAAGGGAGTGGACTGACGATTCTCAGGGGAAGCAGGTGTGAGGGGTGCGGGAATAGATTCGATAAAAATCTTACTCCTATGGATGAAGACAGTGGCGGGGGGTAAGGGCATGGGGTGGGGTGGGGAATCAGGTGGAGGGGAGCTATGGGGGGAAAAAAAGAGGAACACCTGTAATAATCTGAACAATAAAGATTTATTAAAAAAATAAAAGCAGAAGAAAAAATGTAAAAAATAAAGAGCCTGACTTTTCAATGAATTATTTAGGCTAAAGTATATTTTGTAAAATATAAATGTATGCATATTATATAGTTAAATATTGCAAAATCTATTGATGGACATGATTTTTTCCATTTTCTATCCCAAGGACCATATAACTAATAATTCCATTTACCTGCTTTCATATAACACTATTAAATTAAATTAAATTTTGTATAAATTAAAAAATATATTGCAATTGAACATTCACTCTGACTTTAAATGTGAGCACCTATACATACTTTTTGACTAGTACATGTTTGATTCTGAAAAACTTTTAATTATTTGTACATACATATTATTTGCATGGGACATTTACAGGCAGTATTTGCAATTGAGAATTTTATTGCCACTTTGGAATACATTTAGTGTATGGAGAAAGAAAGATATATAGTTTATTTTTGTATCACTAATAAGGATGACGATGATGATAGTTCAGACCTCAACTTTAAGGAATACTTACTATATCACAGACTTTACAGGAACTTTCCTATTGATTTCTCACAAACAAAAATAAGCAAACAAAACTATGAAATACCTGCAATTATAATGCTGACTTTACAAATGTGAAAAAAATATTATGCTTAACATAATATTAACAGTTTTGCCTAAAATTATACAACTAAGAAATAGTGGAGACAGTGATGTAATCCATTCACATTCCCAAAATTTTATTATTAATAACTCTACAGCTTGAGTAAATTTCACAATTATGTACTCAAAAAATATAAATCCATTGCAATAACTTTCATGTCTTTCTGGTAAAATAGCCAAAGCCATTTCAAGGGCTTTTGATTACAAAAGTACACAAGTCTTAATATTCTCATTTCCATAGTTGGAGTAAAGCGAATGGACATAGCATATAACTTGTGAGTCAAACATATAGACATAAGTCTGGCTTATATCAGAGTGGGTTATGGATTGCTTATTTAACACAAAATATTCAATGAATAATTATTCACTTTTTTGAAAAAATGAATGAGTTAATGTATGAGTTAATGTTTTAATAATACTGGAAATAACTGAGCTCAATAACAACTGATTATTAAAAGAAGAGCTAATAAGAAGAAAGTAAAAAAAGTAACATCTTAGGTAAGATAAAGAAGAAAAAAGCATGACAAAGATTGCAAATATAACTTGGGAAAGGAAGAAAACTGAAAACAGTTAATTGGGTTTCCTTGTGAAGTCATTTATGACTTTGTTAAATAATACTGGTGAAAGGTTGAAGTAAAATATTCTGCTGAAATGAGTTCCTAGAGAAATCCTGTATTTTTTTTCCCCAAAAACAATTTTCAAAACTTTCTCCAGTTTTGGGAGTTATTATGGTTATTTCAAAAAGTTTTATAGTAGAAACAGTAAAACAAATATTTTAAAAATATTTCACTTACAAAATAGTGTATTTCAATCAAATGTGTATTTATTTGTTTCTTTTTCTTTCCACAGTGAAAGAACCAAACAAAATGTAATTTGAGTCAGAATGTGAACAGCTCCTTTTGATAAAATATCTTAAACATGGGTCTTTTTGCCCTTTTATTTTGAATGTCTCCATATTGAAGAAATAAGAGAAAGAAAGTATTTTTATGTAATACTATTAATGATTAGATCCTCAATTATACTAAAAAGTGTTTAGGATATATCTATGTTTAACATTACTATTATCCTTCATGAAACAGTGACTGTAACATTTAGATTTCCAGAAACTGGGCCCTTAATACAGTTATCAAATCTATTATTAGGCTTTAAATGTTGATTCAACCAAGACTTATTACTCTGGAGAAATCAATGAGGGGAAGGAGACTTATGTAATATTTAAACAATAAAGAATTTTTTTTAAATAATAAAATATTTGTTTTTTCAGAATGTATATATTCTGCTGTATATATTCTGAATAGCTATATGTATATACTAGGGGCCTGTTGCACAAAATTCCCTCAGCCCAGCCTGCACCCTCTTCAATTGGGGACCCCTTGGGGGATGTCTGACCACCAGTTTAGGCCCAATCCCTAAACCGGCGTTCGGACATCCCTCTTGCAGTCTGGGACTGTTGGCTTCTAACTGCTCACCTGCCTGCCTGCCTGCCTGATTGCCCCTAACTGCCTCTGCCTGCCTGTCTGATCCCTCCTAACTTCCCTCCCCTGCCAGCCTGATCTCGCTACCAACTGCCCTCGCCTACTGGCCTGATCTTGCCCCCAACTGCCCTTCCCTGCCAGCCTGGTTGCCCCCAACTGCCCCCCCCCGCCAGCCTGATCATCCCAAACTGCCCCCTGTGCCAGTGTGCTCGCCCATAAGTGCCCCCCCTGCTGGCCTTCTTGCCCCTGCCTCCCCTCCCCACTGGCCTGCTCACCCCCAACTGCCCCCCTGCCGGCCTGCTCATTCCAAACTGCCCCCCCCCCCGCTGTCCTGATCACCCCCAACTGACCCCCACTGATGGCCTGCTCACCCCCAACTGGCCCCCCTGCTGGTCTGCTCACCCCCAAATGCCCCCCTCCACCGGCCTGATCACCCCCACTGGTCCCCTCAACCAGCCTGATCACCCACAACTGCCCTCCCCTCTTGGCCTCTAACCACCTCTACCTTTGCCCATCCACCATGGCTTTGTCCAGAAGAATGTCTGGAAGGTCTCCTGGAAGATCTCCCAGTCTAATTAGCATATTACCCTTTTATTAGTATGGATAGATTATATAGTATAGGATTGCTTAAATGGTGGGGGGAGCCTTTTTCATCAGGAGGAGATGCTCTTGGCAGACAAAAATACATACTCCCTATATCTGGACTGATAGCCAGCCATATACACTATACTGCCGATCATTAAAAAAAAAAATTAAACCACTTTCTTACACCTTACACCAAACAGTTCTTGCCCTTAAAACCCCTCCTCAACCCCCACCTTAGGTTCTGCCTTTGCAATTCACCCAGCTAGGTTCTGATTGGTTGGTTTTTACGCCAATCAGAGTCAAAAACTCCACCTCCTAGGCAGCCATTGGCTCCTTGCACTTCACCCAGATATGGTTCTCATTGGTCAGTTTCTATGCCAGTCAGCATCTCCAGGCCTATCTCCAGGCCTGGTCATAGAGGTGGGGCTGATCAGCAGCCACCCCAGGCTGCTGGAGAGCAGGCTGAACTGCTGAACTCTGGGTGAGAGAGAGAGGCTTGGCTGCTGGTGAGGCCCAGAGAGAGAAGCAGTGGCTGATGACCCTGCTTCTCTGTCCAGGCCTTGTCAGCAGCTGCTGCCACTACTGATCAGCCCCACTTCTCTCTCTCTGAGAGGTCAGCAGTTCAGCCCACTCACCTGCTGCATGTGCAGCCTGGCTTTTGGTCGAGCCTTCAGTTGTTTTTGATGTTACAACCCTGGCTCTTTATATATATATATATATAGATAGATAGATAGATAGATATATGATAGATAGATAGATAGATAGATAGATAGATATTCAGAATATATACTCTGAATAGCCTTACAGAATATTATACCAAAAACTCGTATTTCACAATTTGTCAAGAAGCCTTATTCTCTTTAAAGGAAATTAGGCTCAAATCTAAAATTTAAGGAGAAAAACATCAATCCTATACATCATCCCTAATATTATATGTATTCTGGTATAGAGTCAAGGAAATACATAAATATGAAGCATGAGCAGAAGTCATGAGCTTTAATCTGTAAGTCATTCATGAGTCAATGAATTTAGCATATAGACAACATTAGCATAATGAAAAAACGAACTTACTAAGTCTTTGTAACAAAATATAATTTTTCTTGGGTCAAGGTTTATAATTTGGGTTTCTTTCAGAGATGGGATGATACAAAGTGACAGTACAGCAGTCCAGGACCCTATGATAAGTGAAGATATTTGATAGTAAATATTCTACCTACCAAACACTCTTCTGCTCAAAATCTCCCTTTGCACCATCTCTCTCCCTCCTTTCTCCCACTTCTATGCTGGCTTAAACACAGTTAACTGAAGTACAAACTCCTATCTGCCGATATATAGTTAATGCTCATAGCCTTGGAACTGTGAAGCCCTAGGAATCTGCCTTAACCATTAAAAATAGAATTTAAGAGAAACCAATTTCTTTTCAAAACTTACAGATCATCTAAAAGAACATCGATATCTCTGAAAGAGTCATGCATTTGGAAAAATATCATTTTTCAACTTTTGACAATCTTAAAAATTGCTATAGCATGTAAAAATACAAGCATGCCAATACGCTGGTTGTAAGGGAGCAATGGAGTCTAAATCTTTTGGCCAACAAGCAACTTCTGTGTCAAAAGGTAGTATTTTAAAATCAATATCATGCCCATTGTAACTCCCATTTTAAAATGAAACATAAAACTTGTATTTTCTCTTTATAAAATGATATGAGTCAGTATTTTGACTAGAGCCACAAAATTCAACAAGGACCCTGCAAATAAAATATATGCAGGCCTTTTGGTTCCATTTCAATAGACTATTCTGAAAAGCGTTGCGAGTGTTTATTTTATTTTTCATGTTTTGGAAAAAATTAAAAAGTGTTCTGGTTACAATAACAAACCAACTCTTCTGCAGTGGAACCCTCCAGCAAAGGCTTAATATAACTGATTTGTCAAAATCAACACTCCTGCTAATCTTTCCCACCAGTGTCAAATGCTGAGAGCTATCTCCTATTCATTTTGTTGTGCAGTGTAGGGAGAAAGGTGGATACTGGGCCGAAAGTAAGCTTGAATAAAATGGGCTCTTTGAGCACAGTTACAAGAATAATTAGAAAATCATCTGTGTTTTATGAGCTTTCTTTTGTAACCTCTCTTTGCTGTACTGCTTACTTGAATGCAAATTATTCATAATTTCATTGCACTAGTTAATGAATGTTTTAAGACTGCAAAAGTGTTTTCTATAAGTGTCAAAATGTTATGTTTTTCTGTGCTATACAGTCAGGGTGAAGTGAATAAAATATTAAATATGAAATCCTATGAAAGCTTTAAAATAATATTATTATTACTACCACTTAACCTGAAATAAAAGAGTTTAAGCCAGAGTGTTAATATTATTTTAGTCTATAAATATTCTACTTAAAGAAAAAATTGTCTTTGTGAAGTTTAAGAAATCATATGGCAACTGTATTTGTTTTAATTCTACCAACAAAAATAGTATTTTCTATAATGTAATGACCAAGAATATAACTATTAACTAGTATATCTTTTTCTGTTGAATACATGTGAATTGATATATGCAAACATATATTCATAAATCTGTGCATGTCTGTGTGTGTAGGGACATGTTATAATTAAATTAATTTTAATGTAAATACAAGTTCAATAACTCTGCGAGTGCCTCACAATAGAAGAGAATGTGAAAACCAGAAAAATACAAATTATGATGTGTTTAAATATGCATCCCTATTATATTGAAAATTATTAGCATTATTCTTTGCACTCTTGATAAAGGGAAATTCCAAGTGAGAATCTCCCTATTGTAAATATGTGTCTATTTAGGTTCATAAACCATACAAGGTAGATAATTAGAAAAAAAAGTGTCAAAGATGTAGGTAAAATAAAAATAAAGGAGTCTAAGTTTTCTGAATAGAATTTTCTACTTTTACTAAAATTATATGGAAATTAAAGTTATTTAGATGATCAAATCATGAAAATTAACCTGAATATTTGTGTTTGCATGTAAAAAATAAAAAAATTAAAATGAGGTATTGTTTTGCTTTTTTTTTTGAGAATTTAGACTTCTTGGTTAATTGGCATGTAGTACAACAAAAATATAAAAGAAAAAAATAAGTGTTAGGAACACTGGGTTCAAGTCAGAAAAACCTGTGTTCCAGAACCATGTCTTCTACGTATTAGCATAATTAAAGCTTTATTTGTTATCGTTATCTAAGACAGGGGACTATTAATATAATGCTTCTTATCATTGTTAGGAAGTTTAACCATTCTCTTAAGATTCTCATTCACCTTTTTCTCCAGCAATTACTGGAAGTATACTATGATTTCTTCAGATCTTTACAACTTCTCTTCTGTTGTGTACCGTGTTCTCTCTCTCTCTTTTTCAAATCTATCTTTTTGTTGGAAGTATTACAGAGGTCTCCTTTTTTTCCCCATTGACCCCTCCACTCCACACCCACCCCTCCCAGGCCTTCACCATAGTATTGTCTCTGCCCATGGACTATGCATAACTATAATAATAAAAGCATAATATGCTAATTAGACCAGACAGCTGAATGACCTTTTGGACACCATTCCAGACGTCCTTCCGGATAAAGCCGCTATGGTGGGGGCTGAGGCAGAGGCAGTTAGGGGCAATTAGGCAGGCAGGCAGAATTGTTAGGGACAATCAGGCAGGCATGCAGGCAAGCAGTTAGGAGCCAGTGGCCCCAGATTGCAAAAGGGATGTCTGAGGGGTCCCGGATTGTGAGAGGATGCAGGCTAGGCTGAGGGTCTTCCTCCTCATACATGAATTTTATGCACCAGGCCTCTAATTCTATATAATAAAAGCCTAATATGCTAAGTGTCTGGTTGTCTGTTCAACCAATCAAAGCATAATATGTTAATGATATGCTTAGGCCACTCAACTGCTTGCTATGAGGTGCACTGACCATGATGGGGCATTCAGTTGACTGGTTAACCAGTAGCTATGATGTGCACTGACCACCAGGGGGCAGATGTTGTGACTGGTAGGTTAGCTTGCTTCTAGGGTCTGGCCCATAGGGACTGAGTGAGACATGCTGGGCATGCCCTAGAGCCCTCCTGCAGTCCCTCCCTGGCTAGCCAACATCCTGTGTCCCTCCCTGGCCACAATCATGCACCAGTGGGGTCCTCTGGCCTGGCCTGCACCCTCTCGCAATCCAGAATCCCTTGGAGGATATTGGAGAGCCAGTTTTGGCCAGATCCCACAAGCCAGACAGAGGGACCCCACTGGTGCATGAATTTAGGCACCGGGCCTCTAGTATGCATATAAGTTCCCAACCTATATTCATAGCAGCACAATTTACAATATCTAAGATCTGGAAACAGCCCAAGTGCCCATAAGTCAATAAATAAAGCTGTGGTACATTTATACCATTGAATACTATGCATACAGTAAAAAAAGAAGGATCTCTTATCCTTTGAGACGGCATGGAGGCCCTGGAGAGTATTATATTAAGCAAAATAAGCCAGTCAGAGTAAGATAAGTATCTCATGATCTCATTCATATGTGGAATCTAATGAACAAAATAAACTGATGAAAAAAAATAGATCCAGAGACATAGAAGCATGGAACAGATGGGTGAATCTCAGAGGGAAGGGGGAGAGTGGGTGGGGAGTGATCAATCAGAGAACTTATATACATACTAAACACTTGATGCATGAAATTTGTGCAAGAGTAAGCTTTCCCTTCCCAGGCTGCCAGCAGCAGCTTCCCCCCAGCACCTGGGACCCGGGTTTCCCTCACAGAAGGAAGCCCCACCCACCCACTGCAGCCTGCTGGTTGTTCGCCTGGGCCTCCTTCTGTGAGGTGATCAAGGGGCAATGGCCAGGCCCCTGACCAATCGCATCGCACCCGCCTTGGCTGGCCTGGTACCAGTATGTGTCATAGATTGATCCCGGATGGTCGTTCTGCTGTTCAGCCGTTCGGTTGATTTGCATATTATGCTTTTTTTTAAATATATATAGGATATACATAGTGCAGTGATCTCTTTTTAGCTTGTGTAAAACTCAGCACTTTTGTTTTTGATATATAGAGTTTGGGGCTATAGTGTTTGTTGTTACACTCAATGATTAGTGTTCAAGCTTATCTTTCCTCCAATTGACTTACCAAATTGGACAGTCAGACTGAGAAATGAGTGTGTGTCCTAGGTGATATCTGCTCAGTCTCTTATAACATGGAAAACTGTTGATTCAGAGTGAGTATGACTGAGCAAGAACATCATTATCATTATTACAAAACTTATATAGAGCTTAACCACTTATGCCAGGCACTATTCTAAGAACAAATTTTTTAAATATCTTAATTATTTCAACAACTCAATGAAATAGATAACATTATTTTATCCATGTTATATATGATGAGTCTGAGGCACACAGAGGTAAGGTATCTTACTCAACACCACACAGCCATTAAATGATAGAACCTGAATTCAAGCTCAAACAGCAATGCAGTGGCTCCAGATCTGTTGGTCTACACATTACACTATTCAGACTTTCATGATGATTTAGGAAGAATGAGAAATACACTGGTGGGATATTTTTAAAGCTGTTGTACATATTATAACCTGATTTGATGATGTGGATCCTGACAAAGGCAAATTGTAGATAGCACTGAATCCATTCTCTGAAAACTTCTGCTCCAATATCTAGACTGTCTGGCACCAACCATCAAAGTAATGAGGCCTTTTCCAATGGGAATATTGAATTATTGGTGCATTTAACTTTACTAATACCTAAGGGTTTTCCAAGATGACCGTATGAGTGTTAAACTGCATCTGTATTCAAAGTTTCCTTCTGATTATGGAGGGAATTTACAAATGACTTTCTGTCTCTGCATAATTTAAATTGTGTAAATAAAATTAGTAATAGTAATAATCTACACCTATATCAACAGCAATATACTCTATCCCGTGGTGTACTCATAATTTGTTTTATCTCAATAAATTTAAAAAAACTTAAAACCTTTTAGTCTTTCCATAGTAGAAGCAATATATGTAAACACAATACACATATTTAAATAACTAGTGAGTATATTTTATTTTAAACCTATATGCTCGGTATTAGAGGGACACCATGTATGCTACTCATTGAGATAGGCAATGTATGGCACCTACCTCTTGACAACTCTAAATATGTGGTCCATCATAGACAGTTACTTAATTTTCTATACCAATGTCCTTGGAGAATTAGTGCATGTTTTTATCTCAAGAAAATGGAGAATCTTATACTGCCTTTTCCTCACCATTTAGATGAAAGTCTGCTGTCTTATTACTTGTTATTGAGAAGAGTAGAAGAGGAAATATATCATAATTATAAAATTGTAGTAATTATAATTTGTTCATCATTTCTAAGGAACCAGGCACCATTTTAAAAAATACATAATCTTAGTTAATTTTCACATTTATAATAAAAGCATAATATGTTAATTAGACTGGACATCCTTCCTTTTGGACAGAGCTGTGGCAGTTGGGAGCCAATGTAGAGGCAGCCACAGCAGCAGCGGGGCCAAGGCCCTTGCACAAATTTCATGCATTGGGTCTTTAGTATTAAGTATAAAAATCATTTGTAGGATTAACAAGTATTATTGACCATATACAGATAAGGACACAAAATTGCTTGTCAGGCAACTTTCTCAGGGTTATTCAGCTAGCCTACGGCCGAAATGGTTCTAGAACTAAGCCTCTCCGCTTAATTCATACTTCCTGTATTGCTAAAGGACACACATGTACAGCTGTAAGTTACAAAGAGAAACTACACCTAAGTATGCTTCTCTGCCTTACATCATGTCCTATTTAAGTATCCATGCCTTATTTTTTTGAACAGCATTATTGAGGTACAATTGATATGCAAACACTTCACATATGTAATGGACCCATGCCTTGTCAATGTCAGCTGGTAGGGGAAGGAGGCATTGGGGAAAGAAAGGCAATCACAGCTTTTGTACACACTCAAAGTATTGTTCTATGTACTTCTATGAAAGAAAAGGGCTGTTTCTTAAGGAGGGGCCAACTTCTCCTTTAGTGTACAGCCCTGATGCTCACATTCTACATTTCTTCATGGAAAGATTTGGACCACAAATGGTCATGTACTTTCTACTTATAGTCATGACTTTGACAATTCACTTTCTGAAGAGGAAGGAAGTACTATATACACTGAGTGGCCAGATTATTATGATCTCTGAATGCATAATAATCTGGCCACTCAGTGTGTGTGTGTGTGTGTGTGTGTGTGTGTGTGTGTGTGTGTGTGTGTGTATTAGAGGCCCGGTGCATGAATTCGTGCATGGGTGGGGTCCGACCAGCCTGGCCAGGGGGAGGGGAGGGGACATGAGCAGTTGCCCAGCCTGCCTGCTGGTCGAACTCCTGGTCGAGAGGACAATTTGCATATTAGCCTTTTATTATATAGGATATACACTGAGTGGCCAGATTATTATGCTTTCAGAGATCATAATAATCTGGCCACTCAGTGTATATTATTACAGTTACAGATGTTTTAGCGCATTATGACATATATTTTCTGTTTTGTACTTTCTATCCCTCCAAAGGGAAAAGTTTCTAATATTATAGAACCTGTACTTGCCAATGGAAGCATTCTTTTTGATAACATTATTTAATTTTTGGTTCTCTCACTACACACACACACACACACACACACACTTGTACATGTGCAGACCCTCCCACAAATTCAGAAAATAAAACTTTTAGTAATTATATGTTGTTGTTCAGTAATAAAAAATTATGTCCCACTTACATGGGTGAATGTGAAATATATTATAGCCATACTTTCTAAAATATCACAAAAATTCACCTTTTCACTTATATAGAATATTTAAAACCTAATCTATAATAATAAAAGCATATTATGCAAATCAACTGAATGTTCCAACAATGGAACAATTGTTCGGACGACAATGCTATGACACCCACTGGTGCCAGGCCAGTCTAAATGGGTGCAATGTGATTGGTAGAGGGCCTGGCCATTGCCCCATGATCGCCCTGCAGAGAGAGGCCCAGGCCAACAACTGGTGAGCTGCAGCAGGTGGGTGGGGCCTCCCTCTGTGGGGGCGATCCATTGCAAAACCCCAGCCCGTTTGGCCAGGCCTACCTCTTTGGGGTGATCCATCACAAGGATCCCCCACAGGCCAAGCTAAGGGACCCACCCTCCACCCCACCCCCACCGAGTGCGCAAATTTCATGCACCAGGCCTCTAGTATAATATAAAATGGCTATCTCAATTACTTTATATCAGGTGATAGGAATAGAAATGTATGCATTGTATGTAATGAATGAGTTAATTTTTAATTTATATAATCTTATTTAATCCTATAAAATGGAAGTTATTATTTCTATGTTAGAGATGAAGAAATGCAGTTGTACAAAGTTTAGGTTAATTCTTAAATTCTACAAACGGTGGATAATGAAACTAAAATTTGAACTAGGACTGTCTGATTTTAATGTACTTGTTTTTAACTATGAATTACAGAGAGCAGGCTTGGGAGCATAAAAATGTATTCTCTGAAGAGCAGGTTTGAATTCCATCTCTGGCTCATTCACAAATGTGTGCTGGAAAATCCTGTTAGTATGGTATAGTGGGGAAAAAAGCATCAAAATCTGGATAATAATTTTTTGAATATTTTTATTTAGCATTAAATCTAATATGAGCAACTGTAATGTTTATTTAGTCATCCACATTTCAGGGCATAAAATCAGTGACTTTTTATCAAAATTATATCTAATAGCCCAGCCAGCATGGCTCAGTGGTGAAGCGTCAACCTATGAACCAAGAGGTCAGGGTTCAATTCCTGGTCAAGTTAAATGCCCTGGTTGTAGGCTTGATTCCCAGTGTGGGCATGCAGGATTCTCTTTCATCATTGATGTTTCTATCTCTCTCTCCCTCACCTTCAATTTTATATATATACTGTAAATATATATATATTTACATATATATAATTAATATATAATATATATAATATATATAATTAAGGTATATCTAATCTGAGATTATCTATTATCTCTCTATCTATAACCTATCTATCAATCTATCTATAGAGAGAGATGCAACTAAATAATTGGTACATTTTATTTCAAAATTTAAAAAGTAACAGACAATAAAAAGTAAATTAAAAATCCCATATTTTACATACTATATTTTTTCTCATGTAATCAATAGAATAGATACTTTAATTCATGACCAGGCTAAGTTTAGTATTTAAAAAATCTATTATAGAAAACTAAATAAGATATAGAATTTAAAAACCTATATGCAACTATCTATCTAAATTTTTTGAGATGTAATTCATTTTGTACTAACTTTTGTTGGTTATCTCCAACCCTCACTCTTACCTTTATGTGTGGTTTTCAGGTCATACTTGTTTGAAGAAATTACCTGATGAACTTAGTATTCAACAGAATTTAAGATTTAACTATCAACTTGAAAGAAAAGTCATAATTCCTTTGCTAATAAATTCCAAATATGTGCAAACATAATCTCTTTGTCTTTCCATACAGTTTCACTTGAATTTGAACCACTATACAAAGTCTTTGTGATACTATAAGACCTTGTATTCTATCAATATTTGGCATAATTTGTGAGGAAATAATTATTCTTCATATTTTTCATTTTAGTAAGTGGAGATCCAGTAAGTTTAAGTACCTTTATCAAAATTACAAAAACAGTGAGAGTGAAAGACGTCACCTAGTATAAAAGTGGTCTTCCCCTCTCTATTCCTAAGATTCTCTGACTCAGGCAGTGTCCTTTCTCAGTCTTTATTTACTTCAGTGTCCACAGTGACTGTCAGCAGGACCTCCAGTTTTAACTTTTACCGAGTGCTGCCCACAGCCTGACCTCCAGTTGTCCTTTTGCATGCGTCTTTCCTGTATCTATTTTGTCATGAAAACACTTCATCTCTCTTGCATACCAGTGTTACATGAGGTTTCAAACTGTATTCCATGGGGTTTAGAATTATACTTGGATTCTACTACAATCACATTTAAAAAATCAAAGTTTGTTTTTTTTTAAATGTGAATATCACTCTTAAACATTTATGAATATATACTTTCATCTTAATGTGTCAAATATTTCTAAAATGTTCTCACCCAAAACAACCAATTAAGAAATCCAAAATTATTTATGCCAATACTATTTAGGTATTTGGGGAGAAAAACACACAGACATGCCTCTTTTCTAAAGTTGCTTTCACCCAAGGCAACTTCGAACTGCATGCATTGTAAAAATAATATCCCATACACTGGTGCCACTTCATTTCACCTTATAGACTTCAGGGTGTCACTGTCCAATTTCTGTAGAGGCTCTGATACCATCCGTTTTTATTCTACAGCAGATTCTCTTTAGCTCATAGTTAGCATTTCCATTCTCTGATACAAAACTCCCTCAAGGTCTTTTATAAATATAAAAGCTTTTCTTGTTTCTGTCCAAAACCTCTTTGAACATATTTTCAAAGCTATTTGTTTAAAGCTTTGCATTTTAACTTAGCACCAATGTATAAATATATAATAATGTCTTTTTTTAAGCAGAATATATTTAGACGATAATTTTGGAATCTAGACAACTGGAAAGCAAATCTTGACAAATCTGTATTTTATATGTTCTCCAATGAAAAGTTAGTGGGTGTGTATATTTGATGAGTTTTATTTTGTAATCAATAAATTGATTACATAGAGATAAAAGTTAATATTTAAAATGGCTTATTTTCTTTACCCTCTATAATGTATAATAATATAAACTAGAACTCTTAATGTAAATTTAAGCAAAATAAGTAAAAAGAAGGTAAATAAAAAGACAAAAATCACAGTATGAAAATATCTATTGTTAAGAAACATAAATAAATTGATTTATATTAGAACTAGAAGCCCAGTGCACAGAATTCATGCATGGGTAGGGTCCCTAGGCCTGGCCAGAGATCAGGGCTGATGGGGTCTTCTGGCTGCTAGCTGGAGACTTCCTTCTGGCTGCCCACTGGGGCCTTCCTTCCCCCAGACGCTGGCTGCTGGCCAGGGCCTTCCTTCATTCTGCACCACCCCCTAGTGGTCAGTGCACATCATAGTGAGCAATCAAACTCCCGGTCTCCTGGTCAAACTCCCAAGGGGACAATTTGCAAATTAGGCTCATATATATACATATATATATACATATATATATATATATGTATATATATGTGTATATATATATGTATATGTATATATATATATATCACTTTGTTAGTAAGAAAAAAAAAGTCTTAGGTTAATTCTGTTATAAAGTTAAAAATGATACAAAATCAAGTATTCAACTATTTGCATGCATGGGCTATCTTACAAATTATTCTGTCATTTAAAACTATATTAACTTTTCTAAAAGGTAGTTTCTTAATTAATTTTTATTCTCTAATTAACATCTAGGAGGAAAAATATATTCCATAGACAGAGATATGTGATTATGAGAAAACAATAAATCTTTGGAAATATATTGTTCTTTACTTCATAAAGTTTAGCAAAATAAATTCAAAATGACTTGTTAAAAAAAAATCACAAAATGACACAAACATCCCAAAGTTGTTGACCAAAGTTAGGAAAGTCCTATTTAACCAGATCTAAAAAATACCTCACCAAACAAAACAAAACATATATTGAATTAGATTGATATAACTACATATATAACTCTTATAGGAGAAAATTTTTAATTTTTTATACTTTGTACTTCAAAAGCACTTTAGATGTAAAAGAACCCTGGAAAAATATTTATAGCATACGTGTATAAACAATTTTTTTCATTGCACATGTGATTATTACAGGAATGAAAAAATAACTTCATTCTGGCCAACATATATTGGCCTCTTATTTTTTTTCACATGAGGCTTTTAGTTTATTATAGCCATTTTTTATTGTTGATGGTATTACTGATATCCCTTAGTCCCCCTCCCTTTTGTCCTCATCTACCCAGCCCCACCACACTATTCTTCATGTCCATGGGTTATGAATATATGTTATTTGGTTAATTATAATCTTGATATTATTGATATGTAGCTTCTTTTACATTTCTATAATGATAATAGAATAAAATTTCTCAGCATTCCCTTAGATAGTAGAGATACATTAGATCACTGTTAGAAAATATATAAACTCGCTTAGAGAATCCAAGATGGTGGTGTAGGTAAACACCTAAACTGCTGCCTCGCACAACAATTTCAAAACTACAACTAAAAGACAAAATGTCTATCACCCAGAACCATGGGAAAGCTGGCTGAGTGGAAGTTCTACAACTAGAAGGAAAGAGAAAAGAACATTGAGACATGCACAAGTGATGAAAAGCTGAGGTACACAGGCGAGTGATCCGGGCTGGCGGCAGGCATTGCTTTTTTCAACCCAAAGGGAGACAAGCCCCCAATTACTCTGAAATCCAGTTTCTGGGGAGACGCGGGTGACCCAAACTCCTACGGGGAGAAGCTGGACTGTCTGCCATCGGGTCGGAAAGTGAGGGGGGCTTCCTTGCAGAGCTGTGCGCAAGAATAATTGTTTACTGCGCTGGGGCATGGGACGCAGTCAGAGACACAGAGCCAGCTAACTAGCAGCCATCCCTGTTTGCCACGCTCTAGCCTAGTGACGCCCTGAGACCCCGCCCCACACAACCTACAAATCCACCCAAGCTCCAAGCAGCAGCGTTAGCATAACAAAGGCCTGCCCTATCGCAGCTTAACCTAGCAAACTTGCAGCCTGGTTCACACAGCTCCAAAACCTCCAAACCCCAAGCAAAGAGGAGAAAACTGTAGCTCTCGCTGTAGCTCCTGCTGGGTGGCCTCAGACAGTAGCTGACCTGCACCCCATTGGAGATCCAGAAGCCAGTATACCAAGTGGTCAGTGTGAGAAACCAGATTTCAATTCCTCAAATCCATAAGTGACACATTCAAGAGGCAGACTCAGCGAGCACCAAAGCCCCACTGAAACAAGTCCTGCACCATAAGCGTGTCTCCAGCACAGCAGTTCTTCCATTATAGACACAGTGAGCTGATTGGCCTGAAGGTCAATTCCTCCCAGCGTACCAACAGCAATTAAGGCTTAACTACACCAAGACTTTGCACTCAGTCCACCAAGAGCGTCCACATAAGGTGATTGGGGAGGCTGAGCTACTGCCCCCTATAGGTCACCTACCACACAAAGCCACTCCATCAACACAGGGAAGCAGCCAAAATGCGGAGACAAAAAAACATGTCACGAATGAAAGAAACAGAGGAAAGCAAACTACTGGATGACGTAGAGTTCAGAACCACATTTATAAGGTTACTCAAGAATCTTCTAAAAACCGCAGAGAAACTTGATGACACTTCTGAGGAGCTTAGTGAGACCTTCAAGGCCCTTAATGAGAATGCCAAAAAAATGGAAAAGGACCAGTTAGAAATGAAGCATACACTGTCTAAAATAAAGAATATACAGAAACTCAACTATAAATCAATGTACCCCAAGAATCTAACCAAAGATCTGAAATATAAGGAAACAAAAAACACCCAACCAGAAAAACAAAAAGAAAAAAGAATCCAAAAATATGAAGATAGTGTAAGGAGCCTCTGGGACAACTTCAAGCATACCAATATCCTTATTTTTGGGGTGCCAGAAGAAGAGAGAGAGCAAAATACTGAAAACCTATTAGAAGAAATAATGACAGAAAACTTTCCCTACCTGGTGAAAGAAATAGACTTGCAAGTCCAGGAAGCATACAGAACCCCATACAAGAGGAATCCAAAGAGGACCACACCAAGACACATCATAATTAAAATGCCAAGGGCAAAAGACAAAGAGAGAATCTTGAAAGCAGCAAGAGAAAAATAGTTAGTTACCTACAAGGGAGTATCCATACGACTGTCAGCTGATTTCTCAGCAGAAACTATGCAGGCCAGAAGGGAGTGGCAAGAAATATTCAAAGTGATGAACAGCAAGAACCTACAACCAAGATTACTCTACCCAGCAAAGCTATCATTCAGAGTTGAAGGTCAGATAAAGAGCTTCACAGACAAGAAAAAGCTAAAGGAGTTCATCACCACCAAACCAGGATTACATGAAATGCTGAAAGGTATTCTTTAAGAAGAGGAAGAAGAAGAAAAAGGTAAAGATAAAAATTATGAACAACAAAACGACATCAAATACATACCTACCAACAAGTGAATCTAAAAATCAAGTGAATAAAAAATCTGAAGAACAGAATGGAATGGTGAATATAATAGAATCAGGACATAGAAAGGGAGTGGGCTGACAATTCTCAGGGGGAAGCAGGTGTGAGTGGTGCGGGAAGAGATTGTACAAAAATCTTACTCCTATGGATGAAGACAGTGGCAGGGGCTAAGGACATGGGGTAGGGTGGGGTGGGGAATCAGGTGGAGGGGAACTATAGGGGAAAAACAAAAAGAGGAACACCTGTAATCTGAACAAAAAGATTTATTAAAAAAAAAAAAGAAAATATATAAACTCTCCTTCCCAATATCCATGGGAAAACACTAAAAAAAATGACTATATATTAGTGAGTTTTCAATAATATATAGAGAAATTGTTAAAAAAAAAAAAGGTGTGAGTCAGTTATAAGTTGATAGAAATGGGAAAAAAATGAGTAATGTATGAGAAACTTTGAGAACAAGAAATTGTAAAACTTGACATTTGAGTATATGGCATAGTGTCAGTCACATGTGACAGAGAAAAGGTGTATATCAATATAGACAGAATATAGTTAGAATGGTGATTAGTTAGTAAAATTGGGGTGGCAAATGTTATGCAACAGCAACCTAACAATGATAATAGAAGTGGAAGACAGCATGGTTGCCTGTGAGCATTTTTATTTAAACAACTGATACTTCAGTAAAGTATCAAAATATTTAAAATAATAATGACTAGTTCATATTTATATATGCTAGGCATTCTAATAAATGTAATATATGTGCTTTCTTACTTAATCTTCATCATTGTATGGAGATGGAAATGTTCATTATAGTAATGAGAAAGTTTTTATTTCTTGCCTAAATTCAGAAACAGTAAGAAGTGGGGTCAGAACTAAATCAAATGTTGTCAAATAGGAGAAACCAAGATGGCGGCATAGACAAGCACCTAAACTGCTGCCTCACCCAACAATTTCAAAACTACAACTAAAAGACAGAACGGACACCATCCAGAACCACAGGGAAGCTGGCTGAGTGGAAATTCTACAACTAGAGGGAATGAGAAAAGCTCACAGAGAACTGGAAGAATGGCAGAGGGTTGAGGTACCGCAAAAGATCTTTGTGTGCACAGAAAGGAAGGGCGGCTGAGAGCCTGGCTGACTTTCTCTGGTGGGAGGGTGAAGGAAGCCCCCAACTGCACTGAACCCCAGTTCTGACTTCACTGATTCCTAGTTCCGGGCGAAACCCTGTGGACCTAGGCTCCACAGGGGGAGTCTGAATTGTCAGGTAGAGAGAAAGGCACTCGGAGACTCGGAGATCTGAGGGGGTAGCCACGGCAGGCAGGGATCTGGAGGCATGCATGTGCCAGTGCGCACAAAGACTGTGGAGGTTGCCATAGGCTTTCCCTAGCAGAAGGGAGTCAGAAGCTCCTGAATGCACTGAACTCCAGTTCTGACTGCACTGAACCCTAGTTCCAGGCGAGCCCCTGGAGACCCATGCTCTTGCAGGGGGAATCTGGACTCTAGGGCGGAGGCTTGGGAGCCGGGGAAGCCAGAGTTCTGGAAGTGAGTGTGTGCACACAAGGGCAGGGCTGACGGGAATCCAAGACTGTCTGCTCCGCGCTGAGACTCCACCCCATCCAAGCTGAGCACAGAGGCTTTTGCAGTTTGGAAAGTCTGATCCTATAACGCTGCATCCAGCACCGAACTTCTCCCAGTGTAGACATAGCTGATCCTCACAGTCAACTGGCCTGGAGGTCAATTCCTACCAGTGACACCAACAACAATCAAGACTTAACTACAACAAGGCTGTACACACAGTCCACAAAAGGGTGCACCAAGAGTATCCACCTCAGGTAACTGGGAGGCCGACCCACTGGGCCATATAGGAAACCTAGCACACAAAGCTACCCTACCAACTCAGGGAAGCAGTGAATATGCGGAGACAAAGAAACTGATCACAAACAAAAGAAATGGAGGAAAACAAACAACTGGATATAGAATTCAAAACCATGGTTATAAGGCTTTTCAAGAATATCCTAGAAAAGGCTGATAAATATAATGAGACCCTTGAAGATATGAAAAAGGACCAACTAGAAATAAACATACACTGACTGAAATAAAAATATTATACAGAGACCCAACAACAAACTAGAGGAATGCAAGCATCAAGTCAAAGATTTGAAATACAAAGAAGCAAAAAACACTCAACCGAAAAAGCAAAAAGAAAAAAAAATCCAAAAAGTTGAAGATAGTGTAAGAAGCCTCTGGGACAACTTTAAGCGTACCAACATCAGAATTATGGGGGTGTCAGAAGAAGAGAGAGAGCAAGATACTAAAAACCTATTTGAAGAAATAATAACTGAAAACTTCCCCTACCTGCTGAAAGAAAAAGACTTACAATGATTGGAAAAATAAACTCAGAGAAGTGTGTTTAGAGTAGCAAAAGAATATAGAAGTGCACAGAACCCCAAACAAAAGGAATCCAAAGAGGACCACACCAAGGCACATCATAATTAAAATGCCAAGAGCAAAAGACAAAGAGAGAATATTAAAAGCAACAAGACAAAAACAGTTAATTACCTACAAGGGAGCACCCATAAGATTGTCAGCTGATTTCTCAACAGAAACTATGCTGGCCAGATGGGAGTGGCAAGAAATTTTCGAAGTGATGAACAGCAAGAACCTACAACCAAGATTACTCTACCCAGCAAAGTTATCATTCAGAATTGAAGGGCAGATAAAGAGCTTCACAGATAAGAAAAAGCTAAAGGAGTTCATCACCACCAAACCAGTATTATATGAAATGCTGAAAGGTATTCTTTTAGAAGAGGAAGAAGGAAAAGGTAAAGATAAAAATTATGAACAACAAATATATATCTATCAACAAGTGAACCTAAAAATCAAGGGAATTAAAAACCTGAGGAACAGAATAAACTGGTGAATATAATAGAATCAGGGGCATAGAAAGGGAGTGGACTGATAATTCTCAGGGGGAAAGGGGTTTGGGGGGTGCAGGAAGAGATGGACAAAAATTGTACACCTATGGATGAGGACAGTGGAGGGGGAGGTAAGGGCAGAAGGTGGGGTGGGAACCGGGTAGAGGGGAGCTATAGGGGGAAAAAGGAGAAACAATTGTAATAATCTGAATAAAGATTTATTAAATAAAAAAATAATTTAAAAATCTTACATATAAAATAAAAATGTTGTCAAATATAGGACTTCCTGGCCTGAAGAATTAAAAGGAATGAATGAGAACAATTTCATAAATTACTTTTATGGACGAAGTTTATTTATTCTTTCAGGAAACAGAGTATTTTCTCAGAAGAAGGGATGGAAATTAATAGGAATTAATTTTGCTTTTCAAAATAAATGCCATTGGCTTGCTTAATACTAGTGTCTGTGTGTGTGTGTGTGTGTGTGTGTGTGTGTGAGATCTAACATAATCAAAATGTTTTTATTGGAGATAGAAACCCGATGCATGAAAATTCGTGCAAGTGTAAGCCTTCCTTACCCCAGCTGCTAGCACTGGCTTCCTTCTGGCACCCGGGACCCGGGATGCTTCCCTCCTCTGGCCACCCGCAGGCACCCGGACCCAGGCTGGTTTCCCTCCACCCTGGCTTTGTCAGGAAGGATGTCCAGAAGACTTCTGGTCTAATTAGCATATTGCCCTTTTATTATTATAGATAACACACAATGTTAAATTTAGTCTCCCTACGTGTAGACGAAATAATAACACAAACAGGTAAATAATGAAATATCAAGAGATTCTAAATTATATGAAGAAAAAGTGTGGTAACAGTATACAGATTGACCATAGCCAGGAAAGGTGCAGCAATCATTCTGAGGAGGTGATCTCTGAGGTGAATAAGTAAAATAGAGAAGTGATCATGAGGTTATCTGGGAGAATAATGAATTTGGCAGGAGAACAGCAAAAGTATCCATTTCATAGCAAGTTTGCCCATGGTGTGCTCTAGAATTAGCAGGATACCCACGTGGCTGGAGCACAGTGAGCATGGAGAAATGTTATAGATGAAATGAGAGAAATGGTCAAAGCAAGACCAAGAAGGATCTTGAGTCACTGATTCTATAGTAAGAATGTTGATTTTATTTCAAGTGCTAAGAGAAGTGACTTGTGGAATTCTTAACAAGGACATGAATGGCATGATCAAATATATCAGTTGCATGTATCCTTACTACCTTTCGGACAGGGATAAATATTCATATACGTATATTTCAGGAGTTAATATCATTAAGCATGAATTTAAGCCTATTTTCCAAAGTCTAGACAAAGATATATATAAAGAACAGTACTTGAAGTACTGTTCTTTATATATATCTGAATATCAATATTCATAGAGGAAGGGCAAAGGAGAGATAGAAACATCAATGATGAGAGAAAATCATTGATCAGTTGCCTTCTGCATGCCTCCTACTGGGGATTTAGCCCACAACCCAGGTATGTACTCTTGACCTAAATCAAACCCAGGACCTTTCAGTCCATAGGCTGACACTCTATCCACTGAGCCAAACCATCTAGGGCAAATGTTTCTTGTATTACTTTACTCTTTAGGCCTAAAGTATTTTAGTATTTTCCATATGATTTATGTCAAATACCCCACTCCCTCTCTCACCATTAAATACATACATATATCATATAACATATATCATAACATAATACACTTATATGTACAGTGTATGTATACTTGTGGTATTTACAAAAACTAAGGAAATTAAGGTATGTGGGAAGCCACTGCTTGCCAATATTGTCAGTGCATCAAGGAATGCAGAAGGCCAATGGACATTGGGCGTTAGCAGGGCTGATGCTAAGCACCAATTGTTTTTGTTGAGATAGTGGTGACTCAAGGTAATTCCTTAACCTGATAATCCTTTTACTGTTTACCAAAATTTACCTTTGATATGCCTGTATGCATTGCTAAATGGCAAATGTGTATTCAAGTGTATAAAAAACAAACGGGATTGAGAAGTCAGGGCGTCTCCTCAAGAAAGAGGCTCTACGTGGCCCCCAATCCCTTTTAAATTCTTATTTCTTGTATACCATTTTCATTTGTGCAACGGCCCCTCCTTTAGATCCTGAACCCTAGCCATGAAGGTCGAGGAAAAGGTAAAATGTTTCAAAGAAGAATAGTCAACCCTTCTATGCTGTGGGGAATCAAGATGAAAAGTAAAAAGTATACAATGAATTTATGAACCTGAAAGTCAAGTGGCTACCTGAGAAAGGTTGGAAGTGTCATGAAGGTATAGAAAGATTTGAGAGAATTGGAAATAAGGCTATGGAAATATTAATTGGAAAAATAAACTCAGAGAAGTGTGTGCAGAGTAGCAAAAGAATATAGAAGCATCCAGCAGGGAACATGCAGGTCTAGTCAGGATCGGAGATACCTGCAGTAAACACAGAGAGACTTCAATAAAAAGGATTTTATTGGGAAAATAGAACTGAAGATTAGGAATAAAGAAGACTTGACAGATTAAGACAAATACCTGAGAATTTAGAAGTAGAGATTGAACATTGTTAAAAGTATGTGTGCTTCCTCCCACCACAAAAGGTGAAAAGAAGAGAGTGCTACGTGAAGATTAAGGTAAACTTTTTAGACTTGAAGGAAAAAAAAAATTGAGGGATAGAACCAGAAGAATGAATACATGGAACAGACTAACAACTGTCAGAGAGGAGGGCAGTGGGGAACACTGGAGGAAAGAAGGTGAAGGAATTAGCGAAAGAACATATATCATCACCCACAGACAGAGACAATAGTGTGATGATGGCCAGAGGGAAGGGGGTAGTGGAGTGAGGGCTGCAGAGAGGTGGGAAATGTGGGGGAATATAGAGACATCCATAATAATGTCAACAATAAAAATAAAGAACATGGCAGAACTGGTTATATGATTTTGGTTTTCACAATGAATTGAAAGACAAGATAATCAGCTGTAAGTAAAGCATGAAGGCACCCAGTTGGCATGGCTCAGTGATTGAACATTAACCTATGAACGAGGAGGTCACAGTTCGATTCCTGGTCACTTCAGGCCACATGACCAGATTGTGGGCTCCATCCCCAGCATGAGGTATGAGGTATATCTCATCATTGATGTTTCTATCTTCCTCTTCCTCTTCCTTCCTCTCTGAAATCTCTCTCTCTCTCTCTCTCTCTATATATATATATATATATATATATATATAGAGAGAGAGAGAGAGAGAGAGAGAGATAGATATATAGATAGATATATATATAGATATATATATATAATTTTTAAAAGAAAACAGGAGGGCAAAGAAGGCAAAGGACATTTCCAAAGTAATAAAAACAATGATTTTATAAAAAGTAACTTTCTAAAAAGCAGACTTCTCAAACAATATCTGGAATGAAAAACTTTTGCCAAAGATTTCTCATTTTACATTTTATTCCTTTTATACAAAAACTAGAGGCCTAGCACAAGATCAAATTGTGTGTGTGTAGGGTCCCCTAGGCTTAGCCTGACATTAGGACCATGTCCATCACCCCGTGATGCCTTGCATGTTCCATGGATGCTGCTGGTACCCTGCGATGCTCCCAGCTTGTGCCCTTCCCCTGCATACCACCTCCCCCAGCTGCCAGCAGCGTGCACCCCCACCCCTCCCCCCTTGGTAAGAGCACCTCTGCTCGCCATCTGGGGACCTGCACCATGCTCCCTACCCCTGCCTGCCCAGGCCCCATCTCCCACACCCTCTTCGCCATGCAGCCCTGTCTGCCAGCCCCAAGTGAGCCCCACCTCACCATGAGAGCCATGAGTCCCAGCCCACAAGAGGTGCCCCATGCACCTCCTGGTGGATTGGTTACAATGCCATCCATAGGCCGTGCCAACACCGTGCGAGCTACGAGCCCAACCTCTGCCATGCCAGCCCAGCAAGCCCTGTGTGAGGCCCGCATGAGCCTCACCTCACTGCGCGAGCCACAAGTCCCAGCTCACGAGAGGCGCTCCATGCACCTCCTGGTGATCAGTTGTTTGGTCATGATGCCATTCAGGTGTCACGACCACAGGCCTTTTATGATATAAACTAGAGGCCCAGTGCATGAAATTCATGCATATGGGGGGGTCCCTCAGCCCAGCCTGCACCCTCTTTAATCTGGGACCCCTTGAGGGCAGTCCGACATCCCTCTCACAATCCAGGACTGCTGGCTCCCAAATGCTCACCTGCCTGCCAGCCTGATTGCCTTTAACTGCTTCTTCCTGCCAGCCTGATCACCCCCTAACCACTCCCCTGCCAGCCAGATTGATGCCTAACTGCTCCCCTGCCAGCCTGTTTGCCCCTAACTGCCCTCCCATGCAGGGCTGGTACCCCCCAACTGCTCTCCCCTGCAGGACTGAGTTCCCCCTGCCAACTGCCCTTCCCTGCAGGCCTAGTCACCCCCAACTTCCCTCATCTGCCAGCCTGATTACCCCTAACTGCCCTCCATTGTAGGCCATAAAAATGTCTGAGATATCCTCCCAAATGCCCTCCCCTGCTGGCCTGATCGCCCACAACTGCCCTCCTTGAAGGTCTGGTCCCTCCCAACTGCCCTCCCCTGCTGGTCATCTTGTGGTGGCCATCTTGTGTCCATATGGGGCAGCCATCTTTGACCACATGGGGGTAGCCATCTTATGTGTTGGAGTGATGATCAATCTGCATATTACTCTTTTATTAGATAGGATAGAGGCCTGGTGCAAGGGTGGGGGCTGACTGATTTGCTCTGAAGGGTGTCCTGGATCAGAGTGGGGGTTCCCTTGGGGTGTGGGGTGGCCTGGGCAAGGGGCCTGTGGTGGTTTGCAGGCTGGCCACACCCCCCAGCGACCCAAGCAGAGGCCCTGGTATCTGGGATTTATTTATCTTCTATAATTGAAACTTCGTAGCCTTAAGTGGAGGCCAAGGCAGGCCAGGGCTTCAGAAGCTTGGCTTCCTCCATAGCTGGGGGCAACCCTAGCCTCCTGCTCTCTCCAGCTCTGTGGCTGCTGCCATTTTTGTTGGGATTTATTTATCTTCTATAATTGAAACTTTGTAGCCTGGAGTGGAGTCTGTGCTGGCCAGGGTGTGCGGAACTCTTGGCTTCCTCCATCGCTGGGGTAACCCAAGCCTCCCTCCTGCTCCCTCCATGGCTACTGTCATCTTGGTTGGGTTAATTTGCATACTTGCTCCTGATTGGCTGATGGGTGTGGTTTGGGGTATAGTGGAGTGATGGCTAATTTGCATATTACTCTTTTATTAGATAGGATAAAGTGATAGATTGCTTCAAGATGCAATAGAACATTTTGTCCTGAGTGAGCATGAGGTTTTCTGGGAAGACATCTCAATATGAAAGAGCCTCTACTCTAAGCCATAAAGAACAGCTAGAACCTGGAGATGAGACAATAGGAAAAGCATTGTTCTTAGCATGGATAGCAAAAAAAATAAAGGCTTGAAAGTAAAAATGTCTGAGATATCCTACTGTGTCATATTCACTGTGGGTAGGAGATGTCGTATTTGCTCTTCTTTTCTATCTTCTCAAATTGTGTGTGTGTGTGTGTGTGCATGTGTATAACTGTATGTGTGGAAACACTCATAGTTTCTAAAGGTAAAAATGATTATATATACAGGGTGGAGCAAAAGTGGATGTACAGTTGTGAATGTGCAACACACAGTTTATTCTGGTATTATTAATTATTGTATTACTTTCCATATGAACAACTATATATCTACTTTAGCCTCACCTTGTGTGCATGCACACATGAGTGTGTATGTGCATATGTTTATCCATCTGAGATTCACTTCAAAATTTTGAAAGTTAGAACCTAAGGGAATTGGAGCATTTTGCTAGTGTTGCCTGCCGTATGTGCCTAAGGGCAACATACACTTTTTAAGAGAGCAGAAGCTACATAATATCAACTTTTTAAAAATTCTTTCCTCAGCTCACCTTTAGACCAGAATCTCTTTTAGAGGCAGAGCTGTCTTTATAGTTATTTCAGAACAGTGTTCATAGTTGAAACATTAAAATGGTTTGTATTAAATGCACACATAATTTAAAGAAGAGTTAACGGAAAAATATTCCATTGTTACAGTTTTTAAGCCTCATGAATAAAAAGGTAGAATTATTTTAAAATCTAACAAAATATTCTCATTACATTTATTTTCGTTCCCGACTTCCTGACCCTGTAAAATACTCTTATCTATATGTCCTTAGCCAAAACCTCAATATAAATTACTTATTTTCAAATATATTTGTTGAATCATCATTAAATCTGTACAGATATATGTTTTATCTCTTTTGTGACATACTTCCTCTTCTTGAAAATAATTAGCAAGGTTGATAGTCAGTAAACACTATTGAAATGATCAAATGGATATGAATATTTATTAGTGACCTATCAAACTGTCATTGCAAGTTGCTTATATCTTTGAAGCTGGGAATACTTTTCTGGGGTAAATCCCTAAATATATTTGTGTTCAAGTGTCATGGAGAGATAGAGATAGATACATAGAGATAGAGATAGAGATAGAGATAGAGATAGAGATAGAGATAGAGATAGAGATAGAGATAGAGATAGAGGGAGATAGAGATAGAGAACATAAATATTAATCACACATGTGACTGAGCTACTGAAAAATAGAAATCTAATGACAAGTTTACTTTAAAAAATAGACTTAGCTTAAAGTGAAGCTGATTAGTTGCAAAGTATTTTGATATTCACATCACTGATTTCTGAACAAATGCTTATGAAGAAAATGAAGTTATATGAATGCAAAGTAAAAATGATGTTTCTATAAGAATTACAGTGCAGTAATGTGTAAATCTGCCATTACCCAAAATTAATTTTATACATGTCAAATATCTGTAAATACTCATAGAGGTGTATAAATATTTTCTTGCTATTTTAGACATACATAAATTTAGGTAGAGTGTATAATAGGTAGAGATTTTTGTGGTAATATTGAATATTGAAACACATTACAGGCTGAAGGAATTTATGCCAAAAACAAAATCTCATATTTTGAATATGTGTGCACTGTTACATTACATAGAGCTAAAGTGACAAAAGCCATATGCAGACAAACTCACCCAGAATTATTATTTCCAGATTGTCTGTTTTCCAATGTTTAGAATAAAAAAGAGTTTAGAGTAGTCAAAAATGTCTACAATAAACCCAATGGTAAAGATAGGTTGGGTTCTTGAAGCTTTATGGAGACAGATACTGAGCAGTAATGACACCAGTGGTCAGGGAAAAAGTTAAACATATGGACTCACTCTCAGCCATGGATCAGAGTACTGACTTTTCCCCCTGTGTCCTGGCCAGGAATTCTAAGTATAAAATATAAAATAACAACACATTTCGTTCAACAGAAGTGTAGTTTCAGACTCCCCTACCTCCCATACAAATTTAATATGTGCAATATGACTTACTGCTTCACTTTTATTTTTCTATATAACACACACCCAAAAGAATTATGAAAAAAATAGTTCAAAAGAAAAGAAAACAGTTTATAACTTGTAACATAGAACAGCTTCTCTGGTCCCTGACCACATTATGGTTTAAAAGATTTTTTTTTTTTATCAAACTCTCACCATTGCAAAGAAAAAGAAAGCTTTGCTTACCAGAGAGGAATAAAGCTTCAACCTTGCTCTAACGTTTTCTGCAGCTCTTGTTTGAAAAAGGAGAACCAAAGCAGCTTTGTGCATACAACTGATCTGGCTGATCTCCAGTCCCTGCACACAAAAAAACACAGTATAATTGGCTCTCAAAAAAGTGTTGTAAACATTCATCATGACGGCCCTTGCATGTTGAATCTAGTCACTGTTACCCTAGTAGACTTTTCCAAAGAGACCAATTTTACATTTCTACTTTCATTGCTTACTGTTTGCTTAGTTTTTCTATTTAATGCTGAAATTAATGTTGTGAAAAAAAAATTGTGAGTTCCAGCTCTACTACTATGTCTAGCTCTTGGGTTCTGAAAGTGTGATTCAAGACAAAAACAACAACAACAACAAAAACATTTTAAATCAAGACAACATTGATAAATACCTTTACTTGGCATCTCTACCTCTTTATTTTTAATTTTAACAATATTTATTCCATTACTTATAGGCTAACAATTATCTGGATGAAGTCTCTTTTATTCACTAATTGATAAAAGTCAAGTGAACATTGCACATCTCTGTGCAGAAGCCACATCAATAATGCCTACACATACCCTAGAGTCTGAGACCAACTGTGCCGGATTCCTTAGTCTCGTTAAATATTCCACTGTTCCCTTGCCCAAACCTTCAAAAGCGTTCAAACACAGTCACATCGTTTAATTTTTATGGGAACAATGAAAGGGTCACATAGCCTGGGCATTTTTCTTATTTTTAAACATTCAATTTTTATGGGAGCAGTAACTGATTTTAACTATGAGTGGCATATTCCTGTTACCAAGATTATGTGAACACTAGATCAAAAAATAAGCCTCAGTGAAAAAGAGTCTCAAATTGTATAACTTCTTATAATGATCTGAGCAGTACATTGATCATAGAACTATATGTAATCTTTGCCTGTTCCCCATGTGTACAAAGCCTGATGAGCAGTTATCAGCAGTGATACTGTTTAAAAAATATTAAATGCATGGATGTTTGTGTGTGTGTGTTTTTTTTTCATTTTAATCTAATATTTTTTTTCATTATACAAATTTAAAAAGTATAATAAAATAATTTATGACTATACAAATTATGGTCTATAAATCTTGAATATTGCAAATGATGACAACTTATGAGATATGTCTCCTGGAAGAAGTACAAATTTAAGTATTCAACAAGTGTAAAACTTTTCTATTCTACTGAACCTTTTAAAGAAATATTTTAATTACATTAAAATAACTTAGAACCACCTGTCTGGCATGGCTTAGTGGTTGAGTATCAACCTATGAACCAGAAGGTCAGGGTTTGATTTCTGTCAGGGCACATGTCCCTGAAGTGGACTAGATCCCCAGTGTGGGATGTGCAGAAGGCAGCCAATCGATTCTCTTTCATCATTGATGTTTCTATCTCCCCCTCTCCCTTCTCAGAAATCAATACAAATATATTTTTTAAAAATAACCTACTTTCCTTCAAAAGTCATAAGGATTGTAATTGAAAGTCAATATATTTGGCTTCTTGAACTAAAGTAAGTAATTTATGTTTTTGCCTCCCTGACAAAGTTTATATAAAGTTACAAAAAGAAATTGACAGCCAGTTTGAAATGAAATTGCCATGGCCTAGAGCAAAGAATATCCTTACATGATATTATTCTACAATGTCATTATAATTTTAGATATTTTACAACAGCATATTGTACAATTATCCCAAACAAACTTACAAAGTAATTCTTTGAATGGTTGGCAGCAATTTAAAAAAAGGACATGAAAAGATTTAATCCCTTTCAGAAGGAATTAAGGCACTGGGAAGGCACATGAGCATCCTATATTGGCCCCTCTTGCGTTTTGTGCCAAGAGGGACACTCTTCTCACAATCCAATTGCCCTCAGTTGTTGCCTGAGCTTTCTGTTCATGCTGAGCTTGAAGCCTCGTGGGGGCTGGTACCATGGATCTGTCTCTCTCCCAATTGTGTGAGCTGGGCCCTCACTGGAGAAGAAACCCGAGTTCTCTGAGTTATGTGATCAGCGCTGGGACCCCACCAGCAGGCCAGGGGATCCCAAGGCAGGTGCTGGGCGTGGAGGCCACGGGGGCATAGGCTACCAAGGAGACAGAACTGAACCTCATATCCCCCTGCTTGACCCAGGAGGATGACTGGTTAGCCAGAGACAGTTAAGATTCCTCAGGGAAGGAACAACCCTAAGACAGGCACAGTCACAGAGGGGCCATCGGGAGAGAACTTGAGGGTCAACAGAGGTGGGGCACAGACCCTCACCCCCCCAACCCTGAAGGGGCCTGAACCCTCACCCCCTGAGGGAGATCTCCTGTCTCCATGGCTGCTTTGCTTCCCACACCCAGCTCAGATTGGGATACAGGTGACAGACAGAGACTTGGCCCAGCTCAGAGCGGTAATAGACAGAGATTTGGCCGACAGCAGCTGCCCTATATCTAAATTCAGCCTAGCACCAGGAATGCTCAGGGCCTACTCAAGAATGCAAATAATCCTTTCCACTAATATTTATAGGGTAAACTAAGATTGTTGGTAGAGTATTAAATTTGACAGTAAAATAGTAATCAAGTTTTCAGATTAACTTTAATAGGCTAATTGAAATAAGTGAATATTCAAGTAAATTTAATTGTACTGGACAAAAAGCTGTTCTTAAAGTAATAACTAAAATTTCTATTGGTAGTTCATCTCATGGTAAAATTCCTGAACATGCAATGAACCTAAAGCAGTCATATTTTTGGGCAAAAAAATTAAAATTTAATGTTATCAAGACTGCATTATAAAATTTACAAAAACCTCCATTAATAATAATAAAAAAAGGATAGTAGGGTAATATCATGTAAGGAAAAATATCCTATAAGTAAATTACATCTAGAAAATTTTTACTTTACAAAATTAATTTTCATTTGTAATGCTAACAGCAAGACACCCATGAAAAACACGCATGGTGTCTAAATAAGACAAAGGAAAATCGTTTGGGCAAAAATAAAAAGGATCCCAAATCAATTATATAGAAAAGATTCATTTATTAACTTGTGGTTGAGAATATGTTTGTATATTTTCAGAAAACAACTCCAAGACCTTGTGGATTCCTGCAACAGAGAGGAATTGACAGATGTGCTCCAACCATGAAGACAAGAGGAAAACAGTCCAGAGATAGAAGACATTTACGACGCCCTGCCACGCTAGCAGTCAGCAGCTGTGCACCACTGTAGGTTGCCTAGGACCAAACCAGAGAGGGTCGGACCTGCATTGCTACCATGTGCCCACCATCCAGATATCATTGCTGACATGTACACATAAGGAACTGTTTGACATTGAAACGGGGACTCAGAACTGTTGGACATTGAAATTGGGACTCAAACATTTTTTTTGGTTATTATATGTTTATTTCTAGTCTGCAGAGGCAATATTTTTTAAAGGAAAGAAATGGGGGAAAAGTAGATACAGAGGCAAAGAAGCATTGAACAGACTGTCAAACTACAGTGGGAAGGCAGGGGAGGTTGGGGGGAGTGGGCTGTAAGAGATCAACCAAAGGACTTGTATGCATGTATAACCAATGGATACAAGACACTGGGGGGCGGGGAGGCAGGTGAAGGTATGTACTGGGGGGTAGGGGAGGTCGGGGGGAGATCAATGGGGGGAAAAAGGAGACATATGTACTACTATTTGAATACTTCAAATAATAAAAAAATAAAAATAAAAATAAATACCCTAAAAACCTGAATACTGAACATTCCGTGTTTATATGTGTGGATCTCAGTCCCCTTTAAAGATTTTTATTGTATTTGAGAATACTACAAAACATTCTTCTAAGGACACAGAATGCTAATCTGGTTATGTTATTAGAGAGGTGGGATGCAAAGAAAGAATCCCTACATACTCTTTTTTACAAAGGCAATGTCAGGTAAATATTATCTCCCTGTTGTATAACATGTGTCTTCCTAAAATTTTCCACTAAGAATTTCTTATTTTCTTCTTTCATCAGAATAGTGAAAAGGGTATTATTGTCTCCATTTTACAAATGAGGAAACTAAGGCTCAGAAAGAATAAGTGATTTGACAAATTACAATAGTAAATTCTTAACTGTAGGGCCTTTTGGTGTTCTACTGTGTCCTGAAAGCATTTCTACTAAAATAACATGCCTAATATTTTTAAAGAGGTTTTTTTTTTGTTCTATTTAGCTTGCTAATTTGAATTTGGAGTAAACATTTAGAGAACTTTTTATGTATTTTCTGCTGCAATATATTAAGAAAACAAAAAGTACCTTTCTAGGCCTAATGATTTTAGAAATAATTTGCAAATGAACTTTGAAAAGATTATTATTTATGATTTAATTTTGAATTATTTTCATATTGAAGAATTGCCTATTAAGTATCTGCTACATGAGAGAACATTTGTTAAGTTTTAGGATATTTAGTGAAAAAGATAAGTATCTTACTTTTCTGTATGTTATTTTCAATCTTCCTAATTACAATGAATAGGATTGCCTAAAGTTTTCTTCTTGGAGAAAATAGTAGCCACTGTACAGGAGCGTCTAACTCTCCCAATCCTATCCACTAGCTACCAAACTTCACCCATGTACCCTTTTATATATTCAAGAAACTTCTCATGTCGATTCCCCTCATTCCATCAGTTACTCCTTCTGCACTGAATCATTCTCATCAGTTTAAAATCTTGCTTTAATATGTCCCTGTTTAAAAAAATAAAATTTCCCACAACCCCATTTTTCCTTTTGTCACCATATTTCTTCATTGGAAAATATCAAAAGTTTTACTTTCTCACTTTCCAATTCCTTCTCAATTAACACTTACAGAGCTCCCATATCCATCAAGCCATTAAAATAAATCTCATCTTCCATTATCTCCCAATAGCGTCTAAACTCAAATGAGTAATTTCTTCCTGTAACATTGTTTTCTCTTGGTGTTAATGTTCTCACATTCTTATGATGTTTCCCATAACTTGCAGGCCTGTCAGTCCCAGGTTCATTTGCTGGCTCCTCCTCCTGTGCCTGAATAATATGTTCAAAATACTCCTTGACTTGTCCTGAAGTCCTATCTCTTCTCAATGGACACTTTCCCTTTAGGTATTCTCACTTAGGTCCATGGTTTTGTATATTATTGATACTCTTTTGACTACCAAATTAACATCTGCAGCTTGACCTCTGGTGATTCTCTGTCTGTTTTCTGATCTCAATTCTTGATTCTCTAACAGGTATTTTAAAATTCAAACATGACTAAAAGAGAACAATTGATTCTGCCAGGTCCTTACAAAACTCACCTTTTCCTAGTCTTCCTTATTTTAGTAAAATTCATCAATTGTCTGAGCTAAAAAAGTACATGCATATGTCATCAAAAAGTGGACGTTAGATTATTTACATGAGTTCTCCTTCCAATAGCCCAAACTAAAAGTTATCCAAATGACTAAGCAGTAAAATGGATAAATATGTTTTGGGAATATTTACATAATACAATACATCAATGAAAATTAAACTATCACCATACACAACAACATGGGTTAATGTCTTAAGAACAGTGTTGAAAAAGATGTCATACATAAAGAGTATATCTTATATGATTCCATTTATGTTGGCTTCAAAAATGCTCAAAACGAATTTACTGCAATCGATGTCAGTTTCCTGATTATTTGGGGATAGACTAGAGATAATTACTAGGAAGAGGTACAAAATCATTTTTTGAAAATAGATAATATATATATATTTTTCTGTTAAGGTTACACTTAATTAAAGAGATATGCTTACTCTGAAAATTCACTGAGTTTTTCACTTATGAGTTTGTAATTTTCTGAACATACATGCCTCAATGAAAATTTTTACCTAAAAGTACAAAAATAATGAAATCATTGTGATATATATTCTTTAGGGCAGAATTTGAAATGTTTGTGACAATGTATGGCTAAGACAATAGTTCATCTGTCCTGTTAATGAAAACAAATCGCACAGATAAAGGTAAAATGCTCCAGCAGGAAAGTAGCCTTTGAATAATTACTTATCCCAGGAAGGTTTGTCCATATGACATTTTCAAGGTAAATAACGCTTTTGTTTTCTAAAAAACTATGCCATTATATAGCCAGTTGTTATTCTGTATTCATTCTGGAGATTCTGACTTAGAATAAACAACTTGCTTGTTTTTGCGTGCAGATTTATGAAAACATGTCATAAAAGAAAAATAATAAAGTAATATCTTATTATTAATATTATCTTATTGCTATTACACTCACATTACTATTATGAATTCTAAGTACTGTTTTCTATATCATCTACTATTCACATATGATTCAAATAAACTGCCATCAGTTCTTAGCATTAATCATGTAACACATTATTCTAACATGTATAACATATATATGATCAGTAGTGACAGAAAATGTGGATATCACTCATAGTGATACAGAAACAGAGTTAATTACATGTAAATATATGCAACTTGAATATTGTTGCTATGCCTCTTTTTCCTCATATGTGAAAGGGAGACGTTAATACTCAACTCTGTGATTGATTGTGAGGACACATTAAGATAATGTGAAGTGCCTAGAATAGACATTTACACATTGTAAATAAAGCATTGTACTTGAACATACAAAAATATATTATGCACTAATAACAAGATGGCTTGTTTGGCCGTGCATCACTATATATATACTAGAGGTCCGTTGCACGATATTCATGCAAGAATAGGCTTTCCTTCCCCCTGGCTTAGCTCCTGGCCACCCGGGAACTGGCAAGTCCCTGCTCTTGAGCTGCCCTGGAGTTGCCAAGTCCTTGCTCCCAGCCGCAGCACCGCTCCTGTAGCTCCCTCTGCTCCCCTCCCTCCCCCTCATAGCAGGCATCCTGCCCCAGCCTGTTGCTCCACACCTGCATATGCAAATTAACCTACCATCTTTGCTTCTTTGCTGAAGTTTTGTCTGGAGGATTTATCCAATGATGTCAGTGGTGTATAAAAGTCCCCTACTATGATCATATTGCTGCCAATCTCTCCCTTGATATCTTCCAGAAGTTTGTTTGTTGTTGTTTTTTGTTTTTTGTTGTTGTTTTTTTATGAATTTGGGTGCCCCTGCATTGTGTGCATATATGTTTAACAGAGTTATAGCCTCTTGTTGTATAAATCCCTTTAGTATTATGAAGTGGTCTTCCTTATCTCTTGTTATGGCCTTCACTTTGAGGTCTATTTTGTCAGATGTATGTATTGCAACCCCAGTTTATTTTTCAATTACATTTGCCTGAAAGAAAGTTTTTCATCCCTTCACTTTCAGTCTGTGTGAGTCTCTTGTGAAGAGGTGGGTCTATTGTAGACGGCATGTATATGGGTCACTCACTGTCTTTTGTTTGGAGAATTTAGTCCATTTATGTTTAGAGTTATTATTGATAGATACTTGTTTGTAGTAGCCATTTTCATTTTTTGTGCCTGTGTTCCTTCTTCCCTTTTTTTCTCTTATTTTTACAACAATCCTTTTAGCATTTCTTTCATTGTTGGCTTGGTAGTGATAAACTCCCTTAGCCTTTTTTTGTCTACAACACTTCTGATTTCCCCTTTAATTTTGAATGATAGCCTTGCTGGATAGAGTATTCTTGGATCCAGTCTCTTGCTTTGCATTACTTTATATACTTCATTCCATTCCCTTCTGGCCTGATGTGTTTCTGTTGTGAAATCATTTGATAATCTAATGGGAGATCCTTTGTAGGTAACTCTCTGTCTCTCTCTTGCAGCCTTTAAGGTTCTTTCTTTATCATTAACATTTGCCATTGTAATTTGATGTGTCTTGAGGTGCGTCTTTTTGGGTTTCTCTTGTTTGGGACTCTCCATGCTTGTGTGACTTTTTTCTTACTCATATCAGGAAATTTTCTGTCATTATTTCTTTAAATAGGTTCTCTAATCCTTGCTGTTCTTCTTGACCTTCTGGCACCCCTATTATCTGTATGTTACTCATTTATGTTGTCCCAAGCTCTCTTATGCTCTCCTCCTGCTTTCTAAATCTTTCTCCAATTGCTGTTCAGATTGGGCTTGTTACTCTGCCCTATCTTCTAGCTCACTAATTTGGTCCTCCACTTCTCTTAGGTTACTGTTGAAACCTTCCATAGTCTGCTTTATTGTATGTGTATAATTTTTATTTCTTCTAGATTCTAAAATAGGTTGTTGATTTTATCATCTATCCAGTTTTTTAACTGTATGACTATTACTCTGAATTATTTTTTCTGACATATTGCATGCCTCTGTTTTAGTTAGTTCCTTTTTGGGGGGACATTCCTTTGGGGGTTGCTTTTTTGTCTCCTAATTTTTGCTGTCGCTGAAGGGTCCAGGTGTCGAGTTGCATGGGGCCTGAGCTGCACCAGTGGACTTTGCAGGAGTGTTGTATGCACAGACAGTCAATGGCCAGCTTGCGTGCCTGGGAGATGTGGCCAGGGGGGAGCCTCACATGCTGATAGTCAGAGGCTGGGTCAGATGCCCAAAAGACATGGCCAGCTAGAGCCACATGTGCACTGATAGTCAGCGACTGGGTTGAGTGCCTGGGAGATGAAGCTGCCACCCACTCTAACAGTCAAGGGCAGCTTGGGATGAGTGAGACCTGTGCCGCAGGGCAGGTAGATGGGAGAGGAACCCACTCCGGACTCACAGGAGCCTGCAGCTGGGATAACTGGAGTTGGTGTCCATGAGTCAGCAGCTGTGGTAGCAGGTTTTTGTCCAGAGTGGCTGCAGGGTCTCTGTTTTTATCTGAGGTCAGTCTGGGTGGTGGTGAGGCTGGGATCCTAGTCACAGCAACTCTGCCCTTCAAGGTGGCATGGTTTCTGTGCCAGCACTGGCTGACCAGGAGTGCTTGCAGAAGTAGTGGGGGCTCCCCATCTAAGAGAGCTCGGTCTGCCTGCCCCCAAAGTCTTGCAGAATACAACTGTCACACACACACACACACACACACACACACACACACACACACACACACCACCACCCATGTCCACACATTCCCCTTTTGCTCCTCCCTCACTCTCTCACACTCTCTTCCTCACTGCTATCCTTCTGGCCACCATCTTCTCTTCTCCTGAACCATTTCTTATGGTCTTATATTTTTGCCACATTATGGGATTCCATACGTGTATGTGTTTGTATGGGGGGCTTATCTCTAATAATACATAATAACATGTTAAAGATACTCTATAAAGCTAAAGGTAACTTAGTAAAAAATTAACTTGTTATGTTTGTCTTCCCTGAGGACTGTATTTTTTAAATAGAGAGTTTATGATCCACTAATCCAATTTACAGAAATTAAACTGTTAACTTATTTCCCTTGCCATTTAAAAAATATTATCACTAAATGTCAATAGTAAACTAGGTCATGGCAAAAATAGCATAAATTTTCAATGACAATTATATATCATTCTATTCAGGGGGCAAGGGAATATTATGCTAACACAATGCAACAAGTTTTAAAATGTTGGCACATTTTTCCTGCCGATTCCCATTTTTTATACCTCTTAAAATATAAAACATAAATATTTATTATGCTTCATTTCCTTTCCATGCTTATAGCTCTCTGGAAAATCATAGTTCTCAGTTATTTGCAGGTTTATTATGGTGAATGGAAAGAGATATGACAAAAGCACTAAAGTACTCATTTTTTTTTCTTGTAGATTATTTTTGTAGTAAGTTACCAGTGTAGGTAGATCAAATAAAGCATGTTTGTAATGTTAAAAATGCCTTTTTGCCAATGATTGTACTTTAATCAGTCTCAGTAAACAATACTTTCGGTGAGACTTTATGCCTCAATGCAAACAATCCACAGCAAAATCAATAGAGACTCACAAAGAGCACTCTGAATTCCAATAGGGACACAAATGTCCATTTTTGGGAGACCACAGAATTTTGGGAATTTATTAGAGAAATTAAAATGAGGTCAATGAACAGACAATTTAACAGAACATAGATGGGATAAATTATAGTTTTTAAATGAAATTCATTACTGAGAAAAATGAATTTTGTGCTGTGGTAAAGACTTGACCTTCCAGTGCCATTACAAACATTTATACAGCATGAAACTCTGTGTCAGGAATAAGCAGACTTTCTCTTTCCTTATTTCTGCTTGTAGCAGAAGGGAGCCCCACACCAGCTGTATACACCATGACTTCATGAGCATGTAACTGTATTTAAATCATTTATATATTACATTTTACAAAGGTAATAGGGAAATGTGGTTTTTTTTGCATACATGGTTAAGAGTTGAAACAGATGGTGAAAGACTCAGTTTAAACAGATATAGGCATTAAAATAACTGATATTTCATGCAATCCTTCATTTAACAGAAGTTTAGTTCACTATAAAATGGGCTTATGACTTTTCTGGATTATATTAAACCCATTGTGTCTTTAGCAATTGTACTCCTACACAAGGAACTACACTGTGGAATTTACTCATAGAAATTTTTCAAACTTAAAAAAAATATAGCCTTTCATTTAGCAAATATTTACCAAGCACCTGTTATTTTCAGGCACACATTTAGTATTGAGTTGCTTATAAGATAAATAAGACATGATCCCTGCCTTCAAGGTAGGTTCAGATGTGGTGAAGAAGATGGAGATTAAAAAAACACTGACAAAACATGGATCACTTGGAGAACCTCTATTTTCAATGACTGGCTCTATGGTATTTTCATACCCTTCGGGAAGCAGACTTCACATTCTGATAGCTGCAGCAAGTTTAGCAATAGAGCCAACACTGTTAGGTCTGGAGCCCAACTGAGACACTCTGCTCTTTTTTGTAGACATAGACAACTAACAAGGAGTTAACTTAATATTCATATATTTATTGACCTAGCCAGTTTTGCTCAGTGGATAGAGTGTACCCCTGCAGACTGAAAGGTCCCAGGTTTGATTCCAGTCAGGGCACATACCCTGGTTGTGGGCGTGATCCCCAGTTTGGGTCACACAGGAGGCAGCCGATCAATGATTCTCTCTCATCACTGATGTTCTATCTCTCTCTCTCCCTCTCCCTTCCTCTCTGACATCAATAAAAATATATTAAAAATATCCAAAAATTTATTACATATTTTTCATAAAAATAATTACAAAAGAAGATAAAGATTTTTAAAAATACAATGAGCCATCTTTATTTTTAATTAAATTTATTGTGGTGACATTGGTTAATAAAATTAAATAGGTTTCAAGTATACAATTCTATAGTACATCATCTGTATGTTACATTGTATGTTTACTACCCTAAGTCAAATCTGTCACCATGTATTTGACAACCTTTACCCTTTAAGAAAACCTTTTCACATAAATGAAACTCTGTGTCAGGAATAAGCATAGTTTTGCTTGATATCTTATCTTGCCCAAAGTAGATGATTACTTGCATATTGCTGAACAATTTTATGCTATTTGCAACTTCTTTTAAATTTTCTACAGTCCCTAGCATGCATCTGGAATTTCCTTCGTTACTAGACTTTTCTGTGTCCTACTGGCCTTGCCGAACACACTCCATCTCTAATATCCTTTTTGGATTTTTTCTTTGCAAGCTCCTATTTACCCATCAGGACTTGACTTATCAATTTTTCAGGCATATATTCCCTGACCTATACATAAGGTTAGATTCACTGAGAATATCTTAATTTTGAACTTTTAATTTTCTTTTAAGACTATTCTCCTTAGTTTGTTTTATTTTCTTGTTTAATATTCATCAAACATAATAATTAGATACTGAATGAATATATTTTAAAGATCTATTATATACCTGCCCTCTTATGTTAAGTAAAATACTCCCTTTCTTGTATCTGTATCTAGTGGGGATATGGTCTGCAGGCATTAATTGGTAGAAATATATGCAAAACCTAACATTTAAATGCTTTATTTAAGTCAACACATTATAATCTTTCTTTTGATTGATGGTTACATCCATTTCTTCATGCTATTTTAGAAATGCTATTGTTACTTAAGAAAGCAGTATCATAGAGTTAATGAGTTTTTAATTTAGCCAGCCTTGTCTCTGGACACTTTTTAAGTTTGATTCATCATCTAGTTTCTTCCCAGGTGTTGCCAACTGTAAGACAATGCGACTTGGAAAGTAGTTTTACATTACTTTTTCCTGGAAGCCTCATTGATGATGTCAAGCAAAGTTTACTAAGTGATTTGGAGAATATGGACAGTTTAACCACATGGAATATCACTTTGGGCTGCTGCTCAGTCTTCTGCTTCTCTAATGACACTTGCTGAAGTTAGAGGCAAATTGTTTACTGAAAACATTAAAGAATCATTTTACTGTATTTAAGTAAGAAAAAATAAGAGGTGGGAATAGAGAAAATTTCAACTGCACTTCTAAAATGATTTCATGTTGAAATCATTGAATATGGAAGTCATGATCATTCAAACGTGCACCTGCTTATATTTGATTCTTCCATCAGTCTTGCAAATAACAATATATATTCTCAAATATACCTAATTCATCTGCACTAAAGTTTACTTTGATGCTTGTATATTCAAATTTCTGCAGATGTTCTTAGAGACATTTTTATAAAACTAAGCTCCCCAAGATGTGATCCTTCAAAATGTATGAGTAAAACAAGCCTATCTAAATATATTCATTTTTTTTCCAAATAATTACTTATTTATTTATTCAACTCAATTCTCTGCAAAGAGAACATATCCATAAAAATATCAATACTGAACCAACATTCACATAAAGATAGTATTCTCTTTTATTTAAATAAAATGAATTATTTACTGAATACTTACATTATTTCACTTATTTTTAGCAAACAAATTTATGACTTTGATGTAAGAGTCAGCTTACTACTCAGATATGAGTAATTCATTTTATGCACATGATACAATTTACTATATGAAATGCTTTGGTGTCTACAATATGTTGTTAGATCATCTAGCAACATGGGGATAGGTAGTAGAATTACTATCAACTCTATATTGCAGGTAACAAAGCTGAGGCACACAACAGGTAGTTTTTTACCATATGTCAAATAGCTAATAAATGATGAGCTCAAGGACCAAACTCTGGGTCTTCTGTATCAGTGGCCTATACTGTTTTGACTGAAAAGTATTTTTATTTCTATATGATGCCAAATATTTTTAAACTTACATAATGTCTATAAATTTTCAAGAGGTATAATTTTCAATAATCTGCAGATATTTATGTGAATTTGCTACATTTAATACAAAGAATCAATATTTTAGCATAATTTATTTACTTATGAAGAAAACATGGCTTTGCTATGAGTAATGCTTTATAAACTGTTACAAAGAACTGGTGATTCCCATTAAACTTATGAAGCCACAGACTATATTTCCCATCATTCCCTGAAGCCCCACGTGACAAATACCTATCTTAGGGCCAGTGAAAGGTAAATGGAAGCAATATATTCAACTTCCCACTTATGTCCTTAAAAGAAAAAACAAAAACACTTTTTCTATCTTTCTCCTCCCCAAAGGTTTAGTGAGCACATGTTTGTTGGAGTCAGAGCATTTGACTTAGACCAGAGAAAGAACTTCTGTGCTGAGGATAGCAAAATGACACATTTAAAGAGCCTAAGATCAGGACACACTAGAGTAACATCACACTCATCTTTGGGAAGACTTTTACACTGTACGTTCACACTGTGATATGAGAGTGAAATAAACTTGTCTCTTTCATGTCAATGTTATATTTGGGTATTTGTAATTGCATTCAGAGTCTGTATTTTAAATGCTACACACACATAATAGCAAACAGAGTTAATCAGAAGTTTATTTTAATATATTATAATTTTAATGTATAATTTATATATAATTTAAATATATGTTTTGTAAAAAATGATGCCAATTTTCAGAGAGATCACTTAATGAGTGGGTGATACTGAAAATAGCTCTATGTTCAATTGAGAAATATCTTTTCTACTATCAGCTTAAATAATGTTTCTAAGCTTCTTTGTAGCATTTAAGAAAAAGGAAAATAGTCTCTATTAATTCAGAGAAACCTAAATGTACTATAGCTCTTAAGCCAAAATCATTTTAATGGTAGATTGGCAAAGATCACATTAATTTGAGTTAAGTAAAAAATATCTTAGTTTGTCATTTAGTATAAATTAGCTGTTATCTTTCTCTACATCATTTTTAATGTTGGAATGACTAGTGTTCTGCCCTTGTGCCTTTTCTGGTCTCTAGCTGCACTCACTTCTATTTTCTGTCTTTACAATGGCACATCTCAAATGTGTACACACAGCCAAAAACTATTTTCTTATCTCAAATGCATATACTCTACTGTCTTCTTGGCACCTATACTGAACATATCCCAAACTAAACTCCTGAATTCCTCCACCCACACATAAAACCTGCTACAAACATAGCCTTGCCTATGACTCCTAATCAACACTCTATTCTTATCATTATACCTTTCAAGAGGCTGAAATCTTTAGATTTGCCTTTGATCCTCTCTTTCCCTCACACCGAACTTCCAGTCTGTCATAAAATCCTCTTGCCTCTGTTTTACAGGTTTTTCCAGAATACTACAGGCATTTCTTACACATGAAGTTTTCCTTCTGATATGTTTTTACAGAAATAATTCTGGAAATGCAAAATGGCAGATGTAGGTTCCTGATCAGCATTTATGTTTTATATCCTGTGTGTGTGTGTGTGTGTGGGGGGGGGGGGGGGGGATGGAAAAATTATATTTACTCAAAAATAAAAATAATCTGGAAAAACAGAAAAAAACTATTACAATTTCGTATATAGATCCTCTAATCATGCATACCTGTATTAGAACATGTCTTATTGGCACTTATTCCCTAATAGCTAAATTGAAATGCTCAGAGAATTTTGTAGAAACAATGTTACAAATAAGAAAAAATCTTAAACATATTACAAGAGGTAAAATTTGTAATAAAAATAAGAAGAATCTTCCATTTACTGGCTTCAACAGCACTCAGAAATTGTGTAAAGCAGTGTTAGGATGATTTATTAAAATAACAGGATAGTGCTTAATATTTTTTTAAGATTAGAAATTCTGCTCACTACATTACTATTAAAATTCTGATTAAGACTTTCTTAATTTGTTTCCATAAGATAGAGTCATACTCAACCCTTTCTACTTTAATGAATAAAGTGTGCCTTTAACAAGTAATTACAAATGTGCAAATGAAAGGAAATGCTAGACATTTCAGATATGACAATGGTTCTTTCCATACCAAATATACTTGAAGCATGATGGGTCACAAAATCTGTTTAAGACTATGGGGAATTTGTATAATATTCTCTGCTGTGCAAGAGAAACCATAAATTCCTATCAATGGGTAAATTGAAAAACAAGATTATATCATAGTTTTTGTTTGCTTGTTTTTTAATCCCTTTGCTGCTATACAATTCCATAACCCCTTCTGATCCTCTTGAAAGTCTCTCCAGGATAGACTATAATAATGAGATTTCTTTCTTTAGCAAACAGAAATCAGAGACAGAAATGTTTAAGCCTCCCTCTTGACTAGAAGTAATTAAGTATATAAATCATAAATACACACACATGTCTGCAGAGGTTAAGCTGATTTCATAAACTGCATAAATGACAAAAGCTCTCCATTTTATGAAGAAGATTCATACTCTGGCAATTCAGATTGCTATATATATATATATATATATATATATATATATATATATATATCCATCCACTGTTTAACCATAAATACAATTTTTTTACCTAGGCATATGGGGATATGATAAGATTAATGTTCAATTCAAAATAATGCACATTTCATAACCCATATATTTGCATTTTTCTATGATGTGGACACCTTCATAAATGTATTCATTTATTCTTGTACTGTAGAAAGTAAAATAAATAGAGGTTCTTTATTTTCTAACAAGTTAATAATCAGAATGTATGCATGAAAATCATATGTATAAACACCCATGTTAACTGATCAATAATCCTAAAATTATATGTACAAACACACATGTTAACTGATCAAAAATCCTAAAAGAAGATTAAAATATATATATTCAGTTAGAAATTCAGCTTATAATTGTATTTTAAAATAATAAACTGTATGACAGGTATAGTGTAATGGGAAATGAAAAACATAAACTGAGAGAATGTTTATTTTATTTTAAATAGCTATACTCCTACCTGGTTTCTGGGTAACCTTTAATAAACTTCCTTTTTTGAAAATAATCCTTTATTTATTATTTATTTCCTAGAGACCCAGTGCACGAAATTTGTGCACGGGGGTGTGTCCCTCAGCCCAGTCTACAACCTCTCCAATCTGGGATCCCTCTCACAATCCAGGACTGCTGGCTCCCAAAAGCTCGCCTGCCTGCCTTCCTGATTGCCCCTAACCACTTCTACCTGACAGCCTGATCACCCCCAAACCACTCCCCTGAGAGCCTGATTGATGCCTAACTGCTCCCCTGCCAGTCTGTTTGGCCCTAACTGCCCTCCCCTGCAGGCCTGGGTCCCCCCAACTGCCCTCCCCTGCAGGCTTGATCACCCCCAACTGCCTTCCCCTGCAGGCCTTGTCCCTCCCAACTGTCCTCCCTTGCTGGCCTGATCGTCCACAACTGCCCTCCCTTGCAGGCCTGGCCCTCCCAACTGCCCACCCCTGCTGGCCATCTTGTGGCAGCCATCTTGTGTCCACATAGGGGCAGCCATCTTGTGTGTTGAAGTGATGGTCAATCTGCATATTACTCTTTTATTAGATAGGATAGAGGCCTGGTGCATGGGTGGGGGCCAGGTGGTTTGCCCTGAAGGGTGTCCTGGATCAGGGTGGGGGTTCCCTTGGGGCATGGGGCAGCCTGGGCAAGGGGCCCTATGCCCAAGGGTGGTTTGCAGGCTGGCCATGTCCCCCGGCGACCCAAGTGGAGGCCCTGGGATCTGGGATTTATTTATCTTCTATAATTGGAACTTTGTAGCCTTGAGTGGAGGCTTGGCCAGCCAGGGTTTGTGGAAAGCTTGGCTTCCTCCATTGCTGGGGAAACCCAAGCCTCCTTCTCACTCCATGCCCACAGCCATCTTGGTTGGGTTAATTTGCATACTCTCTTCTGATTGGCTGGTGAGCATAGCTTGTGGGTGTAGTGGAGTGATGGTTAATTTGCATATTACTCATTTATTAGATAGTATTTGTTATGTATTCATTTTGTTAATCTTCACCCAATGATCTTTTCCCATTGATTTTTGAGTGGAAAAAAGGGAGAGAGAGAGAGAAATATCGATGTCAGAGAGACGTATCAATTTGTTTGCCTCTCTCATGTACCCTGATCAGGGCCTGGGATCAAGCCTGCAACCAAGATATGTGCCCTTTACCAGAATTGAACCCAGGACACTTCAGTCTGCAGTCCAATGCATTAGCCACTGAGCCAAAATGGCTAGGGCTAATAAACTTCTTAAATATGTTAAAACTTAGCTTCCTCATTTGAAAAATGGAAATAAAGTATTTAATAACAAAATTTTGTTTTACTGTTTAAATAAGATAAAGTAAATAGAAGTGCTTAGCATAAATCTCAAGACATAGTATGCACTTCATAAATCATTACTAATTGAATGCAAAATGATCACTTAAAAATAATTGAATTGAATATTAAGAACATAATTTACAAGAAATTTATATGGTCTTTTGAAAAAGATTTAAGTTAAAAATGTACAGCAAATACGTTTGCATTTTAAAATTGATGTCTTAATGTTATTGCTGCTGAAATATTTGGACTACATAATTTCAAATACATGATACATATAACTGTAAAATGTATCATTTATCAGTGTTATCACATATTATATACCATAGAATAATACATATAATAATAAAGTATTAGTCATAATTTGAAAAGTTTTATGGTGAAAGGCATGATTGTGAGAGACAAAGTATATATTATACAGGAAGCATGATTTTTAAAAAAATTTGCCTCTGGTCATACATTGCATGAAATAATGAACATTATAAAATGTTTTCTATAAAATATTGCTCAATGTCCCTATAAATATTTTATTTCAATAGAAAAGCAATAGGTAAGAAATAGGGTAACTAATAATTTGGGTGCAGAAATTTTTATGGCTGTCTCTTGAAGAGGCATGTTGTAAATACAAATTGGCACAAAATTATTACAGTGAACTGTTATTTTTACACTATTGATTAATCATCAAATTCATCCTCAGAAATTATTGAATAGTTACAACATACCTGGCATTTTAAATTAATTTCAATGTATCAACTAATTCAATTCTCAAAAACATGGTAAGTTATTATTATACTCATTTTAATGATACTGAGAAATAGTAATTTAAGTAGCTTTCCAAAACTGTTCAGCTAATATGTAATGGAAAAAATAATTAAACATATCGTATATGATCAATTTAAATGCTTTTAATCTCTCTATATAAAAGCCTAAGCTACCATGCACTTGTTTGACTGGTAGCTATGACATGCAATGCCCACCAGGGGGCAGATGCTCTGACCAGTAAGTTAGGTTGCTGCTGAGGCCCTGTCAGCCCGGAATCTGGTTCACTCGCACCCTAGACCCAGAGAGGAAGGAGGAGAAAGCCTGATTCCTCATGGAATAGGCCGTGGGTTACCTTGCTGCTGGGGCCCTTGTTGGCCCCGAATCTGGTTCAACCGCCCCAGATTCCCTTTCAATGTGCACGAATCTGTACACTGGGCCACTAGTTTTTAAAAAAATTTTTTTTTGATTTTTTTTTACAGAGAGATGAAGGGAAAGGGATAGAGAATTAGAACCATCAATGAAAGATAAACACCAATCAGCTGCCTCCTGCACACCCCCTACTGGGGATGTGCCTGCAACCAAAGTACATGCCCTTGACCGGAATCGAACCTGGGACCTTTCAGTCCATAGGCCAACATTCTATCCACTGAGCCAAACCATCAGCAAGGGCCACTAGTTTTAATATAAAATGCAGAATTATTTCTTATTAAAATACTTTATAGCATTGCCTTAAAATTAAATTTTTAAAGTATTTAAAAAGTTTTTATAAGTTATAGTTTATATTCAACATTATTTTGTATTAGTTCAGGTGTACAGCATAATGATTAGAAAATCATATACTTTACAAAATGTCCCCTTGATATTTCCAGTACCCAACTGGCATCATACACAGTTATTACAATATTATTGACAATACTAGAGGCCTAATGCACAAAATTAGTGCACGGGTATGGTCCCTATGCCTGGCTGGTGATCAGGGCCTATCAGGCTCTTCTGGCTGCCAACTGCCTTCATTCTGCACCACCCCCTAGTGGTCAGAGCATGTCATAGCAAGCAATCAAACTCCAGGTCTCCCGGTCTAACTTCCAAGGGGACAGTTTGGATGTTAGCCATAGATAGATAGATAGATAGATAGATAGATAGATAGATAGATAGATAGATAGATAGATAGATGATAGATAGATAGATAGATAGATAGATTTCTTGTGTTGACTTTTACATCCCCATGACTATTTTGTGAATACCAATTTGTACCTCTTAATCTCTACCTTTTTCAACTAGACCCCCAACGACCCTCCCCTTTGGCAACCATCATTCTGTTCTGTGTCATTTATTCATTCATTTCATTTTGTCCTTTATATTCCACATTTAAGTGAAATCATATTTCTGTCTTTCTCTGACATTTCACTAAGCATAATACTTCCTGAGGTCCATCCATGATGTTGCAAATGGTAAAATTTTATTCTTTTTGATGACTAAGGTACAATCCATTGTACATATGTACCACAGATTCTTATCTGTTCATCTATTGATGGACACTTGGGTTGCTTTTATTGCTTGGCTATTGTAAATACACTATGATGAACATAGGGGGTACATATATACCATGGCAAAGGTAGGTTGATAGTTGGTTTGTATGAAAATAATACAATGATTAATAAATAATTATACAAGAGTAAAATCTGTCTTTCATGTACTCACAACTGCAAACCTAATGTTGCCCCACACTTTGATCTTTCAAATTAGTTTTTGGGGTTTCTTCAGATAAATACCAATAAGTAGAATTGCTGGGTCATAAGTCACATTCATTTTTAATTTTTAATTTTTGAGAAATCATACTGTTTCCCAGAGTGGCTACACCATTCTGTATTCTAAAAAACAGTGAACAAGAGTCCCTGTTTCTCCACATATTCATCAATATTTGTTTGTTGATTTATTGATGATAGCCATTCTGACATGTATGAATTGATATCTTGTTGTGGTTTTAATTTGCAATTATCTCATGATTAGTGACATTGAACATCTTGTCATATGTCTACTGGACATCTGTATTTCCATTTTGGAGAAGTGTCTATTTAGATTATCTGCCCATGTTTTAATTGGATTGTTGATTGTTGTTGTTGTTTTCAGTGTTGAGTAGTAGAAATGTTTAAATTCTTTTTTTCTTCTTCTTTTTTATTTTTATTAATCCTCACCCAATAATATTTTTCCATTGATTTTTAGAGTGAAAGAAAGGGCAGAGTCAGAGAGAGAGAAATATTGATGTGAGAGAGACACATCTATTGGTTGCTTCCCACACGTGCTCCCATCAGAGCCTCTGATGAAGCCTGCAACTGAGGAACATGCTCTTGACTAGAATTCAACCCAGGAGCCTTCAGGACATGGGCCAATGCTCTATCCACTGAGCCAAACCAGACAGGGCTAGAAATTCTTGATAAATTGTGAATATTAACCCCTTATCAGATGTATCATTGACAAATATGTTCTCCCATTCAGTAGATTGTCTTTTATTGATGGTTTACCTTGCTTTGCAAAAACTTTTTCACTTTATGTAGTCCTGTTTATTTTTTCTTTTCTTTCCCTTGACCTAAGACATATCATAAAAATATTGCTATGAAAAATGTCCAAGATATTACTGCCTATGTTTTCTTCTAGGATTTTTATGGTTTTGAGTGTAACACTTATGTCTTTAATCCGTTTTGAATTTATTCCTGTGTATGGTAGAAGAGATGGTCTAGTTTCATTTTTTTGTACATATCTGTCTAATTTTTCCAACACCAATTCTTGAATAGACTATATTTACCCCATTGCATGTTTTTAACTCTTTTGTCAAATATTAATTGACCATAAAGTTGTGGGTTTATTTCTGGGCTCTCTATTCTGTCTCACTGATATATATGTTTGATTTTATGCCAGTACCATGCTGTTTTGACTACTATGGCATTACAGTATAGTTTGCTATCAATTAGCATGATTCTTCCAATTCTGTTCTTCTTTTTCAAGAATGCTGTGGCTATTCAGGGTCTTTTGTATTTCCATATACATTTTTGGAATACTTGCAGTTCTGTGAAATATGTCATTAATATCTTAATAGGAATTGCAGTGAATCTGTAGATTGCTTTGGGTAGTATGGACATATTAATTATGTTCAGTCTTCCTATCCATGAACATGGTATATACCCATTTATTTGTACCTTCTTCAATTTCTTTCATCAGTGTCATATAAGTTTTTGAGTACAGGTATTTTACATCCTTGGTTAAATTTATTTCTAAGTAATTTTTATGCAATTGCAAATGAAATTATTAGTTTCTTTTTCTGAATCTTCACTATTGGTATATAGAAATGTAACTGATTTCTGGATATTTATTTTGTATCCTGCTACCTTACTGAATTCAATTAATTCTAGTAATTTTGATGGAATCTTTAAGGTTCTCTATATACAGTATTATGTCAGCTGAAAATAATGACAGTTTATTTCCTTCTTTCCAATTTTGATGCCTTTAATTTCTTCCTATTGTCTAATTGTGTGGCTAGGACTTCCAGTATTATGTTGAATAAAGTGATGAAAGTAGACATTTGTGTCTTGCTCCTGATCTTCATGTAAATAGTTTTAGTTTTTGCCCATTGAGTATGATGTTAGTTGTGGGTTTTTCATATATGACCTTTATTATGTTGAGGGATGTTCCCTCTATTCCCATTTTTAGTAAGTGTGTATCTTTCATTCTGAGGTGAGACCCTTGTAGACAGCATATAGATGGGTCTTGTTTTCTTATCTATTCTGCTACCCTATATCTTTTGATTGGAGCATTTAAGCATTAATATTTAAAATGATTATTGATAAGTACATATTTATTGCCATTTTGTTTTTTCACTATGTCCCTCTGTTTTGTTTTATTTTGATTTTTTTTAAAGATGGCGAATGTTGGCAATGCGAGAATGAGATTCAGCACAAGGTCCCAAGTGGCTGTCCCTTCAGCTCTCACAACCCAATCTGTTCTCTCTCTACTCCAACCTTCTCTAATATGCTTTCCCTCTGCCAGAGCCAAGGGAGAGTTGCTGCAAACAAAATTTTGTGCTTCAAGAGGATGCCTGGGTTTTCAGCAGACTCCAGTCTTTCCCTGTTGGACAGAATCCCGGCTGATTTTCACAGCCAGTGGTTACATGGGCTTCTCTTCTGAGCCCTGGTGCTCTTGCCTCGGAACCTAGTTTGGAGTTGAGAGTCCAAGCTCCTCAGGGTGGAACCTTGCTGCTGAGTTATCCTTCAGATTCTCAGTTGTCCCATGTAGGTGTGGGCCAACCCTTTCATGTCTCTAGCTTCCTACCAGTCTCAATGTGGCTTCCATAAATCTTTGTTTATAAGACTTCTGGTCAACTAGTCTTCAGTTAGTTATTCAGGTTGATTGCTCTATATTTTAGTTGTAATTCCAGTTTGGTCCTGGGAGAAGATGAGTGTAACTTTTACCTACTCACCCGCCATCTTCTTATCCCTAAAGTTTTTAAATCTCATACACTTAAAGGGCATGTTTATACTATACACAATACTTCCTATCTCCCAGTTTGAAAAGTAGATTTCTATTTAAATCAATATGCAAATGTACTGTAAACAAAGTAATAGTATAATCAACTAGTCATCTCAAATAATTTCTACAAAGCTACTAAATTATGAAAAATTTAATGTTCATCATTTAACAAAGTTATTCTGTGCCAGTACCTACTCCAGGAACATACATCAGTATGTGAAAACAAAGATCCCAGTTTTTAAGAACTTACATAAAAAAAAGAGTCATTCAATTAAAAAGTAAACATAAATAAGTATAGTTTATAGTGTATGAGAAATCAATAAATGCCATAAAGAAAGAGTAGAGCAAGCAAAGTATTTTAACATTATTTAAAACTATTCTTATGCTTTAAAATATAATCAGAATATTCCATCAGGGAGACCAGGGCTGGTGTACAGTGTTATGTCTGTATGTGTATAACTTCATGTTGCTATTTAGATAAGTTATAGCATCCAAATTCTAAGTAGATTCACATGAATATGATTATCTTCTACAAGGTCACATGCTATATTAACCTTAGCTATTTTTTCTATACTTAAAATATCTTGGGCAATCACAACTATTCTCATATTTATTTAAATGATAAAAGAAAAGATTAGTGAATGATTACAGTGATACAGAATATCTACAGCACTTGTCATCAGTAATCCTCAAGCAATTTATGGTACCCTGGGTAAAAGAAATGACTTCATGAGAGAGCAGCAATGGTGTCTCTCTGCTTCAAACTTTACCTGTGTCTAGCTGCAATAGAAGGTATGATTAAATCTCATCAAAGTGAAATGGACTGTAAGAAAGTATCCTAGAAATACAAGTTGCAGAAAAAGAAAGAATAGAAAAGTGATCATACATTAGAGACTACCCTGGATGAAAACTGAACATCACAATGATTTTAACACTTATTTATTATATCATTAATTTTGGAAATAGAATTTAAGTTAATTTACCAGTTGGTCAATTTTAGATTGATACATAATACACTAGATTAATGTCTTGTTTATGGAATTAAGCAGCTAGATTTATAATAAAATTAAAATCAATGCTTATCTAATTCATATACATAATTCAGAAGAGACTCACAATCATAATTGATTTTTATTTTAGGTGAAAGAAAATTCTGAAAAATGCACTAAGGAAACATTGCATTATAAAACAAGTCTTGTCATTTGAGATCATTTAAATTCTTCTTAATGTATAAGTAATTTAAAAAATCAAATTTTGCTGCTTTGGGAAAAAATCAAACAAGGGAAATATGTCTAGCTTTTAGAATATATTCCTAAGGTTGGAAAATCACACCCCAGCAATTTAAAAAAATAATTATTTATTTTGTGAGTGTGTATCTTCACCTAAAATGCACACTATTTCCCTAGGTTTAAAACATGCAGGGCCTTTGATCATTAAAAATGCAGTCCAGTTTTCATTTTGTATGTATGTATATATAGTTGTTAAGGGTCCTGGGTTTCTCAAAAATAAGAGAATAGTGTGTATTCCAGGTGAAGAAATGTGTTCTTGATTCAGGTGGCTTACTTTGTAAGTAATACTTCTTTTTCACTTTATTTTGAGAAAGTAGGTAAACAGAACTGCCTCTTCACAATACATCAAGTTCAAGATTATATAAATTGTATCTTCATGTTATTTCCTAAAGAATTTATAGTTTTAAGTAAAACAATTGTGTTTTTAAACTTTTGTTTAAATTGTGGCAAGAACACAACAGGAGATCTATTCTCAGCACAGTTTTAAGAGTATACCATAATATTGTTCATTTTAGGAAAAATGCTGTATAGATCTCTAGAACTAATTCAACTTGTTTGACTGAAACTTTATCCCCATTTCTCTCTCTCCTCAGTTCTTAATAACCACTATTCCACATTTTGATTCTATAAATTTTACTATTTTAGGTAATTCATTCATATAAGTGGAATCATGCAATATTTGTCTTTTTTGTAACTGGATTATTTCACTTAGTACAGTATCATGAAGGTACATTCATATTGTTACATACTGAAGAATTTTCTTTTTAAAAAAAGTCTGAATAGTATTTTATTATATATGTGTACATATGTATATATACATATGTACACATATATATATACATATATATACATATATATATACATATATATGTCACACTAATTTTTAAAAAATATCTATTATTTTTTTAGAGGGAGAGAAAAAGGGAAACATCTATGTGAAAATGGAACATTGATTGACTGCCTCCTGCACATGTACAGAGGAATAAGAACGTATGCCCTTCTCTTTTAGGGAACAAAATAAATCAATATAAGTTGCAGTTTTGCTCTATAAGTATTCCTATGGAATTACCAGATTGGGTATACATATTTCTAATCCTGCATATAAGCAGTAGAGTAATACTATTTTGACTTTATATGAAATTTTAATCAGCTACATGAAAATAGCAGTCTATAAATGTACTTTAGTAAGAAAATGTAGAGACAATATCACATTCCAATAAAGGAACCTTTTGAAAAGAATAAATGCTGCTATCCATTCAGTATTTAATTCTCAGCAGATAGTAAGAGTTGTAACATTTTATATAATATTCGACTTGACAAAGTAGATGCATCTTTATTTTAATTACAAATAAACTCCTGGGATAAACATAATCTCATAAGAAGTGATGAAATAATCAAAGTCTTTGGATTTACATGACTATATTAGTAATTTTCATTTTCTGCCTTCTTGATTTATATATTTGTTCAAAAGAATTTAAAACTTTTTCATTCTGAACAAAGCATTGACAAAAAAACATTTTTTAATACAGAACTTTCAGAGTATTTTCTTATATAAAAGGAAGCAGATTTTCAGAACTAATTTCCTTCACTTCTTAAAGTCAATATATTTTTACTGGTAAAATTGCAAAGTATGACAGAGATTAATGAAGAGGTCCAGTGAAATTGTAGTCACAAATGATTATTTACTAAAGCATTTACATTTTTGTGCCTTTTTTACTCTTAATTATACTGGTTTAGAAATTTCAAAAGAAACTGGGTCAAATCCCAATATGTCATTCATGTATTCATTCACACATATATTGATACTTACATAAAAGTTTAAGGTGTTCTGTTTATTATGAGTAAATAGAAAAATAGAATATAGCTTTTTCATAGATGCTATCATTTAATAAAGTGGATTTTATTCTAAAAGATATTAACTGTTAAATATCATTTGATTAACAAGTGTTGCTCATATTCTATAATAAATCAAGATTTTTGAGGGGGGAAATATAATGATATCATGAAGCCCAAATATTATTAAAAGTACAATTTTTCTTGAAAGTTATGCTTAGAGGATATAGGGTTTTGAGTGTAAGGGTAAAGACAAATACTGCTTTATTCATTAGACAAAGGCACTCATTCACAGTTTTGAGAATGATTCTTTCTATTATTTTCTGAATTAATCCACTCCTCCATTCTCCTATGGAAATCCCTTATTTTAAGAAATTTAACCGTATAGCAGAGATTATAATTTTTCTACTTGTATTGATTTCTGTCTTGCTCAACCATGCTTTTCCAGTCATTCTCCATGGTATCATAAGAGTGATCTTTATAAAATGTATATCTAGTCCATTCATTTCTTTGTGTAAAATTCAAAATAACCTTTCCCTGCATTCAGAAGAAAATCAACTGTGTGTAGTCCATCTGTTCTTCTCAGTTCATCTCTCACTGCTATGTGCTCTATGCTTATAAACAAACCAGTTACCATGGTTTCATAAACACATCATATAAATATTCTTTAAAAGGGCAGTTTGCAACAGTTAAACACTTTTCCTTCCCACTTCATTTTCCTGCTCTATTCATTCTTCTTAAAAGATTTGGCTAAAATTCTATTTCTTCTAAAAAAAAACTTTTCTAAACATTTTTCTTATTCAAGAACAATTAAAATTCATTTACTCATATTACCACAGTACTTTCTTCAAAGGTAAACTTTAACATTTTAATGGGATATTTACTTCTCTGTTTTCCAGATAAGACTGAAGATTTTGTCTTGACTGTCATTGCACTTTCCAGTAATTTATACTGTTACTAGATAGTAGATTCTCAATAAATGGTGGATAAATGAATAAAGGGATAAATAATGGAATTTATGTAATTATGGGAAGCTTTTTGTGATAGCACTTGATATGGAATTAATGACATAGAGGGGTTACTTACAACATATTAGCCATATTGACAGGTTTTGTTTCCTTACCCAGATTTTCTTCTTTCAGGGAACCTTAGCTCATAATGTCCTCTTGCCTAGAACATTGTCCTCACTCTTCTTCATGAACTTCAATTATTTCCTTATACAAGCATCCTATCTAGCCAGACCTTTTCAAAATATCCTTCAACATTACACAGAACAGTTTAAATGGCGCTACTTATTGTATAGGAGCATATTTCTCCTTTTATTCAGGAAAAACAAGGATAGAACCATGATTGACCAAAATATATTAAAGAACAAATGACCTAATTTAAATCTGTCATGCTACTCTGAAATTTATGCATATTGATTCACTCATTCATTTACTCATTCATTCATTTAGCAAATACTTACAATAGGGACCTTGGATGTGGCAGCCACAGTGCTACCTACTAGCAACTTAAAATTTAGTAGATACTTTACATATCTGTAAATGTACATGTCAGATAGTTTATAGCATAATATTTGAAGAAAAAGTGAATCATTAACATAATAATTGAAGACCCATTGTTTGGAATTTTCTTAAAGCATTATTTCCTTAAACATTAAATACAAGATTCATTATTTGAAGCTCTTAGGGTAGTGTCTAGAACTGAGAATATTCCTTCCTATTCTGATTTGGTAAATAAGATTCCCTTAACTACGTCCATATGTTAGCAACAAGATCTCTGGTATGACACAATCATACCAAAATTTGGTAAGTTTTTAACAGATTTAAAGCACTAAAATAATTTTTAATTCATAATAGAACTACACATTGCCAACTATTGTTTTACATTTTAACTGAAATGATGGTTACCAATTTAAAATACTGCATTTATTTGATAATGTAGATTATTAACTGTAATAATCATCATACTATTGACCTTTTATTTATTTGGCCTTCACAGAGATCAAAATGAAAAGAATATAGATCTAAAGCACAACTATATACAAGGTAGCATAGGTTTGTGGACTCCAAGATAAAAATTCACTATAACAAAGAAACTTGGTAACAAAAAAATAATGTACATTGGAGTCAGAAAACCTATGCCAGATCTAAGAATGAAAGTCAGAGAATAAGCAGATACCTCAATTTGCTCATTTATAAATGGGAATAATGAAAACTCACAGATATTCTGTCAAGCATTAATTGTCTGCCTGATAAAAAAAATAAACATTACTTAGAGTAAATCCTTATTCTGTACCCTATGATATTATTTAAATTTGGGAATCTGATAAACTATCCAGAAACTAAGGTCATGACCTCTAATATCTATACTAATAATAGAGGAATATGCAAATTGTCCGGGATGCCGTCACCATAACAGTAACAACTGAACAGCAGGCTAGCAGGCTGTGTGGGGCAACAAGGCCACCAGGGGTGTTAGTGAGGGATGACCAAATGACTGAACAGCAGGTTGCATGAGGCAACCAGGCCAGCAGGTGGGTAAGTGAGGGATGACCAAACAACTGAACAGCAGGCTGCATGGGGCAACCAGGCTGGCAGGGGGGGCAGTTAGGGGTGACCAGGCCAGCGAGGGGCAGTTGGGGACAACCAGGCCAGGAGGGGGGCAGTTGGGGACAACCAGGCCAGGAGGGGGGCAGTTAGGGACAATCAGCCAGGCAGGAAGAGGCAGTTATGGGTGATCAGGCTAGCAGGGGGGGCCAGTTAGGGGCAATCAGGCAGGCAGGCAAGTGGTTAGGAGCCAGCAGTCCCGGATTATGAGAGGGATGTCTGACTGCTGGTTTAGGCCTGATTCCTAAACAGGCAGTCAGATATCCCCCAAGGGGTCCCAGATTGAAGAGGGTATAGGCTGGGCTGATGGGACCCCCACTGATGAATTTTGTGCACTAGGCCTCTAGTTTATTTATAAATTTAAAATAATGTCAGTTATGATTTTAGTTGAGTCCAGCAGGTAAACACTGGGAATTCTTGTCAAGAGATCTGAATGCTGATGAATTAATCAATTTTTAAATTTGTGGACTCAGTGAAACAGTTTTGCCTTAGTGTTTAAAATAGGCACATCTCTCAGAGGGAAGATTGATAGAAATTAAATGCTCATAGGAGTCTTGTGTTTAAACTGAACTTCCAAATCATGTTTTCATTTATAAAGAGAACTATGACAGACAGATTGGAATACCTGTGTCACGGCCAAGCCTTACTCTCCCTGAAGAATAAGATGATGATTCCTGGAAAAGCAATGAAGTCAGGTGGTTGGTTCCAGTGTTTAAAGGTATCAATCTTCTCTATGAAAGACAGCTTTTATCAAGGGCCTAGAGCATTTTTGTTCCTAAGTAGTAAATCATTCGATACTGACACATGATTCCTGCTTTTTTCCAACTCTCCATTCTGACACATGTATTCTTCCTTTGAATATATCTATTTAAGACTTAGCCCTGGAAATTATTTCCCCCGAAAAGGTGACTTTGGACACCTGACTTAATCTTCTAGAAGATCGTGTGAATTCTCAAAAGGTGATCTGTATTTCTTACCTTAATTTTTGGAGTGGGGATTCACTTTTGCAGTCACAAACTTACCAAACAATTTATTTCTGAATTTTGATGTTTATAATCACACTCCTCTAAAGCTGAGTAAGTTAATATGTATAAAAAATGAGTGAAGGTTTTCTAATTTATAACTACCAAGGGTTAAATTTTAATAAACTTCTAAAACGTTATATTTTAAGGAAATAAGATTATTAGGGCATTTGAAATTGCAAACAAAAAGAAAGTTTACTGTAATATTTAAAATATTATTCTAAATGAAAAGTTCCATTTAAGATTCTTTAAGTAAAACAAACTTCTCTAATTTTCTATTAATATATATTGTTAGTCTTCATATGTTTATAATATATCTATATATGTGTACATATATTAGCCTGTTTACATAAGCATAAAAAACTTGTCTAAAATCATGAGCTTTATAGCAAAATAAATGAATATATTTTGAATGTTAAAGTTATTTGTATGCTAGTGAAATCAGGAATAAACTCAGAATTAAAACTATTATAATGCCTAATATAACTCATAACTCATAGGCTACAGATTAAGGAAGGTTAAATTAACTATATAAAGTTATTGGTAAATTTAAAACAATATATATACAATATTTAAAACATCATCGAGCAATTCACCTAAAGAAGAGTCCTACAAAATCCTAGATTTCTTTCTCTCTCTTGAATTGTCCAATAGGTAAGCAAATTTTATATATCCCAACTTTTAAACATTTCATATTCAATGGGATGGCTTGGATAGTTTCAAGTCTCCAGTCCTTTGCTTTTTCTCCTAATCAGAATCACAGTTCTAAAATCCTTCAGGAACCATGGCATTTCTCATTTGAATATTATTCTCAACAACAGCATTACTTCCACCTTTATTGCAAATTTGAGAGACCTTTTTAACATTAAGAAATATCAATGTCCACCACACCACAGGAATGTAGTTATATTAGCTGTTGTAAATAATAGAATAAATTAGTAATACTTTAAAATACTTATCATAAACTATTTCAAATTAATAAAATAATTTTATTGCATTAAATATTAAATGTTTTTAATATTTTAAAGGTATTAATACTCTAAGAAACTCATTATATTTTAACAACAAAATACTATAAATATATATTTGGAATATAGCAGCATATGTACATATGGAAATAACTTTGTTTTGGCTACAAACAATGTTTGTTTTGATACTGCTTTATTGAGTTATGTTGATATACAATAAAATTTACTCATGGTAAATGTGCAATTGACCCATTGGGTAGTTTTATACAACCATGTAACTGCTGCTAAAATAAACATCTAAAACATTTCATTCACCTAATAAGTGCCTTTGTACCCGTCGGGCATATTTTCTTTCAAAGGCTCACATTTTTTTTGTTAATTATCTTCTAAAGATAAAAAGTTATTTTTTATGAAGTACAGTTTATGCATTTTTGTTTAATAAGTTGTGTTTGTGTCATGGAATAATAATATGTTGCTGTGAAAAAGAAGAATCTCTTACCCTTTAAGACAGCCTGGAGGGACCTGGAGAGTATTATGCTAAGTGAAATAAGCCAGTCAGAGAAAGACAAATATCACACGATCTCACTTATATGTGGAATCTAATGAACAAAATAAATTGATGAAGAAAATATGTCTAGAGACATAGAGACCTGCAACAGACTGACATCTCAGAGGGAAGGGGGGAGATGAGATGGAAAGAGATTAACCAAATAATTTATATGCATATATGCATTGCCCATGGACATAGTGAAGTAAAGGCCTGGGGCGAGGCAAGAGCTAAATAGAGGTGGGGCAAAGAGGAGACAATGGAGGACATCTGTAATAATCTCAACAACAAAAACAAATTTAAGTCCTACCTGTTTTGGCTCAGTGGATAAAGCATTGGCCTGTGGACTGAAGTTCCATTCTGGTCAGGGGCACATGCTTGGGTGGTGGGCTAGATCCCCAGTAGGGGGCATGCAGGAGGCAGCCGATCAATGATTGCCTCTCATCATTGATGTTTATATTGCTCACTCTCTCTCCTTCTCCCTTCCTCTTTGAAATCAATAAAAAAAATACTTTAAAATAAATAAATAAATATTTCTTTAGAAAAGTAAAACAAAAGCCTTTGCCTATCCCAATATCACCCTCCAGCAATTTTTCACCCACATAATTGATATCCAAGATAAAATTCAAATAGTTAGTATAAAAATTAATATTGTTTTGGGTGTTGATTTGTTTCTAGCTTTTCAGTTCTATTTCTTCCTTTATCTGCCATCACAAAATATCTAGTTTTAGTAAACTGAATTATTATACAACATTAAATCAAAATAATAGCAATGATAATTTTAAAAATTAGACTGTTAGAAAATATTTTAGAAAATTTTGGAATCAGGATAAAAAGGTATTTTATAAATAATGTACAAAAAGCACAAATCATAAAAGATAATAGTGAAAAAAGTAAGTACTCTTCTGCTAAGTACCTTATGAACAAGATGATAATTTTGATGGCTTGATCTCTCAGATATTCAAGCCCATTTTTTTATGCAATTTGTCCTACTTAATAGAACTTGTCTCATAATTATCTCATTGAAACCACTCAATAAATTGATATCTATAATAAGTATAATAAGATTGATTACTGGCATTATAACTAAAAGAAAAAAATAATGGTTGGATAAAATATTGAGATTCACTTTCTCATTTTTTTTTAAGAATAAGGTACAAAATACAGAAACATGAATGGCAATAGCTAAAATTATGTGGTGACTTAATAACATTTAAATATATATGAAAATGAAATAAATGTGTTTTTGTTTTTTATTCAATAAAATATATTGTTTTCAAGAAATGGAAGCTACAGATTTGAAAAATGTTAACAGACCTGATTGTATTGAAAATCGAACAATAAATATTTACATGTACATGAAGTTCTATTTATTTTTTAATATGTTTTATTGATTTTTCACAGTGAGGAAGGGAGAGGGATAGAGAGTTAGAAACATTGATCAGCTGCCTCCTGCACACCCCCTATTGGGGATGTGCCTGCAACCAAGGTACATGCCCTTGACTGGAATCAAACCTGGGACCCTTCAGTCCTCAGACTGATGCTCTATCCACTGAGCCAAACCAGCTAAGGCTGAAATTCCATTTAAAGGTAAATACTGATTATGGAAAAACACTTCTTTAGCTAGTTGGCTCAGTGTAATTGAGGTCACCATTTAGCCATTTGAAAATGTTCATCATTGAATGCTTTTAAACATTTCATGAATTATGTAATTGCTCTGAGTATTTTTGTAGATACTGAAGTTCATGCTAAAAAAGTACCTACTACTGTGTGGGTCTCTCATAAAGTTATATTGATGAAGCTTTTAAAATAATCCTAGCAAACAGATCTAATTTAATAGTAGATATCAATATTTTTATTCTCAAAAAAAAAGCTAATTGTTATCTCCTCTATTTAGTCTCTAATTAAAGGTAAAAGGCATTCAAATTTTAAACACATCACACAGCTTTTTAAATATCAGATATTATAAAAATTTAAATGTTTCTGATAAAATTTAGATGGCTAAATAGCTGAGGATTTAGTTAATTACAAGTATTTTGAATTCAAAATGTGCACTTCCTTATAATTGATTTCAAATTACTTTATTCCTTCCAGGATTATTTATGTCATTAACAAAACTAAGTTGCCACTAAAATAAATAGCCAAAAAAATAAGCATTGATTAATTAGCCTCTTAGGAGTATATACCTATGAACCATGTACTTTTAAAATTAATGCAGCATTTTTAATGCTTTGACCAGTAGAAGAGAAATTACATGTAAAATATCCTTTTATCAATGTTTTACACCATAGTAATTGAATAATAATGTTAAAAAGAAGTAAATGGTAATGTTTATTCTCATTGGTACATAAATTTGTAATATTTAGTGCTAGTGCAGAGAGAACTAATCATATCCCTATTGTCTAGGAATGAATTCTGATCCCTTACTCTTAACCATATTGAAAACTTTTATCTCTAGTCAGTTAAATTAGAAACTATACGACATATCAAAGTTTCAGAAGCTGGGGCCATTCTCAGAACCTCAGATAACTTACAAGTATAGAGCTTCCAGGTTACATATTACTCAGGTTATAATGTTTCTTCTGTGAAAGTGCTTGCTCTTTCTACAAAAGCCTTTTTACAAAGGTTTATGAAGTTTGCATAATGTGTGCTACTATTCCTAATTAGCATGATGGTGTTCATTTTTCACTTTCAACTCCTGTAGTTCTCCTATATGAATTCTCTACCTCAGAAAACTGATCCTCTCACCATTACCATGTTTGTTTATTTTCCATGAAATTCCAAGGGTATAAGAATAATCTTTTCTCCAACCTCTGCTTATGAACATAATATTTATCAGTATAGTAGTAGTTTGTAGTTATCTGTTTTGTTGCGTTCTGTTTGAAAGCATGATTTCCTTTTTCTTAGTATAATGCCATCATAATTTTCTTGGGGACCTGTATTTTCTCTCTTTCCTATTGTGTGTTCTGGTAAAGACTTGAAAAAATAGTCTGTGATTATGGTGATTGCCTTAGAATAGACAACCAATCTAAATATGGATATTATCTGTGTGTGTGTGAAATTGTGAGATAACTATATATATATAATTATGGTGATATCTATATAATAAAAGCCTAAGCGACTATTATGGTGGAATGACCAGAACAACCAGTCACTATGATGCACACTGACCATGAGGGGGCAGATGCTCAATGCAGGAGCTGCCCCCTGGTGGTTAGTGCGCTCCCCAGGGGGAACACTGCTCAGCCAGAAGCCCAGCTCCCTGCTGGCGAGCACAGCAGGGAGCCTCTCCCTCCTCCATAGCATTGCTAAGGAGCAGTGAGCTGAGCAGTAAGGAGCAGCGAGCAGGTGGGCAGTAAGGAGCGAGGGGTCCCAGACTGCGAAAGGGATGTCCCTTGAGGGGTCCTGGACTGTGGGAGAGTGCAGGCCGGACTGAGGGAACCCCCACAGTGCACGAATTTTGTGCACCAGGCCTCTGGTATATGTTATAACATATAATATATAACATATTACATATCTTATCACATACAAACATATTGACCTCTCTTCAACACAGGAAATAAAATTGAATCTATTGCTAAGTGAAATAAGTCACACTTTGAAAAGGCTATATACTGTATGTTTCTCTGTGGACATCTGGAAAAAGACAAATTGAGGAGAGTGAAAAGATTAGTGATTGATAGAAACTTTGAGGAGAAAAGGAAGAATCAATAGGTAGAACATGGGACATTTAGGGCAGTGAGATTATACTGTAATGACAGACACATTACATTATGCATTTGACAAAATCCATAGAACTGTAAAACACAAGAAGTGTAACCTAATGTAAACTATGGTTTAATATATTGATACATATATATTATTGCAGTTAATAATATATGTGCATCAATATTGGTTCATCAATTGGAAATAGTGATGCAAGATATTAGTTGGTTCACAGGAAAAGCTCTGTTTGGTGCAGGATGGAGGATAATGGGAACTTTCTGTAGGTTCTGCTTAACTTTTATATAAAACTAAATCTGCTCTAAAAAATAAAGTTTATTCTTTAAAAAAATCCTCAGAATGAAAAATATATTTGTAATGTACATATCTAACAAAGAACTAATATTATAAAAACTCCTACAAATTAGTAAGAGAAGTATAAACAATTCAGTTCAAAATAAGGAAGTGTGAAATGGTACTTCAGATGGCCAATAAATATGAAGATACTAGAATTCATTATCTATAGATTCAATCAAATGTAATTCTTGAAGAGGTGTCAGAATAGCTAAAATTAAAAACCTGACAATTCCTAGTAAAGATATAGAGTAACTGTCACTCTCATACTTGTTGGTATGTTTGAACACTGTCATTATCTCCTGAAATTGAATACAATTACCCTATTATACAGAATTTACATACCTGCATATATAACTAAAAGGAGTGGGTACAAATGTGTACCAAAAGAAATCTGTAAGAATATATATCAACATTATTTTCATAGTTTAAAACTGGAATCAACTCAAATGTCCATCTACAATCGAATTCATACATAAAATTGAGTATAATCACATGATGGTATATTTTATGCACTAATGCAGAGTAAACAAGCTACTTACTGCATGTGTATATAAACTTTATAAAATGCTTACTTAGAAACAAAACAAATTAAGATCAGATTGTTCTTTAGCTCAAAACTTTCCAATAAAATATCAATTCATTTCAATTCCTTACAAGGCCCCACAGGACACAGCTTGAGGCTTCCTCTCCCTCTTTATCCTTTTGCGCAATCTATTCCAGCCACCAGTGCTTCAACTGCTATTCTTATAACACAGCAAACTCCTGTGTCAGAGCCTAGTACTAGTATTTAATGTTCCTTCTTTTGAATGTTCTTCCTTGTTTATTTCAAGCTTTTACTTACATATTGCCAACTAATCGTGGACTTACTTAACAATTCAATTTAAAATAGTCTCCTACTTTAAATGTATATCTCCTTATTTTCTTAATTTATTCATAATTCTTACTATTTCTTGGTATATTTTATATCATTTTGTTCACTGCTATACTCCCAGCTTCCTGAAGAGTGAGCAGTATATATTTGGCCTTCAATTAATATAAACTAAATAAATAAATGAGTTAATCAATCAAGGCAACTTAAGTTGGGTTTACTGTCACTTCCAAACTGTGGTTTAGTAAAAACAAGTGATAAAATAATAATAAAGAGGAAATTAAACAATGATGATGAAAATACTAATTATATAGGCAATGCATGCAGTGCTTGCTGTAATGATTATTTTATTAAATTATATAAGCTAACTTAATCTTCACAACCATCCTAAGAGTGATGAAAATTTGTCCCTGTTTTGTTGTAAGAATACTGAAGCATAATAATGGTGGACTCCTTTCACAAGGCTATTAAGTGGGGAAGCCAGCATACATTAATCATCAGGATGCATCGCTTTATCCTATGGTAAGGAGTGTAAATTCATAGAACAGTACCAACATAGAGAAATAATCTGATTTTAATTAATTAGTTAAAGGATACAATGTCTTATCTGTACATACATGGTGACACAGAAGAGTGGATAGCATACTCCCACCCAATTTAATACATGGCTCCCTCAGCCTCAACATTCTCATTATGGGTCATGTATCTGATAATGCTTGATTGGAATGGGAATGTCAAATCCTTAGAAAAATTAAATCTGGGTTCTTCTCAAAGAATACTTATGCCTCCATGGCTATTGTCAATTGCTTGGAGAAAAAAAATCTTGTCAGATGTTTGCTTTCTCCTGATGCAAATAGATACAGGTCATAAAAATTTATGTAAAAAACTTTGTAGGCACTAGAGCTTTTCTCACACCCATTACTAGTATTTTTGTCAACCCAGATATTAAAGCCCCAACACCTTACTAAGGACACTCCATAGACCAGGCTGAATTCAATGTCCAATTTTCAAATGTGATTAGCATATACCAATTCAAGTAAGAAGAATTCTCAGGCAAACCTGAAATTTTATTTTTGCATAAACCAGAGACAGCACAAATGTCATGTTTCCTGGATCACCACTACTCTTTCCCTGAATAATTTATTTCTCCCCAGTAAAGGTCTATAAAGTGATCTAAAAACATAAACTAAAGGATATTAAGTTATTAAGAATACCTCATAAATTGTGTAGATATTGAAGTTAATACATTTTATAATTTTAAGAAAGGTGGGTGAAGGTCTTTGTCTTAATTATAATATAGGTTTCTATAAATGTGGTAGAGATATCATTGGATTATGCGAGAAAATTTTATTTCTCTATCATGTTAAATTTTACATAGCCCTAGCTGGTTTGGCTCAGTGGATGGAGAGTCAGCCTGCAGAGCAAAGGGTCCCAGGTTCTGTTCCGGTCAAGGGCACATACCTTGGTTGCAGGCTCCTCCAAGGCCCCTGCCCTGGTCAGGGAGCATACAGGAGGCAACCAATAACTGTGTTTCTCTCACATCGATGTTTCTCTCTGTCTTTCCCTCTCTCTTCTACCCTCCCTAAAAGTCAATGGAAACATATCCTCAGGTGAGGCTTAACAAAAGAAAACAATTACATAAACATGATTTAGGCTAAATCAATCTGAAATCTTTTCAGACTCAGGCCCCTTCTAACTATCTCTTTTATTATCCCTAAGGAGAAACCCTTGTACAAATGATTCAAGGTGGGGCTTAGAGCATGAATCCAGATTTTAAGCAAAGGAAGGCAGAAAACGAAAAAAAAAAAAAATCGTATCATCATATCACTTCCTGCCAATGACATATCCAGGATGCTTGATCAATCATGTACTTCTGGACACTGTCTAGAAATTAGTAATATAGCGATACCTAACTTTGAATAAATTTGATAAATGTAACCTGAAATCTTGATAACCACATATACAGCAAAAGATCAGAAAATTTATTATGTTAGAAGAAAAAGGATAAACAGATTGTGCAAAATAACAGCATCTGCCACAGTTGTCATGATGTAATACAGTTAGAGTCAATTTTTTAAATTACACCTCAAATGGAGTCAGTCTTCCTGTGAAAATGAGGGTACTAGATACTAGATACAAATAGAAAGATGACCATACAGGAAAATAGGTAAATTGTTTTGTTATTTTTTTAAAGTGTACACAAATATTGGTGTTTAAAAAACAACAACAAGCAATTATTGGCAGAGATTGAGAATGTCTAAAGGTAATCTGATTGAAGTAAAGAATGTATTGTGAACCTCAGACCAGGAACATTGGAAATTAATTTTAAAAATTAGAGCATTTTACAAAAATCTCTTGGCAAAGAGAAGTAGATATTACTACAAACACCCTCACACCAATTACTTATTGAAGATAAGCAGACATTGATCATGTAAATTCTATTTTTCATCTGAAGTTTATTACATACAACTTTATTAGGCTACAGGTAATAGTCCAATATTCAGTGGCTTAACAACATAGATTTATGTGTTTCTTGGGTATCAAGAAGTTCAGAATTAGGTAGTCTAATAACTCTAAGATGTCATTAATATTCAGACAACTTTTCTTTTAGCTCAATTGTCTTTGGCCTGCAGCTTTCAACTTCCTGGTTGAATGAAAGATAGTTCTTGATTTCTCAAGCATGACATTTGAGTTAGATGAAAGCAGAAAGAAAGGCATAGCTAAAAAAAGGGTAAAGCTTCCTTATTTATATTTTAAGTTATTATTTTAAAAAGGGTCAATTAAATTTTCATTGATCAGAACAATCTTATCTAATAAAAGGGTAATAAGCAAATTCATTGTACTTCCGCTACATCCACCAGCCACGCCCACCAGCCAATCAGGAGGGAATATGCAAATAAACCCAAACAAGATGCCTGCAGCCACAGAGAGCAGGAGGGAGGCTTGGGTTTCCCCAGCAATGGAGGAAGCCAAGCTTTCCGCCTGCCCTTGCTGGCCCAGGCCTCCACTCAATGCTACAAAGCTTCAATTATAGAAGATAAACAAAACCCAACAGAAATGACAGCATCCACGGAGCTGGAGAGAGCAGGAGGCTAGGGTTGCCTACGGTGATAGAGGAAGCCAAGCTTCTGCAGCCCTGGCCTGCCTTGGCCTCCGCTTAAGGCTACAAAGTTTCAATTATAGAAGATAAATAAATCCCAACAGAAATGGCTGCAGCCACAGAGCGAGCAGAAAGCTTGGCTCCACTCCAGTCTACAAAGTTTCAGTTGTAGAAGATAAATAAATCCCAGATCCCAGGGCCTCTGCTTGGGTCACCTGGGGGTGTGGCCGGCCTGCAAACCACCACAGGCCCTTCACCTAGGCCGCCCCACACCCTAAGGGAACCCCCACCCTGATCCAGGACACCCTTCAGGGCAAACCAGCCGGCCTCCACCCGTGCACCTGGCCTCTATCCTATCTAATAAAAGAGTAATATGCTGATTGACCATCACTCCAACACACAAGATGGCTGCTCCCATGTGGTCAATAATGGCTGCCCCCATGTGGACACAAGATGGCCACCACAAGATGGCCAGCAGGGGAGGGCAGTTGGGAGGGACCAGGCCTGAAAGGGAGGGCAGTTGGGGGTGATCAAGCCTGCAGGGAAGGAGAGTTAGGGGTGACCCGGCCAGCAGAGGAGGGAAGTTGGGGTGACTGGGACTGCAGGGAAGGGCAGTTGGGGGGGACCCAGGACTGCAGGGGAGGGCAGTTAGGGGCAAGCAGGCTGGCAGGGGAGCAGTTAGGCATCAATCAGGCTGGCAGGGGAGTGGTTAGGGAGTGATCAGGCTGGCAGGCAGAAGTGGTTAGGGGCAATCAGGAAGGCAGGAAGGCGAGCAGTTGGGAGCCAGCAGTCCTGGATTTTGAGAGGGGTTCCAGATTGGAGAGGGTGTAGGCTGGCCTGAGGGACACCTCCCCCACCCCCATGCACAAATTTCAGGCACCGGGCCTCTAGTATAATATAGACACCCTAGCAAAAAATAAACTTGAGAGACTGGACATTAGAGGAAGACAAAGGAAAAGGAGGCTGAGATGTCAGGTGGCTGATATACATTGTCATATTACAAATATACTTCTAAAGTTACTCTTATAGTGAACTAAAGAAATTTATTTACAATGAAATGTTTTTGTTTTTATGAAGGACTAAGATTAAAAAATCTGTCTAGGTTGTGCCAGAAAAAAGCCTCCAGTAAACCTCTGACAAACACAGTAAAGATTCTGCTACTTAGATTAGGGTTAGCATATTATTGTTCAGTTAATATCCACTTTCCAACGCCATGCCACACACACACATACACTTCCATGGAAAGAGTGTTTCCCAGACCATAAACATGTAGCTTTGTCATATGAACTTTTATTTATTTTTACTTTATGATTGCTAAAGTATACTTTGATGTGCTTTTGAATTGAAGCTTGGACATTTGACTTGATTTTACGAATGGGTATCTAGTAGATGAGAAGTGACCTTAGGCTTGAAATGAGATGAGCAGTTAGTCTTGTTCTATTATGTTCTGTCATTTATAATTAAAAGAGTATTTATTGTTTGTCACTTGTCCAAAGAAGATCAGAAGCAGAGAAAGCAGAGCTGTGTCCATTGTTTAGTGCCAAGCCCAGCCAGATCCAAGCTACATAAGCCAGATCCAAACTCACAAAGGAATGAGCAAAAATAAATGTTTATGTTTGAGAGTCATGAAAATTTTTAGGTCGGGGGCTTTGCAGCATTATTTTGACAATAAATGATTGATTCTTTTTGGGAAAAACAACTAAAATAATACTCCTTGAAAATTGGGTCACCTACCTGGGAATGTCAAACTTTGTATATATTTCTCATATAATGCTCTCTGTGCTAGTGATTCATGTTTACTGTTATTTTTCTTAACAGAATACTAACTTGCAGACGCCAATTAAAGTGACATAATCAATATCTATGTCACCCAATCTTTAATAATTCCTTAAGATTATAATACGTATAAAAGTCATAAACCAAGACATAAGATAGCAACTATTTACAAATGATGAGATAGCCATTTTAATGTATCTAGATTTCAAAGATGGCAAGTAGCAACAAGTAATTACCACTGTTTTAATATAATATGATTTAAATTCATGCTAAATATAAAGGAAATAGTAGGTCTTATTCAAGAAAGACACACAGAGGATCTGCCCAGATTAACTACTTCATGTCAAGAAATAAGAATAATCTGCTATTTTTCTGTACTTGTTAGCTACCATGTTAGCCTGTCTGTTTCATGGATGTTGGCAGAAAACATAGGACAACTGGGTCCATGTGCTATTGTCATTAGGATATACACTGAGTGGCCAGGTTATTATGCATTCAGATATCATAATAATCTGGCCACTCAGTGTATATTAGAGACACGGTGCATGAATTCATGCATGGGTGGGGTCCGGCCAGCCTGGCCAGGGGGAGGGGACATGGGTGGTTGGCTGGCTTGCCTTCTGGTCGAACTCCTGGTCGAGGAGACAGTTTGCATATTAAGCTTTTATTATACAGGATATACACTGAGTGGCCAGATTATTATGCATTCGGAGATCATAATAATCTGGCCACTCAGTGTAGATTCAGAGAGCAGAATAGAATCCAGATATAAGGACACTCATATAAATAAATTTATTTTCATTCAATATGCTGAGTAATAAGAAGAACTGGTAGTCTGTTGTTGTTTATTTTTTTTAAGAATTGCACCAGAACAACTGAATAAATATATGGAGAAAACAAATGAACTTAGAGTGGTATTGGTGCAGAAGGTAAAGACCACCAAATAGCTTCTCCTTCATAAAAATAATAATACTGAAAAAATATATATTTTTTAGGAATTTAAAAATAAACCAGATTCTTGGAGTGTTTACTCAAGAAAAAAGCAGCATATTAGTAAGAAAGAAGAGCTCTATGACATTTTAATTTTTTATATTTTTATCTTCTTCTTTCCAGCTCCATAGTAGCATTAAAAACCAGGAGTCTTACATTCAGAGCAGCTGTGCAAACAAGATGGCAGGCAGTCACTGGAGGAGCATAAAAGGTTTAATGTTTCCAAAAACCAAATTCCTAAAAAACTATCATTAGCAGAAAGTGCAATCAAGAAGTAAAGGCTAAGCCAGAGTTGTCAACTGCCTGACTGAGTGCTGAAGCTAGGCACCAAATTGTAAAGGCTGAAGGAACTACTAGTTTAAGGCATTTAAAGGAACCTTCTCTAATTATTAGGTGACGACTCTGCTAACTGAGCAGAGAATTGTACAGACACACATGACCAAAAATTTATAGACTTAACAAACAGTTCAACTAAGTCACTATAAACAGCAGCAACAGCAAAAATATCAATGATAGCAAAACCTTGGGAGAAGAAATTTAATTTCCACATTATATTATTTTAAAAGTCCAGTTTTCAATAAAATCTTATGAGATATGCAAATAAAGAAGCAAGTATGGCACATACACATGAAAAAAATAAGTCAGTGGAAAGTATCCCTGAGGAAAACAGACGCTAGACATACTATAAAAGTTTTTACAGAAGCTATTTTAAATTAGTTCAAATAACTAAAGGAAATGATGTATAAAGTCCTAAAAGAAAGTATGAGAATAATACCTCAACAAATTGCAATACTTTCAACAAAGATTTTTTTTAGAAATCTGACCAAATTAAAAAACATCAATATAGAGATAAAATTATTAAAAAGGCTCAAATAAGAAGTGTGACTTTTAAAAGTATAACAAGAATTTAAAAAATAATTCTAGAAGGGCTCAAGCACATATTTAAAGTGTCAGAAAAAAAAAAAAATAGAATCAGTGAACCTGAAGGGAAATTAGTTGAGATTATCCAGCTGGGAAATAGAAATACCAAAATAATAAAAATAAAGAGTTTGGGCAACTTGAGGAACACTATACAATGTATCAATGTATGCATAGTGGAAGTCCCAGAAGACCAGAGAAAGGGTCAAAAGGAATAATTGAAGATATGATGGCTGAAATCTTCCAAAATTTTATTTAAAAAATATTTATATACACAATTAAATAAGCACCAAGAATCCTATGTCAGATAAACTCAAGGAAACCCATAACTAAAATTGTATTTAAACTTTTTAAAGACAAAGAGGGAACTCATTGCATAAAGCGATCCACAATGTATTCTTTTCCTATTGCTGCTATATAAAAAAATGACAACCTCAATGACTTCAAATAACACAAATATATTGGCATATTTATAGAAATCATAAATCTTAGATTTATTGCACTTGCTAAAATCAGTGTGTCAACAGGCCTAAATCTCTCCCAGAGGTTCTAGTGAGAAATATGTCTCCTTGCTGTTTTTAGCTCTTAAGAGACCACCTGCATTCCTTGGTTCCTGACACCATGACTCCATCTTCAAAGCCAGAAAACTCTGTTCAAATCCTTCCCATGCTTTTGCATCTCTGTCTCCTGCCTTCCTCTTCTACTTATGAGGACCTTTATGAGTACATTGGACCCATCCTAATAAAGCTGGACAATCTACACATCTCCACATCCACTGATATGCAAGCTTAATTCCATCTGCATCTTTAATCCCCCTTTTGTATACAACCACATTCCTTTTCCTTATATTTCCTTTCCTGTATAATTCTATAGATAACCATTTCCCATATAATCCATCTTCATGGATTCCTATATTAGGAAGTGAATATCTTTAATGCTCACTATTCTGCCTATCACATTTTATAAGATTAAAATCTTACATTTCATCATAAACCAAAAGCAACCAGAAAGCAGTAAAATAATATATTCACAGCACTGAAAGATACTGCAGTGAACCAAGAATTCTACTTCTGCAAAATTATCTTTCAAATGTGACAGAAAAATTAAACATTTAAAAGTTAAATAAAAACAGAATACATTGCTAGCAGACCTGCACTACAAAATGTTTAAAGGAGATCTTTCTGGAAGAAGTGAAACAAAATAAAGCATGTTCACATATTCACAGGATTGGGGGATTAGAGTGTAAACATTTTTGGGGGCAATTTTTCTGCCTCCCACAGAAAGAAACTTCTTCAGCATCATAGAGGCTGTCTACAAAAAACCCATGGATAACATCATATTTTACATTACATCACTGAAAGCTTTCCATCTAAGAAAAGAAACAAGATGTCATATCTTACACCACTTATTGAACATTGTACTAAAAATTCTAGCTAGAGCCATTAAGCTAGAAAAATAAATATAATGCAACAAGAATGGAAAGAAAGAAATAAAATTATATCTATTTCTAGAAAATATGATCTTGTAAATATAAAATCTTACAGAGCCCTGACCAGTGTAAATCAGGTCATTGGAGCATCATCCCATACATTGAAAGATCTCGGGTTCTATTCCTGGTGAGGACACATACCTGGGTTGTGGGATCTGACCCTGGTTGGGGCACATACGGGAGTCAATCGATCTATGTTTCTCTCTCCTCTCTCTCTTTTCTCTCTCTCTCTCACACACACACACACAAAATCAATAGACATATCCTTGGGTGAGGATTAAAAAATATCCTATGGAATGCACAAAAAATTATAAGAACTCATAAACAAGTTCAGCAAGTTAGCAACATATAAGTTTATAGGAATCAATTGTATTTCTATACACTAGCAAAAACACACACAAAACAATCCAAAAAGTAAAATTAGAAAAATAACTTCATCTAAATAATATCAAAAAAGTAAAATGATTGGATACATAAATTAATTACATAAATTAGCAAGAGACCAATACTGAAAACTGCAATGGAATACTACTCAACAATAAAAAGAAAACTATCGATGCACACAACAAAATGAATGAATCAAGAAAATATTAGAATAATATTTTCAGAATAAATCAGTCATAAAAGAGTACATAATGAATGATTCTAGTTTATACTACATTTTAGAAAAGAAAAGCAATAAGGAATAACAACAAATAGATAACTACATTGTGGTAGTTGCCCAGGTATTTGAATTGGTTAAAACTTAATAAAATATTTATTTAAAATGTTTGTATGTGCCCGGCCGACGTGGCTCAGTGATTGAGCATTGACCTATGAACCAGGAGCTCACAGTTTGATTCTTGGTCATGGCACATGCTCAGATTGCACGCTCGATCCCCAGTGTGGGATGTGCAGGAGGCAGGAGATCAATGATTCTATCTCACCATTGAAGTTTCTATCTCTCTCTTCCTCTCCCTTTCTCTTTGAAATCAATAATATATATATATTGATGAAGTTTAAATGTTCTCATGTGACCACATATAAATTATAGTTCATTAAAATTATTAAAGATAATATGACCCTGCATAATTATATTTTTATTTTCAATAAAATATTAATTTTATTTGTAAGAGAATAATACTGAAGATATGTATTTGAAAACAGAATAATTTATATATTTTTATAAAATAAAAAATAAAACAAGGTTATTATATAGAATGAGGTTATAATGTCAGCTTCAAGAATGCGTGACTAACAAAATGATCATTAGTTTAAAACAAAGGTGGCTTCATTGTACTGATATTTTCACATAGTTATTCAGAAAGAGGAAATTTTATATATTTAAGTATTTGATAATCCTATTATATGTAACATTTGCCTTTCTAGGAAATATAAATGCTCAATATACAAATTTAAACATTTATCTTCTGTTTCTTTCTAGGTAGTTATCCCAAATAAGAATACACAGTATTAAAATGTAATTTCTCTTTAGCTTAGAAAGTTTGTTGTAAATATAATTAGTGTATAGTGCATCCTGTTGTTATTAAACTGTTCTTAATTTTGCTGATGACTGGTAGAAATTAAATTTCATTAATAATTTAAACTCATACAAAAATTAAAACACAAGTATTACTGTGGGAATTATAAGTTTGTCATTCTTAGAAAAATAGAATATTAAATCATCCACTCCTGGTCTCTAAGATATTATCAATGGTTTAAGACTTTGGTATTTCTTCAGCTCTTTATTCATCTAGTTATTTTCCTTTCACTACTCCTTAACTCTTTACTGGCTTGTGATTCTGATAACCAGCTTTTGACAGTTGATAATGGAAGCTATCACATCAAAGCAATGTGGTAAAACTTCCCACCAGTTTAATAGGGACAAACAGATGGGGTGTTAGGGTAGCAAACAAATTGTTTTCCTTGTCCTCTTCCTTTGGTAGGCTAGCCTTGAGAGTGATCCAAAGGGACCATGCATTAAATATACCAACTTGCACTTAGCTCCATAAAATACATTATTCAGTTCTAGATATAGGCTGCTGAGACATGTCCTCCCCCATGAAGTTTGTGTGCAGCTGAACAAAGTCTACTTTGGGAATAAACTCCATTGTTATTTCTACATAGAAAACAATCTGCTATACCTGAAGACCATGCCTTCATTAGAGAAACGAGTGAGCACCAGTCTGAGCAGCATTCTTCTCTCCCTCCAGGAACATTGTATGTAATGTTGCACTCTGGCAATTAGTCCCTTGCCTATCTAATCCATATTTCCAGACACTCACACTTGCTCCAATATTTGGTAAAAATTATCTTCCTTTATGAGAAGAATTAAGGACTCTGAGCCAATTATTTATCACCTCAGTATCAAATCAGCTGCACTGTCAAACCTTATCTTAAATGACACTGCATTCTTAATTCCAATTATTTGTATTGTTGTCTGTGATCATTCCAACACCTTAGCTCCTAGGTCCAGTAACTTGGTCCTTTTTGTATCTTTCTAAGGTAGACACTTCCAAAAAGATAATTGTGTTAGTTTTTCTTCTTTGTATATGATGTCCAGCACTGTTTTTGGAACATTCAGTTATAAAGTTGCCATTGAAATTCATCCTTTCCTTTAGAACTGGTCATTGCTGTGCTATTTCCATTATTTCTCATAACTAGAGACCTGTCCTTAAACCTAAGGCCTTCTAATCCCTGTTATTAGCAACCAACTCTCACTTTTATCTAATAATTTAGATTTCTCTGTAGGGTTCTGTTTTTCTCCATTTTAATTCAAAAGTTAATCTGAATAAGTATTTCAGCCTCCCCTAGGAAGATAGCCTCTCACAAGCCTGTGGATCTGCTTAGCCTTTTATTTCTGTCCCACTCACACCATTGTAATTAGCTAGTTATTAATGATTAGAGGCCCAGTGCACAAAATCAGTGCACTGGAGGGGTGTCCCTCAGCCCAGCCTGCACCCTCTCCAATCTAAGACCTCTTGGGGGATGTCCGACTGCCGGTTTAGGCCCTAAACCGGCAGTCGGACATCCCTCATCAATCCGGGGCTGCTGGCTCCTAACCACTCACCGGCCTGCCTGCCTGATTATCCCTAACCGCTTCTGCCTGCCAGCCTGATCGTCCCCAACCGATCCCCTGTAGACCAGATTGACACCTAACTGCTCTCCTGCCAGTCCAATTGCCCCCAACTGCCCTCCCCTGCTGGCCTGGTCACCCCCAACTGCCCTCCCCTGCCAGCCGTCTTGTGGTGGCCATCTTGTGGTGGCCATGTTGTGGCTGCCATCTTGTGATGACGTGAGAGCGCAAGGGCCATCTAGGATTTTATTAGTATAGATAGGAAAGGAGCAAGGGGTAAGTCGGACATAGATAAGTATGTAATTTGGGCAGATTCACTTGAAAGATGCAACTTTGCACTCCCCAGGGAACTACCCACCTATTCCCTGTAAAACACTCAGGGAAGGGATTCAACAAAGAAGATAGATGCTTGCCCAGTAAAGTTGAAGTGATATAAGGAAGATACTTTCCTGTCAATCACACCTAGGAACAGCTATTATTGGCCAGAATTGGCACACAAAATTTAGGGAATACATAATGCCCTAAATGAAGGAATTCTGTCTCTTATGGCACTTGGCTCTTGGCTGTGGGACTCTTTGGTTTTGCTCCTTTCCATGTTTCCTCCAAACCATGTGGCTCTGCAGCCTCCATATGCAATGGACTAGTGGACTTCAGTGGGAAACACAAGCTGAGCTAGCCCGGTGCAGGACTGGACATTGCTTTAATATGGATAGAAAACTCTGGACAGGGGCTCTGATTTTAGCTCTACTGAAGCCCCAGCTACACTTCTGACTATACTAAGGAAAATGGGACTTGGAAACCCAGAGGTGTAATTCCATGGAAATAAAGCATTCTACAGTATCACATCCTCCCATGGGCGTTTCTGAAAACCCCTTTTCTTGGGATATCGAAAGACTTCTACTCCCACTAGTAACCGGGGAGATGACGTCCTTTGCCCTACTTTAACACCATCTCTACCCCAGCAGATATGCCATTGACCAAGTTCTTATACAATTAATGATGAGCCCTTCTTTTCCCTTAGTTCTCTCTTTCCAGTGAGCCAGGGAAGCCCAGCCTAAGCTCCGCTGTTTTACCCTCCTAAGTATATTTTTGCTTTGAACAATAAATTCTTGCTTGCTCTTCTACACTTTGTCTCTTGATTGAAATCTTTTACTCAAGAAGATAAGAACCAGGGTCTCTTCATCTCCTCATCTCCCCAATGGATAACACTTCTACTACATCTGTGATATACCAAATAAATGTTTTCTTATATTTGGATCTTGGCTCTGAATTCTTTCCTAGCCAGAACCCAAGAAGTACCAAGGTTACTGAGCCAGGGTCCAGTATGTCCCCACTAGTCAGATACCTGGCGCCCTTCCTGCCACCTACAAAACTCTAAAAGAAAGTAACATGCACTCTTTGAGGAATAAGACCATGTTTAGTAATCATAATATGTAGCACCTAATATATGTTCTATAAATATTTCCCACACAAATAAAAACAGCCAGCTTCTGTATATAATTAACACACAAGGATTTGTAAATGTTCAACCTTTCAAAGTCTGTTTGATGCCATTAAGGACAATAATAGAGCCCTCCATTATTTTCAGAAAGAAAGAATGACCTTTCAAGAACTAAACTCATATTTAGATAAAAGAGCCAAGCATTGAAATTGAATTTTATATTGGTACTATATTAAATAGCTTATGCGACATTGGTTTGTTAAATGTGCATCATAAACTATGTCCTTCTATTGTAATTTTAAGGAATGGTGCCAGTTAGCATGTTATGTGTCCATCATTTCCCCCCCTTTTAAAGCTCCAAATTAGATTATTCAAATGCTCTCTCAAAGAGGTTACCCTTGGAAACCACTTTTAGGCTTCCTGGGGTACAGAATAGCCTGCCTGTTGATTGGTTTTAGCCTCAGGGAATATCACACCACTGCACTGCAGTCTCCAATGACTACCAATTTACTTCCCAGTATGATGCTAGGTATCACCTGTGGCCATTAGTGCCATATTTGGTAAAGGGCTTCACTGTTTACTGATTGCCCTTTTCTTCATTCACAGTCAAGACAATGAAGACAACCAATTGCAGTTTTAAATTTAATTCAATCTTCTCAAGTTCGAGAATTTTACATTGAAGACACTTTTCTCTTAGACTTCTAGCAACCTCAGTTATGAACTTAGAGAAATCAGGACAGAAGCTTTTTTTGTTTTTTTAACAGGTGTCTCCCTTCAAGTAGCATAATAGAAAATGCTCTTTATTATATTCACATCATGTAATCCTTTGTCCTTATTGCTTCTGAAATTAAATATTTAAGTTAATATTTTATTATTAATTAGAGGCCCGGTGCATGAAATCATGCATGGAGGGGGGTCCCTCAGCTCAGCCTATACCCTCTCCAATCTGGGACCCCTCAAGGGATGTCCAACTGCCTGTTTAGGCCCAATACCTTTAGGATCGGGCCTAAATGGGCAGTCGGACATCCCTCTCACAATCCGGGACTGCTGGCTCCTAACCACTCGCCTGCCTGCCTGCCCTCCTGATTGCCCCTAACCACTTCTGCCTGCCTGCCTTATCACCCCCTAAACACTCCCCTGCCAGCCTGGTCAGCCCTAACTGCCCTCCCCTGCCAGCCTCATTGCCCCTAACTGCTCTCCCCTGCTGGTCTGGTTCCCCCCCCAACTGCCCTCCCCTGCAGACCTGGGTCTCCCCCAACTGCCCTTCTCTGCAGGCCCGGTTGCCCCCAACTTCCCTCCTCTGACAGCCTGGTCACCCCTAACCGCCCTCCCCTGGAGGCTTGATCACCCCCAGCTGCCCTCCCCTGAAGACCTGGGTCCCCCACAACTGCCTTTCCCTGTAGATCCGGTCACCCCCAACTTCCCTCCTCTGCCAGCCAGGTCACCCCTAACTGCCCTCCCCTGCAGGCTTGATCACCCCCAACTGCCCTCCCTTGCAGGCCTGGTCCCTCCCAACTACCCTCCCCTGCTGGCCTAATTGCCCACAGCTGCCCTCCCTTGCAGGCCTGGTCCCTCCCAACTGCCCTCCCCTGCTGGCTATCTTGTAGCAGCCATCTTGTGTCCACATGGGGGCAGTCATCTTGTGGGTTGGAGTGATGGTCAATTTGCATATTACTCTTTTATTATATAAGATATCAACCATTTGAAATAGAAATTATCACCATGTATTAGATAAAAAAGTTGAAAGTCAGCCTGGCCAACATGGCTCAGTGTTTGAGCATTGTCCTATGAACCGGGAGGACACTGGTTCGATTCCCAGTCAGAGCACATGCCCAAATTGCAGGTTAGATCCTCAGTTGTGGGGCATGCAAGAGGCAGTCAATCAATGATTATCTCTTATCATTGATGTTTCTATCTCCCTTTCCCTCTTTCTTCCTCTCTGAAATCAATAAAAAAATACATATTTTTTTTAAAAGTTGAAAGATAGAGGTTCATATAATTTTTCCAAATGTATATAATCATGAAGGAACTATGTCAGAGTGTGAACACATCAGTTTGGATTACAAAGCACCGGCACTTAAACATTGTTCTCTAATGCTTATTTCTGTTAGGATAATGTTTATCTGCAAAGTAGTCTAGCATTTTCTCAAATCATTGAATCTCAGGATTAGAGAAGAACGTGAACATGCCCCAGTCATATGTCAAGTTAACCTTCTCTGTAATATCAGCACAGTTGTCACCCAACTCTGTTGCAAACAACTTTCTAATGAAGGCTTCACTAGCTCAAAATGCAGCCCATTTTATGAAAAAACAGTTGTTTGTACTGTTTGAAAGTTATTTATCATAATGTACTTTTTGGTCGACTGGTACCCATCCCTAAAGAAGTTTTCTAGCAGTAAATTCTCTTAACGTTCATTGAATGCCTATAATAAAGTAGATAAACATTTTTAAAATATACACTGAATGGCCAGATTATTATGATCTCTGAATGCATAATAATCTGGCTACTCAGTGTATATCCTATATAATAAAAGGCTAATATGCAAATTGTCCCCTCAATCAGGAGTTCGACCAGCAGGCAGTCCAGGCAACCACCCATGTCCCCTCCCCCTGGCCAGGCTGGCTGGCCGGACCCCACCCATGCACGAATTCATGCACCGGGCCTCATATATATATATATATATATATATATATATACACTGAGTGGCCAGATTATTATGTGTTCAGAGATCATAATAATCTGGCCACTCAGTGTATATTTTCTTTAAGCCTAACCCTAATTGTGGGAGGTAGAGTTTATAATTTCCTTTAAGAAAGCTAAGAGAAGTTGAATGATTTGCTAATGGTTAGAGGACAAATATATGGAAGAGGTTAGATAGTATTTACGTGGTCTGATATCAATTCCATTTTGTCCCAGAGATCATGCTTACAAATTTACAATTCACTGAATGTCTACTCATAATAGATGTAATTATAATTGCCATTTATTTTCCACTTCTACTTATTCTGTCCATGATTTAGTGTTAATTTTAGAAACTCAAATATTTTCCTTGCTCTACCCATATGGCTTTCTATTCAGCTTTGTGTTTGCAAATAAGTTAGGTCTCCCTGAATCCTAGATTGAAATACTACCATTCAAATAATTTCTTCAGTTAATTGATTTCCTTCCTTTTTATCTTTAGAAGTAAAAGCCATATTGAGGGAATAACTGGCAAAAGATTTATGCAGAATAAACTCCAAATATGATGATTTACAGTGAACTTAGAAGGACATTTGTAAAAACAAAGCTAATAGCAAATAAAAAAATATTTTGAACAAATAATTTAGAGGGGAAATAATTTCAGTCTAATTATTAATTATAGCAATTAAATTACTTTGGAAACATTTTTAAATGCTTATTTAAACTAATATCATTTGCAATCATCTGTGTATTTTATGAATAAAATGAATGACCAATTTGATGTCAATAAAAGCAACATGCAACATTATAGAAGTTTAACAAATATTAATTTCAACTGTTATTTTGTAATTCTTAACTATGACATAGTTTAGCTAAAAGGATTGTATTTCTTCATAATTTCCTTTTCAAATTCTTCCTTCAGAAAATGGTAATGCAATTCATGTCTGATTTTCAGCAGAATAATCAACACATTATATGATTTTAAAATCCTTTGTTCACTACTTATACTTGTAGATTTCATGCAATAAAATGTAACAGCTAATTCACTAAGCTTCTACATCCTCATATTGCTAGACCAATAAATTAGAAGTAATTGTTAGATTCAAGTCATGTAATTAGACAGCATAACATTAAGATAGTTTTTGTCAGCTTGCCAAAAAGAGAATTTTAGTATGATACACCATAAAAATCTTCCTTCAACAGGCCTTTTAATGATGATAAATAAAGAACATGTGCAAACCCAAGGAATTAATCCTTTTTGAATAATTCTACTAAAATCTCTATTAAAGCACCGGGAAAAGCAAATAATACATAAATTATTCCTTAGTGAATTCAAATTTGGGATTACCACAGTTTTTCCTTATCATTGAGAACACTTAGTTTCATTAGTAATTAACTGCCTTCCCTTAAGCCTTTATTTAAACAAAAATTTAGATTAAAATAAGGTGTGTAAAATAAGATCATATTAAATATGTTAAAAAATAGATATATAGCTACTTTAGATATTTCCATTGAGTGTTTTATTTGTTTTTGTTTGTTTTTAGTGTTTTCTTAATCTTCTTGGGCTTTTTCTTTGGTAAATACCTGTGAGGTCATATTCTTAATAAAAATGGGAATTTATTTATGTACAACTACAAATAAATATTTGAGCACTAAAACACAATAATGAGTACAATGCTCTTAAAGTGAAAAAAAAATCTGTGATTACATTCAAAGACCATGTTAATTATACATAATCTCATGAAAATGACTACATTTACCTTTTGCTGGCCTATGATTTATTCACCATGTTAAGAATAATCCTTTAATACTCTCAATGGTGCCTTTCATTGAGGAAACTTAGGCAAAGAAAAAGTAAACGCACATTTGTGGATACTACAACAAACACTAATATTCATTATATACCTAATATGAATTTCCAAGTTCATAAAGGACATAGAACTTGGATTTAACTTTTGGAGGTACAAGTATCATGTCCTCCTATTAAAACTTGGAACCTTAGTGGAAGCATAGTGACCTGCTCATAGGTTTTCAATGCATATTTCAAAAGAAAGATATAAAATAATATTCTATAAGTACTATAACATTAAAAATTACTCAACCAGAAGTGAGTCCTTATTTAAAGATTCTCATTGTATATTAACAAAATTAAGTGATGAGCTATGCCTACTGAAGTTTATAAATAAATCAAGAAAACTTTTAAACATTGAGGCAGGGAAACACAGGTTATCAATAGAGAAACAAAAATCTAGCTGAGAACAATAGGACAATCTCCAGAGAGTTTCAAGCAAAATATAATTTTCTACCCAGCAAGGTTGCTAGTTACAGCAAAATTTATAGGAAATATACCACCAATCAATATTCCCATTTTTTTGAGCATAAAATATAAATAAAAATCTAAAAGGTAATGAATGCAGGATAGAAGAGAATCAATAGTTAAGGTTTTCTTAATATTTTCTAACATGGTTATAAAAATAAATGTCTTTAATATTAAATGATACATATTATCCTATCTAATAAAAGAGAAACATGCAAACGGACTGTACCTCCGCTATGCCCATAAGCCACACTCACCAGCCAATCAGGAGCGAGTATGCAAATTAACCCAACCAAGATGGCAGTGGCCACAAAGCTAAAGAGAGCAGGAGGCTTGGGTTGCCCCCGTTGATAGAGGAAGCTAAGCATCCCGCTGCCCTGGTCTGCCCTGGCCTTCACTCAACACTACAAAGTTTCAATTATAGAAAATAAATAAATCCCAGATAACAGCTTCCAGCCTATGCTTGGGTCACTGGGGGGCATGGCCAGCCTGCAAATCACCACAGGCCCCTTGCCCAGGCCTCCTCACACCCCAAGGGAACCCCTACCCTGATCCAGGACACCTTTCAGGGCAAACCAGCTGGCCTCCATCCATGCACCAGGCCTTTATCCTATCTAATAAAAGAATAATATGCTGATTGAGCATCACTCCAACACACAAGATGGCTGCCCCCATGTGGTCAAAGATCCTGCTCCCATGTGGACACAAGATGGCCACCATAAGATGGCCAGCAAGTGAGGGAAGTTGGGAGGGACCAGGCCTGCAAGGGAGGGCAGTTGTGGGCGATCAGGCCAGCAGGGGAGGGCAGTTGGGAAGGACCAGGCCTGCAAGGGAGGGCAGTTAGGAGTGACCAGGCATGCAGGGGAGGGCAGTTTGGGTGGGACCCAGGCCTGCAGGGGTGAGCAGTTGTGGGGAGGACCAGACCAGTAGGGAAGAGCAGTCAGGGTTGATGAGGCTGGCAAGGGAGGGCAGTTAGGGGGACCAGATCGGAAGGGGAGGGCAGTTGGGGGGAACCCAGACCTGCAGGGAAGGGCAGTTGGAGGCAACCAAGCTGGCAGGGGAGTGGTTAGGTGGTGACAAGGCTGGCAAGCAGAAGTGGTTAGGGGCAATCAGGAAAGCAGGCAGGCGAGCAGCTGAGAGCCAGCAGTCCTGAATTGTGAGGGGTGTCCGACTGCCCGTTTAGGCCCAGTCCTAAACGGGCAGTCGGACATCCCTCCAGGGGTCCCAGAGGGTGCAGGCTGGGCTGAGGAACACACACCCCCATGCACAAATTCCCTGCACCGGGCCTCTAGTCCTACCTAATAATAGAGAAACATGTAAATTGACTGTACCTTCATTATGTTCACAGCCAATCAGAGTGAGTATGCCAATTAACCCAACAAAGATGGAGGTTAATTTGCATACATACCTGGGTCCCAGGAACCTCCTCAGCACCTAGGTCACTCCCAGCCTGCCATGGGGGGGCGGGGCTTCCCAAGCCTTTAGGGCCCAGTCTGAGACCAAATGCAGACCATTGGGAAGTCAGTGCTGGGTTGTCCAGCTGTAGCTTGGTGACCCAGCACTGACTGCTCAGGTGGCTGAGACCCAGAAAGTGAGTCAGCATCTGATCTGCAGCCTCAGTGGAAGGTGTTGATCAATGTACTTACTTCTCTCTTTCTCTCCCTCTTTCTTTCTGATCTTTGCCAGCAGCCAGTCTTTTCTTTCTTGCCCAGCCTCTGCAGGGGCTGTTGTTAAGCCCCGCCTCTTTGATCAGGCCCAGAGATAGGCCTGGAGATGCTGACTGGCATAAGAACCGACCAATCAGAACCAAAGGTGGGTGCTGTGGGGAGCCAATGGCTGCCTAGGAGGTGGAGCTTCTGACACTGACTGGCATAGGAACTGAACAATGAGAACCAAATCTGGGTGCTGTGCCGAGCCAATGGCTGCTTAGGAGGTGGAGCTTTTGATGCTGGCATAGGAACCAACCAATCAGAACCAAATTGGCCAGCAGAGGAGGGCAGTTGGGGGCAACATCAGGCCTGCAGGAGAGAGCAGTTAGGGATGATCAGGATTGCAGGCAGAGGCAGTTAGGGGCAATCAGGCAGGCAGGCTGGTGAGTAGTTAGGAGCCAGTGGTCCCAGATTGTGAGAGGGATGTCTGACTGCTGGTTTAGGATCAGGCCTAAAATGGCAGTTGGACATCCTGCAAGGGGTCCCCAGTTGGAGAGGGTGCAGGCTGAGTTGAGGGAATCCCCCCTCCATGCACAAATTTTGTGCACCAGGCCTCTAGTATTGATAATAATCATCAGAAAATTAACAACCATATGTTTTGTCAATCAGAAAATAAAAAATGGTATAAAAAACTAAATAGTAATAATGGTACTTAATTTCTATTTAGTATTCCAAATATTGTCTTGGGTCATATCAAACTGGATTCCCATAGTCCAGCACAATGTTTGGCACATAGTCAACATTTAATAAGCACTAGAGTGAATGACCCCTTGGGAAATAATACTGCTTTTATTTATGCGGTTAATTTAACAGTCCAGAAGACTACAATTACTTTTGTTCATGGAACATTTATTGTCTTCCATTTATAAGGTATTGTACTAGATGCATATGTAAGTTTCTTAGATACTATAGAAATTTGGGGCTAGATAATTATTTGTTGTGTGTATTAGCCAGGGTTCTCCAGAGAAACAGAACCAGTAAGATGTATGTGTATATATACATATATCTTGGGATTAGTCATCCTTCATAATCACATGAGCCAATTCCTTACAATAAATTGATCCTCTCTCTTACGTTATAAATATAGATATAGGTAGATTTTCCCAAGATCTGCAAGATGAGTCAGCAAGCTGAGACCCAGGAGAGGTAATTGTGTAGTTTTAGCCCAAAGGTCACCAGAATGAGACCCAGGAAAAGCCAATGATTTGCTTGAGTACAAAGGCAGAAAAAAGTTGTCCCAGTTTGAAGGCTCAGCCCAGAGAAATTCTCTCTTATTTCAGTATTCAGGCCTTAAACTGATTCGATTAAGCCCACCCACTTTCAGAAAGGCAATCTGCTTTACTTAGTTTACCAATTTAAATATTAATCTTATCCTAAAGCTCCCTCACAGAAACACCTGAGCAAATACCTTTGACCAAATACCTGATCACCCATTTGCCCAGTCAAGTTGATGTATATTAATCATCATATTGTTTTGTGCACTGGAGGATGTTTAGCAGTATCCTTAGCCTCTAAGCACTAGATACCAGTAACATTGCTCTATCTTAATTGTGGCAACAAAACAACAAAAATGTTTTCTAATTGTCCCCTAGATGAAATATTATCCCCCATTGATAACCACTGTCATAACTACATTATCATCTTTAATTCTTAGATTTGCTAGGAAGATAATATTATTGTCATTATACAAATGATTCAGAATTATGAGGTAATGTGCCTAGTGCCACAAAGCTAATAGTTATGGAGCCAGTATTTAGATTCATGTCTGTCTGACTCCAAACTGCATTCTATTTTCAGTACCTCATCCTGTCCAAATGGCAGTTGAAAATAGGGTTGGAAGCTGAAGAGACAGTTCTTGCCAAGAAATATACATCATGAGTCAATAGTGCATGCAGAAGATAGTTCAACCCGTAGTAGTGGATTGAATTTATTTAGGAGAAAAATATAATTATGGAATCTTGAAGTCCCCCATGGATTTGGTGGCCCATATAAATCCACCCAATTGAGCTAAGTCAAATCATTGCTGAGGTGATATTTATGGATCATTGAATCTCTGTTGGTACCAGATGTCTCCCTTCTCCATCTTTCATAAGCTGAAATATTCACAACAAAAAGTATTTAGCCCAAAATACTTGTGTGTTGTGTTAGAATTTATAAACCTATGACCAAAAATTAATATTTTGCCTAATAAAATATTACCTAACATAAAACAGAGTCTTGAAAGGAGAAAAACATGAAATAAGTAAAATTTAGATGTACACAATAATCATAGGATAAGCTGTTTAGGGGAGAGCAAAAGGTAAGCATAAATTTAAAAAGCTTTCTTCATTCTAAACAGAATTAAGTAAAGCTGATGAGTTTCTATGATTTTATAACACCTTAGCCTTTGCCCACAAAATTAGGATAAGAGAACTGTCTTGGGTTTTGCTTATAATCTGTGGTAACTATTTCCCAAGAGGTTCATAGTCCTTTTTGCCTCCTGATATCCATTTCCTTGTGTAGTCCTCCCCAATATGAATAGAATTGATCTGTGTAACAAATAGGGTATTCCAAAAATAAGAGTATGACTTTTGAATCTAGCTCTTAAAAAGTCATTGCTGATTTCTCTGTGGCTTGTGTTGGATGATCCACTCTGAAGTAAGCCAGCTGCCCTAAGGAAAGGATCTGAGGTTTCCTGCCAACAAGCAGCACCAACTAGCTAGACAAGTAAATGAGCCATGATGGAAACAGATACACCACCCCAACTGAAGCCTTCATCTGACTGCAACCATGGCCAACAACTTGACTAAACCTCACAAGAAATTCTGATTGAGAATTACTTAGCTAAACTATCCTTGCATTTGAGACCCCAAGAAACTGAAATGAAAAATGTTTGTTATTCTTTAAAGTCACTTAGTTTTTAGGTAATTTCTTAGACAGCAAAACAATATTATTCAAAACAATCTGTTTTCAATATAATGCCCTAAATTATGGTGAAACCAATAAATCCATTATAAAACAGCATTAATCATAATTTACATCTGGCATAAAATGCATATGTAGCTTTTTATAAATATAAAATATTTAACTTATCATATTTTACTTGTCCTATAAATATAAAATATTTAACTTATCATATTTTACTTGTCTTCATCATAAATACTTTCCAGATTGAAACAGAAAGGCTAATATTGATGCTATATATAATACCACAAAAGATGTAAGTTAAAGAAGCCCAAATATAAGAAAAGATTGACATAGATATTTAAAAATAAGATAAAGATGCTAAACTTTTTAAGTCCTTCATGTTATTTTCTTTTTTTAAACATATATTTTTTTAAATTTCTTTATTGATTAAGGTATTACATATGTGTCCTCATTCCTCCATTAACCCCCCCACCCCCCACTCATACCCTCATCCCCCTGGTGTTCATGTCCATTGGTTACGCTTATACTTATACATACAAGCCCTTTGGTTGATCTCTCCTCCTTTCCCCCACCTTGCCCTATCTTCCCTCTGAGGTTTGGCAGTCTGATCAATGCTTCTTTGTCTCTGGATCTGTCCCTGTTCATCAGTTTATGTTGTTCATTATATTCCACAGATCAGTGAGATCATGTGGTATTTATCTTTCTCTGACTGGCTTATTTCACTTAGCATTAATGCTCTCCAGTTCTATCCATGCTGTTTCAAATGGTAAGAACTCCTTTTTTACTGCCGCATAGTATTCCATTGTGTAGATATAGGACAGTTTTTTAATCCATTCATCTGCTGATGGGCATTTAGGCCGTTTCCAAATCTTAGCTATGGTGAATTGTGCTTCTATGAACATAAGGGTGCATATATCCTTTCTGATTAGTGTTTCTAGTTTATTGGGATATATTCCTAGAAGTTGGATCACTAAGTCAAATGGGAGTTCCATTTTTAGTTTTTTGAGGAAACTCTATACTGTTCTCCACAGTGGCTGCACCAGTCTGCATTCCCACCAGCAGTGCAAAAGAGTTCCTTTTTCTCTGCATCCTCTCTAACACTTGTCCTTTGTTGCTTTGTTGATGATAGCCATTCTGACAGGTGTAAGATGATACTGCATTGTTGTTTTGATTTGCATCTCTCAGATAATTAGTGACTTTGAGCATGTTTTCATGTGTCTCTTGGCCTTCCTTATGTCCTCCTTCAAAAAGTGTTTATTTAGGTCCTTTGCCCATTTTTTTTTGGATTGTTTATCTTCCTTTTGTTAAGTTGTATGAGTTCCCTGAAAATGTTGGAGATTAAACCCTTATCGGTAACGACATTGGCAAATATGTTCTCCCATGCAGTGGGCTTTCTTGTTGTTTTGTTGATGGTTTCTTTTGTTGTGCAAAAGCTTTTTATTTTGATGTAATCCCATTTGTTTATTTTCTCTTTAGTTTCCATTGCCCTAGGAACAGTATCAGTGAAGAAGTTCCTTCAGCATATGTCTGAGATTTCGCTGCCTTTGAATTCCTCTAGTATTTTTATGGTTTCCTGTGTTATGTTTAAGTCCTTTATCCTTTTTGAGTTTATTTTTGTGTATGGTGTAAGTTGGTGGTCTAGTTTCATTTTTTTGCTTGTATCTGTCCAATTTTCCCAACACCATTTGTTGAAGAGACTGTCTTGACTCCATTGTATGTTCATGCCTCCTTGGTCAAATATTTTGGACATAGTGGTTTGGGCCGATTTCTGGGTTCTCTATTCTATTCCATTGATCTATATGTCTGTTCTTGTACCAGTACCAGTGTTTTCAGAACAGTGGCTTTGTAATACAGCTTGATATTTGGTATTGAGATCCCACCTACTTTGTTCTTCTTTCTCAGGATTGCTGCAGCTATTCGGGGTCTTTTTTTATTCCAGATGAATTTTTGGAAAGTTTGTTCTAGGTCTGTGAAATATGCTATTGGTATTTTAATGGGGATTGCATTGAGTCTGTAGATTGCTTTAGGTGGTATGGACATTTTGATGATGTTAATTTTACCAATCCATGAACACGGTATGTTCTTCCATCTGTTTATGTCTTCCTCTATCTCTTTTTTCAGTGCCCTCTAGTTTTTTGCATATAGGTCTTTTACCTCCTTAGTTTAGCTTATTCCTAGGTATCTTAATTTTTTTGGTGTGATGGTAAGTGGGATTACTTTTTTAGTCTCTCTTTCTATAAGTTCACTATAGGTGTAAAGAAATGCCATAGATTTCTTGGCATTAATTTTGTATCCTGCTACATTGCCAAATTCACTTATTAAGTCTAATAATTTTTTGATGGAGTCTTTAGGGTTTTCTATGTACAATATCATGTCATCTACGAATAAGGACAGTTTTACTTCTTCTTTTCCAATTTGGGTGCCTTTTATTTCTTCTTTTTGTTTGATTACAATGGCTAGTACTTCCAGTACTATGTTGTACAAATGTGGTAAGAGTGGGCGTCCCTGTCTTGTTCCTGTTCTTAGGGGAAATGGTTTTAGTTTTGTCCATTGAGTATGATGTTGGCTGTGGGTTATTCATATATGGTTTTTATTATGTTGAGGTATGATCTTTCTATTCCCACCTTGCTGAGAGTTTTTATCAAGAAAGGGTGTTGGATTTTGTCAAATGATTTCTCTGCATCAATTCATATGACTATGTGATTTTTATCTCTCAATTTGTTTATGTGATGTATCACGTTTATTGATTTGCGGATATCGTACCATCCTTGCATCCCCAGGATAAATCTTACTTGGTCATGGTGTATGATCTTTCTGATGTACTGCTGGATCTGATTTGCTAGAATTTTGTTGAGGATTTTGGCATCTATGTTCATGAGGGATATTGGCCTATAATTCTCTTTCATTGTGTTGCCTTTATCTGGTTTTGGTATTAGGGTGATGCTGGCTTCATAGAAGGAGCTTGGAAGTGTTCCTTCCTCTTGAATTTTTTGGAATAGTCTGAGGAGGACAGGTTTTAGTTCGTCCTTGAATGTTTGGTATAACACTCCTGTGAAGCCATCTGTCCCCAGGCTTTTGTTTGCTGGAAGCTTTTTAATGACTGCTTCAATTTCATCCATAGTTATCAGCCTATTGAGATTTTTAGATTATTCCTGATTGAGTTTTGGAAGGTTGTATATTTCTAGGAATATATCCATTTCCTCCAGTTTGTCTAGTTTGTTGGAGTAGAGTTGTTCATCATATTTTTATTTTATTTTATTTTTTAAATTTACTTTTTACTGTTTTAAGTATTACAAAGAGTAGTACATATGTCTCCTTTTTTTCCCCATTGATCTCCCCCCAACCTCCCCTACCCCCCAGGACATGCCTTCACCTGCCCACCCTCCCCCCGCCCCAGTGTCTTATATCCATTGGTTGTGCTTATATGCATGCGTACAAGTCCTTCGGTTGGTCTCTTACAGCACCCCTCACCCAACCTCCCCTGTCTTCCCAATGTAGTTTGACAGTCTGTTCAATGCTTCTTTGCCTCTGTATCTTTTTCCCACCATTTCTTTCCTTTAAAAAGTTTTGCCTTTGCAGACTGGAAATAAACATATAATAACAAAACAAGACAAAACGAAAAAATGTTTGAGTCCCAATTTCAATGTCCAACAGTTCCTTATGTGTACATGTCAGCAGTGATATCTGGATGGTGGCAATGCAGGTCCGACATCATACTTTTAAACAATCCTTTGTATTTCTGTGGGGTCTGTTGTTATTTCTCTTCTCTCATTTCTGATTTTGTTTATTTGAGTCCTCTCCCTTTGCTTCTTGGTGAGCCTGGCTTGAGGTTCATCAATCTTTTGTATCCTTTCAAAGAATTATCTCTTGGTTTCATTGATCTTTTGTATTTTGTTTTTGGTCTCTATGCCATTTGTTTCTGCTGTGATCTTTGTTATCTCCTTCCTTCTGCTCACTCTGGGCTTTTCTTGTTGCTCTCTAATTATTTGAGTTGTAGAGTTAGATGATTTACTACCATTTTTTTCTTGCTTTTTGAGGTAGGCCTGAAGAGCTATGAACTTCCCTCTCAGGACTGCTTTCATTGTGTCCCATAGATTTTGGATTTTTGTGTTTTTCTTGTCATTAGTTTCCAAGATGCTTTTAATTTCTTCTTTGATCTCATTGGTAACCAGTCATTATTTAATAGCATGCTATTCAGCTTCCAAGTGTTTGAGATTTTTGGATTGTTTTTATTGTAGTTTATTTCTAATTTTATGGCATTGTGGTCTGAGAAGATGTTTGGTATGATTTCAATCTTCTTTAATTTGGGGATACTTTGCTTGTGACCCAATATGTGGTCTATTTTTGAAACTGCCCCATGTGCACTTGAGAAGAACGTATATTCCGTGGCTTTGGGATGCAATGTTCTGAAGATATCAGTTAAGTCCATCTGATCTAGTGAGTCATTTAGAATTGCTGTGTCTTTGCTGATTTTTTGTCTAGAGGATTTATCCAGTGATGTCAGAGGTGTATTAAAGTCCCCTACTATGATTCTATTGTTGTCAGTCTCTCCCTTGATATCTTCCAGGAGTTTTGTTATGTATTTCAGTGCTCCTGCATTGGGTGCATATATGTTTATCAGGGTTATATCCTCTTGTTGTATCGATCCCTTTAGTATTATGAAGTGGCTTTCCTTATCTCTTGTATGGCCTTCACTTTGAGGTCTATTTTGTCAGATATAAGTATTGCTAGCCCAGCTTTTTTTTCATTTCCATTTGCCTGAAAGACATTTTTCCATCGCTTCACTTTCAGTCTGTGTGAGTCCCTTGTTCTGAGGTGGGTCTCTTGTAGACAGTATATATGTGGGTCGTGTTTTTTTTTCCATTCAGCCACTCGATGTCTTTTGATTGGAGCATTTAGTCCATTTACGTTTAAAGTTATTACTGAAAGGTTCTTGTGTGTAGTCATTTCTATTTTTGTGCTTGTGTTCCTTCTTACATTTTTATTTCTTCTTTTTACAGCATTCCCTTTATCATTTCTTACACTGCTGGTTTGGTGGTGATAAACTCACTTAGCCTTTTTTGTGTGTTGTGAAGCTCCTGATTTCCCCTTCAATTTTGATTGATAGCCTTGCTGGATAGATTATTCTTGGATTCAGTCCTTTGCTTTGCAACACTTTGAATACCTCCTTCCTTTCCCTTCCAGCTTGATGTTTTTCTGTTGAGAAATTATTTTATAATCTGATGTGAGATCCTTTGTCGGTAACCCTCTGTCTCTCTCTTGCTGCCTTTAAGATTATCTCTTTGTTGTTAATATTGCCATTGAAATTATGACATGTCTTGGTTTGGGTCTTGTGAAACTGATCCTGCTTGGGACTCTCTGTACTTGTGTAACTTTTTTCTTCTCCATATTGGGAAGTTTACTGTCATTATTTCTTCAAATAGTCTTCCTAATCCTTGCTGATTTTCTTGTTCTTCTGGCAGCCCTATTATACCTATGTTACTTCGTTTCATTTTGTCCCAAAGCTCCCTTAGGCTTTCCTCCTGATTTTTAATTTTTTTCTACAGTTGATGTTCAGATTGGGCTTGTTTCTGTACCTGATCTTCTAACTCACTAATTCAGTCCTCTGCTTCTTCTAGTCTGCTGTTGAAACTTTCCATGGTGTTTTTGATTGTAGCTACATCACTTTTCATTTCTTCCTGATTCTTGCATAGGTTTTTGATTTTCTCATCCATCTGATATATGAATTCCATGACCATTACTCTGAATTATTTTTTGGTCATGTTGCATGCTTCAGTTTCATTAATTTCCTTTCTTGGCGACTACTCATTTTTTTTCCTCTGGGGATTGTGTCTTCTCCCCATTCTGACTATCACCAGAGGGTTTGAACCTCAAGTTGTATGGATCTGGGCCATGTGACGTGGGAGCTTTGCACCACCTGAGTGTCACTGAAGTGATCCCACACTAGAATGTGTGGCTGCCATGGGTTGGCGGGAACCAGGCTCACCCAGGGTCAGTGTTACCAGTGTTCAGTGTGGTCTCGTGTGCACACCTAGAATCATGGACTCTGCTCATACTGCGCTGTTGGCATGTGCTGAAAGTGAGTCCCCTAGCGAGTGCCAGGAGTTAGAGTTTCCTTGTGTCTGCACCAAGAGTCTAGTATCAGAGTCTCTGTTGCCTTGTGCAACTTTTCACTGAGAATCAGGGTCTCCGTGTGTGTATGCACCAAGAATTGGAATCACTGGCTCTTAGTGTGAATGTGCTCTGAGTCAGGGATCCCAGGCACACATGGTAAGAAACAGAGTCAAGTCGGTGGTGCTCAGTTCTGCCTCTTGCCAGGAGAATCTGGGTCCCGGTCACCGTGGGGGACTGGATTGCACAGTAGCACTGTGGCGTGCCTGCGCTGTGGAAAAAAGACTTCAGTGTGCGCTTGCCCAGAATCAACGTCAGGTGGCACTGCTGCCCTGCGTAGGCTTCGGGTTTGGTTGCCAGATTGTGTTTCAGGGAGCAGATTCCAGTTTCTGTGTGTGCACAGGCTCAAATTCCCGTAGTAGCACTGAGGTCTGTGTGTCAGCCCCTGAACTCAAATTCCCATAGGAGCGCTGTGGTCAGTTCCCCAGCTCCCAAGCTCAAATTCCTGTAGGGGCGCTGCAGCCCGAGCGAGGGGTGGGTCTATCAGTTACTATGGCGCTATCCATGATCTTGTGGGGAGGAGGATAGGCTCTTTGACTCACAGAAATCTGCTGCGGGGAAGTCTGGATTCTTATTGTCTGTTTGTCTGAAGCTGTGTTTGTAGGTCTCTGTCCCCAGTGGCTGCAGGGTCCTGGTTTGCATCTGAGACACGACTGGGTGGTGCTGAGGCCAGGATCCTAGTCTCAAGCAGCTCTGTTTCTCAAGATGGCGTGGTCTCTGTGGCCTCACTTGCTGTCCAGAAGTGTCCACTTTATGCACGGGGCTCCGCTGTCTAAGACTGCCCGGTTTGGCAGCCCCTTGGAGGACCTGCAGAATCTAACTGCCACTAGTTCATACACATACACACACCACACACTCTCCTCTATGGTTCCCTCACTCTCTCACACTCTCTCCCTCTCTCCCTATCTTCCTGCCAGTCACCATCTTCCCAAGAATAATTTTTTTTCCTTTATGTTTGTTCAATATGGAGAAAAATCAATATAGCTTGGGGAAAAATCTTTCCAAATATATTTCCAATTGAAACATACACTGTATTTTAGTTGGCATAAATATGCTTTGAATATTAAAATTAGTTCATATAAAACCAGACTAAATGTCAACTAGAATTCAGAGGATCACATGATTTGTGTATTGCAACCCATTTAACCTATTGATGATTGGTGAACACTAGGTGGTAGATTATACAAGAGTTCAAAATTGATTAAAAGGTTAAAAAGGATTTCCCAAAGAAAGGCATTGACTTTATTGCTATTGATTTAATTTGAAGTAGTATGTATGTAAACACTGCTGTATTCGGAACTTTTAAAATAAGCAGATCAAAAAAAAATTACTTTGATTGGTTGCTTGAGAAGTCTAGGTTTTACAAATAAGAGTTACTACAAACCCAGTGAAAGTCTAATTTACATAATTTTAGAAGTCAAATTATATTTTAAGCTATGTGTCACTTTGTATATAGATATTATAAGTGGTAGTAACTTAATGATTGTCTTTGAAAGTTGTCTATAATAATAAAAACATAATACGCTAATTAGACTGGACAACCTTCTGGATGAAGCCAGGGCTGTGAGGGAAGCCGGGGTCTCGGGTGTCTGCCACTGGCTGGGGGGAAACCTTTGCTGGTAGCCAGGGGAAGGAAGGCTTACTCTTGCACAAATTTTGTGCATCAGGCCTCTAGTTTTTATATAATAATACTAGAGGTAAAATATACTTCAACAATGTTGCTGAGGTTGATTTATTCCCCAACCAGATTTTCACTCCAACCTTAAGCTTTATGCCATCTTTAGCTCTGTATAGACAAATCAGTATGGGCCTTCTTGTCAAATGTTATTTCTATACTCACTTCTGGTTCAAATTTGTGTCTGGTATAGACTATCCAAATTCATACTGAATAAGTCCCAATGATGTAGATGAAGAAAAACAGCACCAGCATCACTTGGGAACCAGTTACAAATGTAAACTGTTGTGCCTTACCTGAGATATACAGAACCTGAAACTCTGTGCATGGGGCTGGGTAATATTTCTTTCAATAAGCCTTTCATCTTTCATCTAGATTCTGATTGAAAACCAATCAGAATCTAGATGAAACTGTACTGACAAATGCAATCAGAATGACACTGCTTATTGGGAAAAGTGACATCTTACTTTCAGGAATACGTGGGAAGGGGTTCAGGCTCAACTCCACTACCTCTTAATTCAGAAATACAGAATCTGTTGCTTCAACTAAAATCAAATAAAAAACAAAGGTGGTATTCATTCTTCTATAATGTAGATACTGCCTTGTGAGACAGACAAAATAATGTCCTCAGAGCGCTCCTAAAATTACCTTTCTTGCTACTCTAAGCATTCAGAGTGGGAATTGCCAGCACACAGGGTGCTATTGCCATGCATTCCAGGCTGGAAAGTGATGCCAATAATTCTGGGAGTAATAGACCCTGGTGATAGTAGTTTTTGTTTGTGTTGATTTGGGAGCAAGAACAGTTAATGCTGAATTAATACTATAACTTTCTCACAGTCCAAGTATGTGATAGTAAGACTAAAGATAAATCTAATCCATTCAACAGCTTCACACACTTTGAAAAAAAATCTAGGGAGAGGTGGGGGAAATAAGAAATCAACCGAAGGACTTATATGCATGCATATAAGAATAACCAATGGATGCAAATCATTGGGGGGTGAGGGCATGTATGGGAGTGGGGTGGGGGTGGGGGTGGGGGGACAATGGTAAGATATGTAAACATATAATACCATAATAAAAAAATGGGAAAAATAAAATAAAATAATGACTAAGCTCTCTGTGTACAACAAAATGATCTAATATTAATCAAATTTTAATTTTTTAACATTAAGCTGATTTTTCCTGTAGGCACATTTCATAAAATGCCTCAATTTCTACTCCTAGTATTTACCCATTTTTTAACACAAATTTTTCCCCTCACACTCCAAAATATGTTCAATGTTTTTTTCTTGTGTCCCCATAAAGCTGTCCTTTCCTTACCACATTTTGTTGTTTTGGCCATTTTATTATCTGTGTTCACTTTCATAATACTTAAAACATTTGACATTCATTTTTATGTGTTTTATTATTTAATATATATTTTCCTCCCATAACCTTGAGAGCAGTTTCCATATTTTTGTTTTTGCTTTTTTCTCCCATTGAATGTCCAAAAACTATATTAGTGACTGACATGTTGTAGAAATAATATGTGTGGAATAAATAAATACATAAAGTGAAGGAATGCTTGGCTATAAGTTTTATCATGGCTGTCTCACTTTTCACTGGATTTTTCTGAACTATTATTATAATAGACATTTGGTAGGTAGGGTAATGAATATTTGGTGAATTAAATTATTTTTCTTTTTTGTAGCCTGAACATTGCCTTTAAATAAAAAATAATAACAAACTTACAGATAATTATATATATATATATATAATTTATGTTTGAATATATATATATGTACACACACACACACACACACACACATATATATATACATATATATACATATATATATATGTATATATATATATATACATATATATACATATATATATATATGTATATATATATATATTCAAATGTGTTTTTGGTGATCCTGAACTTAAAATAACCTCACATTGATTTTTTTCCTTAGTCCAATTAATAAATGATGTTTATGTTTTCTTTTGTCAATCCTACTTGTGGTTGCAGAAATTTTACCCTGGGATTAGTCAAATTAATTTGAATTTTGGATTAGTCAATGTGATAACAAAACTGAGTGGATTATGTTTATATAATTAAGAGCTGATGCGTACATTTTCCACACATAAAATTATAAATAAAAATTACATGGCATTAATTTTATACACATGCTATATTAATGGTAAATAATTATATTAATAGTATAATTAATACATATTTTTAATTTTATATATTTTTTATGACACACTGACATTTTCACATTTCTGCTCTTTTCTAAGCTTTGAAGCATTTCTAAGTCCTACAGCAAATAATCTCTAATAGCTAACATAGTTAAAATAGAAATTATCATAACATTTTATTTGTTTTTTTATTTTAAAACACATGCTATTCAATTTTCAATTTATTGTATTTTTAAAGTAAAGTAATGGAATTACAATATATGTTCTATCTGCCTGGAGTAGTACTAAGTATTTTTCCCACATGATCACATTAATTTATATACAAAATTTCTAAGTTAATTTTTAGCCTCTTTATTTGATAGAATGGAAAACTAAGTGTCAGAAAATGTCATTAACTTCTCTAAGATGACATTTTTAGTATGTATTGCATCCATGACTTATACTTAGGTCTGTTTATAATAACCTATTAGCCATGGTCAGCAAACTGCGGCTTGCAAGCCACATGCGCGGCTCTTTGGCTCCTTGAGTGTGGCTCTTCCACAAAATACCATGGCCTGGGTGAGTCTATTTTGAAGAAGTGGTGTTAGAAAAAGTTTTAGTTTAAAAAATTTGGCTCTCAAAAGAAATTTCAATTGTTGTACTGTTGATATTTGGTTCTGTTGACTAATGAGTTTGCCGACCACTGCTCCAGTGTAACAAATAACCCCAAATCTTATGGCTTAAGATAACTAATATCTATTCTCCACAATTCTATGGGTTGCTTGTTTTTTGGGCCCAGGCTGGTTTGGGTGATCTTTATCGTTAGCTGGTGGCTTGACTGGACCTAGTTAGTCTAGGATAGCCTCACTCACAGACCTGGCAGTTTGCCAAATGCCAACCACAGTGTCTGCTTTTCTTCACATGGACTTTCCATCGATCTGGATCAGGCTTGTCCCAATGGCAAATTTTAAGATCAGCAAGAAAGAATCCCCATTATATAAACACTTTTTTACCTCTGCTTGCAGCGTGTTTGCTAATGTCACATTGGCCAGATGAGTAACATGACAAGCCTAGATTCAAAAAACAGGAGAAACTTTCTACCATATGGTACATCACTTAGAGAAAGCTCTGAATTGTGTTTTTATCCAAATAATCATACTCGAGATGCAATCATATTTCTGGATGTATAATGGAGAAGACATCTAATATTCACATGGCAGATGACCACATTTTGATCATTATTTGTTTAACACATATACAATGTTTAACCTATTCACTCATATTTTAATAAACATTTATAAAATTTATTATGTTGATATATGTTGTTGGTATAATTATTATCCTTAACTTATTTTTCTATAACATTGTGTAGTTTATTTCCATAAAGACTCTCCTATGTTTCTGAAAGTTTGTTTTAGTTAAATAGTGATTAAGAAGTAGTGGCCATTCCTTAGTCAGAGGTGTCTGTTGATTAAAATACTTCCCCTATATAAAGACTTGGTTAGCGGTCAATCAGTATACTTGAGCAAATAGTATAACTGAAAACCATTTAGTTCTTTGTCTTCAGTGTACACAATGTATTTTTGCTACAATTAAGTACAGTATGCATATAGTTTGAATACTTGAATAGAGCATTCATTGGCCAGTCAAATCAATGTTCTTTGCAACAGGACACAGACTTTTAAAAAAGATTTTTATTGATTTTGAGAGAGAGAGGAAAGGAAAGGGAGAGAGAGAGAAACATTGATATGAGAGTACAACATTGATGGGCTGTCTCCTGCACACTCCCTACCAGGGATCTAGCAGCAACCTGAGCATGTGCCCTGACCAGAAATCAACCAGCAATCTTTCCTTTACACAGAACGATGCCCAACCAACTAAGCAACACCAGCCAGGGAAGGGCACTGTTTTTTTGTTTTGTTTTGATTTGTTAATCCCCACCTGAGGATATTTTTCCATTGAGTTTTAGAGAGTGGAGGGGAGGAGGAGAGACAGAAAGAAACATCAATGTGAGAGAGACACATCAATTGGTTGCCTACCGCAAGCGTCCCAAATGGGGCTGGGGTTGGAGCCTGCAACTGAGGTACATGCCCTAGACCAGAATCAAAACTCCGACCTTTCCATTCTTGGGCTGATGCTGCAACCACTGAGCCAAGGTGGCTAGGGCACAGCATTTTATAAATAAGAAATAAAAGGCTTAGCATAGCAATAAAGAGAGGTAAAAACAAACGCTTATCCCCTATAACTTGTATACTAGTATTCTAGTATATTGGCACATTAGTGAATAGTATCACATGGTCAGGTAACAAACTGTTATATTCACAGATCTGCATTATCTGTTTCTACTTTTATATTCACCATGCAACCAAATTTTAAAAATGCAATAGTGATTGCTTTATAAACCCTGTTTACTTGTTTAATCTAATTTTAAATATTCTAATTCTTTTAAGTGAATCTCCAAAAAGTCTAGGTTTAGAGATTACTTTGAACTCAGAAAGATTAACAAACATTTCTTTATCTGGATTCAAAGGCATAAATTAGGTAACGATCATTTAATTTACAAATCAATTTGTCACAGTATTTCTTTCAGTAGCCTCCTTCTCGCATATTAAAATATGAATTGATTTATAAATGGTGATTTATACACTTGCTCAGAGAGTAATAGAACTTATTGACATAAAGACTGCCTTATAAAACTCATTAAAATTGATCAGTTTTTCTAAAATAGTTGCAGTAGCAATTTGGTAATTATATTGTAATATTTTTTCTAAAATGTTTAATATGAAGTGGTAACCAATAACCTCAAGTAGATTAAATATCACAAAATGTTTATTTCAACTAGAACTTAGTCCATAGTTCAATAGAGGTTGAATAATTTTACATAACCACAGGCTGTGTCTCTTCTAAATAAAGGGCATATTTGATATTATATCTTCTTGCCAGATTAGATGACAAGCAATATTCAAATCACAAAATCCTCTTGTATAAATAGGCTGTTATTATCGAGCCAGATTATGACTTTTCAATTACCATATGTTTCTAAATGTTTATTTAGGATTTTAGAAACAGTGTGGCTTTTTACTGCAAGTAATAAAATAAAATAACCCTTTATGTTGGTATTATTTGAAAGCATAAGTACTGGAAAGTAGAAGTAAAATGATTTTTACATCTCAGTTTGATAAATTATAGTATTTTGACCTAGAAAACACTAGCCAGCAATGCAATAAACTCAAATAACCATTCAGGCTAACAGTTGACACCCAGAAAAAAAAGTAAAATAAAGGTAGTGAGAACTTCGCAAAAGCAAATTTCTGTTACTATTATGAAAGTGTCAGTGGATTACAGCAATACTGAAAGCTTTAAAGTTCTTCCTTTAAAACAATAGGTTTCAGAGGACTCATTTCTTTTCTCAAAGCCTAATGTAAACTTGTCAAAAGAACTTCTCTAAGTTATGTGTCATGTTTCCTACAATGAAATTAATTAAAAAAATAAATCTCAGTGCTCACGGCGTTAACCTCTTTGATTTAGGGTTATATACTTATTTTGATCACACCTGAAGTACAGAATTTCAGAACAGTATAAATATGTATAACGGAATGTCAGTTTGAAGCTTGTTTATATATTTTGCTCCCTTATTCCATATTGTTGCATCTAACTTTCAAAATTTGTTTACAGTTAGTGCTGACCTTGCATTTTATTTTTTATTATGTATATTTTTAAATTTTTAATTGCAGTTTACAATCAACATTATTCTATACTAGAGGCCCAGTGCACAAATTCATGCACAGATGGGGCCATCTGGCCTGACCCCAATCAGGATGGATTGGGGCTGGGCCTGTCGGGAGGAGGAGATGGCTGGAGGTTGGCTGGCTGGCCCACCCCAATCAGGGCCCATTCAGGACCAGGCTGGCCAGGGAGAGGGGCTGTGGGTGATTGCCCAGCAGGCTCCACCCCTGATTGGGGTGAGGGGGCCAATTGGAGGTGGAACTGTCCATGAGGAGGGCTATGGGCAGTGGGCTTGCTGGCCCCATTCACAATTAGTGTGGGCAGGGCCGATCAGGGACAGGACCAGCCAGAAGGAGGGGCCATGAGAGGTAGCCACCAGCCTTGTCCCTGATCAGAGTGGGAGGGGCTGATCAGGGGTGGAGCTGGCTGGGGGGAGGGGCAGCGGACTGATCAGGGTGGTGGGGGCTGATTGAGGGTGAGGCTAGCCAGGGGGAGGGGCTGTGGGTGGTTGGCTGGCTGGCCCTGCCCCCGATTGGTATGTGGGGTGATTAGGGGTAGAGCCAGCTGGGGAAGGGGCCTCAGGGTGATTGGCCAGCTGCCCAGCCTTTAATCAGGGTGGGAGAGGCAGATTGGGAGTGGGGCTGGCTGGGGGAGGTTCTCAGGAGGTTAGCCAGCTGGTCCCACCCCAATTGGGCCCGTTCGCTGGCTGCAGTGGGCATCACAGCAACCAGTCATTTTTGTTGTTACAGGGTTCCGGTCGCTGGCTTTTTATATATATAGATTCATTTCAGGGGTACAGAATAGAGGGAAGAAAATCATGTACTTTACAGAGTGGTCCCACTGATGTTTCAAGTACCCACTTAGCCCCACATATAGTTGTTATAATATTATTGACTATATTCCCTATACTGTAATCAACAAACTTCTTTATGACTTTAAAAGAACTCTTTACCTTTTTCTTTCCTAAAATTTTAAAATAGTTTTATCACTCTATCATTGTATCCTAAGTGGAAAAGAAAAAATTATTAAATACGCATATATCATTTCAGATATCTAGTACTCATAGATATGGTATATAGGGGGCAAACAAAATTTAGGTTTTCTATGGCAGCTCTTGGTGAGCACTTCTGAAACTTAGTAAGATAAAAGTTTTCTATTGGTTCCCAAGGGGTGAAAAATGAAACCATATTTCCCCAACCATTTTTTAATTTACAAAAGGTTTTGTCTACTAAGTAAGCTTAAAGTTAAACTAGGGTTTGACTTAAAACTTAAGTAGAGGCAAATTAAAAGAAATGCAATAAAAACAATTCAGATAATTATTTTTAAACTTCTGTGGAAAGTATATATACTTGAAAACTTAATTTTTCCTAAGCTCAAATACATGGATAAACATATACATACATTTACCTGAAGATAATATATATATTGGATTTTGAAGCTAAAATGTCATGGAAGCCTTCCAAAATAATATATGGAGACTAGTAATAACTAAGATGGCATCCCCAAAGCCAATGTCTAGATGCCACATCAAAGTTCTATGGTAAAAAGACAAATGCTAGAAAAAAGGTATGAGGAAAACTGGGTACATTGTTCCATGGCATTATTTCTTCATTTTTAAGTTCAAGGGTGATGTGAACATGTTTCAATAAATAAAAGGCATTTAGTCACCATCAAGTCAATATTGATTAATTTTGTGTGTAATTAATTTTCTCATAAGATATAAAATAAAAGAATACAAATTCTAGATAATCTTTTCATAAAATACTTTTCTTTTATTTTTCCCATTTTTATTTTTAGCTTAATATAATTATTTTGACCAGGATTGGGTTTTATATCTGTCAATTTTTTAATAAATGTAATATATTAATACTTTTTGCTTATGTCAAATTTTAATAATTGTAGCCTTTGTCAAAGTAAGGTTGTTTTTCCTCCTATTTCCTTTTCCTCCATTCCTTATCTTTCTCCCCCACCTCTTTCATTCTTATCAATTCCAATATGTCTGAGTCATTTCAGAAAATTAGAATCTCTGTGAGGTAAGGAATGGCTGTCCATTTTGCTCATTGACATATTGCTTGTGCTTCTAAAAATGTCTGAGTCATAGAAAGCACTAAAAAATATTCAGGTAAATTTTAGTTAAATAACATGTGCCACAATACATAGTTTAAACTTTTTCTCATCCCATGTTATTTCCTCATAAAATTAAATGAATATTTGGTGATTTTCTTTATTCCTGTTTCAAAACAATTAAATGATCTGTATACATGACAGTCAAAATGCCATAGTCAAGTGGCATAATCCAATCAATGGGGTCAAAATATTCTGAGTTTTGCCAAGTCTTCCCTGAGTAAGCTAATCACACACACACACACACTCAAGATGGCTACATGATAGTCCTTGTTTGTGGGGGAAATGAGGTACTTCGAAATGTTTCAGAATACACTAATATATTTCAAAGTTTCAGATTGGTTTCTCTGGTTTCTCTGCTGGAAAAGCTCTCTACCCAACATTTTGGTTAGCTTCTTCCTGTATTTCAAATACCATCTCAAATATCACTTTTGAGATAAGTGTATTCCCATTATCTCATCTAAATAAGTTTCCCCACTTCCCTGTTATTTTCTAATTCCTAGTATCTTCAGACTAGTATATAGGCACATGCACATATTCATGCATGTGTGCATACATGTCTGTGTTTTGTTTATAGTTGTCTATCTCATCTCTCATGTTAGAAACTAAATTAATGGAAGGCTGGGTTCAGGATCATCTTCCACCTATTTCAATTGTATCCTCAAGATCTATGCAATTGATGGTAAAAAAAATAAAATAAAAAATTAGAGATTTCTCCCTCTGCTAAGCTCCACACTAGCAAAGCTGTCTTTTATTGAACTTTGGGAAATTTTTTAATGCCAGGGATGTTGAAAGTGCTCAATTAACATTTATAGACTTGAATCAAGATATCCACAATAGGATCATCTCTCAAGGGGTCTATTTCTTTAATATATTTCTCTTAGGTGAAAACCTAACAGATTGCTGATTTAAAGTTATTCTTTTTTAAAATTTCTTTTAGGTAGCCCCTGATTCACTAATACTTTATCAAACTCCAAATAATTATGCAGATTCAGGTACAAGGAATGAACTGTGGCCTGCCTTAATGGTCTAATGTGGAGAATATGACAAAAAGGACATTAGCCAATTGAACATCTCAGCCAAGTTCTAAGATAAGGTATAGATTACTAGTTAATAGCACAAATTGTGCAGCCACACTGAGTTAAATTCAAAACCCAGCTCCTTCCATCATTAGGTGTGAGATTTTGAGCAATTTAACTTGAACACTAGTGGTGCCATAGTCTTCTAATCTGTAAAATACTATAGACACTATTAATATATTTTGTGAAAATTAAATAACTCAATATAATAATTTAGAATAATGCAAAGCATGTTATAAACAATATATGTATTACTTACTATTTTAAAATATATACTACTAGAGGCACGGTGGACAAAATTCATGCATGGAGGGGGTCCCTCAGCCCGGTCTGCAACCTCTCCAATCTGGGACCCCTTGGGGGATATCCGACTGCCAGTTTAGGCCCGATCCCACAGGGATCACCTAACCACTAGCCTGCCTGCCTGCCTCATCTACCCCTAACTGCCTCTGCCTCGGCCCCCTGCCACTGTGGCTTTGTCTAGAAGGACATCTGGAAGATGTCCAGTCTAATTAGCATATTACCCTTTTATTAGTATAGATAAGAAGGAGACTTATAGAAAAGAATTAGAGGAGCCTCTATCATATGTAACATTTCCAAGTTATTTAGCTTCTCTGTATCTTAATTAGCTCATTTATGAAATTGGCATTAGAGTTATACTATCTTGTAAGGACTTCATAAGTTACAATATGAAAAGTGCTTAAAAGAGTGCCAAGTACATAGTAACATTTTTTTAAAATATATTTTATTGATTTTTTACAGAGAGGAAGAGAGAGGGACAGAGTCAGAAACATCGATGAGAGAGAAACATCAATCAGCTGCCTCCTGCACACTCCCCACTGGGGATGTGCCCACAATCAAGGTACATGCCCTTGACCAGAATCGAACCTGAGACCCTTCACTCCACAGGCCAACACTCTATCCACTGAGCCAAACCAGTCAGGGCCATAGTAACATTCTAAACAGGTGATTTTTTTTATAATGATGATGATGTTGATGAGCATTCTACAAAGGTATCTAAAACATATGGCAACATTTTAAGAGTAGCATGGTAAAATTATTAGTAACTTTTTTTTTTTACTTTATGTGCCCTTATCATATATTGTTTATAAAATATTTTTCTAAATAAATAAAGACATTTTGGTGTTTTTTGAACATGAAAATGTTTTCATGTTTTATCTGGCTGCCAATGTTTCATTAGAAAGAATCATACAAAGTTACTCATCAATGTGTGCCACTAGAGTTCTGTAAAATGCATTTAACTATTAAGTCATCTGACAAGTTCAATTACCAGTTTGTACCTGTTGACTTATGGTCAGAAGTATAATGTGACTTTCCTTTTAATTAAGTGATGCTAATTTACAGTACATTTGTTATAGTTTTAGATTTGATGATGCTTTATTTTCCTACTGAAAAAAACTTGTTTCTCATCCTGCCAAACTTTAGTATTGCTTCTAGTTAGAGCTTTAAATGATGAATGACAATTTCAAACTAAAATAGGGTGAGGTATAAAAAAAATAAAAGGACATGAAGGGAGTTATAAATTAAAGTCTTTGTAAAATAAGCTATTGATTGTCCAAGGGTTGCTTGGTAACTATTGTATAGTAAATTGCATACATGCTTCTTTTTATTGTAATTTGTTGAATAAAAAGTATATAAAAGTATAATGTGTACTCCAGTTTGATATTAGCCATAATCTTTTTTCTTAGTGATAAAGAACACTGAAATAACAAACATTTCCTTTTTTAGATATCATCACATTATCTAGGTAAGTATTCCTGTAAAGTAATTTGAAAGCTCGTGTACCAGCACATAGTTATCAGGAAAATTACTTAAGGTCATTTTTATATCTAATCTGTGGCAATAAAGTTGCAGCTCAGTCAGCAAAACCTTGTTATAACCTTTATTCCATTCAGAAAATTCTATTAATTCTAATTGTTGCAGGCTTAATGAAAATGTGATTCAATATTCTCTAACTGACCTTGGGCCATTTTCTTTAAGGGGTGACCATGTGACCAATAAAAGGTATATGAGACATTTCAATTTTAAATATTTAAAAATTACACATACCCTAATATCTAAGAAAAAATTGTATCTTTATGAATAAAATTTTATAATAGAAGTTTTCATATAGACTTGTAAAGCATTTCACTGAATAAGTAAAGCAGATTCTGTTTGTAAGTAGTCATCTTGTTATTATGCCCATTGAACCAGATTTAGAGTCCACTAGGAACTTGTCCTATTTTACTCTATACCTTCAAAATTATATCCTCCAGTGATTAGTCAGTAGATCTTTGGAACAAATGATTACATATTTTTACCAAAGGGATTCTGAGAGTAGAATCTTTCTTTCCATTTCAGCATAGAACTTCCTCTTTCCTTTAATGTAATTCACACCTCAGGGACCTATTATTCATCTCATCCATTTTTTTTCATATTTTTCAACCACTTTCTCTTTTTACTGTTAACATGGCCCAAAGTTATCTTTAAAAGTGATTGCACATAAACACACACACACTCTCTCTATCTCCAGCAATCCTTGTGATTATATTGGATCAACATAGATAATGCAAGATAAATGCCCTAGTCTCAGGATTCTTAATCACATCTGCAAAGACCCTTTTGCCATGAAAACTAACATATTTGCAGTTCCAGGGATAAGGATGTACACATTTATGAGACCATTATTCTACCTGCCACCATAACACACAAAACTTAATCCTTTAAAAAAAAATCATAGACCAATGTTTCTCATCGGCCCAATGACATTTTGGGCTGATAACTCTACTGTGAGGTTGGGGAAAGAAGACTGTATTCTGCATTGTACGACGTTTAACAGCACATTTGTCCCCCATTTATGATGTCAGTAGCATTATGCTTCTGTTATAACAACCAAAACTAGCTTCAGATATTGCCAAATATCTCCTGGCACAAAATCACTACCCTAAACCTTTTTTTCTTTTATTTTTCTCCTTTTCCATAACTTGGTGCAATGAACCAGCTTCTATTCTGTTCCAAATTGGGAACCCAGGAGTAAATCTTAACCCCTCCCTCTCTCTTACGCTCTATAGCCAATGTTCACTAGGCGCTGTCAATCCTAACTCTTTACTCTCTTTCTTATCCCCCTTACCATCATACCACTGGTGCTTCAGGCTGTTCTGTTTGTTTCCCTCACCTGGATTATAGCAATAGTCTTCTAAGTGTTGTCCCTATCATCACTACACTGTTTTATTTCTATTTTTAAATTATCCTCAAGGTTTCACTCAGCTGTTGCTCTCCCTAAGTCTTTCTTGGCCCCGATTCTCAGCCTCTCAACTCTTTAGGGCTTACTTTGATTCACTGGTTCATAGTAGATTTTTTTCTTTATTGATTAAGGTATTGCATATGTGTCCTTATCCCCCCATTTCCCTTCCAACCTCCCCACTCATGCCCTCACCCCTCTGTTGTCTGTGTCCATTGGTTAGGCTTATATGCATGCATACAAGTCCTTTATTTTAATAGAATATTAACGGTCCATTTTTCATCCTATTATTTGGAATATGAAATTGAATGTGATATTTCACAGGTTTTGCCCCCATTAGGGTTATTGTGCTTTAGAACTTTTATTTACCATGTGCATTTCTCTGTGTAGTTAGAAAACATGGAGACTTTTTTTTAAGGCTTTATTTATTGATTAATTTTGAGAGAGTGAGAGAGAGACAGGAAGGGAGAGAAACATCAATTTAATGTTCCATATATTTATGCATTCATTCGTTGATTTTTATATGTACCCTGACTGGGGATTGAACCCTAAACTTTGTAGTATCAGAACAATGCTCTAATAAACTGAGCTACTGGGCTAGGATGAAAAAGTAGAGATTTGAGACCAAAGTGTAGAGACCTAACTCTCTAATGGTTTTGGTGTCTAGTTGACTCATGCTATCTGTGGTAATTGAATTTGATGCTGGCTTTCCTTTTAGTATAAAGTTCTGTCAAGTAGACAAACTTGTTACCATTAATTACAATTTTTCAGAAAGATTGTTGCTTTTTATCATATTTTATTTGTGTACTTCTTAAAGTATATATTGTTTTCAATTTGTAAGTAATATATTAATTATAAAGATTATAATTTCAATCTGGATAAAATATAAATGTGACATTTGATAAATAAATGTAAATGGAATGCTTAAACTATTGAAAAATATACTTCCACTATCACATACATAATGCCTATGGAAATAATATATACAAATGATTTGTCACATTTATAATTATTTTCTTGATATAGCTAATAATCACAAACATTAAAACTATAGTATGGGTATTTTTTTTAAATATCAGGGTCATTCTTCTGTACACTTAAAGAGCCTGGAGTGACCACTGGTAAAATAGAAATTTATTTCTATTCTTAAAAACAAAGTGCTTCGTCAAAGATGGAGGTTAAATACAAGGAAATCATTGTATTTCTTTATGAAGGAAGAAAGGAAGCATAGAATAATAACACTGCAAGAATGAATTTGAGAATTGTTTTAAGTTAAACAATCATTTATATCATTTAGAGTCTTTCTTTCAAAAATCTTCAAACATAGTGACCTAGAACTTATTTCATATGTTTTTCACTAAAATATATTAAATTGTATGTTTGTTTTCTGATCTTTTACATTCTTGCTCTACAAATAGGGCAGCAAAATACATCTGACTAAAGACTTAGAGAGTCATTGTTTCCAAAGCTTTGTAGTAAAGAACGTTTGAAGGTCGGACCTGCATTGCCACCATGTGCCCACCATCCAGATATCACTGCTGACATGTACACATAAGGAACTGTTGGACATTGAAATTGGGACTCAAACATTTTTTTGTTTTGTCTTGTTTTGTTATTATATGTTTATTTCCAGTCTGCAAAGGCAAAACTTTTTAAAGGAAAGAAATGGTGGGAAAAAGATACAGAGGCAAAGAAGCATTGAACAGACTGTCAAACTACATTGGGAAGACAGGGGTGGTTGGGCGAGGAGGGCTGTAAGAGACCAACCGAAGGACTTGTATGCATGCATATAAGCACAACCAATGGATATAAGACACTGGGGTGGGGGGGGGGTGGGCAGGTGAAGGCATGTCCTGGGGGGTAGGGGAGGTCGAGGGGAGATCAAAGGGGGAAAAAAAAAAGGAGACATATGTACTACTATTTGTAATACTTAAAACAATAAAAATTAAATTAAATTAAAAAAAAAAGAACGTTTCAGTATTTCAATAGCATTCATAGATGCATTTTTACTAATTTTTTTACTAGCCAACACAAATAACACTAAAGTCTCAAAATAAACACTCATAAAGTACACATTAATCATGGCTAACATTTTTCTTTAATATATTTATGTATATAATTTTTCAGCTTATCATGAGTTTTGAATGTTAAGTAAATCCATTTGTTTAAGTCTCTTTATGGACTAATTCTTAACTATTCTTAGTGGAAGTACCTTGATGTCTTTCAGTGAATAAAAAAGTGTATAACTTCAGGGAAATAATAAAGTTTAACTACTCAATAACATATTTGCAAGTTGCATTAATAAGATCTTTATATTTCCAAAATTTTAATTAGTTTTACTGTAGTAAGTATTCTCCTAAAAAGGAAACCACTTTAGAGAGAGACAAAGAGAAAGCTAGAGGAAGACTAATGGAAATAAAAGAAGAGGGAAAGGAGAAGGAGAAAAGGTAGAGACAGCAACTTAAGAGACTATATATGGAAAAAGTTTTCCATTCACTATTTAAGCCATTTTCTTCAAATCATGGTTTTTCTTAGAGTAATTTACAAACATCCTAACAAAATACTAAAATGACACTTCTGTTTCCTATATATTTCTCAGAAAATTATTTTATATTAAAGATTTTGGAGTTAGAGCACCGTGTTGTAAACATTATTTTCTCCAGGCAAAATAAATAAATAATAGTTTTGATTCTTGAATTTCTATTGACCAAAAAATAAAATATATTTCTCTTCAAGTGAGTACTCACAGAATAAACATTTCATACATTATAGACATGCTTTATCAGGCAGATGAAAATAGCTTCATATTTTTAAATCTCAAAGCATATTTTTCTTTCTAATAATATTTATTCAAAGTCAAGGTTTATTAAAGTTGTCCATATATAACTTCTTAACTTTGAGCCATATCCTTATAATTCTCCAATGTGACTTACTTAATATTTATTTAACTTAAATCACTCTTTCATAGCTTAATTTTAATATTTTTATCAATTCAGGAGTATGATATGCTAGTTATATTTTTTCAATGGTTTAAAATTAAATATTTTACTTTAAAATATATTTTATTTTTGAAATATTTTCTACAGTGGTATATTTAGGAAACCAGTTTTGGTAGAAAATTAATTCAATGTACTACCCACAGAGGTAAAATCAAAGATATATGACATACAGTTATTTTGTCAGTAGGAAGAAAGATGTATGTAATAAAACATGCATTTTTAAAAAAAATTAATATGGTTTTATTGATTTTAGAGAGAGGAAGGCAGAGGAAAAGAAAGAGAGAATCATCTATGTAATAGAGAAACACTTATCAATTGCCTCCTGCATGTCCCCTACTGGGGATCAAGCCAACAACTCAGGCCCTTGCTCTGACAAGAATCAAACTTGTAATTTTGGTGCGTGGCACTATGTTCAACTCCATCCGCCAGGGCTAAAACATGTATTAAAGAAAAAAAATGAATAGGTGCCAAAACTGGAATTCAAAGTAATGAAATTAATACAGTAGTATTGCTTTTCTACTCTCTGAAGATATCCCTAATATACCCTAATATATTAGGAATATGTGATAAATTCTTCATGAATACAGTAACAGTGTGTGTGTGTGTGTGTGTGTGTGTGTGTGTGTGTATACATGCAAGCACACATCATGCATGGGTATGTGTATGTGCACACAATCATTTGTATTATCTGCTTTAATTCTATATAAGCACAGGTAATAGTTAACTATAAAATACTTTCATTTCATTTGAATAAGAAACTCAAAGATAATCCCCACATTGCTGCCAAAATGTTAAATGTTCTTATGTAAGTTTAAGGTTAAAAAGATGATAAACAGTTTAGGCACTTATATTACTATCTAAATTTTCAGAAGGTCCTTTTAAAAGACAGTTCACATTAAATGCATACTATTCATCCTGTTTGAAATAACTCACTTTAAGTTTTATTTTATCTCTAGACGTTTTTTTTACTTTTAATATTAAAATCATGCTCCTTTAAAAACTTATAATGATCATTTGTGGCATTTTATGACACCATTTAAACCAAAACTTACCTTTTATTCAACCTAAATATTCATAAGCCAAGAATGGATAGTGTTCCATGTTTCTCACACAAACTAGATAAAAAGACTTTCTTAACTTGAAGGATATTGTTACATTAGCTTCCACCACTTGAACAAAGTATAACATTAAACTAAAGTTAGGGAGACATTTAAAAATAGTGTATGTACTATTTGTATATATACTTAGATCAAAATGAAATTTATAAATCAAATTATCCAATTTGAAGAGAAAAATATTACAAATTCTGGGAATAAACTATATTTCCTATCACTTGTACAGTAATATCTTCAGCCATTATATTTGGAACCAGTGAATTCCTCTATTATTCATGTTAAAATGTTTCAGGCTGGTGATGTGCATATATGGATGAATGATTAAATTTCACATAAGATTTAATAATTTTCTTAGTTGATTCATAAATAGCAGAGTGAATGCAATTAACCATATATGATGCTTACCTGGTTAAAAGTTGTTTCTCCTGTAAGTTAATAAAAACTACCTTCATTGATTGAGCAATTAGTATGTTCCAGTGAAGTATATTTGTAACTGAGTTGAATGTTTGCCACAACATTTTTATTATGTTATTTTTTATTGGTGAGAGACTTGGGGATTAAATAAGTTAGCTAACATGCATAATATCCAGTTTTTTCCTAAAACTCATTTTGAATAATGTGCTTTTAAAAACGTGATAAAATAACTATTTATAAAGTTGGCTGAAATATACCAAATTCATAAGCTGACTTCCTATCTCACTTCAAAGCCAGAGACTTAGGGTACACAGGGCTGTTATGCTGTTTTCCTCTCAGCCCTCAGTCACACACACACACACACACACACACACACACACACACACACACACACACACAACACAGTCTTATTTCCTCTCCTCCTACTTATGCCATGGCACCTAAACTGGACTCCATGTCATTCTGCAAACTCTAAACTCATCTTTGCCCCATAGTTTACTTTTTTCTGAGCCTTAAATGCTCTTAACATAGATATCTGCATGATAATTTGACCTATTAAATGTATTGAATGAAACTTTATTTTCTCTGTGCTGTCTAAATTTTAATAGCTCCCCAGATGTTCATGCTCACCTACCTGCCATATTTCGCTTTGTATCACTTTTTATCCCTTGACCCAGTCTTTTTTTACTTTTATATGCCCTCTCTCTAGATTTTAGGCTTGATATGGGTACAGATTTTTTGTCTGTTTGGTCTAACAATATATCCCTCACATACAGATTAATGTTTGGCTCAGAATAAGTACTTAATAATATTTGTGGAATGAATTGAAGAATAAATAAATAATGTGTAAAAATAGAATGCTTCAAGTCCATAATAAATTTGACAGAAACCATCGTTATCTGCACAGAACTGATTATAGTTAAGAGCTGCATAATTAAACAAAAATCATGTCCTTGAAAGTTAGAGGCTTAAATTTAAATTCGTTCCTGTTCTATCTCTTATTTGCATGTGACCATGGAGGGCTACTTAGTATGTTATTCAAGCCTGTATCTCAAAGGTAAAAATGCTAAAAATTCCTTCACAGCCTTATGTTGAGGGTTGAATAAAAAGACATGACCAGTTAGTGACATTTCCCTCTTTCTGCCTGTACCTACCTGTATTTTAGATACACATACATTAAAGTGAATATGAAATGAATCCTCCAAACCCAATATCGTTAAGAATGAATAGAATATTATTTACCTACTTATTAGGCACACTTAAATTCAGATATCAAAAGAAATTAAAAGTATACCAAGTGTGCTGGACACCATGAATAGGCCTTTAGCATAATTTGAATTTTTTTCTAGAGGCTGGAAAGCTAAAAACAATTCCCAATACTCGCTTTCACAAGTTTCTCTGTATGCATTACATTTTGACAGTTAAATGCAGAGTGTGAAAGCTGGAAGGCAGAAAGTGTAGTGTTTGGGCTGTTACTACAGAGAAGCACAGTGAAGATATTCTCAGAAACAGATGCCCATGTCTCCTCCTCACTAACTGTGTGGCTTCCTGGTCGCTGAATCTCGCCTCCTCACCCCCCAGGGTACTTCCTTATAGTCATCCAGAGAGAGCAGCTCCCTGACAAGCTAGTTCTGCAGGAAGTGGTTCTGGGTGTTAGGCCTAGAAGCCCTTTATGTGATGGGTAGGCATTTAAGTTCTCACATAAAATCTCTTTCTGCTAGTAATTGCCTGGGCAGGTTTCTCTTTCCTGCAACTGAAGGTTAACAAACATACCACAGGGCCTCCTGGTTCCCAGAGCTACTTCCCCACTTAATGCTGACATACTCTTTCTGTAAGTGGTCCTGATCTGCTTGAACAGGACAATAATGACTGTTGAAATGTGTCTTCGCTTCAGTCATGGATCCAAAAGAATTATCACTTGAATCGATTGCTCCTCGGGAGGCTTTACTTCAAATACATCTGCTGTGAATAAATATTTTTTGGGGAAATAATATTGCCTTTTGAATTACATGGAAAAACCACACAAGGTCACTAACATTCTTATCAAATCTTAAAGATTTTTTCTGAGGTTGAAAATACACAACTACAAATTAAATCAAGTGATTAATAAATAATGTGGAAGTGCTGTGCTACATAAAACTACATTCACCTGCTACTATTAGCATTGTATGTCCATAGGAATAATCTTTAATTAGTAGTTAAATAAAGCTGAGATCTGCTGTCTTCCACATTTATTAATAGGGAAAGATATATTCAGTGCCCTAATAAATTTTCTGGGATAATACTGCAGGGGTGTAGGGAGGAATCCCCAAAATGTACAACTTTGGCATGTGCGTTATCTTAAGCTCAAGGCAATCAAGACCCAGCAGACTCAAGAGAAACTAGTACCTCTCCCTTAACTTCCTAGAGAGAATTTTAGATAGGAAGCCTGGCCAGAAAGGGAGCTAGCACCCAAGATAAATTTTTATCTTAATGACCTATCTGTATGGCAGTACAAGCATCTGTTCTTATCATTTTGTGAATTACTCTGCTCTCCTTGGAAGCCCCAGGCTCCGATTTCATTCTAGTTCAGCATGGTATATAAGCCTTAATTGCCTAACTGCCTTGGGTCTCACATTTTTATGGGGCTCCTGTATGTTCATAATTAAATATGTTTTGTGTGGCTCCTGTATGTACATAGTTAAATATGTTTTTCTTCTGTTAATCTGTCTTATGTCATTTTAACTATTACGTCAGCCAAATAACCTATAAGGTTATATTTTCTTCCCCACAGTATTTATGATAACAAGTTTTGCTTGTATCCTGAAATTTATAATACATTATGTATTAAATTTTGTTTATCGAAAAGATACCCAGGGGGCCTTATTGTGAATCATGTTGTAAGGTTAAAACATACATACAAAGGTCATATACAATATTTTCAGATTTTCATGTTTGAAATAAGTATTACATTTGCTGATAGAAACATTGGGGTCTTCATGAAACTCTATATTTTGTGAATTTTATAACTCTGAATGTGAAATGAGGAGCTTTTTAATAATTCAATATTTCAGTAAGCTCTTTTAGCCTTAGGTAAAGCTGAGTCAATGAGAACTTGTTATGGCCTATGTTAAGACTCCAGAGTTAGGAGAACAAAGCTGTTCAGGGACAATGCGTTTGCTTCAAGACTGAGTGAAATCCAATTGTGCCTACACTATGATTACAAATATGTAAAATTCATGAATGCAAATAGACAGCAGTTGGAAGAGAACAGAAATGTTACTGTATTTGATTTGATAGAAATGTAGGATTTAGAGTATTTTAATTTTGTTTTCAGGTTTCTTATTGGTAAAATGAACAGCAATAAAAAGTATAGTGAATTAACTTCTCTCAGGTGATTTACCCCAAAGGTAACTGCTGATATTTGTATATTTAATACATAGAGAGAGCAACCATCTGATACTTGAACAGGCTGATCCTTTCAGTATCCTCCTGATACCTAAAGGGTTGATTCACTTATGCTTAACTTATGAATGGAGACATGAATCCCCAAGGACACTGGGGCTTATGTATAGTAAATCGTTTTCTGACTGTACCTGATAATAGCAGAACTAATGAATGTTACCCTACCACAGAAAACTCTTTTACATTAACCAAACACATCTATTCAAAGGCTTAGAACTTTTCAAGCTTAGTACTTTTTTTCACAGTTAAAGGTTATATAAATAATAACACACCACTTCTCTTGGCATGTAACCACAGATAAGAAAATGGCACAAACTAGGCAAGAATATAAAAGGGGAAAAAAGGACATTAAATTTTCATTATATTGCCTCTGGCTTACACAAACTATTTCAAAGATGCAATGACCTCTTTCATATAAAAAATCAAATCAAAATATTTCCTCTCTGAGAAGTTTTCAGAAAGTTTGTGTTTTAAATAGCACTATGCCTTTAGGACTACATATTTTACAGAAAATACCAAGAAACTAGAGAACCAAGTAAAAGACCCCTGGAGACTTCAAATCTCTTAGATTTACTTTAAAATATTTTTTGAGGAAATGAGTTTCCCATAAAGGGACACTATGGCCATCAAAAAATCTACTGAAAAGAAGCGAATGAAATATTCAATGACTTTTCCCTCAATAACAAAAGTAATAAAGAAAACCATTGGCAACAGTAACTCATTTTAAATCAAAACTCCTTTCAAGCCACGCACTTTCTTTTTCCTGACTCTTCACTATAGTGGTGATATCTGTCATCAAATAATAGAACTCTATTTATCAGGGTCAATATATCTACTAATAAAAACTGGCATCAGTTTCCAAGCTTTGCATTTTCAAGTTTAATATTGTACTTAAACAGTACTAAAAAGTTTAATCCTTTATTTCACTCTGAAAGCGGTTTTAGCTTATTTAAGCAGCCTTTCTGTGAAAATATATACTGTACATAATATGAGTTCAATAATCTCTCATGAATATGTAGTTCAAAATCTTGAGAATGAAAATAAAATAAAATTAAATTTGCATACTACTGTTCGCTGCTCTCCAATATGGAAAAATATTTTTAAATATATTATAGTCTTTAAAAAGTTGCAAAATTTCCTAGTGATACTCAGTCATCAGTATTCAGAAGTCATTTAAAATTATATGGCAGCTAGATTTTATATATTTCCTTTACTTTATAAGTGAAATAGCACTGCAAGATTAATGTGTATTATTTTGAGACTAGTGACCTGGTGCACGGATTCAAGCACATTATAAGGAAATTAATTAGAAGGTGGCGGGTGGGGTGGGACTGGGTGAGACAGGCCAGACATACCCAGGAGCCAACTTCCTATGGTCCCTCCCCAGCAGCCGCACCTGGGGTGGTGCCATGGCTCAAAGGGCATCTGTGGAGTAAGCAGGGTCCCTCCAGCCAGTGAAGTCTCTCGGCCTGGCCTGCAGGGATCAGGCCAAAACCAGCTTTACAACACTCCCCTAAGGGGTCCCAGATTGCAAGAGGGCAGTTTTCAGGTGACACACCAAGGAATCGAGCTCCCTCATCTCTGGTTCTCCTCAACCGAGAACCGCAGCTGCCAAGTCACTGCAGCTCGACAACGCCTGTGTTGAGCATCTGCCCACCTGGTGGTCAGTGCACATCATAGCTACCGGTCGGAGCATCTGCCCCCTGTTGGTCATTGCAGGTCATAGCTACCAATTGGATGGTCAGACGATTACTTAGCCTTTTATATAAATAGATATTTAAAGAATACAAGTAAAGGATTCTCAGTAGATACCTGGGTACATGTCATAGATCGGAAACTACAAAGACATATTTCTATATTTATATTCAGATTAGTTTTGTTTTATTTTTTCCATTCTATCTAATAAAAGAGTAATATGCAAATTGGCCATACCTCCTTACACCCACAAGCCACACCCACCAGCCAATCAGGAGTGAGTATGCAAATTAACCCAACCAAGAGTTAATTTCTCCTGCGGCCACAGAGAGAGCAGGAGGCTTGGGTTTCCCCATGATGGAGGAATCCAAGTTTCTGCAGCCCTGGCCAGCCCAGGCCTCTGCTGAAGGCTACAAAGTTTCAATTATAGAAGATAAATAAATCAAAACAAAAATGGCAGCGGCCACAGTGCTGGAGAGAGCAGGAGGCTTCAGTTGCCCCTGGCGATGGATATAGACAAGTTTCCACAGCCCTGGCCTGCCTTGGCCTCCGCTCAAGGCTACAAAGTTTCAATTATGGATGATAAACAAATCCCAGATACCAGGGCCTCCACTGGGGGGCGTGGTCAGCCTGCAAACCACCACAGCCCCCTCACCCAGGCTGCTCCATGCCCCAAGGGAACCCTTACCCTGATCTGGGACACCCTTCAGGGCAAACCAGCCTGCCCCCATCCATGCACGAGGCCTCTATCCTAACTAATCCTCCTATCTAATAAAAGAATAATATGCAAATTGACCATCACTCTAACACAGAAGATGGCTTCTCCCATGTGGTTAAAGATGACTAACCCCATGTGGACACAAGATGGCCAGCAAGGGAGGGCAGTTGTGGGTGCATCAGGCCAGTATGGGGGGGGGGCAGTTGGGAGGGACCAGGCCTGCAAGGGAGGGCAGCTGGGGGTGATCCAGCCTACAGGGGAAGGCAGTTAGGGGTGACCAGGCTGGCGGAGGAGGGAAGTCGGGGGCTACCAGGCCTGCAGGGAAGGGCTGTTGGGGGGGACCCAAGCCTGCAGGGGAGGGCAGTTAGGGGTGACCAGGCCTGCAGGGGAGGGTAGTTAAGGGTGACCAAGACTGCAGGGGAGGGCAGTTATGCATCAATCAGGCTGGCAGGGGAGTGGTTAGGGGGTGATCAGGCTGGCCAGCAGAAGTGGTTAGGGGCAATCAGGAAGGCAAGCAGGTGAGCAGTTGGGAGCCAGCAGTCCTGAATTGTGAGAGGGATGTCCAGCCGTCCGTGTAGGCCTGATCCTACCTGGATTGGGCCTAAACGGGTAGTCGGACTTCCCTCGAGGGTTCCCAGATTGGAGAGGGTGCAGGCTGGGCTGAGAGACACACACCCCCGTTCACGAATTTCGTGCACCGGGCCTCTAGTTTCTAATAAAATATAATAGAAATCCTTGTAGCATAAGATTTCTATGTGATGGCTTTTCAATTTCTATTTTGGATCAAGTGCCAGATGAGATTACTGGTTCAATATGTATCTGTAATTTAATGTTTAAAACGCTGTTAGACAAATTCCTTCAAAGTTTGGAGTGATGTCTAGTTCCACTTGATGGAAGTTATGGTTGTATACATCCTTGTCCATGTTAAATATATCAAGCTTTCAGATTTCTGTCAACTGGACTTTTTAAAAAAAAGATATCATTGTTTCAGTCATCTTGTCCTTGATGACTAGTGAATTAGAACCTATTTTCATTAGAAGATTATTTGCATTTTCTCTTCTTGAACTTCTTGATTATATTCCTTGTTCATTTTTTTATGTTTGTTTTCTTAATTTCATTAATGTGTAATTTTTGGTATAAAATAAAAATACTAACTCCTTATGAATCAAATGTTAGAAATAATATGTAGAAGCATATTCACTTTCAATTTGTGACCATTTGGTTATTGTAAATGTCAATTAGGTATAGTTCACTCAAATATTTTATTTCAAAGTTCCATTTGTCATTTGACTTTGGTTATGGTATATTTACTATTTTTAAGTTTATTTTTCAATTGCAATTGACACTTATAGTTTTTTTTACCAAATAAAAAATGTAATTTCATGTCATCTGAACTATGCATATTTTTCTTATACTTTATTTTAATATTATTAAAGCTTTTTAGTTTCATATATATATATATATATATATATATATATATATATATATATATAAAAAACCAAGTGACTGACCATCTGTCCGTCCGACCATCCGCCAACTGACCAGCCAGTACATATGATGTGCACCGGCAATTTAAAAATAAACATTGACTTGCGCATGTGCAATACATAGGAAGCTCTTGGAATGGATACTATAGAAATCCCCTGTGAAATGATTTGTAACAGATCTGTTAATGAAGCTACCTTTGGACATGGTAGATCTATAGATAATATTAAATATATATATATATATAAAAACGTGTGATTCTTTGTTCTAAAAATGAGCATGTTCATAAATTAAATGAGGAAATTCTGGACACACTTGATGGAGATTTTCACACCTATTTGAGTGATGATTTCATCGATTTAGCTGATGATGCCAAAATTTTCCCATCAAATTTCTTAATAGTATTACTCCTCAGGAATGCCGTATCATAAATTAAAATTGAACATAGGTGCAATCATCATGCTACTAAGAAATCTTAATAGTAAATTGGGTCTTTGTAATGGTACTAAATTTATTATAAAAATATTTTGACTGAACATATCGAAGCTGAAGTATTAACAGGTTCTGCGGAAGGAGAGGTTTTTCTGATTCCAAGAATTGATATGTCCCCATCTGACACTGGCCTCCCATTTAAATTAATTCGAAGACAGTTTCCCATGATGCCAGCGTTTGCAATGACTATTAATAAATCATAAGGACAAATTCTAGACAGAGTAGGAATATTCCTACTTGAACCAGTTTTTGGACATGGTCAGTTATATGTTGCTTTCTCTTGAGTTCGAAGAGCATGTGATATTAAAATTCAAGTTAAAAATACTTCATCATGAGGGAAATTAGTCAAGCACTCTGGAAGTGTTTTTACTCTTAATGAGGTGTACAGGGAGATATTAAAATAAGTTTAATCAATTTATCCATCATTATTTTTATCAATGTTGTTTTTGTATCATGTTTCTGTTGTTTTTATGTCATGTGTTTGCTGTCATTATATCATATTGTTATTGTTTATTTATTAATCAATTTATATATTATTTTCATATACATTTTACTAATTTTCTTTTATCTCTGACACTTCTATTATACAGAAAGGACAAATAGCAATATTAAAATATTTCTCCTAATTAATTTCCTTCCAAAGTGCATGAATCCATGCACCAGGCCTCTAGCATAGTATATAATGGGACTTTTTTTTGCCTTTCAAAGAGATAGCTATTTTCAGTTTTTCAAAAGTAATTAATTATTGATTCAATTTATCTGTAGGACTGGAAAATTATTCGAACCCCAAAATTTCCCAGGCTTCTAAAGTTAATTTAACATTGAAAATTATTTCAATGTATGCAATACATAAAACTATTTATTTTACTTTTCTTATGATTATGGCTTATATGTAATATAAAATGCAAAATAATTACTGATTAAATTACATTAAACAATAATATTAATATAAAGTACATTAATTAAATGTGATAATTGATGGTTTGACCTAGAGCTAAAGTGCCATTTGCAGTGGCTAGATGGTATTGAGAGATATGGTTCCTTTTCCTGTGGGACCAAACTTCACATACTTCAGTGGATCATGTGATGACAATATTCTCAAGCCTTTCTGATTCAAGAATCTTTAACTCAATCTACAGCATATTGTGATATCACTGTCACTTGTCCTAAAGGTATCATGAAGACTATCTCTGTAATTTTTTAAATAGCTGGCATGTTTTAAAATAATGCTTACTTGGGAAAGAAACCAAGATAGCGGCATAGGTAAACACCTAAACTGCTGCCTCACACAACAATTTCAAAACTACAACTAAAAGACAAAACGTCTATCACCAGAACCTCGGGAAAGCTGGCTGAGTGGAAGTTCTACAACTAGGAGGAAAGAGAAAAGAGCATTGAGACGTGCACAAGTGCTGAAAAGCTGAGGTACGGAGGTGCACAAATTGGGCTGGTGGCGGGCGACTGGGTGATGCTGCTTTTTTCAACCCAAAAGGAGACAAGCTCCCGATTACTCTGAACTCCAGGTTCTGGGGAGACCCTGGGGACCCAAACCCCTACAGGGAGAATATGGACTGTCTGCTATCGGGTCAGAAAGTGAGGGTGACTTTCTTGCAGAGGTGCACCCAGCAATCATTGTTTACTGTGCTGGAACGTGGGACGCGGGGACTTGGAAGCATGGAAATGCAGAGATGGCTGACAGGCAGCCATCGCTGTTTGCCACACCCTAGCCTAGTGATTCCCTGAGACCCTGCCCTGCACAATCTACAAACCCACACAACCTCCACTCAGCGGCTTTTGCATATAAATGGTCTGCCCTATCGCAGCTTAACCTAACAAACTGCAGCTCTGGTCAGACAGCTCCAAAACCTCCAAACCCCAAGCAAAGAAAAGAAAACTGTAGTTCTCGCTGTAGCTCCTGCTGGGTGGACTCAGACAGTAGCTGACCTGCACCCCATTGGAGATCCAGAAGCTAGTGTATCTAGTGGTCAGTGTGAGACGACACCAGATTTCCACTACTCATATCCATAAGTGACACATTCAATAGGCAGACTCAGTGAGCACCAAAGCCCCATTGAAAGAAGTCCTGCCCCATAAGCATGTCTCCAGCACAGCAGTTCTTCCATTATAGACACAGCGGGTCCACACAGCCAACTGGCCTGGAGGTCGATTCCTCCCAGTGGTACCAACAACAATCAAGACTTAACTGCAACAAGACTGTACACACAGTTCACAAAGGGGTGCACCAAGAGTGTCCACCTCAGGTAACTGGGAAGCTGACCCACTGGGCCATATAGGACACCTAGCACACAAAGCCACCCTAGTAACTCAGGGAAGCAGCAAAAATGCAGAGACAAAGAAACAGATCACAAACAAAAGAAATGGAGGAAAACAAATGACTGGATATAGAGTTCAAAACCACGGTTATAAGATTTTTCAAGAATTTCCTAGAAAACACTGTTAAATTTAATGAGACCCTCGAGGATATGAAAAATGACCAACTAGAAATTAAACATACACTGACTGAAATAAAAATATTATACAGAGACCTAACAGCAGACTAGAGGAATGCAAGAATCAAGTCAAAGATTTGAAATACAAAGAAGCAAAAAACACTCAACCAGGAAAGCAAAAAGAAAAAAGAATTAAAAAATATGAAGATAGTGTAAGAAGCCTCTGGGACAACTTCAAGCATATCAACATCAGAATTAAGGGGGTGCCATAAGAAGAGAGAGAGCAAGATACTGAAAACCTATTTGAAGAAATAATGACAGAAAACGTCCCCCACATGGTGAAAAAAATAGATTTACAAGGCCAGGAAGCACAGAGAACCCCAAACAATAGGAATCCAAAGAGGACCACACCAAGGCACATCATAATTAAAATGCCAAGGGCAAAAGACAAAGAGAGAATATTAAAAGCAGCAAGAGAAAAACAGTTAATTACCTACAAGGGAGCACTACTGTCAGCTGATTTCTCAACAGAAACTGTGCAGGCCAGAAGGGAGTGGCAAGAAATATTCAAAGTGATGAATAGCAAGAACCTACAACTAAGATTACTCTACCCAGCAAAGTTATCATTCAGAATTGAAGGGCAGATAAAGAGCTTCACAGATAAGAAAAAGCTAAAGGAGTTCATCACCACCAAACCAGTGTGATGTGAAATGCTGAAAGGTATTCTTTAAGAAGAGGAAGAAGAAGAAAAAAGTAAAGATAAAAAATATGAATAACCAATACATATCTATCAACAAGTGAATCTAAAATTCAAGTGAATTAAAAACCTGAGGAACAGAATAAACTGGTGAATATAATAGAAGCAGGGGCATAGAATGGGAGTGGACTGACAATTCTTGGGGGGGAAAGGGGTGTGGGGGGTGCAGGAAGAGACTGGACAAAAATCGTATACCTATGGATGAGAACAATGGGGGGAGGTAAGGGCAGAGGGTAGGGTGGGAACCGGGTGGAGGGGAGCTGTACGGGGAAAAAGGAGAAACAATTGTAATAATCTGAACAATAAAGATTTATTAAATTTAAATAAAATAAAATAATGCTTACTTGGAAGTAACATGGTGACAAACACAAATGAAAGTCTGGGCCCTAAAATCAGATGGTCATTCAATTATTTATTTATTTATTTATTCACATATTTATTAATATGTTTATTGATTTTTAGAAGAGAGTAAGGAAAAGGGAGAGAGAAAGAGAAACATTGATGTGAGAGTAGAACATTGATAGGCTGCCTCCTGCTTGCCCCCTGCTGGGGATTGGGCCTGAAACAGGGGCATGTGTCCTGACCAGGAACTGAATCAGCAACCTTTTAGTGCACCGGACAATGCCCAACCAACTGAGCCTCTCTGGCCAGAGCGGTCATTCAATAATTTAGAATATCATTCTGTATTTCATACTGTATCCTATATAATAAGGCTAATATGCAAATAGACTGAATGGCAGAACAACCAAACAACCAGACAACTGGTTGCTATAATGTGCACTGAACACCAGGGGGCGCATGTGAAACATGGCGGGTTTCGGCAGCAGGCTGCAGAGTCCAGAACATGGCTGGCATTGGCTGCGGCGGGATGGAGGAGCAGATGAGCGGGGATGCCGGTCACTGTCATTAGGGCAAGCCTCTAGTGGTTACTGAAAATTCTTTGCTCCCACTCATCGCAATCCCGCCCTGCACTTGCACCTGCTGCCAGCACCAGCCCCACTTGCACCCGCTGCTGGTGCGCCCTCAACAGATGCGAGCAGGTCCAGCGCCATCAGCACGTGGGAGCAGCAGCAGTGGGAGCAGGGCTGCCAACAGACAGGGGACCAGGGGATGTGGTGGGAGCGGCCGGGGGGGGCCCAGAGGATGGGCTGAGACCTGCCCCTGTGCCCACGGTAGCCTCACAGCCCACAGTTTCTTTTAAGGTGCATTAATTTGTTCACTGGGCCCCTAGTATTAAAATAAAAATGCAAAGTGTGAAAAGTATTGTCAAGTACTTCTACAAGCACAGGTATAATAAGCCCAGGGAACATTTTGTAGAATATTGCTGCATGGGCTTCTCTCTCTTTAACGAAGGTCTACAGTGTGAATAAAAACCAGAGCAAAAACAGACAGCATGAATTTCACACCAGCAATATGCAGACACTCCACTAGGTGCTCTCTAGCCATAATCCTCTCATAATCCCTATGGAAGCACATTAATCATGACCACTTACCTAGGATGAAACTGAAGCGCAGGGAAATGTAAGAATTCCCCAGAACTACACAATTATTAGGCAAGAGACTTAGGTTTGATACTGAAGTGCATCTTTTCAAAACTCCTGTCTTTCTGCTCCCACCCCTGGAGCAATAACTTTCCTCTGTGCCTCTGCTATTTAACTGGTTCCTGCTCACTACATATGGCTTCATTTCACTGCTCTCATATTTGCTGAAAAATGTTAGTAGAGGCAAACAACTTATTGAAGAAATGAGCCTATGGCAGTCAATTTCATTCCCAAGCTCTTTCAAAATCCTGCCAACAATTTTAACTGAGTTTTGTGTGTATGTGTGTGTCCCCATATGGATATGGTACCATCTTTGTGGAAAAAAAAATTAAAAACATACTTTATCATAATTAACAGCAATATAATTATGCAGATGGCCTAAAGCTACACAGGCATACAACAAAATGACATAAATGAAGACACACAGAAAAATTGGGGAGATCAGACTAGCATGTTTAATGCCCTGAATTTTTACCTAAATTGGATTCAGTGGTAGTTTAAGCAAAACTCCCTCCTGCTTTACACCTAAAAGCAGATGGAAGCAGATTGCATCATGAGTTCAGTCCTTTCAAATTACAATAGTTTATGATGCTCATCTGCATTTTAATCAGATCCAAAGGATTTATTCTGAAAATGCATCAAGACAGCCTCTTTTCAGCACCTGTAAATTCATCAGAGAGTTTATAGCCAATCCAGTAAAATATGTTGCACATTTTTTCTTGTATCCCTTACTCCTGAGAACATAATATTATGTAGATAGAGATGCTGGTAGTTTTATAAAGCACAGTCCATAATCATTTCAAATAGGGACAGAAAAGTGATTTAATTCCCCCAAAGCATTTTTATTAATATTTAACTCCTGTTTCATAAGTTTAACAAAATAATTTAAAGTATGTTATATTCTACAAACAAAGAATATATTTAGGAGTTTGAAGCTTATGCCTACTACAACCTTTGTTAGATCAAATGAGAATTGATCAGCATGAATCCAGCCCCTGGAAATTAAATGAGGCACCTGAATAGTATTTTTTGTGGCCAAATGGCATTTTTGTGGTAATATTTTTGTGGCGTAGTATTTGGTGTCACTTCTGCCATCCAGTATTTTCATTTCACTTTTCATGGGATGCTACCTAGTTATTCACTTTTCTCAATTTTCTTGGTAATCCAAATTATTTACTGATCTTCGTTTCTTAAATGGAAAATGAATATATTACAATTTTACCTTTTTAGGTGTTTACCACTTTATTGTTAAAAATAACAAAGAGAAAATGTCATCAACAAATTAGTAGCACCTTACTTCTGGGCTAAATCAGTCTTTCAATATACAAATTTACTTATTTTTAAAACTAAATTATTTTTATCTTTTTTTATAGCAGTATGAAAAAGACATAGTAGAAATTCAGCTGTATAGTGAAGGAAACATGTTAGGGAAAGAAAATTAATACAAAAAGAATTTTGTAGTAGAGGTCTAACATTTGTTTTACCAGTAATGTTGATGGGAGAAAATCTCAAATCAACTATAGGCCCAACGCTCAGAAAAAGTAGAACATAGGGAACTCCAGTAGCACAATAGAAAGAGATGTGATAGAACATAATCCACATCCTTTCATTAGAGGACTTGAACTTTTTTTTCAGCTTACTCCCTATGTTATTTTGAACATGTCATTTAGAACCATTGAGACTCAGTATTATTAGCTAAGAAATGAAGATTATATTTACTTCCCAATATATATGCTTTTCAAAGTGTTCCATTAGATAAAAATGCTATTACATCGTGATAGATCCTCCCTTCCCCCAACTGGTGGACGGAGTATGATGTAACCTGCACCTGCGCCCTGGACATTTCTGAGCACCTTACCAGGCACCTTATATGGACTATAATTGAACCACCAATCAGCACCTGCCAAATACTCTAAGCCCTAGATTCCTAAGTACCTAAGTGCCTAATCACGTGCCTTATATGAAACCACCAATCAGCGTCTGCCGAGTACCCTAAGCTCCATCCCTTCCCCTTCCTCCCCTCAAAAGGCATGTTCACCTCGCACGTGTGGCTCTTCTCCCCTTGTGGGGCAGCCTGGCAGGGTCCTTCTTCTCTAATAAAGCCTGTAGTCCTGGTTTTCGGCCCTCTGTCTCATCTTTCACATCATTTTGCCTTCCTTTGGAAGGGGGCATCACTAGCAACACATTCTAAAGTCTCTTGTAGGTTTTTTTTTTTTTTTTCCAGAATCTAGTTTCTAAAGATTCCTAGTGATTTTTGTCAGTGAGAGGCACATGTCTCAGATCTGGAAGGTAGAGGAGGAGATGCCCTTATATCTGTAGTCAGAAGTAGATAAGCCAGATGTGTGAACAGAATTGAAATTCACAGGCTCTTGGGAACCGCTGGCCTTGAATTTTCAGGCTGTCTTTGCTCTTATCTCCCCCCAAATTTCACTGACATCTCACAATTTTCACCCCTACCAAGTTCTTCCAAAGATTGTATACTGTGTGGGTTTTTTTTCTAATGCCAAACACTTTCCACCTAAAATATGTTGAATAGCTTCTCTTCTCTTGGCCAAGCCATGAATGATATATCAACATTTACTTTTTTGTGTATATCACATATTGGTGACTGAGGAAATGCATAGCAATAATTTATGACTGCACAGTAAACAATAATACCTAAATTACTTTAATTATTTAATAATGTAATTAAGTAACTTTTGACACTCAATAAAATTTCCACTGTGAAGTTAACTTCTTCCTTTTAATTTGCAATATCTATTCGTGTGTGTGTGTGTGTGTGTGTGTGTGTGTGTGTGTGTGTGTGTGTGGTTACCTTGATTTTCTAGGAATTTCTTTTCATTTCATCAAAGTTGTCTAATTTATTGGCATATAATTTTTATAGTATTCTCTTTTTTGTTGATTTTGGAGAGAGGAAAGAGAAATAAATTGAACCCAGTACCATTTTTTGTTCCGGATGACCCCACCGAGCTGCACTGGTGAAGGCTATACTATTCTTTATAATCCCTTTTTCAGCAAATTCAGAGTCTATTTTTGATTCTAGAGATTTAAGTAGCTCCCTTGGTTTCTTGGTCAACCTAGCTACAGGTTTGTCAATTCTCCTTACTGCCCTCCACCCCTCCACCCCCAAAGAACCAGCTTTTGGTTTCACTAATTTTTATTTCTTTTTTTTTATTATTTCAAAAGGTACACTCTAATTTTTATTCTCTCCTTTTTTATACTAGCTTTAAATTTAATCTGCTATTTTTTTCTAGTTTAATATATTAAAGTTTAGGTTTTTGACATGGTATCTCCCTCATTTCTAATATAGACATATACAGCTATAAATTTCTCTCTAAATACTGCTTTAGCATTAGCTGCCTCCCATAAGTTATCATGTGCTATGTTTTCATTTTCATCCATCTCAAATAATTTTCTAATATTCCTAGACATTTCTTCTTTGACCCATCTGTTATTTGGGAGTATATCATTTAATTTCCACATACTTATAAGTTTTGCAAATTTATTTCTAAAAGAGTCAAACCTCAGTTTTCAAATATCTCTCATCTCAAACAATTTAGTTCTGGACCAATTCATTTACAGAAAAATGTCTCCGTTATTAAACAAGACTTTGGTTCTCTATATCAGCATGACAAAAAGTGTACCTGAGGCCACAAAAGAAAGAATTCCCATCAGTTTACCACTAAACTTCCTGTTGCTAATATCTCAGGAAATTGTGCTGTGAATATTTTTGTTTTTTGCTTCTGTTGCTGGCAAAATGAACAATTAGCACAATTTTAAAAGATAAAAAGGCCATCAAAAGTGCTAATGTTGCTAAGGGTGTGAAAGAAATAATGATCATAGGCAATTAAAGAGGTAGAAAAAGCGTTGATTTAGATAAAGGAAACGCAGTTAGTCAGTTGATAGTATTTCTAAGGCAGTGCTACCTGGAAAAGTGAAGATGATGCATACTGAGTTCCTGAAAGACACCCCTGGAAGAGGTGCCCAAAGTGATTTGTTCAAGGCTAGTAGGAGGTGGTTCAGTCCGTTTAAGAAAAGAAGTGTTTGTTTATAGGTTAAACAGTACATTAAATATGTGCTGTATATAAGAAAGGTTAAAACAGAATAATTTGGGGGCCTTGAATAAATTAATTCAATTTATATTATTTCTAATGGGAAAAATGATTTGGTTTTTTAACAAATGGCTTCTTGAACAGGCTTCTGGAATGAATTAAGTTCGAGAACTGAGGTTCCATTTTAATTGATATTTAATTTAATTCCAATGTTGTCAGACAACAGACTTTTTATAATTTGTTTTTAAGTAGAATTGAGGTGTGCTTTTTTGATCTAGGAGATGGTCTCTTTCATTGAATATTCCATGTGCTCTTGAAAAGAATGTATATTCTGCTCATATTTAATGGAGTGTTTTAGGTCTACTGGGTACAAATTTGAATTCTCTGGTCTACTTCCTGTTTATCTCCCTGGGACAAAATCTCTAAACCATGGCTCTGATGTTGAGGGAGGTGGAGGTGGGGACAATGGTCTGCCTCTCTCTAAGTGACACTTTTACTTTAGGATCTGAGGTCTTGGTACATAGAGAGGCAATAGCTACAGGTCTCCTTGGTTTGCATCTTTTGTCATTAAACCTCCACCACAAAAGCTGGGGCAAAGATGACTGGAGCTCAGTTTACTCAGAAGTGCCACCCAAGGTAGAGCTATTTTCCCATGAGAATGAACTGTTCAGAAATAGGGAGCCCCCACCTCATAGCTGTAGAATTTATTCTCAACAGTAGATAACCAGGGGAAACATGAGAAATTATTATGTCCTGTTTTCATGGGAGGAAGCCAAACTGTAAGATGGTGGGAGAGGTGTTTTTTGGTTGTAACAGACTGGAGTAAAGTTTATATATCATTAGCCTGGAAGAAATAGGGTGACACAGGTCTTGGTTAAAATACGACACAATCATAGTTCTCACTTAATTTTAGATTCCCTTATTAATAGTTCTTCATTTGCTATAATCTCCAAGAGCCACTTTTACAGAAAATAATAGAGTGACTGAAATTATAGAAAACAATTCTAGACCTCGAGAATACAACTTTTGAAATGAAAAAAATACAGTGTAGAGAATTAGCAACAATCTTAAGCAGTAGAGAGAATCAATGGACTTGAAAAAATAACATTTAAAATTATCCACTGAAAGAAAAGGACAGTAAAAAGAACAAAAAATAAATAAAAAGAGAGAGAAGAGCTTAAGTGAATTACAGGACACCTTCACAAGAAACAATGGGAGTCCAGAGGTAGAAAACAGTTAAAATGGGAGTTAAATTATTTAAAGATATAATGACTTGACTACTCCTCAAAGCTGAGGGAGAAATGGATGTCCAAGTTCATGAAAACATAGGACTCCACACAAATTTGACCAAAGGAGGACTTCACTGAGATGCCTAAAACTGTTGAAAATCAGACCAAGTTGTGTGGTTTTTTTTTTTGTAATTCAGTAAGAGAAAAAAATTCATTCTACATAATGAAATATCCCAAAGCTATCAGATTACTCCAGAAAAACTTTGCAGGCCTGGAGAAAGTAGGATAATATATTCAAACTGCTAAAAGAAAAAATGCCAACCAAGAAATCTTTGCCTTGCAAAACTCTTATAAAAATGAAGAAGAAACTTTCTCAGACAAACAAAGCTGAGAGAATATACTACCACTAGATCTTTCTTTTAAGACATGCTATGAGGAGTTATTCAAGCTGAAATTAAACGATGTTAATTAGTAACATGAAAACATCAACTAGTATAAAACACACTGGCAAAGGTAGATATATGGTCAAATTCAGAATATTCTAATACTGTAATGGCATGGTAGTATGTAAAGCACTTCACTCTAGTATAAATATTGAAAGACAAAAGTACTAAAAATAACTACACGTATAATCATTTCTTAATGGATATACAATGAAAAGATATAAATAATGACATCAAAAACACAAAAAGGGTGTGTAACGATGAAGTTTTGTAGGTGGTTAAAGTTAAATTTTATCAGCTTAAAATATAACTATAAAATATGACATCTAATCCTCATGGTAATGAAAATTAAAAAAAAAAACTATAATAGATACACAAAAGATAAAGAGAAAGGAATCAAAGTATACAATTATAAAAAAAATCAAGAAATAAAAAAAGGGAGAATCCAAGATGGCAGCATAGGTAAACACCTAAACTGCTGCCTCCCACAACAATTTAAACTGCAACTAAAAGACAAAACGTCTATCACCCAGAACCACGGGAAAGCTGGCTGAGTGGAAGTTCTACAACTAGAAGGAAAGAGAAAAGAGCATTGAGACGTGCACAATCGCTGAAAAGCTGAGGTACGGAGGCGCGTGATCAGGGCTGGCTGCGGGCAACTGGGTGCGTTGCTTTTTTCAACCCGAACGGAGACAAGCCCCTGATTACTCTGAAATCCAGTCTCTGGGGAGACGCGGGGGACCCAAACTCCTATGGGGAGAAGCTGGACTGTCTGCCAGTGAGGGTGGCTTGCTTGCAGATCTGCGCGCAAGAAAAATTGTTTACTGCACTGGGGCACGGGACTCGCGGATGCCGACTGGGACGCAGAGCTGGCTAACTAGCAGCCATTGTTGTTTGCCACGTCCTAATCTAGTGACACCCTGAGGCCCCGCCCTGCACAACCTACAAACCCACCCAAGCTCCAAGCAGCAGAGTTAGCATAAGAAAGGCCTGCCCTATTGCAGCTTAACCTAGCAAACGTGCAGCCTGGGTCAGACAGCTCCAAAACCTCCAAACCCCAAGCAAAGAGGAGAAAACTGCAGCTCTCACTGTAGCTCCTGCTGGGTGGCCTCAGACAGTAGCTGACCTTCACCCCATTGGAGATCCAGAAGCCAGTGTACCTAGTGGTCAGTGTGAGACACCAGATTTCAACTCCTCACATCCATAAGTGACACATTCAAGAGGCAGACTCAGTGAGCACCAAAGCCCCACTGAAACAAGTCCTGCCCCATAAGCGTGTCTTCAGCGCAGCAGTTCTTCCATTATAGACACAGCGAGTGCTCACAGCTAATTGGCCTGGAGGTCAATTCCTCCCAGTGTACCAACAGCAATTAAGGCTTAACTACACCAAGACTTTGCACTCAGCCCACAAAGGGGTGTACCAAGAGCATCCACATCAGGTGATTGGGGAGGCTGAACTACTGCCCCCTATAGGTCACCTACCACACAAAGCCACTCCATCAACACAGGAAAGCAGCCAAAATGCAGAAACAAAGAAACATGTCACGGATGAAAGAAACGGAGGAAAGCAAACTACTGGATGACATAGAGTTCAGAACCACATGTATAAGGTTACTCAAGAATCTTCTAAAAACCGCTGAGAAACTTGATGACACTTCTGAGGAGCTTAGTGAGACCTTCAAGGATCTTAATGAGAATGCCAAAAAAATGGAAAAGGACCAGTCAGAAATGAAGCATACACTGTCTAAAATAAAGAATATACAGAAACTCAATTGTAGATCAACGTACCCCAAGAATCAAACCAAAGATCTGAAGTATGTGGAAACAAAAAGCATCCAACCAGAAAAACAAAAAGAAAAAAGAATCCAAAAATATGAAGATAGTGTAAAGAGCCTCTGGGACAACTTCAAGCGAACCAACATCTGAATTTTTGGGGTGCCAGAAGAAGGGAGAGAGCAAAATATTGAAAACCTATTAGAAGAAATAATGACAGAAAACTTTCCCTACATGGTGAAAGAAATAGACTTACAAGTTCAGGAAGCACACAGAACCCCATACAAGAGGAATCCAAAGAGGACCACACCAAGACACATCATAATTAAAATGCCAAGGGCAAAAGACAAAGAGAGAATCTTGAAAGCAGCAAGAGAAAAACAGTTACTTACCTACAAGGGAGTACCCATACGACTGTCAGCTGATTTCTCAACAGAAACTATGCAGGCCAGAAGGGAGTGGCAAGAAATATTCAAAGTGATGAACAGCAAGAACCTACAACCAAGATTACTCTACCCAGCAAAGCTATCATTCAGAGTTGAAGTTCAGATAAAGAGCTTCACAGACAAGAAAAAGCTAAAGGAGTTCATCACCACCAAACCAGGATTACACGAAATGCTAAAGAGTATCCTTTAAGAAGAGGAAGAAGAAGAAAAAGGTAAAGATAAAAATTATGAACAATAAAATGACATCAAATTCATACCTACCAACAAGTGAATCTAAAAATCAAGTGAATGAAAAATCTGAAGAACAGAATGGACTGGTGAATATAATAGAATCAGGGACATAGAAAGGGAGTGGACTGATGATTCTCAGGGGAAGCAGGTGTGAGGGGTGCGGGAAGAGATTGGACAAAAATCCTACTCCTATGGATGAAGACAGTGGCGGGGGGTAAGGGCATGGGGTGGGGTGGGGAATCAGGTGGAGGGGAGCTATGGGGAAAAATAAAAGAGGAACACCTGTAATAATCTGAACAATAAAGATTTATTTAAAAAAAAGAAATAAAAAAGGAAACCAGCAGGAGAAAGAAAAACAAATAATTAAAAACAGCCAGAAAACATTAGTAAGATGGCAATAACTCCTTACCTATACATAATTGGTTGCCTCCAGGTGTACAGGTCCATGCACACTGGCCAGGGTTTCTATAGGTACTTTAATAATGATTAAAGTGTGTAATTTATATATAATTTGGGGGGAATAAAAACATTTAATACCTTTTCCATATATGTACTATGTGTTTACATTAAATATATAATCACTCTTCTTCTAATGTTCAAAACAAGGTATAAATACAAAGTGTAGTCTTTAATGAATTAGCCATAAATTGTGATTTTTATAAGGCTATCAAAAATGATTGCTAATTGTTGCTATTTGTCAAATAGTGGGTCTTTACATTGTTATAGTGCTTTAAAGTTTACACATGTAGTCTTTAAGACTTTTTTTTTTTAAAAAGGTATTTTTTGTAATGTTAAGGTTTAAAAAAAGCCAAATATTTCTTTGTATCATAAAGCCTAAACAAATTGCATTGTAATTAATTACGTATATGTTGCTGTTATTATCATGCAAGCTTTTCAAAGAAATTTATTTTGTTCAACTCTCTCCAAAATTACCAGAAGTACCTAATGGAAATAAAATAACAAAATAAAAATAAATTACTAAAACTAACAAAGGGTAAGTGTTATCTCTCAATTTCCATCCATGTAACTATTTTTGAAATTCATTTCTCACATATAACAGCCTTAGAAACTTGTGTAAAAGCCATAGATCCCGTAAACCTATTTCCTCACCTGTAACATACAAATCATAAAGTATACATTTCTCAAGATGTTTGATTAAATTAAAAGAGGTAAGATATGTAAATTTATTCACATAGCACCTGGCACATTATGAGTACTCAAAAATGCCAACTATTATATTTTCATTTTGCTACCTATGAACATTATAATTTAAATTCTAGCCTTAAAATAGAAAAATAATACACTTGCAGGAATAAATACCTGTCTACAAGTATATTATAAACCAATCCAAATTAAATCAAAGTTTTGAAACATTTTAAATTATTATGGATGTTGTACTTAATCTGAGTCAGCCAGAAAACAAATTAATAATGCTAAATGGAAAATAAATATGATTGCTAATTGTTGCTACTTGTCAATTAGTGGGCCCTTGCATTGTTAGAGTGATTTAAAGTTTACAGATTAGTGTCATGTATCTCAGTTCAAGGCAGAGTTGATGGCATGCATATTTTTTCCTTTTAAATCTAAGGAAATTGGGGCAAAGGAAAGATAAATCATTTCTAAGTTCACAGACATAGAAAGTGGTTCTTTCCATTATGGAACACTAGAGTCACAGTGCACAAAATTCCTGCATGGAAGGGGGGTTGTCCCTCAACCTGGCCTGCACCCTCTCCAATCTGGGACCCCTCAGGGCCCAAACCCTGTGGGATCGGGCCTAAACCAGCAGTCAAACATCCCTCTCATAATCCAGGACTGCTGGCTCCTAATTGCTCACCTGCCTGCCTGCCTGATTGCCCCTAACTGCTTCTGCCTGCCAGCTTGATCACCCCCTAACTGCTCCTCTGGTGGCCTGATTGATGCCTAACTGTTCCCCTGCCAGCCTAATGGCTCCCAACTGCCCTCCCCTGCTGGCCTGATCACCCACAACTGCCCTCCCCTGCTGCAACCTGCCTCCTCCACCAGGACCCGCCTCCTCTGCCAGGACCGGCCTCCTCCATGCCACACAGAGCCACAGGACCCCCAGGCCTCACTGCATGTAGTGGCCACTGGGTCCTGCCTCCACTGTGTGCGTGGCCATCTTGTGGTGACGCTGCGCAAGGGCGTTGCATGAGGGCATGACACCACCTAGGCTTTTATTATATAGGATTATTAAACAGTCTTATAAAATAGAATTAAAATTTCAGGAGGTAATTTTGAAGAGAAATAGAGAAAAATGGATAGTTTCATATAGTGTCTATTAAATATATTTTCCCATTCAAAATATTTTTAAAACCCTAGACACTGTTCTATGGACTTGGCTCCCTCTGTGAATAATGCAGACAGGGCTTCTTTCCTCTCTGGGCTTAGAGTAACGCAGGAGATTGAACATAAAGAAGAAAATAAGTTGATCCCACCTGTGATAATTGCAATGAAAGCAGCAAACAGGTGCCAGGAAAATTAGCATAAAATGCATCTGAGGTGGGTGGAACTTAATCTAAGGAGGAGGATCCGGAAATGCTACCTGTAAGCTAAAGTATGAAGAAGACAGATACAGACATGCAGGGAGAATATTTCAGACAAAGACACACAGCTAGGACAAGTGCTCTGTGGTGGGATGCACACGGGCCACTTTTGAAAAACTGAAAGCCGGTTTGCATGACCAGAACACTATGTGTGAGGAGAAAGGGGCCCAGGTGGAGCCTGAGTGAGTAGGTAGGAGGTGTTGCAGATAGATCAAGTAAAAAGTTTAGATTTTGTTTTCAGTTTGATGGAAACTAGTTAATGGTTTTAAACAGGGCAAAGGCATGATCTCATTTACATTATAAAATATTATTTTGAAGATAACCTATCTGAGTTGTGAAAGAATGTCAGCAGAGAAATAAATTTGGAGGTTTTTGTAGCTATTAGGGTGTCAGATTCTTATCTGGCCCAGATTGTGGATGGGATTGGTGAGGAGCAAGAGGTAAAAAAAAAAAGAATTTCCAGAAGGAAAAATTTACACTTTAAATTGATGTATGGGATGAAGAAGAGAGAGTAAATAAATGATGACTACTATTTTTTAAAATTTGAGGATAATGTTATATATTGATTAGGGCAAACGGAAAAGAACAGATTCATGGCATGAATAGGACTTAAATTGAGATAGCAAAGGCAGTGTATAATCTATCATCCAAACAGTCATATTTTTGAGAGTGATAAGAGACTTCTAGTAACTATTGCAGGATAATTAGAATAGACTAGGGTTGTCAGCCTAAGCATAAGTAATATAGATAAGTAAAATAAAGAATAGCAACTAATATTTATGATGCGCTATAGGCCAAGTTCGTACTTTTTAAATTTAAATATTCCCTAAGATGTTTCTCCTCAAACCTCGTTGTTATTATAGACATTTTGCAGATGAGAATACTGAGGGCGAATATGAAGTAATCTGTACAGGTCACAAAACTAGGAAGGCCTGGCCCTGGGCTCTTCATCTCCAACCGCCCAGCTCTGGAGCCACACTCTTAACCAGTAACTATTATGGTCCCTCACAGGAAGCATTTTCACCATAAAGTAGTGCTTCTTGTTCAAGAACGAAAATTGGCATCCTAAAGTGATAGAGCACACACACAAGAAATCTGGCCTGAGCATTCTGAGATGTGCTTCCATACATATACAAGAACACACTGCCATCTTTACATCCTTGGTTTACATTTAGGGATAGGCACCTGGCTTGGAGAAACCGTAAGTCAGGCATGAGACAATCATTAATATGTCAGTAAATATTTTGTTTTTAAACATCTTTAAGGCACCTTTCAGTTCCACAAATTATTCAGATTCTGTTGGAATTATTTATATCTTCTGAACCTCTAAATACAGGTCTCCCTTCCAAATTTCATACTCATTTTTTGCAGGCAGCAAAATGAGATTTTCAGTTCCAAAAAAACCCTTTTTAAGTTCTAAATCAAAAGCAATGTTTCCTTGGTATTATTTTACCACTTGTAATGAGTTGATTTAATTAAAACTGTGGTAGTCATAAGCAACAGAGACTGACGCTACCTAACGGAAAGAGAAAGAAAGGGACTTTATAGGAAAGATAGCTTGGCTATTCCTGGACTCTCAGGAACAACTAAGCACGTGCCTTCCAGCTGGGAGGCTGGAGATGATGACAGCTGAAGGAGCTGGCATTCGGTGACTGTCTCTCGTCAGTGCTGCCTTTGCCAAAACTCAACTCTGATGATTTCTATTTTTAGATCTCTTCGTTCTAAGTGCAGTATTCTGAGGAGACATGTACTGAAGGTCCAACTTTGATCTGCCATGGGGTCAATGAGCTAGGGCTGGAGATATGAGACACCAAAGAGGATGTAGACCTTTAAATTAGGCTCCTTTCCAGGGAATAGGGCATTTCTATACATCAGTTCAACTCTTTCAGCATCACCTAACTTTTTGCCATATGGATGTTGTTTTCATGCACACACATTCATAGACACACACATAAACACACGCCATGTTAATCTTCTCTATTTAAAATGCAACACCCTAACACAATCCAATCTTACTACACAGGCACTCTTCTTTCCCAAAGGAGATAACTAGAAAAACCAAATGTCCTCAAATTCTATCTCAATATTCAAAATCTTTAAGCATAAATGAAAATTTAAACCTTTCCTATATTGTACAATAAAAAAGAGAATGCATTAAAATATTCTTTATTCAAAATGGAATAAAATGGGAAAATTATTCCATTCAACAACAACAAAAAATCCAGTCGTTATATTTACAGTGTCACAAGAGCCTAAGGGAGCATGTATTACTCCCCTTCTCAACTTCTTTGTCTTCAGCTCTTATTCTAGCTGACTGGAGGAGAAGTAAGTATTTTCCCTTGAGAATTATTTTCTAAGACCACTAGTTAATATGTAGTCACAGGAAGTAAAGTTTATGAACTATCAAGAGTGATGATATTTGCCAAAAAGGAAGATAAAAAATCCAATCAAAAAATGGGTAAAGGACCAAAATAGACACTTTTCAAAAGAGGACATACAAAAGGCCAAGAGACATATGTAAACATGCTCAAATCACTAATCATCTGAAATGCAAATCAAAACAACAATGAGGTACTATCTCACACCTGTCAGAATGGCTATCAACAAATCAACAGAGGACAGTGCTGGTGAGGATGTGGAGAAAAAGGAACCCTGGTGCACTGCTGGTGGGAATGCAGACTGGTGCAGCCACTGTTGAGAACAGTACGGAGTTTCCTCAAAAAACTAAAAATGGAACTCCCATTTGACCCAGTGATCCCACTTCTAGGACTATATCCCAAGAAACCAGAAACACCAATCAGAAAGGATATATGCACCCCTATGTTCATAGCAGCACAATTTACAATAGCTAAGATTTGGAAAAAGCTTAAGTGCCCATCAGCAGATGTGTGGATTAAAAACAGTGGTACAACTACACAATGGAATACTATGCTGTTATAAAAAAGAAGAGACTTTTACCATTTGCAACAGCATGGATGGACCTAGAGAGCATTATGCTTAGCAAAATAAGCCAGTAGGAGAAAGATAAATATCACTTAATCTCACTTATATGTGGGATATAATGAACAACAAAAACTGATGAACAAAAATAGATTCAGAGACAAGGGGCAGGGGAGGGGGGTTAGAGATCAACCAAAGGACTTGTATGCATGCATATTAGCATAACCAGTGGACACAGACACTGGGGTGATGGGGGCTTGCCCTCAGGGCTGGGAGTGGCCTGGGGGGCAATCTGGGAAAAAGGAGACATATGAATACTTTAAACAATAAAATAAAAGAGTGGTGATAATAATTTTTTTACTACATGGATTAGGGTCTGTTTATTTAGATTAAGGGACACTGTTTCATAGAATGTTTTGAATCCTAAAAAACTCCTGCCCATCCTCAGAAGGTTTGCTTGTAACTGACCATATACCTGAAATTTCAATGACAGTCATTCTATTGTTATATAAGGCTAGATGCTTCTTGATTGGAAGCACTTGATTAAAAGTGGCTTAGTTGGTTGGAGTTTCATCCAATGGCACCAAAAAGTTTCAGGTTGATTCCCAGTTGGGGCAAATATGCAGGTTTTGGGTTTTATCCCCAGCTCAAGACACATACAGGAGGCCACCGATTGATGTTTCTCTCTTCCCCTCTCTTCCCATCTCTCTCTCTCTAAAATCAATAAAAAGATATCTTTAGGTGAGAATTAAAAATAAATGTGTTTGGTAAGAATGCTGAGTATTGGTATAGTTGGTCTGGTTTCTCTTTTTTGTCTTCTGTGTGTTTTTTTTTGTCAAACACACACCATGGACGGTTTTAGGAATGGGATTTCTCTATATACATCAAACCCATATTTTTTTTTATCTCTAGAAATATGAAAATAATTTTCACCCATTTAATTTTTGATAAGCATACGCGATCTCTGGCATTTACTGAATAGGGTATCCTGTTCGTAACATTGTTGATAGTAATGATAATCTTCTGGTGATCAATCTAAAATATTTATAGTCTTTGGATTTTTCTGAAAAGTCCATTTCCAAAGCTGGCTCTCAATTTTCTATTTGTACCATCTCACTATCATTAAAATTGCTACTCTGAACATCATATAAATCTCACTGTAGGGCTATCCATCTATAAAAAAGTGGACAATGATATGTATACCTGGAAGTTCTGACCACTTGAGGAATTCCTTTTTGAGTGCAAATCAGAACCACTCACTTCCAGTGAGTGCTTGCATAACAGGAAGAATCATTGTCAACCTGGATCATGTGATTTTTTCATTGTGGTTGGCTACACAAAACCCTGAGATCAGTCATTCACAACTCTATACTAAATGTAGACACTGGAGAAATATGATCTCTGAAAATTACGATGTTACTTATCTCCTGTATTTTTACATTACTCTGTTAGTGCAATATGAGCATAGAGAAAATATATTTCCATTTTTAATGTTAAGTCTTTATTTTAATTTCATATTATCTTAAATGCTATATGGCATGCAAACCAAAATAACAAAAAATATAGATTCCCATACCCTTCTACCACTCCTTTGTAATTAGCAATGACTACATAAAGCACCAGACATCTGGGAACACTTTTGGCTTGTGTGGCTCCCTTCACAAGGAGCAGATCATAAGCAGCTTTCCCTGCTGAGTGAGAATTTCAGAGCTCCCATCCTGTCCACTCACTCAGAAAACACAGCTGTGCATGTTACCTCTGAATGCTCATCTCAAAAGGATTCATCTTTAACAGTCCTCATTGGAATTCAGTGTCACATGATGAAAGCAAACAACTACCAGGATTTTTAAAAAGGAAAATATCACATTACATTAGATAAAGCAAATCTTGTGTCAGTGAATCTCTACACACCTAGAGACACCATTCTGCTACATGTTTTCTATATAGATTTCTTCTATATAAAATGACAGGGTGTGTACATATCAGATTTTGGATATTGCTTAATTTTAAAATCTACCCATTCACATTCTGATACTTAAATGATTTATACATGTTTCAACATTAAACACACTGAATTTTTGGACACTTTTCCTGGGTAATGAGATTCGTCATCTATGTATTGGCAGCATATGGTACATTACAACTAAAAAGATGCTGAGTCTATTTAGATAACTAATTTATAAAGAGTAAGTAATAATTGAGAAAAAGGAAAGTTATCATGTATTTATCTCTTTTCATTAGAAATATATACTAATTAGCTCTTTCATTAATGTATTTATTTTAAATATGTTTCTTTTATTTATTTTTAATCCTTACCTGAGGATATGTTTAGAGAGAGGAAGGAAGAGAGGAGAGAAACCACAACATGAGGGAGAAATACCAATCTGTTGCCTCCATAGTTGCCACAAATTGGGATCAAACCCACAGCCTAGGTATGTGCCCTGACTGGAATCAATCAATCTGCAACCTTTCAGTGTAAGGGTTGATTCTCCAACCAACTGTGCCACCCAGCCAGGGCCCAATTAACTCTTTTATTTTAATTTAATAAATCTTCATTGTTCAGATTATTACAATTGTTCCTCTTTTTCCCCCATAGACCCTTTCCACCCAGTACTCACCCCACCCTCTACCCTTATCCCCACCCCCCCCCCCCAACCTGGCCTCATCCATAAGTGTACGATTTTTGTCCAGTCTCTTCCCACACCCCCTACATCCCTTTCCCCGCCGAGAATTGTCAGTCCACTCCCTTTCTATGGCCCGGATTCTATTATATTCACCAGTTTATGATGTTCATCAGATTTTTTTATTCACTTGATTTTAAGATTCACTTGTTGATAGATATGTATTTGTTGTTCATAATTTTTATCTTTACCTTTTTCTTCTTCTTCTTCTTAAAGAATACCTTTCAGCATTTCATATCACACTGGTTTGGTGGTGATAAACTCCTTTAGCTTTTTCTTATCTGTGAAACTCTTTATCTGCCCTTCAATTCTGAATGATAGCTTTGCTGGGTAGAGTAATCATGGTTTTAAGTTCTTGCTATTCATCACTTTGAATATTTCTTGCCACTCCTGTCTGGCCTGCATAGTTTCTGTTGAGAAATCAGCTGACAGTTATATGGGTGCTCCCTTGTAGGTAACTAACTATTTTTCTCTTGCTGCTTTTAATATTCTCTCTTTTTCTTTTGCTCTTGGCATTTTAATTATGATGTGTCTTGGTGTGGTCCTCTTTGGATTCCTTTTGTTTGGGGTTCTATGTGCTTCCTGGACTTGTAAGTCTATTTCTTTCACCAGGTGGGGGAAGTTTTCTGTCATTATTTCTTCAAATAGGTTTTCAGTATCTTGCTCTCTCTCTTCTTATGGCACCCCCATAATTCTGATGTTGATATGCTTGAAGTTGTCCCAGAGGCTCTTTAAACTATCTTATTTTTTTTATTCTTTTTTTCTTTTTGATTTTCCAGTTGAGTGTTTTTTGCTTTTTTGTATTTCAAATCTTTGACTTGATTTTTGTAATCATCTAGTCTGCTGTTAGATCTCTGTATAATATTTTTTATTTCTGTCAGTGTATGCTTAATTTCTAGTTGGTCCTTTTTCATATCCTCAAGGTTCTCGCTAAATTTATTGGCCTTTTCTAGAAAATTATTGAAAAACCTGATAACTGTGGTTTTGAACTCTATATCCAGTCATTTGTTTTTCTCCATTTCTTTCATTTGTGATCTGTTTCTTTGTCTCCACATTTTGGCTGCTTCCCTGAATTGATAGAGTGGATTTGTGTGCTAAGTGTCATATAGAGCCCAGCGGCTCAGCCTCCCCAGTTACCTGAGGTGGACACTCTTGGTGCATCCCTTTGTGGGCTGGGTACACAGTCTTATTGTAGTTAAGCCTTGATTGTTGTTGGTATCACTTTGAGGAATTGACCTCCAGGCCACTTGGCTATGAGGATCAGCTGTGTCTACACTGGGAGAACTGTGCTGGAGACACCCTTATGAGACAAAACTTGCAAAAGCCTCTGTGCTCAGCTTGGATGGGGCAGATTCTCAGGGCAGAGCATATAGCATTGGTTTCCCATCAGCCCTTCCCTAATAGGCCCCTGTGTCTCAGTGTCCCACGGTAATCGCTGCAAGCACCTCTGAGAGAAAGCTCCCCTCGAGTTCCGCCTGCTGTCAGACAGTCCATTTTCTCCCTGAATGAGTCTGGGTCTCCAGAGTCTCATTCAGAACTGGAGTTCAGCGCAGTCGGGAGATTTTGTCTCCCTCCCGCTTGAGAAAGCCAGCCGTGCACTCAGTTGCCAGCCCTCTCCATGTGCGCTTCTCATTACTTCTGCTTCCGGCAGCTCCTCTGAGTCTCAGTGTGCTTTTCTCTTTCCTTCTAGTTGTAGAATTTCCACTCAGCCAGCCTTCCTGTGGTTCTGGATGATGTCTGTTTTGTCTTTTAGTTGTAGTTTTGAAATTGTTGTGTGAGGCAGCATTTAGGTGTTACCTATGCTGCCATCTTGGTTTCTCCCAATTAGCTCTTTTTTTCTTCTCCCTTTTCTTTTCATCTTCTTCCCATCATCATTTATTCCTCCTATACTTTCTTTCACATCCACTCCTGCCCCTAATCAGCACACTGTTAGATAACAAGTGCTAAAATTGAAAGCCCTACCATTCACAATGTATATATGATTTTAATTTTTAAAATAACACTATTTTCATATGATTTTATGTAATTGTTTTAAATAATATATTAAACAAAATATTTCAGGGAAAAATTCATTTTGCTAACATTTTTATAACAAAAAATAAAGAGCTAAAGGATAATAGTACCTCTGAAGAGGCGAAATGTAGGTAAGTTTGGGTGAGACCCAGAGAGACCTTAAGTCTTCGGGCTTCTCTATAAACTGAATTGTAGATATATAGGGGTGTATTTTAATATTACTATTTATAATTAGCTTTTAGAACATATTTTAAATTATTTATACCTTTGGCATGTGCAATAGTATTTAATTTAGTTTATTTTGTCATTATGGATTTCTGCCATTACTGAAGTTTGCAATATTTATGTAGTCAAGTCTGTTAGTCTTTTTATTGCTGGTTCTTGATATGCTTGGTTCAGAACTTCTACACCACCAGCTTATAAAAATATTCCTCTATATTTTCTTCTACTAGTTATACATGTTTGCTGTTATTATTTTTAGAGAAGATAAAATAGTTTACAGCAAAATTGAAAGGTACACAGGTTTCTCATGTATCCTGTTCCCCCACATGGATAGCCTCCCTCATTATCACTATCCCTTTCTTAAATGGTGTGTTTTATTTTGTTTACCAGTGATGAACCTACACTGACACACATAATCATCCAAAGTCCATGGTTTACAGTAAGGTTCACTCTTGGTGTTGTCTATGTTATGACTATGGACAAATGTATAACAAAATGTATTTATTCTTATAATATCATACAGTGTATATTTTTACTATTCTGTGCTCTATCTAGTCATCCTCCCTAGCAGCTAGTATTTTTTAAACCACAATTTATCATTATTTTCTAACTGATCTTTGGCCTGGGGACATGTTAAAAATACTGGTAAATATTTGAATTGTATTGTCTCTCATCATTTAAAAATTCCTTTTAAACTATATATGACATATTGAATTAAATATAGGCTCATTAAAAAGTACAGAATGAATCTCACATCTCTTTGGTATTTGTATCTCCTTTTTTGTCATGTAGTAACAAAATTTACACTAGCATGAGACATTTTTTCTTAACCACACAGGGCTTTTTCCTTGCAAAACATTATTTCATGTTCAAAGAAAATAATGTGAATAGTGGTGCCTTGAGTTATGCTAAATGAAAGTTACTAACATCTGTACTCTTTATAATGCAAATTATACATTTATAGGGGGGAAATATAAGGGTGAAAGGAGATAGAGCTAGTCTTTGAGAATCAATTTAAGTAAGATGGGGTTAGTTTTATCTAACATAACCTGTCATTCTTACTTATCTTTAGATACTCCTTCTCAATCTATAAAGTCAGGCTGACATGAAAGCTCAGTAGAGTAAGCATCATAGCACCTGATGCATAGGTGATAAATTCAAGGTGAAGGCAATGCATTGGTAAAGAAATTGTCTTTCAAAGCAAGCCTGAGAAGTTCAAGAGACTCAAGATTCAAACTATGCTCATGTTGTGGATGGAATGTCCCCAAACTTCAAATGTTAAAATATTAACCCCAAGGTGATAGTTTGGGAGATGGGGCCTTTGGGAGGTCATTAGGTTTACATGAGGACCTGAGAGTGGTACCTTCATGATGGGATTAGTATCCTTAATTTGAAAAGCGGAGATCAGAAAGTGAAGTGAGCATGCTCTCACTCTTGCTTGTATTCTCCCGCTCACTCCCCACTCACACAAAGAAGAGATCATGTGAACACAGAGAGATTTCAGCCATCTGCAAGCCAGAAAGAGAAGCATCACTAAGAACCAAATCTGCTGGCACCTTGATCTTAGACTCCCAGCTTCCAGAAACGTGAGAAAGGCATACCTTTGTTTAAGTCACCCAGTCTATGTATAGTGTCGCAGAAGCTTGAGCAGACTAAGACAGCTCACATCATTGACCTGATAGTGGAAGCTGCATTAAGTCTCTGAGAAGAAACTTCTATTTTTCTGTCCTATTAAACTAAATCAAAGGAGGCTATACTACTAAAGACTATTTATTTATTTATTTATTTATTTATTTATTTTTGTAGCTGAGACAGGACTACTTTAGAAGCAGTATTGCCGAGTAAGTTTATCCCTCAAGAAGAGAAAGTGTATGGTTACAATAAGTCCTAGAGCAGCCTGGATATACTGTCCAGGTCATTATGCCAACAATATTATGTTAAACCAAGCTCATATATCATGTATTCTGAAAAATACATTTACTCAAAGGAATGGCCAAAGGAAAAGTGCAAGTTGTCTGGATATTCTCTAAACCTGTTTGACAAAGGAGAATTTTTGAAAATTATGCACAATCCTATCTCGGTCCCTTAATTTAAAAAAAAAAAAATCTTGTAAAGCAAACCCTAAACATTTTTACCCTTTACTATTTAGCCAGGGATTTAAAATATAACCCTCAAATCCATCTGATTGTCTTTTTTCTAAATACAGCATTTCATTTTTAACCAACCCATGAGTTTATAGTCCATGGGATTATTGAAATCATCAAGATATGATTCTCAATTACTTTTGCAAAACATGGTCTCAGGTGAAGACGTCAAATAAGAAGTTTTAGATTTTTTGAAACATTTTTCTTTCTTTTTTAAAAAATATATTTTTATCCAGTACAATTAAATTTTCTTGAATATTCACTTATTTCAATTAGCCAATTTAAATTAATCTGAAAACTTGATTTTTATTTTACTGTCAAATGTAATACTCTACCAACAATCTTAGTTTACCATGTAAATATTAGTGGAATGGATTATTTGCATTCTTGAGGTGGCCCTGAGCATTCCTGGTGCTAGGCTGGATTTAGATATAGGGCAGCTGCTATTGGCCAAGTCTCTGTCTGTTACCTGGGTCCTAATCTGAGCTGGGCCAAGTCTCTGTCTGTCACCTGTGTCCCAATCTGAGCTGGGCATGGGAAGCAAAGCAGCCATGGGGGCAGGAGACCTCCCTCAGAAGGAGTGAGGGTTCAGGCCCCTTCAGGGTTGGGAGGTGAGGGTCTGTGCCCCACCTCTGTTGACCCCCAAGTTCTCTCCTGATGGCCCCTCTGAGACCATGCCTGTCTTAGGTTGCTCCTTCCTTGAGGAATCTTACCCATCTCTGGTTAACCAGTCATCCTCCAGGGCCAAGCAGCGTGATGTGAGGTTCAGTTCTGTCTCCTTGGTAGCCTATACCCCCATGGCCTCCATGCCCAGCACCTGCTTGGGATCCCCTGACCTGCTGGCAGGGTCCCAGTGCTGATCACATATCTTGGGGAACTAAGGTTTCTTCTCCAGTGAGGGCCCAGCTCACATGATTGGGCGAGAGACAGATCCATGGTACCAGCAACCACGAGGATTCAAGCTCAGCATGAACAGAAAGCTCAGGCAACAGCTGAGGGCAATTGGATTGTGAGAAGAGGGTCCCTCTTGGCACAAAAGGCAAGATGGGCCAATATAGGATGCTCAAGTGCCTTCCCAGTGCCTTAATTCCTTCTGAAAGGGATTAAATCCTTTCATGTCCTTTTTTAAGTTGATGCCAAACATTCAAAGGATTAGTTTGTAAGTTTGTTTGGATAATTCTACAATATGCTGTTGTAAAATAGTAAGCTGTTCCTAAAGTAATAACTAAAATTTCTATTGGTAGTTCATCTCGTGGTAAAATTCCTGAACATGCAATGAACCTAAAGCAGTCATATTTTTGGGCAAAAAAAATTAAAATGTAAAGTTATCAAGACTGCTTTATAAAATTTACAAAAACCTCCATTAATCAAAAAAAACGGGGGGGAGGATAGTAGGGTAATAATCATGTAAGGAAAAATATCCTATAAGTAAATTACATCTAGAAAATGTTTACTTTACAAAATTAATTTTCATTTATAATGTTAACAACAAGACACTCATGAAAATACACATGGTGTCTAAATAAGACAAAGGAAAATCGTTTGGGCAAAAATAAAAAGGATCCCAAATCAATTATATAGAAAAGATTCCTTTATTAACTTGTCGTTGAGAATATGTTTGTATATTTTCAGAAAACAACTTCAAGACCATGTGGATTCCTGCAACAGAGAGGAATTGACAGGTCTGCTCCAACCACAAAGACAAGAGGAGAAACAGTGCAGAGATGGAAGATGCTGAAGACGCCCTGCCACACTAGCAGTCAGCAGCTGTACATCGCTGCAGCTTGCCTAGGACCAAACCAGAGAGGGTCGGACCTGCATTGCCACCATGTGCCCACCATCCAGATATCATTGCTGACATGCACACATAAGAAACTCTTTGACATTGAAACGGGGACTCAGAACTGTTGAACATTGAAATTGGGACTCAAACATTTTTTTTGGTTATTATATGTTTATTTCTAGTCTGCAGAGGCAAGATTTTTTAAAGGAAAGAAATGGGGGAAAAATAGATACAGAGGCAAACAAGCATTGACAGACTGTGAAACTACAGTGGGAAGGCATAGGAGGTTGGGCAAGGGGGGCTGTAATAGACCAACCGAAGGACTTGTACGCATGCATATAAGCATAACCAATGGATACAAGACACTGGGGGGGGGGGGTGGTAGGTGAAGGCATGTACTGGGGGGTAAGGGAGGCCAAGGGGAGGTCAATGGGGGGGGGAAGGAGACATATGTACTACTATTTGTAATACTTCAAACAATTAAATAAATACATAAATATATAAGTAAATAAATATATTTTTATTGGTTTCAGAGAGGAAGAGAGAAGAAGAGGTAGAAACATAATGATGAGAGAGAATAATTGATCTGTTGCCTCCTGCACACCCCCTACAGGGGATCGAGCCTGCAACTCAGGCATGTGCCCTTGACTGGAATCGAACCCAGGATCCTTTAGTCCACAGGCTGACACTCAATCCACTGAGCCAAACCAGCTAGGGCTTGAAACATTTTTTCATTTTAAAAAATAGGCTTTAGAATTTACCAAACATACTATATATATATAAATTGTATCTCAGGGAAGATACAATAACAAACTAAGTCCATTTGAAAGATTTTGTAAAGGTTGTTGAGGATAGATAAAAATTTTCTTGAATAGGGGTGTTAACATTAAAAAAGTTAATTAAAAAGTTGCTAAAGAACTCTTGAAATCGCATACAGAGCAAGTAATAACCATACTTGTTCAGGAGTATATATATAACCCTGACTGAATAAGATGAACCTGATTAAAACTCTAAGAGGTATACAGTCTGCAGGTGCTGTATACTTCGAAGAACTGTATGGGCCATACAAATATTATGCTGAACATTATCCTCAATATGTCAGCCAAATGATGAAAAGTGCTCTTTTATATATTCTCTGATGTTCTTACTGTGATAGTTCAGGTTCTCTCAGAAGCAGACATCAAGGCAGAATTAAAAGCACAACAGATTTGTTGATAGAATCTGTGAAAATAAAGGTGAGAGGCTGCAGGAATAGGTGGGCATCACATTCAGACCACAATGCAGGTCTAAATCTGTGAAGAAGAAGAGGAGAAGAGGAAGAGAAGGGTGGAAGATTGGATGGAAAGAGCCTCAGACTCTGAGGAAAGCTTGGCAGCTAATGAAGAGGCTCAGAGACTTCCCTTGGGAGGCACCATACATGGGTCATATGAGGCTGATGCTGTGAGTACCAATGCTGTGTTCACTCTGGTCTAGAAACATCCTGGAAATGTGTGAACATGGTAGCAGATCCTGAGGAACAGGATCTGAGTGTGAACATGGTAGCAGATCCTGAGGTACAGGAACTGGATGCTGTAAGCTAAATTATCTTTGAAATAAATTCTCTGTTGAAGAGAGATCTGAAAGGCACATTTCCATAGCTATCATACATAGAGAACTATACAAAACCAATCTATATATATAAAAGCCTAAGCAACTGGCTAACTGTTCGACCATCCAATCGGTAGCTATGACATGCACTGACCAGCAGGGGGCAGACACTCAACACAGGAGTGGAAACCACAGGCATGAAAATATGGAACAGACTGATGAATCTCAGAGGGAAGGGGCGAAGGGCAGGAAGAGATTAACCAAAGATCTTATATGCATACTACAGGCCCGGTGCATGGATTCATGCACCCGTAGGGTCCCTTGGCCTGGTCTGTGCCCTCTCACATCCAGGACCCCTCAGGGATGTTGGAGAGCCGGTTTCAGCCCGATATCCACAGGCCAGGCCAAGGGACACTAGTGTATGAATTCGTGCACTGGGCCTCTAGTTACAGATATAAACTGAGTGGAAAAACAAATTTCATTTTGCAGTAATTTCCATCCCAAAGCATTATGGGCCTCCTTGAAGCTTTTTGTTCTGGAGTCTCTGTAGCAGTAACAGAATGATAGGGAAACCATGTCAGTTCCTCAGGGTCTGATAGTTTTCCTGAAGCTTTCCCTTTGTCACCTGACTTCTCTATATGTCACCTTCAGCAGTACATGCACAGGTTGGCTCAAGCTTCCTTACTTCTTCCCATCTCAACTGTCAACACTATTCATCCCATTATATTATGGTTCAAAACAGGAAATTGTTTTTCATTACATTTTTCTGAATTCTGTCATAACAATTTATTGTTATATTTTATTTATGAAGTTTTATTTAAAAGCATATTTTATGTTATAGCATTCAATGTGTAAATTGTGCTATTTAGAATAAATATAGTGCTATTTAGAATAAATATAAATATAGTTTGCTAACCACTATATTAATTGTACAGTGACCAGAAGTGATATTTTAAGCACTTTGTCTCATTATAATCTAATACATATGTGGATATTTTAAATATATTTTAAGAATCTAACTTCATGTTTTGAATTTATGTGAAAAGTTGTTGGGAGGAAAAATGTATTTTTTTCTTTTTAAATTAAATTTATTGGGGTGACATTGGTCAATACGATCACATAGGTTTCAGGTATGGGTTTCTATGCTCCAAGATCTGTATACTGCACTGTGTGTCCACCAGCCAAAGTCAAGTCTTCTTCTGTCACCATACATTAGGACCTCCTCCACCTCCCACCCCTTTCCCTCTGACAACCACGTCACTGCTGTTTCTGTTCATGAAGTTTACATCCCATATATGAGTGAAATCATATGGTTCTTTGCTTTTTCTGACTGATTTATTTTACTTAGCATAATGTTCTCAAGGTCCATCCATGTTGTCACAAATGGCAGTATTACATCCTTTCTTATGGCAGAGTAGTATTCCATTGTATATATGTACCACATCTTCTTTATCTAGCCCTCCATCACAGGACGACACTTTGGTTATTTCCAAGTCATGGCCACTGTTAACAATGCTACAATGAACATAGGGGTTCATATATCTTTGTGAATACATGTTTTTGAGTTTTTTTGGGTATATACCCAGGAGAGGGATTGCTGGATCGTACAGTAGCTCTATTTTTAATTTTTAAGGAATTGCCAGACTGCTTTCCATAGTGGTTGGACCGGTCTACATTCCACAGCAGTGAGTGAGGGTTCCCTTTTTTCCACAACCTCAGTATTTTTTGACGGTCTTTGGCAACTTGGAGACTTACAAATTTTAGGAACTTTTGGCACCATTATAACACTTTGGCACATTTTAAACCCATGAGCATCTCATCTTAGGACCTCCAGACAACCTCATCTTTCTCCACTTCACATCTCACAGTTTATCCTTTAGTAATACCAAAGCATTATATTTCAGTTTTGAGGATTTATTTTTATGTTCTAAAGAAGACAAAGGCTAAATCAAAGGCATATGTTTTTATATTAAAAATTAAGCTTTTTATCAAGAAGAAAAGCTTTACTTTAAAACAAATTCTGCTCTCAGAAATCATTATCTCTTATCCTATATAATAAAACCCCAATATGCAAGTTGACCAAATGGCAGAACGACCAGTTGCTATGATGTGCACTGACCAAGAGGGGACAGACGCTCAATGCACATCAGGGCAGCTCCTGCATTAAATGTCTGGCCCCACCCCCCAGAGGGAGGCGACCAATGGCAGGTGATCTGTGGTGGGGCTGCCCAATCTGATGTTAGGATGGGGGACTATCCATAGGAGGGTATGCCCTTGAATTAGCAGGGCCATAAAATTTAACCCTAATACTACCATTAGCTGGAGAGATTAAAATACTGAGGATACAAATCTTCAGTTTATTCAACTCGGCTGCACTGGCCTTTCTACTTTTATATTCCGGTTCAACCACAGCATTTGTAAGATTGGGGCAGTGGGGAGCAAGTGCTCTTCCCACTGGATGCAGGGATTTGAGTGCCAGCCTCATGTGCATCCCCAGTCACCAGCAGACACCGCCATGACCAGGGACTACGACCCAGGGACAGGCCAGCCGAGGAACCACTGCTGGAGCTGCGTGCCCTCCCTGCCTCCCTCCGCCTTGGGGCCTGCATCCCTGACCACAAAACCGGCAGCAGCCAGCAAGTGGGCCACCAACCCTAGTGGCCAGCCACAAAGTCCAGAAGTGCACCCCCAGGGTCTTCTGCTCACAATTCCTCCCAAGCCCCCCCTCCGCCCCTCCCCCTACTCACCCAACCTCAACCCCCCCAACCTCCTGTCCTCCTCTTGGCTGGCCCCACCCCCAATCGGCCCTCCCACTCTTGACCCTGACATCCCCTGAAGGGTCCCAGACTGCAAGTGGCTATGTCATCCTATCTAATAAAAGGGTAATATGCAAATTGACCATGACTCCAATACAAAATTTGGCCACCCCCAAGTGGACACAAGATGGCCACCACAAAATGGCCAGCAGGGGAGGGCAGTTGAGAGGGACCAGGTCTGTAAGGGAGGACAGTTGGGGGTGATCAGGCCTGCAGGGAAAGACATTTGGGGGGGACCCAGGCCTGCAGGGGAGGGCAGTTGGGGGGACCAGGCCTGCAGGGGAGGGAAGTTAGGGGTGACCAGGTCAGCAGGGGAGGGCAGTCATGGGTAATCAGGCCAGCAAGGGAGCATTTAGGTGTCGATCAGGCAGGCAGGTGAGCGGTTGTGATCCAGCAGTCCTGGATTGGAGACAGTGCTGGCTGGGCTGAGGGACACACACAGCCCTCCCCCCCACATGCATGAATTTCGTGCACCAGGCCTCTAGTAGCTTATAAACTGCTACATCTCACACACAGTTAAATAAGGAAGGTGGCTTTTGCAATATTTGAAAAAGAGATCTGTGGCTGCTTAATCCTAATTCATCAGAAGAATCTCCAAACTGTGTACATCCTGTTTATTCTACATGGGGATAAACATGCATTCCTATATATTGGGAACTGTCTCTTAGACTTAAAAATTAAAACCTGGCAAGGCTACTCTAACACTGAAAAAACAGGATGATGCAGCAATGACATGCATGGACTCTGGCTTGCACATTTTGTGGTCAGCCCTGATTCTGACACTTATAACTGTGTGACAAAGCCAATTACTTAACTTCTCTCTGCTTCAGTTTTTCCACCCATAAGATGGGGAAAATGATACTACTGCCTCAGAAGGATCATGTCATGTACTACTTTTTATAATCAGGGCAAAAAAATGTAGCTGCCCATACAACAGCAAGATGCCTTTCACCTGTATGAAAAGTATGGCCACTGGTGCATGCAGTGTCCCAGATTGTGAGAGGGATGTCCAACTGCTGGTTTAGGCCTGATATCCCCCAAGGGGTCCCAGATTGCGAGAAGGCACAGGCTGAGCTGAGGGGCCTCCCCCCATTCACGAATTGTGTGCACCGGGCCTCTAGTTGTGTTATAATTCTAAAAATGTCTTATATAACTACAAATATCATTGCAACTAATATTCTTTTCCATATAAAGTGCTTATCAAGTGAATTAAAAATATGAATCAATTGATTTGCATTTCATTCATGATAACATGACCAAATGTATTACTGCATAATTTCATTTTTACTAAATTTCATTTTTCTCTAAAAGGATTAATTATATAAATATCTTCCCTATAAATGATGTACAAGTTAATTTCTACATTAAAAGAGTCATTTGGGGCCCTAGCAATTTAGCTCAGTGGATAGAGCATTGGCCTGCAGACTGAAGTGTCCTGGGTTCGATTCTAGTCAAGGGCACATGCTCAGGTTGAGGGCTCAACCCCCAGGAGAGGGCATGCAGGAGGCAGCCAATCAATGTTTCTCTCTCGTTATTGATGTTTTTATCTCTCTCTCCCTCTTCCTTCCTATCTGAAATCAATAAAAATGTATTTTTTTAAAAAAGAGTCATTTGGGAATAACTGAAAGTTTTTTAATTCATATGAAATTTCTGCTGTCTACAATTGTTAAAAAAAAAGAAAAAATGTTCATTATCAAAATGGCTTATTATAAAATAACCTCACATACATTTTTTCTATATATAGTATCTCCTAACATGCAATTACAAAATAAATTAAACTTGTAATTTTCAAACAATCTCCTTCCATTTTATATATTTAATCTTTTTATCTGAATTTTTTGATAAGGTGGCAATGAATCTGACAAGGTAGATAGTGGGACTTAATTAGTCAGGAAATAAGGGAAGCCCTGAAGCTCTTGTATACATGTCAAAATTGGCAGGATATCCACTTTCTACAAGCAAGAAGAAGTCATATTTCACAGTTATGATGCAATTACATTGTTATTTCACAGCTGTCAAAGAGTATAATCTTGAAATATGACTTTTTAAAGTACATCCTTAAAAACTTTCTCAACATTTTAACTAAGAATATTTCAGAGACACTAGGAATATTTTAACCAGAGCAGCTTGATAGAATGAGATTAGCCAATAAAATATTTTACATTCTTTTCTATAGAATAAAAAAGTTCTATATTCTAAAATCCATGGGTATCATACAGTTTAATGTGTGTGTGTGTGTGTCTCTGTGTGTATAAAACAGAGCATTATTAGGTAAGTTTATAATATTATAGATATTTAGTCAAACAATGACAAACCTAAGGATATTCAAATTTAGAAATAAAACAGCAAGAATTTTTTAACTTTCTTTTATAACCTCATCCTTAGCTTAGACATAAAGTAAAACATATGGATACTATATAATGTGAAACATGAAGATATTTGGGCAAAGCAATATATGACTACAATATTGTCTAGAAATCAAGCTAATTGTAGTACACAAAATGCATCCCATGACATCCACTACAATTGTTAAAAATGGACTGCAAATTGAGCTTCAAACTTTCTAATAAACAATGTAAAGAAGCATAATTAGATAAAAGATTTATGGTGTCCATGGTGTTAGATATAGATAAGATTATTGGATTCCTGGCTTTATTTTCCCATTTTAAATTCTGATAAAAATAATTCCAGTGGGTTATCATAACAAGCCACTGTGCAATGAGTGGGTCAACATCTTTCATACCTAAAGTAAAGCCGTTGTAGTAAGCAGCCTCTAAGAAAAAAAAAAAATACAAAGGAAATAAAAAAGAGAAAAAGAAGATAGCTTAAAATCATCCTTGTTTCGCCACCTTAAGGTTTTTTTTTTATTTGTAGAAAAAAATATTAACATTTAGTAATAATATATAAAGGTGTAGTGTTTTCAAAATATTAATGCAAGGTGTTTATAATGCACGAATGCAGCATAGCCTATAACCAATTCCTTTTCACTAAATCTAATACTGAATAGAGATTGAAAACTTTAATTTCATCTTGCATCATTTCCTTGAGGTGATAAAAAGAACTAACAATGGAAAAATAGTACTCAAACTCAATTGTTCATTTTCTGCCATGTTACCCTGACAAACCACTCTTTGTATTTTATTAAGAAGAAACTAGCTTGGTATTTTTGAGTGTTGGAGGAATGTTTAATAAATTAACACAATGAATTGGGAAAATAAAGTTGACTCTCTTTTAAACAGAAAGAAAACATCCTTGGCCAAAGTGCATTTGAATGAACAGTAATGCTTTAATAGACTTTAAAACAAAACTTACATTAACACCTTATTAGATATATCATTGGTGAATATGTTCTCTTTCTTAGTAGCTTGTCACTTTGTTTTTTTAATTTATTTTTTTAATATATTTTATTGATTTTTTACAGACAGGAAGGGAGAGCGATAGAGAGTTAGAAACATCGATGAGAGAGAAACATCAATCAGCTGCCTCCTGCACACATCCCACTGGGGATGTGCCCACAACCAAGGTCCATGCCCTTGAGCAGAATCGAACCTGGGACCCTTCAGTCCACAGGCAGACACTCTATCCACTGAGCCAAACCAGTTAGGGCTCACTTTGGTTTTTTTATGGTTGCCTTTGCTGTGCAAAAACATTTTAGTTTGATGCAAGAATAAAACAAAACATAAAACCATCCAATTAAAAATAATGGACAGAGGACTTGAATAGATACTTCTCCAATGAGGAAATTCAGGACATATGAAAAGATGCTCACCATCACTATTTATAAGGGAAATGAAAATTAAAACTCCAATGAGACATCATCTGAAACCTATCCGAATATCTCTCATCAATAAATCCACTAATGGTAAGTATTGGCAAAGATGTGGAAAAAGAAAACCTTAGTGCACTTTGGTAGGAAAGCAGACTGGTGCAGCAACTATGGAAAACGTTAGGAGTTTCTTCAAAAGCATAAAAATGGGTCTGCCTTATGACCCAGTTCTGGGAATTTATCCAAAGAAACCCGAAACATTAATCCAAAAGAATAGATGCACCTCTATGTTCAGTGCAGCAACCCTACATATGGAAGCAACCCTAGTGTCCATCAAAAGATGCGTGGATATAAAGGTAGTAGTACATATATACATTGGAATACTACTTGACCATAAAAAAAAAAGAAATTCATCATTTGTGACACCATGGATTGACCTAGAAGGAATTATGCAGTAAAATAAGTCGGTTAGATAAAGACAAATAGCATATCTTTTTACTTATACGTGGAATCTGAAGAACAAAATAAAAATAAACAAAATTAAAACAGACTCATAGATATAGAGAGAGAACTAGTGGTTGCCAGAGGACAGAGAGGCTGGGGCAGTGGGTGAAAGAGGTGAAGAGTCAAAGAAGCACAAATTGGTAGTTATAAACTAGTCAGGGGAAGTAAGTACAGCGTAGGAAATCTAGTCAATAATATTGCAATAACTATGTATGGTGCCATTTGGAGTACTAGACATATTGAAGGGAATAGTATATAAAGTATATGATTGTCTAACCACCAACCTGTGGACCCAAAAACAATCTATATTAATAAAAGCCTAGGTGGCCCTCATGCCCTCATGTCGTCACAAGATGGCTACCACAAGATGGCTACCACAAAATAGCAGGGCAGTTGGGAGTGACCAAGCCAGCAGGGGAGGGCATTTGGGAGCAATTGGGCTGGCAGGGGAGGGCAGTTGTGGTCCATCGGGCTGGCAGGGGAGGGCAGTTGGGGGTGATCGGGCCAGCAGGGAAGGAGTTAGGCATCAATCTGGCTAGCTGGGGAGCAGTTAGGGGGAGATTAGGGTGGCAGGCAGAAGTGGTTAGGAGCAATCAGGCATGCAGGCAGGCGAGTTGTTAGGAGCCAGCAGTCTTAGATTGTGAGAGGGATGTCTGACTGCCAGTTTAGGCCCGATCCTGCAGAGCATCCTAAACCAGCAGTTGGACATTCCCCAAGGGATCCCAGATTGGAGAGGTGCAGACTGGGCTAAGGGATACCCTTCCAGTGCACGAATTTCGTACACCAGGCCTCTAGTATGTAATAAAAAATAGTTAATGAAGAAACCCACAACTGAAAGGTTCTTGCACAATTTTAGAAGTGTAAAATAACCCTGGAATATTTTATTTAGCTTGCTTTTTAAATCAGCATTCAGTGAGAAAGTTATAAAATGTCTAGAAAATACTGATTAGTTTTGTTATTTGTGCTCATAGTCCTTATTCACTTCATGAATGCACAGAAAACCTTAGATGGTGATGATTTAGACCTGAAAGTTGTATTCACAGGGAACTAGAGTTAACTATTTGATATCAATTAGTGTATGGAATCAGTGTGTGTCACTACCAGCATGGGAGACTTAGGTGCCCGATTTACAATTTCTAGGTCTAATCTTAAGAAATAGTCTTAAGAGCATTTCTATATTTGAAACAAATTAATTCTTTTCCTTTACACTTGGGATTACTGAAAATATTTCTGTCCTTTGCAAGAAGAGTGATTCTAAATTTTAAAAATCCATAATTAATTAGAATATTTTGTATAATGAAACTTTTGTTAAAAGCTAAAACAGCATAAACATAATTAAGCATAGATAAAATAAGTAACTATTGAATTAAAAACTTTGTAGTAATAAGAGCAAGGAGAATGGAAAGAACAGATTTTGACAATCGTATGGAAATTTCCAAAATTTAGTTCAGATAAAAGTTACTTTTTGATAGCCATAAAATGTAGCATTTCAATTTTGATCTTGTTGGAATGCTAAAAACAAAAACAATCCTCTTACAAAAATGAGATCTACACAGAACATGAAACTCATTTATTTTTGTATGCTGTATGCCATTTTTGTGAACTGACTTGTATTAAATTTGACAGGATTTCTTTTTTTTACCCAAGTTCAATGAAAACAGTTTTCTCTAGAAATGTTTGTCACAACCTTTGAACATACAAAGCCTAGGGAGAGAAAAGTAGACATGAGTATACACACATCTATCCATCATTTGCTATTACAAATCATTCAGGCAGGGGCATAAATGTTTAGAGGGACATTAGTCTTTTACTTCTAGATCACCTGCACAAATCTTACTTCTCGAAAGTATATTAATTGTTGTGCTCAACTAATGGTGACATGTCACTCGAGAAAACAGAATACAGGAAGAAATAATTTTAGCAATTAACACAACAAAATACATTGATTAAATAACTATACCAACGGACCACATTAAAAGTATTTAATAATTTACTTAAGGCACCTGTGGCTCCTTGTGCAGTGAAATAAATTGGCTTAGTTGGCTAAACACCTGGTAGTAAATCTAAGATCCAAGCAAACTCTAAGGGCAATTATTATTACTTATTTTTCCCCTTTATCTGCCTCAGTCTTGGCCAGTTATCTGATAGGACTGAAGACTGTTTAGGACTTCCTACTTACACAATTATGTAATTGTGTAAGATAATCTAACATTATCTTCTTAGTAGCTACATATTATCTCTTTATCTTTATATCTTATTTTCCCTGTAACTTTACTAATTTTTTACCTTTAACCTATTTTTCACCTCCTGAGTTCTATTATCCTATATAAGAAAAGGCTAATATGCAAATAGACCCAACGGCGGAACAACTGAACAACTGGTCACTATGACGTGCATTGGCCAAGGCAGGATGGTGGAGCAGGTGAGCAGGGGCACCACACCAAGGTGGGGCGCCAGGCGCTGTCATCAGGGCAAACATCTGGTGGTTACTGAAAATTCTTTGCTCCCCTGTGCTACAGTTCTGCCTGGTGCTTGCACCTGCTGCTGGCTCCAGAGCCGCTGCTCACATCCACAGCTGGCACCAGCGCCGCCACTCGCACCCCCTGCCAGCACCCAGCACCCGTCACAATCACTTGGTACCGTGAGCAGGTGCAAGCTGCAGTTGTCAGCCCCGATCACCCCTGAGGGCATCTCCACCTCCCCCTGCTCCTGAGGGGCAATCGGGGCAGCAGCCATCATTCACACTTGCTGACAGCGCTTGACCCACTCACACCTGCTGCTGGTGCCAGACCCAATCACTCCACACTGTCAGAAGGTGTGAGCGGGGCCAGCACCATCAGCGTGTGGGAGCGGTGGTGGGAGCAGGGCTCCTGGCAGATAGGGGACCAGGGGCCATGGCAGGAGGTGCTGGGCAGGTGCACAGAGGATGGGCCAAGACCTGCCCCTGGGCCCACCGCAGTATCGCGACCCACAGTTCCTTCCAAGGTGCATGAATTTGTGCACTGGGCCCCTAGTCTATTAATAATGCCATTGCATAGAGTGGTATATTTAAGAAATCTTAATTTTATTATTTCTCAGTTGGTTTTACTATTATAGGCATATCCCATACAATGTAAGTCAGGGAAAGTACTTGCTCCGAAGTTCAGTTCTAATTGTATCACTCTTGTCATTGTTTCACTGTTCACAGAGGCAGTCCCAATACCAAAGAGTGGTAATCAATACATTGCTCCCCTCTAAAGGTATGTCTTCTTATATCTTCCCATACATAAACTATACTACAGGAACATAAGGTCATTTGTCATACTGCTCTACTCCACTTTCTGTCCCCATTCACACTCTTTTTTTTCTTAATACTTTTGCACAGCTTCCTATTTCTGTTAAAATAAACTTTCCATATTTATCACCTGTTAAAATCCCAGGTGATAGTACAGACTTATTCTGTTTCTCCTGAATTGGTGCCTTATAGCAAATTTTACATCAAGAACAAAAGGAGTCAAACAGTTCAAAATAGTATAAAAATATTCCAGGACAAAGTTTAAGACCATTAATAACACACACACACATAAACACACACACACACACTCCCCTATCACAACAAGTTAAATTTTATAATATCTGACATCCAATAAAAAACTAGCAAGATTTTTTAAATAAATACAACTTTTAATAAGGAAAATCAATTAACAGAAAAAAATATATAAGTGAGAGAGAATAAAATAATTAATAAACAAGGATATTAAACCAGATAATTTCTCTATATTTTATTTGATCAAAAAGATAGAGAAAGAAAAAGTTAAATTCAGACAAGATATATATTAAAAATCACACTCCTAGATTTAAAACAATATCTAATGTTATCAATAGGATTAATAACAAATTAGACACGGTAGGACAAAAGATTTTTCTACTTGATACATAGCAGTAAAACTATGCCACATTAAACAAATAGAGAAAAGATATATGAACACAAACAGAGCATCAATGACTTATGAAACACCTTTACTTAACCTAATAAATATGTAATTGGAAGCCTTGAATGAAGGGACACATGAAAACATATATTTGAATAAACAAATCTGTTCTAAATGAATACAAAACATTAACTTACTGACCCAAAGTGTTCAGTGAACCCAACAATAAGAAACATGAAAAATACTAACTTAAGGTCCTGGCAGTTTGTCTCAGTAGTTAGAGAGTCAGCCCTTGGACCATAGGATTCAGGATTTGATTCTCAGTTAAGGGTACCTGGCTACAGGTTCACTACTCAATGTTTCTCTCTCCCCCCGCCCTCTCCTCCTTCCACATTCTCTGAAAAAGCAATGTAAAAAATATCCTCTGGTGAGGATTAACAATATAACCAAATGACTTCAAATTGGTGATATTTGAAAAAAAATACTAAATACTCCTAGTTAAATAAAGAGGCATAAATCAGTTAACAAGACTAAGAATCATAGCAGACTTTTTTGTTGAAGATGACATAAGTCAAAAGAAAGTTGGCTAACATTTGGCTGAAGTAAAATTCATACTAATTCTTAAATAAAATGCTACCAAGAATTTTATGTATAGTCAAAATATATTTCTTAGAAGTACTTACACAATGACAGAGTACAGTCCTCTGAAAACCCATTATTTCATAAAAGCAATGAGAACATTGGTGAGCATTATCAAAATCAGCTTTTGCAAAACTCTTAAAGTTAATATGAGGATTACAACAATCTGAGTAGCCCTTATTCAGCAAAATTAGATATCCCTTTGTAAGAACAATGAGATTAGTGGTGTTTTAATTTAGTTTATTCTCATCCCTCTCTCTCTCTAGTTTCACAAAAAAAAATTGTAAAGCAACAATATTATAACTGTGATTAAAAACAACATAATAGCTAATGGAGGTAACACAATAGGTTTAGAACTCCCTCAAAAATTTCATTTACAGAAAATTGTCTCTACTTGACCTGTCTGGAAACATCTTCTAAAAGCCTCATTTAAGAAACTAAGAAAACAACCACATTTATTATTGCAACAACAAAAAATAAGGTATCTAAGAATAAATTTAATGAAGGATATAAAAGACTTGTACTTGGAGAGCTACATGACATTAAAGAAAGAAATTAAGGAAGATACAAAGAAGTGGAAGCATATATCATAATCATGGATTGGAAGAATCAACATCATTAAAATGTCCATACTTCCTAAAGCAACCTATAGTTTCAACACAATTCCTATTAAAATACCAATGGCATATTTCACAGAACCAGAAAAATATTCCAAATATTTATATGAAAAAAAAGACCTTGAATTGCCACAGCAATATTGAGAAAGCAGAACAAAGGTGGAGGCATCACAATACCTGATATCAAACTGTTCTACTGGTCCTTGTAATCAAAACAGCCTGATCCTGGCATAAGAAAAATGGAACACAACAGAGAGCCTAGATCAACCCAATCCTTTATGATCAATTGATATTTGACAAAGGAGGCAAGAGCATACAATGGAGTAAGACAGTCTCTTCATAAATGTGTTGGGAAAATTGGATAGTATCATGCAAAAAGAAATGAAACTAGACCACCAACTTATACCATAGACAAGGCTGAACTCAAAATGGCTAAAACTAATCCTAATATATAAAAACCCTGGTCCTAATGACCAGTAAGGATGGAGGCTCTACCAACTGGAAGTCAATCCTGCAGTCAGCACTGGGTTGATGTGGCAACCCAGCCGCAGTGCCCCAGCACTGACTGCTGAGGGGGCTGCAAATCAGGGCCAGAGAGAGGCCTGAAGAGAGAAGCAGGGACTGACCCATTGCCTCTGAGGCAGCTTTGGATCAGTACTTGCCTCTCTTTCTCTCCCAGTCTGGCCAGCAGCCACACCTCCATTTCTCTCCAGGCCTCCACCAAGGCTGCTGATCAGCCCTGCCTTTCTAATCAGGCCCTGCTGATAGGCCTAGAGATGCTGACTGGCATAGGAACTGACCAATCATAACCAAATGTGGGTGCTGAGTAGAACCAATGGCTGTCTAGGAGGCGAAGCTTTTGATGCTGACTGGCATAGAAAACAACCAATCAGAACCAAATTGGCCAGCAGAAGAGGGCAGTTGGGGGTGAGATCAGGCCAGCAGGTGAGGGCAGTTAGGGGTGATCAGGCTGGCAGGCAGTTAGGAGTGATTGGGCAATAATAAAAATCCTAGAAGAAAACATATGCAGTAAAATTTCAGACATATATTGTAGCAATATTTTTGTTGATATGCTTCCCCCGTCAAGGGAAACTCTGGAAAAGATAAACAAATGAGACTACATCAAGCTAAAAAGCTTCTGCACAGCAAAATAAACTATAAGAAATTGAAAAGAAAACCCACTGTATAGGAGAACAGATTCGCCAATGAAACATCTGATAAGAGGTTAATTTCCAAAATATATAAAGAACTTACTAGTACATAACTCAACACCAGGAAAACAAAAAAATCCAACGAAAAAGATGAGCAGAGAACCTGAAGCACTTCTTCAAAGAAGACATACAGATGACCAAGAGACATGAAAAAAAATGCTCAAGGTCACTAATCATCAGTGAGATGCAAGTAAAAACCACAATATTATCATCTCACACTTCTCAGAGTGGCTACTATCAAGATATAATGGGTGGAAACTTTTGACATTTGATGATGAACACTGATCTACACATCCAGGAAGCTAAAGAGACTTTTAGAGAGTCACATCTCTATGTTTATCATAGTCAAATGTCAAAGACAAAATAAAAAATAGAGTCTTATGGTTCACAACATATCTCTATATATAAAAAGCCAGTGACCCTAACAGCCATAACAACCATAATGACCAGTCGCTATGACACCCAATGTTGCCAGCAAACCGTCAGATCATAGGGTGGGACCAGCCTGCCAAACTCACAGTCACTCCCCTCTGCTGGCCTGCCCCTGATCAGACTATCCCACCTGCCAAATGCTCCCTCCCTTTCCCCCAGTCAGCTCCACCCTCAAACAGCCCACCCCACTGTGATAGGCCTGCAGCCCCTCCCTGCACCAGCCCACACCTGATGGCCCCCACCCCATTAGGGGCAGGGCCGGTCGGCCAACCACCCTTGGTCCCTCCCCCAAGCTGCTGGCCCCCAGTGGGCGCCCCCCACCCCATTTGGGGTGGGGCAGGCTGGCCCACTGCCCACAGCCTCTCCCCAAGGGTGGCCCTACCCCCAATTGATCCCAAACCCCAACTGGGTATGGGGCTCTTTCTCCCAGCTGGCCCGGCCCTGATCTGGCCCCATTTGGGGTGGGCAGCCAGCCAACCTCCTGCCATTTCCTCCTCTTGACAGGCCCAGCCCCAATTCGCACCGAGTGGGGCCAGGCCGGCTGGACCCCACCTCGGCAGATATTCTTGAACTAGGCCTCTAGTAGAGAAATAAAAAAGATGGAAAAAATAGCAAAAAAAATTGGAGTAGGTAGATATATAAAGGAACAAGATTTGTGTATTATATCTGAAGTAGTAAATTTTACTTCGAGGTGACTGTGCTAAGAGAAATACCAGTTTCTTATACATACTAAAATAACCATTAAAATACAAAAATATACTTAATAAGCTAATATTGAAATTAAAATAAAATTGCCAAAAATCCTGAATTAATAAAACATATATAATAGGAAAACAAGAAAAAATATTAAACTAACAGGAAAGTAAATATGAATATCCGTGTAAATAATGACATTAAATTTTAATGGATTAATTGTCACAATTAAAAGGGAGAGTGTCAGATTGAATACAAAAGGAAGATCCATCTATATTCTGCCTTCAATAATTCTACTTTAAATATAAAGATACAGATAGAGAAAAGCAAAAGGCTAGAAGGTTGAAAAGTGAATTAAAAGAAAGCAGAATTGTTGTATGAATATAAACAAGACACTACAGCAGATAAAGCAATAAATTAAAATTGTTACATAACACAATTCTTGTCCTGAAAGGAGACATTATTCTATCTAAGGATATAAGAATTGACTAAGTATAAAGGAGTCAAAATAGAAAAAAGAAAAAAAAAGAATTCAGTGTGTGCATGTAACATAAACAACAGAATTCTCATTTGGAATTGCTCATTAAATTTAAAATAAACAGAAAAATCTTATTATAAAGCACTTTGCTTGATAAGAAGTAAAGAACTTTTCACTGTCTCCAAAGCAAACAATTTTACCATCTCTTAAATGTATCACACAACTGATTGCTGTGGTGTGAGTATGGTCATTTTTTGTCTACCAAAGAGAAAACAACTCTATAAGGCCCTGTAGATCAGAGCCCACATGGATCTGAATTAATCCAGGCCAGAGTTCCAATTCCTGTTATACAATGTACTTGTTTTTAACTCAGCCTTTCTGATATTTGCCAGTATTGTTGTTAGGATTATAGTTAGTAACTAATTAGCAAAGCATTTGTGAAATAGTACTAAATGAATAGTAAACAGTTTTATGTCATAAAAAAGAAAGTTATGTTGAGAAATAACTATGGGGATTTAGTGTCTGTGGTCTGGTACTTACACACAAAAAGAGTTTATTAATGTACTAGAGGCCCGGTGCACGAAATTTGTGCATGAGGAGGGGAAGTGTCCCTCAGCCGGGTCTGCACCCTCTCCAATCTGGGACCCCTTGGGGACAATATGGGACTGCTGGCTCCTAACCGCTCACCTGCCTGCCTGCATGATCGCCCCCTAACCACTCCCCTGCCAGCCTGATTGATGCCTAACTACTCCCCTGCTGGCCCGATCGCCCCCAACTGCCCTCCCCTGCTGGCCCAATCACCCCCAACTGCCCTCCCCTGCCAGCCAGATCGCTCCCAACTGCCCTGCCCTGCAGGCCTGTTTACCCCCAACTGCCCTCTCCTGCTGGCCTGATCTCGCCCCCAACTGCCCTCCCCTGCAGGCCAGGTTGCCCCCAACTGCCCACCCTGCTGGCCATCTTGTGGTGACCATATTGTGGTGGCCATCTTGTGGTGGCCATCTTGTGATGACGTGGGAGTGGCCATCTTGTGGTGGCCATCTTGTGATGTTGGGGTGGCCATCTTGTGATGACATGATGGTGGCCATCTTGTGACAACATTATGTGACGCTACCTAGGCTTTTATTTTACAGGATTGCATACTGGAAACTTATTTTCCTATTTTATACATATACTGGGACCCAGTGCAGAAATTCATATACCTTGAAAGGAACTGTGGGCCACAAGGTTGCAATGGGAACAGGGGCAGGTCTTGGCCCATCCTCTGCTCCCCAGCCCGGCCCCTCCCATTGTGGCCCCTGGTCCTCTGTCTGCTGGTAGCCCTGCTGCCACTGCCACTGTTCCCATGCATTGATGGTGCTGGCCCTGCTCACAACAGATGCTGGCTCCGGCCCTAAGTGCTACGCACCGTCAGCAGGAGCAAGCGGGGCCGGTGCTGTCAGCGGGTGTGAGCTTCAGCTGTTGCCCCGATCGCCCCTCAGGAGAAGGGGGAGGTGGAGAAGCCCTCAGGGGTGATAGGGGCTGGTAGCCAGTGCTCACACCGACTGAAGGCGTCAAGCGATCTGGACTGGCATCGGGCGCCAGCAGCAGGTGCAAGCGGCTATCTCCAGTACCAGCTGCAGGTGCAAGGGGGGCCAGCAGTGGGTGTGATTAGCGGCTCTGGCACTGGCAGTAGGTATGAGTGTGGCTGTCACTGGCAGCAAGTGTGAGTGGCTGCTGCTGGCCCTGATTGCCCCTCAGGAACAGGGGCAGGTGGAGAAGCCCTGAGGGGTGATCAGGGCTGGCAGCCACCACTTGCACCCACTGATGGCACCAAGCAATCAGGGCTGACACAAGGTGCCAGCAGCAGGTGAGAGTGGGGCTGGCGCCAGCAGCAGGTGCAAGCACCGGGTGGGACTCTGGCATGTGGGAGCAAAGAATTTTCAGTAACCAACAGAGGCTCACCCCGATGACCCCCGCTCACCTGCTCCACCATCCCGCTGCAGCTGATGCCCACCATGTTCCATGCTCTGACACCTGCTGCCGACATCCGCTATGTTCCATGTGTGCCCCCTGGTGGTCAGTGAATGTCATAGCTACTGGTTGTTTGGTTGTTTCACCATTCAGTCTATTTGCATATTAGGGTTTTATGTATATAGGTACTCAACATTCATTAATAACCTAGAAAAAATATGGCACTAAACATCATGTTTTATGATGGTAATTATTTTATGTTTTATCATGCATGACTATAATAGAAGGTAATAAGTAGCTTCAAAAAGAACCTATGATTTCAGGTTTTCAGATAAAAGGTCTGGAGACATAATGAAATTTTGGTGATGAACCAAGTAATTATTTCTTGTCTCACTCATGTTATTATTTTAAAATCTTCTTATGAATGACCATAAAAATATTCTAACTCTAATATTAGTTAATTAGGTTGTATTTGCTCTGTTTCTAGTCATTTTAACTAATGTAGGTGATTTAAAAATTAACCACAGAACTGCCTTTTCTTTTTAGACTTGTATGAATGCCTAAATGTTATTCTTTCAACATCTCCTCAATCTAAAAGTTGGTGGTAAGTTTTTGAATAAGTAGCAAGATCCTATAACAACAATGCTTTAAATACTCAGTATTAAGAACAAATACAATTTAATTTGACTTTCCCTTGTTAGGGTGCAATAAAAATGTCAGTAATATCAATTGTAATTAGATGCAGCAAATCAGTGCAAATCTCTGTCAATATTTTAGCTTTGTGGTTAAAGAATAATGTCTTGGTTTAGTTTTGTTAAAAAAAAGTTTTAGAGTGTCTCTAAACCTTAAATAATCTGATTTCATTCCTATGCTATTCATCTTAATATGTTAGCCTTATCTAAAACCTAATGAGTATATTAGATTTTTAAATTAAATATCATTGTGTTATTTATCATAATAGGAGGAGTTTATGTTCGAAGATCAGGGATGAAATAACATTCTTAAATCACTAAGTTGCTCCCTTCCATAATTCCATTTGTGATAATGTGTGGATTTCTTTACTTTACCCAAGGTGTTTCTTACAGTATTAATGGGCAACAGGCAAAACATAAATTATCTTTCCATAGAGGTTCCTAACTCATTGAATTAGGGAATGGGGTGGGGTGAGGGGCTGAAGAAGAAAAACAATGTCTGGTTAATCTAATTGCAAGAAAATGTATGTATATATAAATTAAGTAAACATTCTAACTAGGATTTTTGAGAAAATAATGCATAGTCACTTAGAGGTCAAAATAGATTATAAGCCTAGCAGTAGTTCTAGTTATGTAACCATACATTTTCTATTTTTATATATGTGAAGTTAAGATAATAGACAGCCATTCTTATCTTATTTTTATACTAGATGTTACCTATGTTGAAATCCTAGTTCCATCATTTATTAGCTGTCTAAACTTCATGAAATTATTTCATAAATCTATACGTCAGTATTCAGATGTGAAATAAAAATAATAGTGATAAATTCATGGATTGCTTTAGAGTGTATCAATGATCTATTGCTTTATAACACATTACCACAACTTTAGTATATTAAATCAATATCTGTTTATTAGCTTATAGTTTATGTGAGTCAGCAGTCTGCACATCAGACTTCCCTCTATTTAGCATCTCCTAAAGTTGCAACCAAAATTTTGGCCAGAACGTATTCCTTTCTGGTGTTTGATATCCTTTTCAAAACTCATGTAATGGCTGAATTCAGTGTCTGTTTGTGAGACCGAGATCCTTTTTTCTTGCTGTCATCCTACTGAAGGCCTCTGGCAATTCCTTGCCAAAAAACAAAAACAAAAACAGAAAAACCCTCTTACAGGTTCTCTCATAGGCTCTCTGATACTATGACAACTCACTCCTTCAAAGCCAGTTGGAGACTCTCTTATTTCTGTCTGCTAAAATGCTATCTCATCTAGGCTAAAATAATCACAGGAGTAACTACCCTTTGCTACTTCTACTGGTTAGCAGAAGTCAAAGGTTCTGCCCACTTAAAGGGAAGAAGACTTTGGGAGGTGGTCACCTTAGGATGTGTCTACTACATGCGGATTAAATTAACTAATAGAGATAAAAGGTTTATAATTCTGTCTAGCAAAAGCAAGTTCTTAGTTACTACAGCTGTTGTTACCTAGTAACATTTTCTACTCTCTGTTCTATGCCTCTGCTTTATGAATTCAGTTTGCTATCACTGTTCAGCTGCCTTGAAAGTTTTCTTATACTCTTTTCTCAAGGAGTCACTCTTTTTCTAGGTCACTGAGGCCTTCTTTATGCATATAAACTGTTTTCATATGGGCAATGACTGATGAAAAGACACCAACTGGGAAATAAATTAAAGACATCTTAAAAAAAATGAAGACATGTCTTGAATAGGATAAAAGGTACCATGATTTATCTTTATAAACTGTATAAAGATGGATACCGTATAGCACAGTGGACAAAATGGTATACTCCCTACTGGTGATGTCGTTCTCTGATTTTTGCATCCCTTGGGAGTCATATGTTTATTTTACATGTTCATAAGGTAAAGAACCAGTTAGATTCTTTAATTGCTGGATTGGAAAGAGAGGGTTAAATTGTGTGGCCACTTCCAAAGTGAGGGCAAAGAGCAATTGCAGACATACATCGATTGTAATGTATAATAGGAGCACATCTTTCTCTGGGAATATTCACATCCAACACTGATCAGCACAGTAACTTGTCTGTACAAGTACTAGCACCATTCGGAGCAGATGTTTTAGGCTAGGTTGGACTGTGGGTGACAGCCTCAATGGTTTCCCCTGAGATTCCTTCATAAGTCGGATTAAGTCTCCTAAGCCACTCAAATCCAATACTTTAAGTATGTCTCTTGGTCAGCAATTCCTAAAGTCACCTTATTACATCATCATTTTTTTTCTTTGTAAACCACCCACAGTAATGATTATATCTCTGTTAATATCCGGAACTCTGTTTTTTATTACTATGTCAGTACCTACATGAAATATTCAATGGAGTAATTAGATTGGGAAAAACAGTATCAGGAAAATAAACTATATTTTTTTCACACTTCTTTATAGAGTTTCATACCATTTGAACAATCTCTTCCTCACCTTTTTGGAATAATGTGTATTGCTTTACTAGTAAATTGACTTGCTGATTTGTGCAAAATCTTTAATCATGTGTAACTTGGATATTTGTTTTCTGTATTTTAGAGAACACTAGGGGTTGCCATTTTAAGATACCAATATAAATCAGTTACTCTGTCAATATTATCAGAATAATCATTTCACATGTATTGTGTTTTATAACACTACTAGAGGCCCAGTGCATGAAATTGTGCATGGTTTCAGAGAGAGGAAAGGAGAGGAAGAGAGAGATAGAAACATCAATGGTAATAGAGGATTGATCAGCTGCCTCTTGCATGTCCCCCACTGGGGATTGAGCCCACAACCCAGGCATGTGTCCTGACAAGGAATCAAACTGTGACCTCCTGGTTCATGTGTTGACTCTCAACCACTGAACCACACTGGCTGGGCAGCACTTGTATCTTTAGGAGCTGAGAGATTTTATCCACATTGTCTACATAAACCTTAGACAGACAAGACTACAATGTCTGTACCACTATCACAGGACTTTAAATAATCTTCTTACGGTGTTTAGTTCTGTGTTTTTCTTCTGACTAAATGACCAAAATGGTATACCATTTGTAGATTATTATTCTCAGAGAACACAGCAATCATAAGCAGACAGACAGCATGTAGTTTGAGCATGTAAGCAGACTTACCTTCTCTTTGTTCAACATTTTTGCTGTCACTTTTTTAAAATCATTTGATTAGGTTAATGTATAAACCATTTACCTTTTGATTTGAATCTCACCAAAAAAATCAAATGCTGGGAGTGTCTGCATGTACTATGGCAGGGAATACATCCCAGAAGGAGACGGGACTGTGCTCTTAGGGCAGCAGTAGCCTCTTGTTTTATGCCCCCATCATCTTCCTGAAAATACCAGTTCAATTTATTTAGAAAGCTTTGTTGATCAGTGACTTCCTCATGAGAAAGCCATCATGATAACACCAAAAACATCAGCTCATATCCCTGAAAGTGATGTCAGCACATCTGGAGTCAATGTTATGGACTGAATATTGTATCCCTCTCCCCGCCCCCATACACACACACCTCAGTTCTTTTGTTAAAGCACTACCTCCCAATATGATGATATTTAGAGATGGGACCTTCAGGAAATAATTAGAACTAGATGAGATCATGAAGATGGGGTGCCTGTTTAAGAACAGACACCAGAGAACTTGCTCTTTCCTCCCCACTGAGGAAAACCCCCACGAGCACACAGAAAGGCAGCCACCTGCAAGCCAGGAAGAGAGCACAAACCAGAGACCAAATTGGCCAGCATCTTCACCTTGGACTTCCCAGTCTCCGGAATTGTGATAAATAACTTTCTGATTTCTAAGCTATCCAGTCTATGGTATTTCTGTTATGGCAACCTGAGATAATTAACAGAGAGCCTACACATAGTCACAAATATGTTTGGATTTTCAAAATCCAAATAGACTCAGCAAATATTAGTTTAACTTTTATTTTTAATAAAAAGAAATTACTAGTTAATGTTTCTAGAAACTCTAACATAAGTAATCTCTTTTGTTTTCTTTTATTTAAGCCCTTGACACTTTACATTATTAAAAGAGTCTTGTGAGATACATCAGTTTTAATACTATTTTTTTGTGAGCTTATGAGTTACATCATCACTGTAGTAGAGTAAGGTTCATGATACTATAATTATTAAAGTAGGTATCTTTGAAGCAACATCATGAAAAAATATTGTATATCTAAGCATGTAAAGGTGAAATGGATTTTCATTTTCCTCTGCAATACAACAGAAAAAAAAAGACTTTTAGTTTGCCTTTGTTTTCCAGATCAATGATACCCTAATATTAGTGGCCTTCTTAATTTCCTGGATCATATTTGCACTGTCTACTCATTTATACAATCTTCATAGTAATATGGAAAAGTGATTTGTTCCAAGGTATTTTGTTCTGAAAGGACATTCAGAAATGTCTGAAGGCACCTTTAGTTATCACAACTTGGGTATGTGTTGGAGGGGTGTTACTGGTATTCAGTGATTAGAGGCCCAAGATGTTTATATCATACAGTGCCCGCCATAGTCTCCACAACAGATAATTAGTCAATGTACAGTATCAGTACTGCTGAGGCGGAGAACCCAGATTCATATTCTTTTTGGATAAGTCAAAGATGAGTGTTGCCCCAAAAACACATTAAACAAACCAAAAATCAAAACAAAAGAAAAAACAACAACATAAACGTGATGCTAATTAAATCACTGGTTTCTATAAACTCTTCCATTGTAGCATGAATTTCTATCATTGCCATGATCCCTGCATTATTTGTATTTTCCACAGTAGTTTTAGTATAACCAAAATTCCCCACTGAGAGTTACCAATGATGATATAAAAACCAGAAGTTGTTCCTCCAGACTCACTTTTTCTTTGAAATTGAAACTCACATATCCTCTTAGCAGGGTGACAGTGCCAGTGTTCACATGTATGGTATATCCTACTTCACCAAGAAATGGAGATAGACTTCTCCATTGCAAAATTTTATCTCTATGATCACTCAGACCCACCACAAGTCTTTTAGTTTGATATTGGTACTATTGTGTTAATTCTCTACTGCTACTATTATAGATTACCACAAGTTTTGCAGTGTAAAGCAGCATACATGTGTTATCTCACAGTGTGTGGGATAGGCTGGATCTCACCAGACTAAACTCATGGCGTTGTTAGGGCAGAATTTCTCTCTGGAAGTTCTGGGAAAGACTAGGCATGCTAGATAGTTCAGCTTATTGGTAGCATTTCATTTTATGCAATCGTAGGAATGAGTTTTTTGTTTCTTGCTTGCCTTCAACCAAGGAATGCTCTTAGCTTTAGAGGCTTTCCATATTCCTTGGCTTTAGTCTGATTACCTTCCTCTTCAAAGTAAACACTTGCAGTTAAAACTTGTCTTAAGCTTTGAATGTCTCAGACCTCTTCTGCCTGGTCTCCTCTGTTTTCCTCTTCCACTACATTGCATCTGACTTCTTTTGCTTTCTTCTTCTGCATTTAAGGGCTCATGTGATTACATGAGGCCCGTTTAGGTAATCCAGGATACTCTCCCTATTTTAAAATAGGTTGATCAGTAACCTAAATGCCGCTGCATAAATACCTTCGCATCACAATCTAGATTAGTGTTTAACTGAAAAACTAGGGGATATGAATCTCAGGGAACATCTTAAAAGTCCTGTCTACCACAGCATCATTATAATTTGAGTATTAAGTTTATTGTGTCCTCCAAAGAACCACATCACATATGCCTCCAATTCCTATTAAAGGTGTTCAATGAGTACCTTTTCATTCACAAAAGACAAGGAACAACAGTTTTAATCTTTCCTTTTATGCTTAACAGAATGCGTTCACTTTGATCCTACCAGTTTAAAGAAGGAAGAGCGTATTTCAATCATCTTCTTACTACTAAAAGGGTTTTCTCACTCTCATCTTCTCCTGGGCATCAGTTAGGGTCATCTTTACTTCTTGTAACTTGAGCTAACACCTTATATATTTCCTTGAGTAAGACTACTTAGACTTCTGTGTTTCATCTCCTTTGTGCCTTAGTCAGGGTTTACTTATATTTGTTTTCCAGGTTCTAGAACACGCATTGCAAAGGGAAATAGCTACAAATATTCAAATAAAAACTTGAATGAACCTATCAAAATGTTATGTCCTTTAAAATTTAATTAAATTTTGGTAGATATTATATTAGAGCCAGTTAGGATAGGTAAAGCACATAGATGAAGTGTTTGATTGTGGGGTTACAGTAGTTTCTGAGTAGGTGAGGCATGTGGTTAAGAAGTGCTAGAAGTAAAAAAATGATACCAATATGGGTGATTTATTTTAATTAGAGGCAAGTAGATATTAAACTTACTCTACCTTAAAACTGTATTTCAGGCCATTCATTCATTTTATTGTGTTGTCAAGAGATGTTAATTGAACATCTACTTTGTGCAAAGCGCCATTTTAGGAACTGAGGCTGCATGCTAAGTAGAACAAACATCCAACATACACTGAATGCTCATAGGTACCAAGCTATTCTAAATGTTTCTTATATGTCAATAAAAGAAATACTCATATAATTCTATGAGTTAGGTAACAAATTTTTTGCTCATTTTACAGATGAGGAAATTAATGGAGATTTTGATTATTTACATTAGGTAATAGCACTATAGGTGAGTCCGGATTAACACCCAAGAAATCTTACTATAGAAACTAAACAAGAACATGAACAATATTAGACCCTAATGCCAGTGTACCTTTTCCTTGAACATATTGTGTTTTATGAAATTGTATTTTCCCCTAAGGCCTGAAGCCCATATTCCACTTTATTTCTGTGCTATAGCCATACCTCTATTATAACACTCATCATGTGGGATTCAATTAGATTTTCTTTTTCTAAATCTTCATGATAAATCCTTTGAGTGTTCTAAAAATCCCCCAATAATTACTTTGGCCTTTTTGTCTCCGATTGCATTCCAGTCCCTTTACCCTTTTTTCTGCTCTCTATTGCACAATATCATCCACCAAAATTATTTTGATTTACTCAGTGTACAATAATATTTGGGTTTCTTATAAACATTTATTTGATATAAGACATTTCAATATAATTAACATAGACTCATTTTATTGTTTCTATGTATCAATGTACATTTGCCATCAAGTAACCCATTCTTCATTTTAATACTGATGTTATTTATCACAAGACTCTCAAATGATTATCTAAAGCCAAAGAATGTATATGCATAACTCATAGACAGACAGCAGTGTACTGATAGCTAGAAGGAAGGGTGGCAGGAGCCAGGTGTAGGTGGGCAAAGAGGTGGGGGTCAAGGGGAAGATGGTGACATCTTTAATAGTGTCATCAATAAAAATAAAGTTTAAAAATTAAAAATAAAAAGCAGATGAATTTGAAAATATCTATCAATAAGTATATTTTGTAGAAATGTTTTCTATTATTGTTTTGGAGCCATTGTTGATGGATAAAGAAAGCAAATATTTTTCATGGATTATGTCAATTTAGATGAAACAAAAAGTAAGAAAATACAGTGAATCTATCAAAGATTTAGAAAAATCCAACTAGAGGTAGACAGACCATATCAATAATATATTAATTTGATTTGATGAAATGAAATACTTAAAAAGTATCTACATTTTGGGATCTTAAAAATGATCCTTTCCTAGATATTTGTCCCCCCAAAAGTTCATATCTTGAAACCTTAACATGATGATTTAAAACACTGGGCACTTGGAAGGTTATTAGATCATGAGAGTGGAGTGCTCAGGAATGAGATTAGTGCCCTTATAAGAGATCTCTCTTGCTCTCTCACTTCCATCTGAGGGTACAGGAGAAAAGGATATCTGAAGACCAGGAAACAGGCTCTCAAACAGATACCTGACCTACCAGCAGATTTTGGACTGCCCAGCTTCCAGAACTGTGAGATGTATATGTTTGTTATTTAAGTCATGCAGGCTATGCTATTTTTAAAATAGCAGATAAACTGACTAATACTTTTATGTGAAATTATTTTATTATCATTTGGTATAAAGGTTGCTCATAATGTATGTTTGCAAATTATATCCTACTAGAAGCCCAATGCATGAAGATTCATGCTAGAATGGGCTTTCCTTTCCCATGCTGCCGGCACTGCCTTTCCACTCCAGCCCAGCCTCTTTCTGCTCTGGCTCTGCCTTCCCATACTGCCCAGAGGCCCTGAGAGACCGGGGTGAGGCAGAACGCCTGTGTTGTCACCATGGCGATAACGCAAGTGTCCCGCCCCCATCACTTGGTGCCTGTGTATGCAGATTAACTGCCATCTTTGTTGGGTTAATTTGCATATCACTGCTGATTGGCTGGTAGCATAGTGGAGGTATGGTCAATTTACATGTTTGTCTATTATTAGGTAAGATACTAGAGGTCCGATGCACAAAATTCATGCACTCAGGGAGGGTCCCTCAGCCTAGCCTGTGCCCTCTCGCATTCCAGGAGTCCTTGGGGGACGTCAGACATCCTTAGCGCTGCTGTGGAGGTGGGAGAGGCTTCTGCCACACTGTTGCACTTGCCAGCGGTCTGGCTTCTGGCTGAGCAATGCTCCTGTGTTTATTGTCTGCCTCCTGGTGGTCAATGCAGATCATAGTGACTGGTCATTCTGCCATTGGGACAAAACCAGCTCGCCAACATCCCCTGAGGGGTCCTGGATTGCAAGATAGTACAAGCCAGGCCGAGGGACCCCACCAGTGCATGATTGGGTCTGAGGAGGGACATGGGAGGTAGGCCAGCTGGGGAGAGACCGTGGGAGGGCTCCAGGGGATGTCTGGCGCATCTTGTCCCGTCCTGATCAGCCAGACCCCAGCAGCAAACCAACCTACTGGTCAGAGTGTCTGCCTCCTGGTGGTCAGTGCACATCATAGCGAGCAGTTGAGCGGTCTTAGCATATCATTAGCATATTACACTTTGATTGGTTGAAGAGCTGAACAGCTGACTGGAGACTTAGCATATTAGGCTTTTATTATATAGGATAATAAAAACCTAATATGCAAATAGAACAAAAGGTGGAATGACCAGTCACTATGATGCGCACTGACCACCAAAGGGCAGACACTCCCCACAGGGGGAGCACCACTGAGCCAGAAGCCGGGCTCACAGCTGGCAAACACAGTGGCAGTGGTGGGATCCTCTCCTGCCTCTGTGGCAGCACTAAGGATGTCTGACTAAAGACTTAGGCATGCTTAGGCCAGGCTGAGGGACCCCCTCCACCCCCAGTGTATGAGTCTCGTGCACTGGGCCTCTAGTGTTTATATAAAAGTTTTCAATATGTCTGGGGCAAATAAATTAAACAATATTTTATAATAGGTATCCAATAGTTGTTAATAATTAATAATATGTCATTTAGTTTTGACTAGAAACAATAACTCAAAATTTCCTAATGCTAAAATACAAAATTTAGCAATATCAAGACAATAAAAATTATTTGATCACTTTTGTCCTCTAACTGGCTTCTTGCTCTGTCTACTGGAATAAGTGGTGATAATCCTGTTGGATATACGATTTCTTACATTTTGTTTAATATATATAATATATAAATTAATGCATATTATATACATACTAGAGGCCCGGTGCATGAAATTCTTGCATGGGTGTGTGTGTCCCTCAGCCTAGCCTGCACTCTCTCCAATCTAGGACCCCTCAAGGAATGTCCGACTGCCCGTTTAGGCCCGATCCCAGTATGATTCCTGATTGCCCCTAACTGCTTCTGCCTGCCAGCCTGATTGATGCCTAACTGCTCCTCTGCCAGCCTGATTGTCCCTAACTGCCCTCCCCTGCAGGCCTGCTCACCCCTAACTGCCCTCCCTTGCAGGTCTAGTTGCCCCCAACTGCCCTCCCCTACAGGCCTGGTCCCCCCCAACTTTCCTCCTCTACTGGCTTGATCATCCCAACTGCCCTCCCTTGCAGGCCTGGTCCCTCCCAACTGCCCTTCCCTGCTGGCCATCTTGTGGCAGCCATCTTGTGTCCACATGGGGGCAGCCATCTTGTGTGTTGGAGTGACGGTCAATTTGGATATTACTCTTTTATTTGATAGGATAGTTACATTATTTCTTTCAAATACATGTTATTTATGATTAAACCAACTTTATTTTTTCCCTGCTCAATATTGTCTTATTTTAATTATTCAAAATTAGCCTTACTGATCACATGTAAGTATTTTAAATTTCAGTAGAACCAGTTTGAATAACCATCATTCACCATTTATTCTCAATTTAAACCCACTTACAGTGTAACTAACTATGAAAATAGACACTGGAGTTATTTTGATAGATTAAAGACTAAGTAGAAACATGTCAAGCTTTTTAAATGTAGAAGTTCTAAAGTAGGTGGAGAGTATCTCAAGCTTCCTATACTAGTAACACTGTGTCAAGAATTCTAGATGAGGTACTAATCTCTGATAAGAAAGTTTGAGGAGAGAGGAAAGCAGCATTGATTTTGATTGCTTTCCCTCAGCTGACTGAAGAAACTGAATGAAGAAGTATTACAAAACTCTATAGGCAACCATACTTAGCTGGGAAAAGATTGCTATTATAAATCAGAAAAATAGGCAGGTAATCAGTAAATCAGTAGACAATGTTTGGTGAAAGTAAAGGAAAACATATAATCCTCACAAAAAAATGAAAATAATTTATAACTCAAAGATATCTCTGATTGTTGAGAAAGCTTAATATTTATATGAGAAGAAATAGTAAGGTTAAATAAAAGGTAGGAAAAAAACTTGAAAGTGGTTCTATGCATGGTCATGATTCTTTGAAATAATTTGAAGTTTTTAATTAAAAATAATTTTGATAAAATTATATGAGCTTCATAAAAAATTCTATCAGTAAGAACTTGTTCTATCAGAAAGAACATATACTTTAGTATACAAACTACTTTAAAATACAAGAATGACATGGGAATGACAAAGAAAGAAAGTGTATAGCTCTGTTATTTTTGTGACTACAGAAGAGAGAAATGATTGATATGAAGATTTGAGAAAGTAGTGCTGGGAACAAAGTTTGAGAGTATATACTCAAGAATTTGAGATATGAATGAAAATAAATCTGTTCAACTTACTCGCTAAAGGACAGCTGACATTTGTCTCATGCTATTTCTCTGGCTGATATGCTTACAGCCATATAAATTACCAATTATACATAAATCTACACTACCTCTTCAGTGTTGCCCATTGACAACACTGCATGGAAAGCCATTGTAAAGGGAGAGAGTTAGAGAGCTGTGAACACATCAGGAAAATACCTAATTAACCAATATTAAAATGTTTTTGGTTAGAGTATAATATAATAAAATACTATTCTGACTGATGGTAAGTTAAGGGTCATAAGTCCTAGCATTTGCCAAACAAAAACAAAGAGGATTTTGCTAATTAAGTTGAAAATAACAATATTGTGCCAGTATGCCTGTAAAGGTATCAGTAGTTCTAATTATGCCAGTCAATACAAATTTGACATTGGGTACATCATTCAAACATATTACACATTGTTCAGCACATCATTGTTGTCTTGGCAACAATAAAAATGTTTAGGTTCTCATATATATGTTTGTGCATATGTCTATGTGTATGTATATCTATATCTGTATATCTATATCTATATCTATATCATCTATATATCTATATCTATATCTATATCTATCTATCTATCCATCTATCATCTATCTATGAGATACCACAGTCTTCAAAAACTAAATTTAGAGTTACTGTATGACCCAGTAATTCTACTCCTAGCTATATATACAGATGAATCAAAAACATATATAAACACAAAATTTGTATAGAAAAGTTTAGAGACTCATTATTCATAACAGTCAAAGGTGGAAAGAATGTCCATTAATTGGAGAATGCATAAATCAATTATGGTATACCTAGACAATGAAGTAATATTAAATAACAGCAAAAAATTAATTGCTGAGATATACTACAACATGGATGAACTTTTAAGTTACTATGCAAATAAAAAAGTCAAACAGAAAAGACCACTTATTGTGTGATTTCAGTTAGATGACATAGACAAGTCCAGAAAGACAATGGTTTAGTGATGAAAGGGGCTGTGAGGAAGGACAAAATGAGTGACTGCTAATGGTTACCAGTTTTGAGGGAGGTGATAAAAGTATTTTAATATTAGATGTGATGGTTGCATAATTTTGTGAATATACTAATAGCCACTTGAATTGTATACTTTCAAAGATAATTTAATGTAAATTTATATCAATAAAAATAACAAAATTAAATAATCAGATTTTAAAGTTAAATTGTAATTCAGACTGTAGATTTTTTTAAAGTTATGTTTAGCCCTGATCAGGTGGTTCAGTTGGTTTGAAAATCATCCCATATACTACAGAGGTTCTGGGTTAGATTTCCAGTCAGGGCACACTCCTAGGTTGCCAGGTTGATCCCCAGTCTGACTGTTGTTTCTCTCTCAGATCAATATTCTTCTCTCTCTCCCTTTTCCTCTTTCTAAAATCAATAAGCATACCCATGGGTGAGTATTAAAATTAATAATGACAATTTTTAAAAAGTTATATTTATGAACTGGGATTAGGAAAAGATAACAGACATGCCCTGGCTAGTGTTTCTCGGTGGTTTGAGCATCGGCCTGAGCACTGCAGGAGAAAGGCTCAGTTCCCATCAAGAGCACGTACCTGGGTTGCAGGTGCAACCCCAGCTAGGTCGGGGCACTTGCAGGAGGCAGCGAATTGATGTGTCTTTCTCACATCTCTGTTCTTTCTCTTTCTCTTTCTCTCTCCCCCATCTCCACTCTCTCTGAAACCCAATGGCAAAAATATCCTCGGGTGATAATTAACAAAAAGAGAAAAAGAAAAGGATAAACAGAAAATCCCTTTGATTATATCAGAGTTAACATTTCTATCAACCAAAAGAAACCCTGTATGAATGGAAAGTAACTTCCAAAATGTTCATAGCATTGATCTTTCAACCCAAAGGTCATCAACTTTCGAAAAAGTAGCTTATTTTACATTTTATTATCAATGACATTCATAAATAGCATATAAGAATAAGATTTCATCTCACCTATATGATGTTTATGAATGTAACCAGTTATAAAATTATCAACATGATTAAAAATATATAAAAATCTAACTGATGAGGTTAGAAGTCATGATCTTAATTGTGCTTACAAAGAAAGGAGCATAGATTTGTTGGGAGAGGATATGCATAAGAACTTCTTACATGCTAGTAATGTCTATATCTTGAATTGGGAGGTGGTTACACAATCACTGAACTAACCAATTATGATTTCTACTTTTTCTGTGTTGTACTTAATATATTTTTTTTATTCAGTCACTATCCTGGCCTATTAGCTCATTGGTTAGGGCATTGGCTTGAGCACCAGAGGGTTGAAGTTTTAATTTCCAGTCAAGGGCATCTACCTGGGCTACAGGTTGTATCCCTGGCCCCTGTCAGGGGGGCTCCTGTGGACGCACCCAGTTGACGAGAAAGAACACATCAATGTTTCTCTCTCTCTCTCCCTCCTCCCTCCTTCCCCTCCAGTCTCTCTAAAAATTAATGAATAAATATACTCTGGTGAGGATTACAAAAATGCAGTCACTAAATAATATATGCACATGATCCTATATATACAAATACTTACAAACAAAGCCTATCCATAAATTATTTATATTTATATATTACTTTTAATATATTACCTTCATATATTTATAGCTTATTATTTCTATACATATAATATAGATATTTATTGCTTAGAAATACAAAGGAAATATCTATATGGATGAGACAATTATTACTTTTGAGTATTGGCTTAGAATGGTGAATACAAAAAGGGAATCTCACTATTTACTCCTGAAATATTAAATATTAAAATTGGGATTTTCTGTTTATCCTTTTCTTTTCCTCTTTTTGTTAACTATCACCTGAGAATATTTTTGCCATATATTACTCATATAATTTTAAAATGTGAAAATATAAGCAACATTAAACACATTCCTTTTCTCATTAATGTTTTCAGAATTAAAAGATTTAAATCATTTCAGTATAACTTGCAAGACACCATCACTGAGGAAATGCTCTGTGGTAAAACATTCAGTCACCTATTTCAAAGCATTTTCAAACAGTGGATAATATCAGCAGGCAATAAAGTGAAATTTTGGTAATAATTTCTATTCTTACCTCTATACCCTCTTAAATTTGGAAACTTTAAAATCTCAGCAAGTTTTTATTCTATTCATGGCAGGGGAATTACAAGGAAGTATTCTCTCATAAATATGTTTTAAAATTTTACAACTCAATATTTTATGATTCTATGTCAAATCTGTATGGCAGATAGTTTCTACATTTCATTCTTCTTGACAGCAGTGACCTTTTATACTTATTTTCAAAACTAAAATCTAGCCACATTTGAAATTCAAAACAGCATTTTTGGTAGGGTTCTTGTTAGTTTTTTCTACTTAAGTAGGTAATGCCTATGCTTAACATGTTCCTTGGCACTACTCTGCAATTAACAAACATTTCCTCCAAAAAAAGGATTCCTGTTTTTCAATACAGTTAGTTATGTCCTGTCCATGAAACATAATTGCGATAATAGGGGAAATTCCATCAAGGCCATTAAGACTATTACTACTTGAAAAAATAAGTGACAGTAGGCGATATTCAACCAAAATCTCTAAGCCAAGCAGAATGGACAAGAAAAATGGTAAATGGTTATTGTCAGACACCAGGAATAGTGGGCTTTCATCTGAATAAATTATAATCTTGGTGTTCTTATATATTGCCTAAACCCCCCAAATTCACCAAGTTTATTCAATAAATATTAATTTGCATGTATTATATTCCAGATAATTAATAGTTACGGAAAGAAGGTGGGTAATGATGAGTGTCTGCTTTTATTATATTACTAGTGGCCCAGTGCATGAAATTTGTACACATTAAAAGGGAATTAATTAGAGGAAATATTTTCATATTGCTTGCTATTTGCCCTTTTTCTATAATAGAAGTGTCAGAGATGAAAGAAAACTAATAAAATGTATATGAAAACCTTCCTCCTATCAGAGTCTGGGGAGCGCCATGGGACCCAGAGTGAAGTCCCTGCCCACCTGCGTGTGCCTCAAAATCGTGCAAGACCCAGACCCAGACGGCCCCACCCGCATTGGGAGAGATTCAGACCTGGCTGGCCCCACCTCCATCAAGCCCCACTGGGCAGGGGGTGCAGCCTCAGGTCCTCTGGCCTGGTGCCAGGCAGGGGGCACAGCCTCAGGTCCCCTGGCCCAGGGCAGAGTGAGTGGCCTGAGGTCCCCTGTCAAGCCCCACTGGGCGGGGGGAGAAGGGGATGCAGCCTGAGGTCCTCTGGCCTGGGCCAGGGCAGGTGGCATGTCTTGAGGTTCCCCTATCAAGCCCCTCCAGGCAGGGGGTGTGGCCTGAGGTCCCCTGGCCCTGACATGAGGGCACGAGGGTGTGATGAACATTTATATATTAGCTCTTTATTATCCTATATAATAAAAGTTTAATATGCAAATTGTCCCCTGACTGGGAATTCGACCAGGAGTTCGACTAGGGGGCAGGGTCAGTCGGCCAACCTCCCATGTGCCCTCCCCCTGGCTGGTCCAGCCCAATTGGGGAATGGCCAGCTAGACCCCACCCATGCAGGAATTCGTGCACTGGGCTCTAGTATAGTATATTGATTTTTATTGAATTTATTGGTATGACATTGGTTAGTAAAATTATATAGGTTTCAGGTGTACAATTCTACATTACGTCATCTGTAAATTGTACTTTGTGTTCACCACTCCAAGTCAAATCTCATTCCATCACCATTTATCCCCTTTTTCCCTCTCCTACCCTCCCTCCCCTTTTCCCTCTGGTAATCACCATTATGTTGTCTGTGTCCATGAGGGATTTTTTTTTTGCTTAATCCACTCAACTTTTTCACCCAGCCTTCTCCCTTCTGACAGCTGTCATTCTGTTTTTTGTATATATGCCTGTTCTTATTTTGTTTGGTAGTTTACTTTGTTCATTAGATTCCACATATCAATGAAACCGTATGATACTTGTCTGTATCTTACTAGCTTATTTCACTTAGCATAATACTCTCCAGGTTCACCCATTGCAGTTACAAAGGGTGAGATTTCCTTATTTTTTATGGATGAGTAGTATTCCATTGTGTAATTTTTTAATAACATGTCAGAAATCCAGAAAGTCTTATAATTCAATATGAGGACTGGTTGGTAATCTGAGATAGTATAAGTGGACTGCAAATACTATTGAGAAAATAAAATCTAAAATGTCAATAAAAGCATCTTATTTCATGTAATTTGGAGTCTAGCAAATGACACATTTTGCTGCTTTAGACATTTCATACTCTGTTTTACAGTGTGTAAGTATTTTCTCTTTTTCATTTCTACTACTATTCTAAAACCCACTGTTGTAGATTGCAAAAAATGATTACACGTTTCTCCCGTACCCTTATGTTCACTCTTCACCACATGACTTTACAACATCTGCAATAAAAAAGAGGTGAAACTTATATCTCTACTTCTCAAATTTGGACTTGACTATATAAATTGGTTTGGATGTGGGGATTTAGACATGAATAAAAGCTTTAAAAGCACTTACGCATTGAGGATTGTCTTCTCTTTTTGTTAAGAACCCTGGGCTATGATGTGATGAAGCATGAACTAGTCTCATGAAATATGGGAGGCCGGTGGAAAGACAAGCCTAGCTGACCCAAGTATGTCAGCTATTCAATTGGAGACAAGTGCTTTGCTGCCCACCAGGTGACATAAGTAAGCCCAGGTAAGAACAGAGAACTGTAAAGCCAAACAAAGAATCATGAGGAATAGCAAAATTGTTCTTATTTCAAGCTACAAAATTTTAGAGTGCTTTTTGTGTAGCAAAAACCAGTTGATATGACCACTCTGATTATGCATATATCATCAACTAAGATATTTTTTCCCATTCAAATTAAGGCAGACCTGAACCAAATTCACTCAAGGAAGCAGGGAATTTTTTGCTTCACGTAATTCATAAATCTAGAGACAACTATGATTTGTTAATTTTAAAAGGTTTCAAATAATACCCATCAATGAGACCTGAGTGTTCTCTCTTCTCAGTTCTGCATTCTGTCATATGTATTGAATTTTCATTAAGGTCTCCTAGAAAATTCTACTTGGGTCTAATTAACTATGGGATACACTGTTTATCATCAGACTAGGTCATGGATTACAATCTTCAGCTGAGTTTCTGTCCCTACCTAATACATTTGGTGACCAGAATAATCAAATATAGTTTATTAAATCCAGGTTAAATAAATTCTAGATGGCAATAACACCAGATATTCACTAATGATAATTTAGCTGACTCTAATGCATTTTTATCTGCATTACAATAAAATATATGGATGTTTGATTTTGTGTCATTTTTTTCTCCAGAAGTCTTTCTTAATCCATCATGATAAGTTGGGTCCCCAAGTTATTTGTATGGTCCTGTAATACTTTAACTGCTTTTTTTTTAATGAGTTTGGTTGATTTCTATTTTATTCTATTGAGAATAAGATCCACAAGGACAAAGACCATATTTTTCTTGTTCATACTGTGACTTCAGGATATAGCAGCAATGTCATTGGCAAATATATCTTTGTTGTGAAAGTAAATTTAACTATTTCCAAATTTCAGATTCATGGGATGTGAACTTAACACAGGATGGCTCAAATTTAAGTTTATATTTTAGGGTTCTTCTTGCAGATGTTTTTATTACATACAGAGATGTGGATTTAGTCTAAAAATATAAAAGTTATATGTTATTGTGGGGAAAATATTGTTTCAACTTCAATACTGTGTTTTGATAGTCAATACTATGTCTTGAGATTTGAATACTCAAGTCTCATATCAACTTCAGTTGACAATGTTAGTATTTTTAACACTGTTGTTTCACATAATATTCTGGTCAGAGAATGTGGCTATCATGATACTAATTCTTTGAAATTTGTGGACACTTTGTTCCCTGGGTAGTAAAAAAGGTATAATCTTACCCTGGCTGGTGTGGCTCAATTGGTTGGAATATCATTATGTGCACAGAAGGGTTGCAGGTTTGATTCCCAGTCAGGACATATACCTGGGTTGTAGGTTTGATCCTCGGTGGGGGCGCATAAGGGAGGCAACTGATCAATGTTTCTCTCTCACATTGATGTTTTTCTCTCTCTACAATCAATAACAATGTATCCTCAGGGGAGGATCCAAAAAAAAAGATATAGTATCCAAAAGTCTTCTGTAATATTGTATATATTAGTTGTGCTATGTGAACATTCCATATATTTCTTAATATTTTTACCTATGTCAGTTTCCTATTATCAGCATAAATTTAAGTTTACTCTGAGAGTAGATTTATCAAACTCTCTTTATTTCTATTAGGTTTTACTTCTTTAAAATAATGTCATGTGTGTATGACAGTTACAATTTCTAACTCTTTCAGATGAAAGTCTATCTACATATATACTCCTTATTCTAAAATCTATTTGGTTTGATATTAATACTGTTATTGAATGTAGATGGAATCTTGAGAATATTGTAAAAATGATCTGAATTTATCTTTTTATCTAAAGGAAAGAGAAGAATATATAATTTTCTTTAGATACAAATGTATGGGTAGCAAGAGGGAGAAAAAATTGAATGTTTATCAATAACAATAAGACCTGTGAGATAGATATCTTGCCCATGTACATGACTCGTTATTTATTTGATGCATATTAAGTACTTACTGTTAGGCACCTTAATGTGAACTGAAGATATTAAAAAACCCAAAACACATATACTTGTTACTTTTTAAATTATTATTTTAAACCAATCATGAATCATATTGTGGTGTCCAAGATAAATCATTTACATACCTCTTAAATTAAATTTGGTAGTAATTAATGTCACTCAAAGTTTTCATGTAATTGAAATGTTACAAATTTCTCTGTTTTAAAATTCTGCCCCAATATATATTTTTCTCCTGTGCTTACCCTGAAATTTTGCGCCCTTGGTTTCAATGCATGATTTTTTTTGGGTGAACAATGCATGATTTTAAAAATTCTAATCCATTATAATTTGATTTGGGGCTTTGTATGGTAAGACCTGCTATAGTAATACAGAAAATTAAACATGTAATTTTAATAGTTGTAATAACAATAATAAATATCTATTACATGGCCTTTTCTAAAAAACTGCATGTTCCTCACATACCTAATATTTGTGCTTAAGCAGTTTTTGAGAGCCAACAAGTGTTACTTCCTCCAGAAAACCTCTGTACTTCAGACTGCTTGAGTGTCCTTCATCTCTGAGTCTAGAAACCTCAGGAATACCTTTATTACAAGAATTTTATATTCTATTGAAATGATCTATTTAGAGATTCTGTTGACTCAATAGGCTCTAAGCCACTTGATAGAGAGAGGATGCAGAATAACATTGAGAATTTCATTTCCTGGAACAGAAAATCTTTTATGTGTTGTGTGTTTGTAAAAAAATTTTTTGAACTCAACCAGTGTATTTATGTGTTAGAAATGATTTATATAATATAGGACAGAATTTAAAAACTCAATAGCATGTATGTGGGCATAGATACTAGTATATAGCATATGTAATTATATGATACATGCTATATATCACTTTTCAGAAGGGAAGAGCAAGAATGTTGATGCTGGTTGAACCTACTTAACAACATGTATATCATATGTATAATTAGATTGGATATCTTTAAGCTTATACTTGGCCAGTAAACAACCAAAGTAATGAAAGACCTGGTCTCATTTAAATTTAACAGCCATTATTTCATAGATTATTTTAAAACATTGAGCAAAAGTTCTTATAATATAACAATATATTAATAATACTTGTGTGAGGTGGTGTTAATTTATACACATCAAAATTTCTGCTAATATACTTTGGATCATGTATTTCAAAGCCCTATACTAACTTTTCATTAGAATATTTTAAACATTTTAAAATGTTAAAACAATTTCAAAGTCAGTAGGACAACCCTGGCCAGACTTTTCCTACTGCAATGCACCAGCAATCTGGAAAATTGGAAAAAGTCAAGGTTTGCTAAGTAACTGCTGCAGACCACAACTCTTAATTAAGTCATACTTCTGGAGTTATGAACTTTAATGCACTTTTTCACAGCATTCTATATCTTACACTAGATGCTCCCTTCAGAATATAGGTCTCTGACAACATGGGGTATATTAGTCACTAATAAATAGTTTCATGTTTAGAGAAAAATTCTAAGTATATTCTCCACTTACTTCACAACAGAGAATTACATCAGACAGGGGATTAAAATTCATACTAAGCTTATAGTTCTACCAAGTATATTCTTTCTGAGTCTCCAAGTGTAATTGTGCTTCTGCTTGAGTGGAATTCTTTTCTAAAGACAAAAAAAATCAACCTCTTTGTTATTAGAGGATTGCAATACATCCATTTTTACACCACAACAAATGTGTCTTCCGGTGCTCTATTAAGTGAATAAAAATGCAGCAGTGACACATTCAGATACAAAATGCTGCAGAAAAAGTACCACTAGCATTTCTAAGAGACTGATATTGGGTGGCTTAGATTTAAATTATGATCCCCTGGTCATTTAGTGGCTCCAGACATTGAAAATGAATGTCTGCATTATTACATTTTATCAGAGATCCTTCCCTGGACTGAACTGGAGAAGAAAAATCCTCAGTCTTCAGTCACAGAAAAGCCCTCATTGACTTAGGAGAAATTTATCAATGTAAAGAGATTGGTTTATTACTGCTTTGAGCCTCTCATGTATCACAAAGGGATTTGCTTAATACTTTCATGAGGACTCTGTGTGTTGCCAAGGGGTTTCCTAAAGGCACTGAACCTTTTGGTGATTGAAATGTACAGGCCTGTGGCAATGAATTAACATAATTGGAAGCAGGGCTAGATGTTTTTATAGGAGCTGATTATGTGCAGTTTCAATGGTATCATTACTTTAGCCTGTCTTATCCTTGAGAACATAACACTTGGAAACAGGCTTAAATATGATGGTTCCTCTGCAGGTGAGCAATTCTTTGGTGAAAGGTACATTAGCTGTAATTTATAAAGTGTAGTTGGTGGCATTTAACATTTTAATTACAGGTAATATTAAGATGTGTCAAGAGGTAATATGTTGTGTATACTTCCTACCTTAGGAAAAAGTTCCAAACCGCCCAAATTACTATGATCTACTGGAGAAGCACAAGATTCTTCTTCATGATATATTTACCAAATGAAACATTAGAGTAATGGAATTCAGGATCCATGTAATTACACACTTGCTTATTTAAAAAAATCATTGGTAGATGTAGTAGCAACAAAAAGCTAACCATCACATGTAACCCTATATAAAGCAAGTCAAACAAACAAAAAATCCAACCATTTAAGTTCATGTATAGTAGTTTAGTCATTAATGTCCTCATGGAATTGTTTAATTCTGAATATTCAGATAATAACTAATTCCATTATAACTTATAATATTTTGACAAGTATGAGCTTGTTTATTACTTACAAGTAGGTACAATGCCTATGAATAATAAAAAAGAAACCACCAGCACTTAAATTACTTGATTTCTTTCCTCTCCACAAGATGTCTAATGTTGTAAAATACAGTCCCATTAATATACCTTTTCAGCCCAACAACTAGCATCTTTATGTTTTTAATAATTTCACTTTTTCTTAGATGGTAAATGGACAGTTAAAGTAAATGAAGTCACTGATTTCATTTAGATTAGCATCGCAATCATTGAATAGATGAATATTTAATTATGGAACAGAATATTATAATCTCTAATATTTAGATTTATAGAAAAGCTAAAGAAACTATTAAATGTGTTAAAACTATTTAGATTTGTTTTTTTCCCAATCCTTGCCCAAGGACATACCTTTTGAAATTGTTTTGAGAGAGAGAGAGAAAGAGAGAGAGAAACATTAACTAGTTGCTCTCTTCCACACTTACCCCCACCAGGGATGGAACCCCAAACCTGACTAGAAATGGAACCTGCAACCTTTTGGCGTAAAGAATGATGATGCAACCAAATGAGCCACCTGGCCAGGGCATGAAACAATATTATAATAGCTGAGTAACTACCTGAGCAGTCAGCAGCTGTGCACCGCTGCAGGTTACCTAGGACCAAACCAGAGAGGGTCGGACCTGCATCGCCACCATGTGCCCACCATCCAGATACCATTGCTGACATGTACACATAAGGAACTGTTAGACATTGAAACAGGGACTCAGAACTGTTGGACATTGAAATTGGAACTCAAACTTGTTTTGTTTTGTTTTGTTTTGTTATTATATGTTTATTTCTAGTCTGCAAAGGCAAAACTTTTTAAAGGAAAGAAATGGTGGGAAAAAGATACAGAGGCAAAGAAACATTGAACAGACTGTCAAACTACATCGGGAAGACAGGGGAGGTTGGGCGAGGGGGGCTGTAAGAGACCAAACAAAGGACTTGTACGCATGCATATAAGCACAACCAATGGATACAAGACACTGGGGTGGAGGGGGAGGGCGGGCAGGTGAAGGCATGTCCTGGGGGGTGGGGGAGGTCGGGGGGAGGTCAATGGGAGAAAAAAAAGGAAACATATGTACTACTATTTGTAATACTTAAAACAATTAAAAAATTATATTAAAAAAAGAAGAACTATGGAAACTATAGAAATATGTTAGGGCTATTTTTGCTTTATAAAAAGTCAATACAGTAAATCAAGCAAAGATCTAAAAAATATTATTTTTTGAAACTATGACTTAATGATTGAGTGAAAATAGCTGAATACGAGTTCATTAGAGAAGTCAAGGCAGGCCAATCTGTTTCAAAACACACATGATTGCTACTAAAATAATTTCAAATAGTTGGATATCCTTAGTAAATACTTTTCTTGCAAATGATTTTCAGTGTTCAACTTTATAGTAGCCATTACCTCTTTTCCCAAATATTCTATTTCAAACTTCATTTGATCATAATTAGTACAATGTCAATGCATATAGGAGAAACAGAAAAGTAATTCTGATTTTAAATAATGACTATGTATGCATGTGTGTACTCCTTAGAGTCATAGACACATTTTATGCTTCAGACCATCTAAAAGTTAACTAAAATTAATTGCCTATATCCCACATATTTTTGTTTGTTTATCTTAAGTTTGTTGCTGGAGATCCCAGTTGCTCTCTCCCAACCTCCAATACATCTTTAAGACAACAGGAGGGGAGAACTGGAAAGCTAGGGAATGAATACCTGATCCATTCTGAGCAAATCAATTGGTTTCTCTTTTCAGAATTTGGAGTGTTGATAGAGAGAGTGAATTAGTTAGATGTATAGATCAGTTTTAAGAGCATTTATATTATTGATAATCTTGGTAGTAATAATGGCTAAAGCAATGAATGTTCAAGTAAAAATTTTAGAAAACAAAAATGAAACATTGTCTAAAAAGGTAGTTTTCAGAGAGGAGAATTGAACAAATGTATATAAAGAGATGAGATGAAAATATTTATAGCCTCACAAAGAGATAGAGAGACTGAAAACTTACACCTATGCTGTGGCCGCACTGCAGTGAATTCCTTCATATTTTTTGATGTTTTAATACATTCATATATTTCTAATACTTATTTGAATGAGTATCAAATATTTTATAGTAAAAGTATCTATGGTTATATTCCTGCATTAACAAAAATAATACCTAAGTTTATGTCATTTTTGAGTACTCATAACTAATTACTCTTTTCTAGATAAAGATTACATAGACTTTTACTTTTGACATTAAAAAAAATTAGAAGCTCATTAATATTTTGCTTGTATAGAGAAGACTAATTTTCTAGTCTTTAGAGACTACAAATTTTAGAGACTAAAAATATTATAATGCTTGACTGTAATTTACAATATAATCATATTCATTAGAAATAATGTTTTCAATGTACAGGCAGTCCTCAAGTTATGTTGGACTCAACATATGTTGTTTCGTGGTTATATCGACATCTCCAATTTATTTGTTAAAAAAAAAAGTTCCGTCATTTTGATGTATGTACATATGTGCTATATGTTTTTAATTATTTATTTACCACAAGTAGAGGCCAAGAATTGTTATCTTTCTTTTAATTTTTTTTTTACTGTTTCACTTCATTACTGCTGTGTATGTGCTCCATGTGAGCGACGTAGGCACTTATGTAGGTGGGTTCCAACTCATGACGAAAATCGCCTTACTTCACGCTGTAGGAACAGATCTCCGACGTAACTCAAGGACCTTCTGGTACATGGCTTGAGTGATATAGAAGTTTATTTATCTTTCAGGCAGACAAGTGATCAATTACAGTTCTACTTTATGTCTTTATCCAGGGAATCAGCTTGACAGTAGTTTCTACTCTCCTCCAAAAAATAGTTTCCCACCCTGGGTCTAAAGTAGCAGTTACTGGGGTCTCCAGTTGACAATCAGTAGAAAAGAATGAAGGGTGAAATGAATGACAAGCAGATTATGTTCATGGGAAGCACATGGAAGCTGCACACATCACTTCTGTTCACATTCCTACAGGAAGGGTTTCATCACATGGTCATACCTAACTGCATGGTAAGTCTTTTAGCTTTAACCATAGGACCTGCTAAAATTAAAAGAAGAAAGATAACAATTGGTGAGAAATTAGAATGTCTGCCAAGGAATAATATTCAATTGTAATCTCTTTGCACTTATCTTTCTTGTGTAACAAAATTACTTAGAGATCATATGTTGGTAGGAGCAATCAAACCAGAAATTTTATCAATTCTCAAGTGAAAATGCTTTACTCACTTAAAGAATCTAGATAATATAGAAGTATTAGCAGGCCTAAAAATTATTTAGAAATATAGTTTAATATAATAAAATATAAAAAAAGTTTCATTAATTTTAAAGACTAATCCATCTTATTATGCAGGTTTTAAAAAAATGTAACACTATAATAATTTTCTGTTTGAATAAGGAATGCAAGTTTTTAAATGAAAAATAAAACCAAACAAATATCATACAAAAGTGAGTTGCTATTTTTGTCATAATGTTCTAAGAAAAACTTTCATGTTAGAGAACATTAAAAAATAAATGTTTATACTTTTAAATCACCATGATTTTAAATTTTCAATCACTGATGAACAAAGACTTATGGCTTAGGAGAAATTGGAGAAAGCAAAAATGAGATGTTGTTTCTTGCATTAGAAAGGTATCGACCTTTTGATTCTCCATTTCATTTGCACTGATTGCATCTGACAAGGAGAGTAAGTGTACAAATTATGGCTGATGTGGCTGATACGAAAAAAACTAAGAAGTAAGAAACAAATGGAAAATAAGTTTTAAGTATTTTTAAAGTAATGAAAAACAACTTTGTTTTCAAAATGGCAGATAAACTAGATGATACAAGATGCATTAAAACAGGAAAATATGCATAGTCTGTGTACCAGCAACTATATGTCTTATTTCAGTCCAAGAGAAAGTTTTAGTGTTAAATTCTAAGGTTTAAAAAGAAAATTAAATTTTCCATTAGATTTTAGGGTCAATATCAAGCAGATTGTCCTTTCAGGTCAGTGTAGTTAGAACTTTTTCTAACTGCCCTCTTTGTAGAATCTTTATTTTAGCTATAAGAACATGAGTTCAGAATCTTGGATTCTCATAAAGAATCTCATCACACTTATATCAATTGGGGTAAGGCTTTTTTACTCCGTGTCTATAAATTATATTAATGTATAATTTAATTTACCATTAAATTATACATTAATATGTTCTCTGTCTTCTCTCTGGATATTTATTAAAGAATCTGCATTTTTTTTTGTGGATGAGTTTTACAGTGAGATAAGAAAACCCTCAATATAAACAGAGAATATATTTTAGAATTGTCAATGATTTGAAGTTTTTGTAGAAGGCAAGAGCATTATTAATATATGAAAAGATATAAAATATGGAAAGTAAGTATATTTTACATTAAATATAAGAAAAGGTAATAAATATATAGACTTGTCAATTTTGGCCAAATTATACACTTTTTAATACTACTCATTTCTTACTTACTTCTATACCCCATTGAACTCCAAAATCTCTGTTGAATAATGTAGATTTCACTGTACATTTCATGTAGACACAAGATATTACACACTATATTTTTTTACATTTTTGTTACATTTTAATTTAATTTTATATTTTAAGTGTAGTTGATATGTAATATAATATTGGTTATCTTAGTTTAGGTGTGCAATATAGTAATTTGATATTTTCATACCTTACATGTGATCACCCCACTAATTTTAGCACTCTCTTCTAGTAACCATCCATTTGTAGTCTCTTGTAGTAATCATCCATTTGGTTCTCTGTTCTATGAGTTGCATTTTGTTTCTTTGTTTAGATTTCACATTTTATATCTGATAAAGGGTTGATATCCAAAATAAAGAAGGGTAGACAAAAGTAGGTTTACAGTTGTGAGTACGCAAAACACAGAGTATATTCTTGTATTATTATTTATTTATATTACAACCATAAACCTATTTTTCCCACCCTGTATATGAAACCCATACAACTAAATATAAAAAAATAAACAATCTAATCAAAAAATGGGCAGAGACATGAAAAGACATATCTCCAAAGAAGACATATAGATGGCCAACATATGAAAAATGCTCAACATCATTACTAATCAGGGAAATGCAAACCAAACCACAATGAAATACTACCTTATACCAGTTAGAATGTCTGTTATAAAAAAGTCAACAAATAACATGTCTTGGCAAGGATGGGGAGAAAAGGGAATCCTTATGCACTTGTAATGGAATTGCAAATTAGTGCAACCCTTATGGAAAACAGTATGGAGATACCGTAAAAAGCTAAAAATTGATACACCATATGTCCCAGCAATTCTCTTTTTGCCTTCTAAATCTTTCCTTCTTCATATACCTTCCCAGAACTCAGTACTTGGGCTCTCTTCTCAGTGCTCCCCTCACACAGCCATTATGCACCACAATTTAACTTCATTTCCACAACATGAATGCCACATCCTACGACATAATTTTGTTCAGCCAAACTTATTTTGTCTACAATCATTTTTGTAGAGTAAAAGTGGAAGAATGTGTTGCTTAGCTCATTGTACCATAGGTAAAATATTAAGTAATCTACTTTCACTGGGCTATTCATGTTCATATTCTCCCTCTGAACTTAAGGAATACTGTTAAGAGAATAAATTCTAAAGTCATGCTGCTTTGTTTCAAATCCTAAATCTGCTACTTATCTATATACTAGTCGCCCTGCTCACGAATCTGTATGCCTGTAGCTCTCTGCTGCCCTCCTGTAGCTCCCCCCAGTTCCCTCCCACCCTTTCCCCCTCATAGCTTGCTGCCCTGCCTCCTCCTGTAGCTCTCCGCTGCCATTTGCAGTTTGCTGCCCCACCCACCTGCAGATCAGTGATCCGGTCGTTAAGCGGTTGCTCCGTTACGCAGTCGGTCATTACGCCTCATGATGTAATGGATAATTAGCATATTCCTCTCTTATTATATAGGATATATATAAAACTCTAAGTGACCAACTGTCCATCTGTCTGCCCATCCATTTGACTGATCTGCCAGTACATGTGACACACACTGGCAATTTAAAAATAAATGTTGACTCACACATGTGTGATACATATAAAGCTCTGGCTGGTGCCCATTGCCACGTGTGTATGAATCCCTGCACCGCTAGTTACTACAAAAAATAGCACATACTAGGTGTACCAGTTAATAATGTGGATTTTTTTCAACAGATGGAATTACACATATGTTGATATACTGTATATGCAATTTGATATGTATGCTATTTTGTTGTATTGACAACAAGCTTCAAAATTTTATATATCAACTTTTCTGAAAGTGTTAACATCATAGATATTTTTACACTGAAAAATGTCAAATTTCAAAAAAAAAATGTCAAATTTCGTGCCAGAAAAAAAGAGCATTTGCGGGAAGATTTAATTCATTACTTTAGTTTGAAGAAAAATGCTGCTGAATACTTCAGAAGGCTTATGGTGGACATGCTCCATCTCAAGATACTTGTGAACACTGGTTTAAATACTTTAAAAGTGATTTTGATGTGAAAAACAAATAACACCCAGGTCAACTGAAACAGTTTGAAGACCAACAATTATAAGCATTATTGGATGAAGATGCATGTCAAACTCAAAAACAACTTGCAGAAAGATTAAACATTGCTCAGCAAACAATTTCCAATTGTTTACAAGCAATTGGAAAGATTTTAAAGGAAGGAAAATGGGTGCCACATCAACTGAGCAAAATACAAATGGAAAACAGAAAAGTCATCAGTAAAATGTTGCTTCAATGGTACAAAAGAAAGTCTTTTGCATCGAACTGTGACTGGTGATGAAAAGTGGATTTATTTTGAGAATCCCAATGCACAAAATCAGGGATTGATCCAGGCCAACCATCAACATCAACTGCAAGGCCAAATCGCTTCGGAAAGAAGACAATGCTCTGCGTTTGGTGGGATCAGGAAGGTGTGGTGCATTATGAGTTTCTAAAACCAGGTGAAACCGTTAATACTGATCATTACTGACAACAAATAATCAATTTGAAGCATGCTTTGATCTTGAAAGGACCAGAATATTCCAGAAGACACAGCAAAGAAATTTTGCTTCATGATAACGCACCATCACACACTTCAAAACCGGTTAAAGACACATTAAAAGATCTTGCCTGGGAAGAATTAACCCACCCGCCATATTCACGAGACCCTGCTTCTTCAGATTACCACTTGTTCTGATCGATGGCACATGCACTTTCTGAGCAGCACTTCAAAATGTACAAAGAAGTGGAAAATTGGGTCTCTGAATGGTTTGCCTCAAAACAAGAAAAGTCCTACTGGGACTGTATCCACAAATTACCTGACAGATGGGGGAAATGTGTAGCTGGCGATGGGCATTACTTTGAATAAAGCACTTTTGATGTTTCTCTTGAAATTATCATGTTTTCTTTGATTACAAAATCCATATTATTAACTGATACACTTGGTATGTTCTCTACTATTCCTGTACTTGAGTTGAAAAGTTTTAGAAGCAGAGAACTGTGAAAACACTCAATCACATAGAGTGAAGTTTTAATGCTTTCTCTAATTCTTATTAGTTGTATGGTACAGGAAACCTCACTTGTCACTGATAGTTTTTTGGTATAAAAATTTGGGGAAATATAAACCTCACAAACTTGTAATTATACACACACATACTTACAGACATCACTAAATAAATTGTTTCTACTACTGTCTTCAGTATGTACTGAAAATAAAGAAGGAAGGAGGTATAAAATGCTTTTAAGCAACATTTAGTTCAAAAGAAATGCAACATTCATTTAACAAATATTTTTGTTTGCCTATTATGGCCAAGGCACAGAGCTAAGCAAAAGATGTTTCAGAAAACATCTTAGGGTAACATCATATATTGCCCTTTATTCTTTTGTTTTAATTGTATAAACAAGATTTATTTATTTTAATTCATTTTTATTGTTGATAGTATTACAGATATCTCCCATCCCTTCGCCCCCTCCCTCCTCCCAGCCCTTACCCATCTCCCAGGTCTTCACTACCTATTGCTTGTATCCATGGGCTATGCATATCCTATATAATAAAGAGATAATATGCAAATTGATTGTCTTGCCCTCACACAAGATGGCCATTCCCATGTGGTCACAAAATGGCCACCACAAGATGGCCAGCAGGGGAGGGCAGTTGGGGGTGATTGGGCCAGCAAGGGAGGGCAGTTGAGGGGAATTGGGTGGTCAGGGGAGTGGTTAGGGGGTGATCAGGCTGGTAGGCAGAAGTGGTTAGGGGCAATCAAGCAGGTAGGCAAGCGAGCAGTTGGGATCTAGCAGTCCTGGATTGTGAGAGGGATGTCCGACTGCCAGTTCAGGCTTAATCTCACAGGGCTCAGGCTTAAACCAGAAGTTGCACATCCCCCTAGGGGTCTCAGATTGGAGAGGGTGCAGGTTGGGCTGAGTGACACCCTCTCCCCAGTGCACAAATTTCTTGTACCAGTAGTCCTCTAGTAAGTGTATAAGCTCTTTGGTTTATCTCTTCTCCTTGCCCCCAACCCCACATTGAGGTATGTCATTCTGTTCCATGCCTCTCTGCTTCAGATCTTATTTTATTGGTCAATTCATTTTGTTCATTGGATATCACAAATAAGTGAGATCATGTGGTATTTGTCTTTCTCAGTTTGACTTATTTCATTTAGCATAATATTTTCTAGGTCCATGCTGTCCCAAAGGGTAAGAGATCCCTTTTTTACAGCTGTACAGTATTCCATAGTGTAAATGTCCCACTGCTTTTTTATCCACTCATCTACTGATGGTAACTTGTTTCCAAATCTTAGCTATTATAGTAAGTAATGCTGCTATGAACATAGGGGTGCATATATTCTTTCTGATTTGTGTTTTGGGTTTTTTAGGATATATTCCCAGAAGTGGGATCTCTGAGTCAAACTAAGTTCCACTTTTAATTTTTTGAGGAAACTCCATACAATTTTCTATAGCGGCTGCACCAATCTGCATTCTCCCCAGCAGTAAAACAGTGTTTCCTTTTCTCCACATCCTCACCAGCACTTGTTTGTTGACTTTTTTATATGTTCTTTACTCTTAGTCACCTTATTCTGTGTATTCTCTGAGAGGAGTTTTAAAAAAGTAAATTGAAATGGCAGTCTTTCTTCCTTATAGAAGCAATCTATAGCTTAAAACTAATAATAAATGACCCTTCTTTGGTCAATTATACCATATTACTGATGAAAATAAATCCAAAGTAAATCCATATACTTTGGAAAATAAATCAGAAAATATTTCAAAATGAAGAAAGTAAGTATACTTAACTATAAAAGCATTTTAACAAGAGCAACAAGCTTGTGTCTAATTTTGACATTGAGGTGTTTAAGATCAAGACTAAAGAAGAGAAAATCAGCTATCCACAAAGGACAGGTACTGGAGCCATGATTTCCTAACAAGTCAATGGCTGTAATTCTTCCTAAACCCCAAATACTTTATCTCTGAATCAGTGTTTTGGCTAACTCAGAAAAAGCATTGAAACAAGCCACACAAGGATCATGTTCCTAAACTGAAATACTTCAGACATGTGTATTAGAACTTCTCACAATATTTTATTATTTCCTTAATTTTATATTCAAGAGTGATGTGACAGTTTCAGAAAACATTTTAGGAATAGACTTGAGTGTGAAAAATGCTCTGCCTTGGGTTTCTTGTAGAGTAATGAAGCAAGCACATCTTTTGATAAAGTAAATATGCTATTACCAAAGGTTGCCTTTGCTTTAGAGTTTAGAAAACACCTTACTAATTAATTGACTTCCACATAAATAGAGCTTTAGTAAAGATTTAGGTTCACACTTGAAATTATGGTTGTTTTGAATTTTTTTAATTTCAGTACCTGAAAATATTTTCAGTCATTTATATTTTACCTAATTTAGAACCACATTATACTAGAAATCCCTATGGATCTTAGTATTCTTAAATTACACACATATATATATATATATATGTGATTGTGTGTGTGTGTGTGTGTGTGTGTGTGTGTGTGTGAACTGACTTCAAAAAAAATCCATCTACCAATTTTTGAACCATGGAAAGTGGGGAGTGGAAAGCTAGAACACTTCATCTTCTACTCTATTCTCATTTTGAGAATTCATAAACAAAAAGGGTTGGAGAGAGGGATTAAGTAAAGATGGAATCTAGGCATTTAATCAATAAGCTGGAAAAGGCTAAAGGAAATCTGAGTGATTCAAAAAGATGAAATTCTGAATTGAAGCAATATATCAAGAGGGCCATATCTATTAAGCTAAAGTGCTTGATAATAAAAAGGAATGCCCCCATGACCATAGGAAAAATGCTATCTCCTCAATAGATATATAAAAAGAAAAAAGTATCAAAGAAAATTGACAGGTAATAAAAAGGCATTGAGAGCCTTCAGTAGCAAGAATTTAACAAGAGAATATAGAAAATAAATAAATAGAGAAAATGGAAAACTTAAAGAAAGTTAAAAGCAGAGATTAAGTGTTAAGAAAACTGGATAGTTATAAAATGACAAAATCAAGATTTTTCTCTTCAAAATCTATTAAATTTATAAGCTTCTGACAATTCTAAGCAAGAGAGAAAACAAATTTATGAATTTGGAATAAAAGTAGTTATAACTGAATAGGAACAATTAAACACATGAGAATGATAGAACAATAACAATGCTAATAAATTTGCAGAAACATGTAGATCAAAAACATTAATCTTCAGAGAATTCTAATACTTAAGCCAAAAAAAACAAACCAAAACTACAGTGAAATATCATTACTAAAAGAACACCATGCTCAAAATTTTTAAGAAAATAAGAGTACATAATAAACAGGGTTCCCCAGACTTGTAGATCATTATTACTGTAGGTAATATTTTATAAACTATTTTATAAAGAATATAGCCTACTTTTAACATCAGGGAAAAACATTAAAAATAATTTCTAAAAACTTGGAAGTTATCATATAGATTAATGAGATATCACATTTATGCGAATAACCAAATCAGAATATATCAAACATAAGATTTTGCAGATATATATGTTTAATACATTTTAATAATTTTCATTAAGTATTATACTACATTTAATGTTTGTATAAGATGTTAAATCAAATTCCATTTATATTGACTAATAAATTGTGTTTCTACATAATCAGAAAAATATTAGTTTTCAGAAGAATAAAATTAATAACCAGGATTTGAATAAAATTTTCTTGGTGGCCAAATCAGATAGATCTTATAAAATGTTTCACAAAAACATACTTTTAGGATTTTTTGTTTAAAACACAAAACTTTTATTAAATTTCAAGAGCGATAAGCAGTAAGGGTTGCTTCTATCCTCTTGTCCATTTGAATCATCATTCGCTAGAATATTCATTATTAGGCAATGTGCCTGATTCATTTTCCCCACATGCTAACTCTACCTGGCATGACATATCACAGCAATTACTGTCAAGAGAATTACTACTAAAAGAATAATTTTCTTTGCACTTAAAGTGTTTTCACTTAAAACAAAAAGATTAAAAGTAGTCATTATGTGCCAATTATAGAATGATCTGCCCCTGGGTAGCCTCACAGCCCCTCTGTTACTTCTTTCACTTCTTGCTGATTTAGTACCATTTTATCATAAAAGGTTTTCTTTGTCATCTATGTTAGATTGTGGTTTTGTTCACAATGATTCACTCTCCTGGCAGGATATACATTCTTGCTAAGTTTACTTTATGTTTGGCCATATGACTAGCATTGTCCAATAACACATGGAGATAAGGGTCATGTGTTCTACCAGGCAGGAGCTTTCAGTGCCTTCACATTGCTGTTGCTCACCTTTCATTTTGCCTCACTTGCATGCCTGTAATGCCGCAAGATGGCAAGCAGGGGAGGGCAGTTGGGGGGCAACCAGGCCAGCAGGGGAGGGCAGTAGGGGGCAACCAAGCTGGCACCGGAGGGCAGTTGGGGGGAACCAGGCCTGCAGAGGAGGGCAGTTGGGGTGACTAGGCCAGCAGGGGAGGGCAGTTAGGGGCAACCAGGATGACAGGGTAGGGAAGTTAGGGGCTACCAGGCCTACAGGGGAGGGCAATTGGACATCTCCTGAGTGGTCCCAGATTGGAGAGGGTGCAGGCTGGGCTGAGCGACACCGCCACCCCCCAGTGCACAAATTTCATGCACCAGGCCTCTCATATGAGTATAAGATCCATGAGGGCAGAGACTTTATTCTTTCATCGCTGAATGCCCAATGCCCAGTTTAGGGAGTCTGATAATTATAGCCAGATAGGAGAGCATGGAAGGAGGAAGGGCATTTCAAGCTAAAGTAACAAGTTCCTAAAATGCCAGAGGAGAGATATGGCTGCTGAATTGTATCACTTAATTTAGTATTTCCAGCTGTAGGGAGAAAATCAACCAAAGTTTAAAAGAATGGGAAGTTGGAGGCCTATGTTTTGTAGTTATCCATGAAGCCTGAACATAATCAGGAGAGAAAAATCACACAGCAGTTTGAACAGGGAGCATTTAGTATACACAGGTATTGACTATAACAGAGGAGTGGGGTAATGGGGAATCGGCTAATAAAAATTTAAAAAATCAGCTGTGAAACAAGGAAATCTTACCTTTGTGAATACTCTCCAGTATTGTGCTAAGTGAAATAAGCCAATCAGAGAAAGAGATATACCATATGATTTCACTCAGGTAACCATGGCTGGCCAAGGCTTGCACTGCCGGCAGTGGCAGCAGCAGAGATGTGATGGGGGTGTTGCCCTCCCCTGATCGCCAGGTTGCCTCCTGCCCCTGAGGGCTCCTGGACTGTGAGAGGGGGCAGGCTGGGCTGAGGGATTGCCCCTCCAGTGCATGAATTTTCATGCACTGGGCCTCTAGCTGAATATAAAGTTCTGGAGGGCACGAGAGAGATACAAACTGGGATAAAGATTTTACACCTTCTATAAAAAATAATTATCAAATATTTGATATAAATATCAGTAGAAAATTGTTAGGTAAAATAATAGGAATTGGATTATGTCATCCAGGAGTGAAAAAAGAAGGCTGCCAAAGACAGGTATTCCAGTGAATATTAGTATTTAAAGGTTCCCTTTCGTTCCCTTGGCTTCTTGTTAGTTAGGAGGTTTAGTGCCAATTATTCTTTTCCAAGGTCAGGCCTTAAGGAGCACATGGAGAGTTTATAACCAGTTGAGACATTCCATGTGCCTTCTTTTTCTGAATTATGATAGACAATAATATGTGTGACTCATGCACCTAAAATCTAAGTTATCCACATTGTAGACAATAGATTTTTCAAATAATTTCTCATTCAATGACTGAGTGATGTGAGCTATCAGAAAGAAACATCATCCTAATAAATCAAGAGTGACGTCTGCATGGTGATTTATAGCCCTGGGTAACATTAACTAGCTCTCCCAGAGTGAGCTTCACAGGATAGAAATGAAGGGAGAAAACATAAGAGGGGCAGAGACTTGAACTCTTACTAATATATTCTGTGTATCTGATGTGTGGTATACAGTTTACCACCTTGGACTAATATGACCTCATCATCCTAAAAAAAATTAACCTGCAAGCATTTGATCTTCCTTTTACTCTAGCCTTTAAGACAAAGAGACATGAAGACTGCACCCCCCCCCACAGTGACCTGACACCCAGATAATAAAGAATTCAGAAAATCAGATAAATAGTAGATTTACTCATTCATACCATAAATCACTGGTGTACAGTAAGCATAATCACAGAATTATATTTGTGGGAGATAAAAATAAAAACATAAAGAATAAAAAAACACTTAGCAAGTAGTCTTGACATAGATTATGGTGGAAAATTCCTATTTGTATATTATATATTTATTTCAGAATAGCTTGTAGAATAATTTCCCTATGGAAATTATAAGCAGAGAATGAACTATGTGTAATCTCAATTCTTACCTCATCCTTTTGCCATGATTTAATAAATCAGAGGAGTATTTATAATGTGGACTGAAACAAAGAGTTTTGATGTTACAGAGTTATGGGTTTGAATCTTAATTCTTCTTCTTACTGTTTGTGAGTTTTTCCCCTAATATCTCAGATCCCATAGGCTTTTAATATGTAAATGAGGATAGACTGCAACATGTAGGACTATTTGAAGATTAAAAGTAGTGCACACAAAACACCTGGCACAGTGTAGGGCAGAGAGTAGGGAGTACAACTAATGTTTGTTGTTATTCTTACAGTTACAAAGCACTGCTCTGAATAAGCATTAATCTTCAAGCATAAACTAACACGATCACTAGCAAGGTTTTAAAAGGCCACAAGCAAACCAATTAATTTCATTAATGCATGTCAAAATTGAATGCTGCTACTCTTTTAAAAATTTTAGTGACTTGTCCTTCAGATTATGTTGTAGTCATGTACAATAAAATACACACCTGATATTTGAAGCTAATTTCTGTGTTGACTAAATTCATTTACCCAAGTATCTTTTTTATAAATGTATTTTTTTATTTTTTACAGCTCCAAGGACTAAGGATAAACCTTTTATATATATATATATATATATTAGATTATTTTACAGAGAGGAAAGGAAAGGGATAGAGAGTTAGAAACATCGATGAGAGAGAAACATCGATCAGCTGCCTCTTGCACACCTCCTTCTGGGGACGTGTCCGCAACCAAGGTACATGCCCTTGACCAGAATCGAACCTGGGACCTTTCAGTCCACAGGCCGACGCTCTATCCACTGAGCCAAACCGGTTAGGGCTTATAAATGTATTCTTATTCAGTAACTAGTGTGATCAGAATTAATTGGCCAGATGACCATGTGTATAAAAATAAGGAGACATGGAAAGTCAGACATGACAGGGTCATAGCACATGTGGAACTTAGTTATTTACCACAATAGAATTTGACTGTAAAGTAAGAAAAGTTGTTTTAAGTATTATTGATTTTTACTTAGAAAATGTGTCTTATTGATTTTTCTTTCAAGATCCTTAACCATGGCTTTTAGTACTCTATTCTTGTCTACATTGACAACCAATGGAAAAACAAGAATAGAAATGGGATGATCACATGTGGGAAAAGGGTAAAATGAGGCTTGGGGCTGTAAGAGACCAACCGAAGGACTTGTACAACCAATGGATATAAGACACTGGGGCGAGGGGGGGGGGGGGCGGGCAGGTGAAGGCATGTCCTGGGGGGTAGGGGAGGTCAAGGGGAGATCAATGGGGGGAAAAAAGGAGACATATGTACTACTATTTGTAATACTTAAAACAATAAAAAAAAAGAAATACTATCTGAAAGGGCTTTTATTTTTTCCACTACACATATAAGGAGTATTTTAAAATGCTGAAATGGGAAAAGAGGTTCTTAGCGTTTTGAATGAAACCATGTAGTGAGTTTAAAAACAAGCCACTTTATTTGCTGTTTCAAAGCACCTATGATTTTGGGTAAAGAATTACTGGGTATCTGGAAAAATAAAGTTAAAATTATTTGGAGGGGTTGGTTGTTTGAGTTTCTGTTTTTCTTTTAATCAGGCTTAGTGTTTCACAGCTGTACTTAGAAGGTTCTATTTCATAACCCTTTCGGATCTGGCATTCAAGCATTTGGAAATCTATTTATTTAGTCAATGTACAAAAAAAAAAAAAAACAAGCAGCAACAACTAAACTGCTGAAATTATGAAGAATGTTGTTTACTCTTTGTGTTTCAAAGAACCTACTTGTACACAGCTACACAGTCTCTCTCTTTCTCTCTCTCTCTTTTCTCCCCTTCCCTTCCTTCTTTCTTCCTAACTCCTCTTTTTTCCCCTTCCTTCCTCTTTTCCAAGTCCTGTGTGTTGTTTTCTTCCATTTAAATTTTAAAGTTTAAAAAATAATTTAATTTCAAAAATATTTTTCAAGTGTTTTAATTTTTTTCCTAGTAGACATACCTTATTTTTATTTGTACCAGACTTTTTTCCTTCTTTATGGAATTTATTGTGGTGACACTGGTTAACAAAATTATACAGGTTTCAGGTACATAATTCTATAGCACGTCATCTGTACACTGCATTGAGTGTTCACTATTCCAAGTCAAGTCTCTATCCATCACTATTTAATCCCCCTAAACCCTCCTCCTCCTCCTCTCCCCCAACCCATATCTCTGGCAATCACCATACTGTGGCCCATTTCCATGAACTTTTTCACTATTTTTTTCTTGCTCAATCCTTACACACACACACACACCCAACACAATGAAATTGCAAAGAAAATTCTGTTTATATGCTGACAGATGTAGCCCTTTATTTCAGCAGTTTATGATTTTAGTTTATTTGCTATGGAAAAACCACTTCTTCAGCAAATTCACTTAAGTGCTCTGGGAATTTTCATATTCATTTAGAATATTTTAGTTAAGAAAGCTACATTGATATTTATATCTGACTCCATAGAGCAATTTGATTTCCAGACATTGATTACTACTTGAAAGAAAGAAAAGTTTAAAAGAACAGGAAAAGTACCTAATAAATGATCACATTATCAACCTATGGAAAATTTAATTTATTATTATTCAAAATATTATAAATCTTTAACTATGTGAATTAAGAGATCCCACAAAATATATTCCTATTTTTAAACCTTCCAAGTTTCTTTTTTGAGGTTTTAGTTAACTAAACAATAACATTTGTACAAACTAATTTTAATAAAATCACATTAATTATTCATATATTGTTGGCCATTTCAAATATTCTAATATTTTATCAGGTTTATTACATCCTTTTTGTATATTGGCATCCCTTATTTTATGCTTGATGGCCATTAAGACCATGTAAATTGCCTGCAGTCCCACTAAATATGATTATCAGTAATCTAGCCTCCTTGCTCTAATCGATCTGCATTCACTTTAAACATTTTTTAATTAGAATTAAAAAAAGAAGTTGGCATATAGAATTAGTTTATTTTAATTAAGAGTCAAGTAGCAAATTTAGCCAAGGGGATCAGTACCCTATACAATAATTGAGCTCTGAAATACAGTAGCCAGTGGGATGCCAGCCTCAGGTGAGATGATGAAACTTGAATAGACTTGAAAAGCAGTTTCCTGTTACTCTATAATTTCCTTCTGACTAACTGGAAAAATGGTTAGACAACTTGACATCCATATAGAGAAGTGATTATGTTAGAAATTTTATACAAGGTTGATTTTTCTGTTTGGAATTATGGTGGGGAGTGGGGAGTGTCAAAAAGAGTGATGTTCAAAGAACTGATCATTTTCCCAAGGCAAGACTGAAGATGATTAATTATATTGTCTAAGGTTGAAGTTATTTGTGCTTGTATTTTATTTAAAAACAAACTATTAGAAATTGTTCCAAAGGCAAATAAAATAACAGAACAATAATTTATATTTCTGGTTATTTCCTTTAGTTTTTTGCAGTCTTCCAACTCAAGGAAACTACATTTTTTAAAAGCATGTTATGCAAAGTTGCCTTCTTTTTTGCTTGAGTTAAATTGGAAAAATGACCATCACAAATTCATCTCTTAGACAAACTTGAGGCCATTTTGGAGCAATCATTGGACCTACAACCAAGATTACTCTATCCAGCAAAGGGATCATTTAGAATTGAGGGACATATAAAGAGTTTTCCAGACAAGTAAAGCTTACAGGAGTTCACCACCACCAAACCAGTATTACATTAGATCTTAAAGGGTCTTCTTTAAGAAGAAATAGGAAAAAAAAGGATAAAAATATGAACAATAAAACGGCAATAAATATATATTTATCGACAATTGAATCTAAATAAACAAAATAAATGAACAAGCAGAAACGGAGTCATAGAGAACATTTTAACAGTTGCCAGATGGGAGAGGTTTTGGGGGTATGGCTGAAAATAGTGAAGGGATTAGTAAGCACAAATTGGTAGTTACAAAATAGTCATAGGGATGGAAAGCACAGCATAGGGAAAATAGTCAATAATATAACAACTATAAATGTTGTCGATGAGTATGAGATGTAGAGGATCATCACTTAGTAAGTTATATAATGTCTAATCACTAGGATTTACACCTGAAACTAATATAATATCACATGACAACTTTAATTGAAAAAAGTTTTAAATGATTTAAATAAACAATCAGACCTTGTTACTCACATTGTGTTTCTGGCTTTGCTGACAGTGTCACAAATGTATTGTACCTCAAAGAAGGCCTCTAGAGCAGACCTTCAGATCACAGCCTCCAATTTTTAGCTATTCTACTGAAGACCTGCACTCTGACACCATTAGCCTAATTCTTTATACAGCTCTAAGATCAGCATTGTCATTAAAATTAAAATAACACACTTAATATTATATAATAACATTCATTCTCAAAAAGCTTCATAACTAATAATGGACCTTTGTTAAATCCTCAAATCTGCAACCATAATAAATCCTCTTCTAAAGCAAGTTGGCAATCCATTCAACCTTAAAATGCTTTTCATGTGTCATGCCACATTTACAAAAGCATTTTATTTTTCTGCAATATTTTCCTTAAAGTTCTGGCATTTTATTCCTTGCTTTTTTTCAAAACAAAAATTGAAGAAGAATGGGATCTATGTTTACTGAGAATTATCACTTTATTTATCTTTATTTTCCATAGACTCTCATCTTCTCTGACGTCACTCACAAACAATATCATTATTTTTTGAAAAGCAACAAGAAACATTAACAAGGAACATCTTTGCTTCTTTACAAGCGTCTTGGTAATTAGGAACACAGAGCCAGCTTTGTGATCCAAGAATACCTCTGAGGAAAAGGTTTCAAGTATTTTCTCTGAGCTATCATGAGTTTAGCACACCAACCAGTCTTTCGGACACACTTTGAATCAGATGTCCCTAAGCAATGAAGCAGCAGCTTTTGCTGCAAATTGACATTTGATGAGTATTTATCAGTCTAATAAACATTATCAGATCATATGAGTGAAAAACAAAAATAAAACAATTCTTAAAAATATGTTACTTCCATTTAAATTCAGAGCTAAAAAATTTACAGAGCTAAAACCCTACAACACTTCTACCAGACACAGCTGTCATCAGAATCAGCAGTAGCTTGTGCTGAATGATTGGTTATCAGATAGTAAAGGGATATGCCATGTATGCATTTGGAAAGCATTTTGATGATGGGACATGTGGGAATCTATGCCACTGACTGATGTCTATTTCTTATATTTCATTAAGCTCCATAGTACAAAAGAGATCAAGTCATTTAGGTTATAGCCTATAAAATACACACAAAGGAAATTTTGTTGCAAGATATAAACTGAAATATTAAGAGGAAAGGTAGTGTATGAACTAAGAGAAAAATCAGGTGTAAGAACTAAGAACAGAATTACCTGAACCCACAGGTAAGGCTTATAGTAGGAGACCAGAGACTGGAATGTGCCTGTCACAGAGCAGACATGCTGGATTTGGCAGATTCAACAGAGCAGCCAAATTAAATCCAGGCCAATGTGTAAGTCTTTGGGTTTTAATTTTGATCCAGTAGAACAAATGATCAGAAATACAAAGACCTAACTTTAAAAATCCTGCAAATCACAAGAATGCATACTCTTCTGAGTAAACAAGCAAATCAGATCATGCTTAGCCTAAGAAAAGATTTAAATGTTTAAAGTAGGTGTCAGCAAATGTTTTCCATAAAAGTTCAGAGAGTAAATATTTTTGGTTTTGTGGGTCATTCAATTTCTGTTACTATTACTCAAATCTGCCTTTGCAGTGGTAATTCAACCATAGGCAATATGTAATCAAATGAATATGGCTGTGTTCCAATAAAACTTTATTTAAAGACACTAAAATTGAATTTTCATTTGATAAAAATATTTTTAAATTTGTATTTATTGATTTTTTTACAGGAAAAATGAGAGAGTCAGAGAGAGAGAAACACACAGATAGATAAACATCAATTTGTTGTACCACTAACTTATTTATTTATTGATTGCAAGTCCGTGTATGTGCCCTGACCAGGGATCATACCCACAGCCTTGGAGCATCAGGACAGTGCTCTAACCAATTGACCTGGCCAAGACAATACAAATATATATAATTTTTTCAGCCATTTAAACCATGTAAAACTCTTTCATAGTTTGCATATTTGACAAAAACAGGCACAAGGCCAGCTTTGACCTGTGGGTAATAGTTTGCTGCCTCATGGTCTAGACAATTAAACATATAAGTGAGCATGTTTCTCTGACACTGAGAATCTGAGAAATCTGGGGGTTTTGTTTTGAATTTTCTAGTCTGAGATTCATGTCCAAGAATCAATAGCATCAGCATTTGCAGTATTCTAATTCAGTTTTTCTGACATAGAGCCTATGACTTTATTTCAGTGACAAATAAGTGAGCGAAACAGATTTGGTAGATTGTGCCTAAGACTATTTTTATTTCTTTTCATCTTGCTTCAGCTGCTATTATGAAGCTCAATTAGAAACTTGAAGGATATTTTAAAATAATTAGCTGTATTTTTCCTATGAAACAGAGATCTAATGAATGTCTAAATATATAGCAACATGTATACTTTATCACATGATAGTTATTTAAATTTACAATATTAGTGCCAGAATAATAACTAGCTTATCTATTTTTAAAGAGAACATTTACATATCAAGGTAGTATGTGCAGTGGTTAAGGGAATGGACTATAGAAACAGACTGCCAGGGTACAAATCAGAGTTCTGTCACTTATTACTGTATGACTTTGGACAGTTACCTTAACTCTGTGACTCAGTTTATTTATCTACAAAATGGAGATACTCTATATAGGTGTTTTGAGTTGACCTACGTAAAATGCTTAGAATAAGCATTTACTTTCATTTGGTTTGTTATTATCAGAAAGCACCTTCTCATGTATCATTTCCTCATTCTCATAAGCTCCCTATGAGTGGCAAAATAACACACACACATGCAAACACATACACATTCACATATTTTTGCTTTACATGATAAATTAGGTCATCCAGAGAAACTTTCTTTAAGTGAAATTTAACATGCCTTAATCAACTTTCAATATTACAGTAGGTTCAATCTAAAAATAGCCATATTTTAAATATACATGCATATCTCATCATTAGATTGTAGCAGAAAAAATAGTTATATTTTACACTAAATCAATAGTTAAATAACTATTTAAATTAAATGGATTTCAGGGGGAAAAACATATCAAACAGTTACCTTTAATTATACTGAAGTTTCCTTACAAGCAAGATATTATTTTATTAACAGGTTATTCTTCCCCTATTTTACTGACTTTGAATCTCTAAACATTATATGTGCATTTCTGATTTTAGCACAATATTCTTATTCATTCTACATGGAAATTCAGTGAGAGACATAAAGAAGAGAAAGAACTGCTCCCCAACTTCTACACTTATGAACTAGTCTTATAGAAAGGTATTTCAACAATCTGGTTGTAAGTTTTCTTTTTCTGTTTGTTTGTTTTAATCCTCCAGAGGTTATGTTTTTTCCTATTGATGAGAGAGAGAGAGCAAGAAGAAGGGAGAGGTATAGGGAGTGAAACATCAATGTGAGAGAGAATTATCAATTGGCTGCTTCCACACAGACCTTAATGGGGTATTAAACCTGCAGCCCAGGTTTGTGTCCTGACCAGGAATTGAAGCCAGGACCCTTCGGTGTATGGGATGATGCTTCACCCAACTGAGCCACACTGGGTGGGGCTAAACTAAAATATTTATATATGATAGTTGACAGCACTGCCATTAATGTATAAACCTTTCAATCACCTTGTCTTTATGATCTTATAAAAATAAATGCTAAAATGAATGCTTACAAGTTTAACATCATACAAAACCCAAATTTTGAAATGCAAACATTAAAACAACCACAGAAACTCAGTGCAGTCAAAAATCCAAGTAGATTATCTATAGAATTCATATATATATATGTATCAATGTCTAGATATATAGATAAAATCCACATTCTTTTTCTAGCTCCCCTACATCATTTCTAGGATAGGAACAGATACAAATATTTATACAAAACATATTTTATCTTCAATATAAACTATTTGGTATTTGTTACTTTTTCTGTCCTTAAGTGAGAGAATTTGAAAGACTTAAAACATCTTAAAGGAAGTGTATGCCATGTCTTTAAGATCGTGCTGAAAATACAAGAGTTTGAATTTGAATGCAGGTTTTAAATTCTAGTTGAAGTCTATTCCCACGACACAAAAGATGGCCTGTACTAAATTACACTACATCATAATCTGATGATGCCATTTTGTCTGGCACCATTGGAGAATTCACCTATTGAACGTTCCACAAGTGAAAATTGCCTTTTGGGTCCCAAGGAAATGTTTATCTTAATCACTTTTTTGATAGAAATCTTCTGCAGGACTAATAACTCTTCCTGTCTTCTTAAAAAGAGGCCACTGTGGGGAATTGACTCTTATTTTGATATTCCACAGCCTCCATCCTGAGCATCCATTACCAAGCCCTGTGGTATTGACTGGCCTGTCAAGCTGTCAGCAGTCATCATCTGCCATCATCCCGCCTGTGTCTAACAGCCTTATGCTCTGATTCCTCTCAATGAGTCTGGGTCAGAGAACCAGATGACCAAGGCTTTTAAAGATTATATGTAAAGATTCTCAGTTTTCTCAACTGTAAAATGAGTTTGCTATACAAGACCAGTGATTCTCAATCCTGACTGCATATTTGAATCCCTCAGGGACTTGTTTTTTTAAACAAAAGTGGTGCCTAGGTTCCCCTCCACGACATTTTGGTATAATTATTGGTGTAAAATGGAGCTTCACTGTGGTGTTTTTAAGATGATCCCAAAGTGTTTTTGTTTTGTTTTCCCGCAAGATTTGTTCAAGATATATTAGATGATCACTAAAGCACCTTTAAATCTGAGATATATTATTTTCACAATTAAAAGTATTAGTTTCTAAAAGATGATCTACACCCTACGGTAGGGCCTACACCCTTCAAATATATATAGTCTGCACTTCATCATTTGAAGCTGGTGTGCAGGTCTGAATAGTTATGCAAAGGCTTCCTACTTAGCATCAAACCTACTTACTATTTTCTAATTGTTCTCAATTCCCTTCTATGTTTCTCTATCAAATTCTTAGGTTAGGTTGCAGAAATCTAAATAATAAATATAGCAATTGTATATATAATACAATACATACATAATTTTATATCATTAATATTGCAACAGGTTACTCCTTCCTTCTGCAACTTTCTATTTCTATTGCTATGTATTTGATATTTTCAGAGATGAAAAAAATCTCTATTCCAATGGAATTCAAAGATAATATGAAAAACTAACAAGTGAACAGACAGTTGTAATGGATGTGATAGAGATATTGTAGATTCCTATGACAATGTAGATTGAGTGCAATTAAACCAACCTGGTGGAGGATGTTAGACAAGTGAAGATAGTTTAATGTTGAAAAGTTTATCTAGGTGAAAAAGAAAAGGGTCAGAGGAAAAACACACCCCACCAGGAGGAAAATATTTGCAAAGTTAAAATGATGTAACTAGATGACTTAGGGGGATTTAATGCATGCAGTCCAATATGAATTCTGGATAGAAAAAAAAATGTAGGAAAGCCTAGAGGGTCAAGTTTTAAATAATCAGCTTGGTGAAAGTTTATTGAGGAACTTAAATGCTCTGCTAAAGATGTTACATTTTTAATATAAAGACAATAGGAAGACATTGAAGAATATCAATATGCAAACCAACACATAAGTAATCCATAATCCACAGTCATGACTGAGACTTTAGAAGATGATTATCCTTTAGCAATATTGCCATTTATAAATTTTAAGAAAACAACAGTGATATATCCTGATTAGAGATTGATAGGTTAGAAGTCATAATAAAGAATAATCAATAATCAGTTATCTTTTTAGAGAATCTATATATATGGGTTTGACATTTATAACTGCTGAGGCATGGAATATAGGAGAATAAATCAGAAGAATAAAAAAGGTGACTTCTATTTTGACTTGTCAATGTTGATCATGAGACAGTCAACCAAACATATGTTATATGTACAAGTAAAGGACTTGGACCCGAGAGAGAACAAGATAGAACATATAAACATGAAGTAACAAGTCTACAGGGTATGTGAATCTCCAGTTTCCCAAAGTGAACTTAGAGATTGAGACTAAAAAATATAACTCTCATGAATATGAATTTTAATAGGCAGGTGGAGGAATAGGCACCTGTAATAATATGGAGAGAGAAATAGCTAGAAAGGTAAGAGAAAAACCAATATGATAATCTTTTCAGATTGTGTATAGTCAGAAATGTCAAATGTCTAGAATAATGAAGGGACTGTTCACAGATACATGGTAGAGGTTAGCATCCAGATTACAGAGTTGAGGAATAAGCAGCGTATGAGAACATATTTTTTCTTTAAAAAAATTCTACATGTACTTAGTTACAGGTTTGTTAACCAATACTAATTACTTAATTTCTTATTGGAGAAACTATGTGGTCACTCATAATGATCTCCCTGAATTAAATTAAATAGTTAACTCCTACTTCATTCAATCTTTCATGTTAATAACCCAGACATTTCCAGCTGTAGAATTCTAATCATGCCTACCGTTATGAAACTACCAATATCCTACTGCCCACTGGACTATAAATTTCCAAGTTGGAAGTTAGTACTTACTGCATATCTTCTTCTTCTTCTTCTTCTTCTTCTTCTTCTTCTTCTTCTTCTTCTTCTTCTTCTTCTTCTTCTTCTTGTAAAATCCCAATCAACAGCTATAAAACCTTGTACACAATGGCTGCTCTACAATATACTTGTTAGATTTACTCTTCTGTTTAATTAAGGAATTAGGAGTGAAGTCAAATCCTACTAATTTAATGCCTTTTGGACTAACAGTTTTAAAAATAATTGTTAATATAAGCCTTTGGATATACACAACTTACTACAGGTATGAATATATTTTGTTTATAGAGAAGTTATTAAGGAATGTTGAAAATTTCATACATTTTTCTCAGTATTCAAAAGAATGAAAGAATAAACATTATTAAAGTACTCTTAATCTTCTAAAAATATATACTACTAGAGGCTCAGTGCAGGGATTCATGTACATCGAAAGGAAATTAATTAGAAGGTGGCCTGTGGGGCAGAACAGGGCATGCCCTGGAGCCAACCTCCGGCTGTCCATCGCCGGCAGGGCAGCATCACCTGGGGTGGCACCAGGGCTCAAAGGGCATCTGCAGAGTGAGCAGGGTCCCTCCAGCAGGTGGGGGTCCTCGGCCTGGCCTGTGGGAATGGCCCAAAACCAGCAGTTCAACATCCCCTGAGGGGTCCCAGAGTGCTAGAGGGCACTCTGCAAAGTTACTGTCACTTGGTAGCTCCTGCATTGAGTGTTTGCTCCCTGGTGGTCATTACATGTCATAGCTACTGGTCAGATGGTCTAACAGTCGGATTGTCGCTTAGGTTTATATATATATATAACCCTAAGTATATATATACTACTAGTATATATATATATACTAGTAGCCCTGCGCATGAATCCATGTGCCACCCTCCTGTACCTCTCTGCCCACCCTCTTCCCTCCTCATAGCTTGCTGCCCTGTCCCCTCCTGTAGCTCTCCGCCACCTGCTTGTAGTTCACTGCCCCACCCTCCTGCAGACCTGTGATCCAGTCATTACTCCATCAGTCATTATGCCTCAGGGCGTAACGGATAATTAGCATATTCCTCTCTTATTATATAGGATAGATGGTACAAAAAGTGAATGGGTTTCACCTAAATTTAATTTTCTTACGATTAAATAGCTGATGCATAAGTCAGTCAAAAGCAAAAATGCTAAACTGGATAGATAAAATACCAATGCAGGTATTAATTTATCCATCTTAACTTTCAATAAGTATTCTTTAATGCTTTAGAAAATAAATGATTAGCTGAAGAAGAGGCAAGAGAAGAAAACATAAGACAAGAAAAAGGTGTCCAAAAACTCACAGTGAAGGGTTTAGCAGAAGTTTCTGCAGACATCAACAAGCTCCTCAAGATGTTTGAAAACATTGACCCCCAACACTGAAGGTTTTCATTAATGGAAAGGATTATTTACTGTGCATTATCTGTTTACCAGTAACTTTATGATGAAAAAAGAAGCAAACCTAGCAAACCACCATGAACATATTTCAGAAAAGAGTGACACCTCCTGCATCAATTGGTGGGAGGGGGGGGGCACAGTAAAAAGACTACCTATGATTAATTTAACATTACCTGATTAGACTACCTATGATTAATTTAACATTACCCAATTCTCATGAATGAGAAAAAAAAAAAAAAGAGTGACATATCCCCAGAAGAGCTTCAGAAAGGTCCTTCAAGAAGAGTTCCAGAAGAAGATGTTGTTATTGTATGAGATGAAAGCTCCATGCATGTTATTGTCCCTTTACACCTTTAAATGGGGCAAGATGTGGAGGTGGGAGACACTGGTAATGATGATCCTAACCCTGGGTAGGCCTAGGCAAATGTGTATGTTTGTGTCTTAGGTTTTAACAAAATGTTTAATAAAAGTTAAAAACATAAATATTTTAGAAATAGAAAAATGCTTATAGAATACAAATATAAAGAAAAAACATTTTTTTGTACAAATATACAATGTGTTTGTGTTTGAAGCTGTTATTACCTGAGTTGGAAAGTTAAAAAAAGAATAATGTTTATAAAGAAGAAATTTACAGTAAGCTAAGGTTAATTTCTTATTGAAAAACAGAATAAAATTTTAATAACTTTAACATACCCTACATTTACAGTGTGTATAAAGTCTACTGTAGTATACAGTAATGTCTTGGGTTTTTACATTCACTTGCTACTCACTCACTACCTCACCCAGAGCAACTTCCAGTCCTGCAAGCTCCATTTATGTTGAGTACCCTATACAGCTGCACCATTTTTGAATTTCTTTACTGTATTTTTATTGGACCTTTTCTGTTTATATATGTTTAAAGACACAAAGACTTACTATAGTGTTACAATTGCCTATATTGATACAATAGGCAATAGGCTGTACCACATAGACTGGGAGTGTAGCAAGCTGAATCGTCTAGATTTGTGTAAGTGCACTCTGTGATATGCACACAGACAAAATTGCCCAACACATTTCTCAGAGCTTCCTGTTGTTAAGTGATGCATGACTTACTTTTAATAGCATGTAGGTGGCTGAATTATAGTTATAAGTAAAAATATTATAAATAAATTATAAGTAAAAATATTAAATGGAAATTGCATAATGCATTGCATTTTGCAAAGTACTTGCACAGGTTATCATTCAATATGATCATCATAATTTAAGTATCCTCACTTTACAAATGTGGAGAATGGGGCTAAGAGAGGTTAAGAAACTTTCTGCAGGACCCACAGCTGTTCAGTTGTTGGGTTCAAGAAGGAAGCACAGTTCTGATGGACTTCTTAATGTTATATTGCCTCCTATCTGGCTAAGCTTCAGGACTAATTGCTTTGTGTTTTATACTGTTTTACAGTATAAAATAAATATAAAGTGCAATTCCTAGCCATATGGTTACATAGTTTCCCAGACAACACGGCATATTAAAAAGGAAAGTTTTTTAAATAACCTATCCTTTACATAAACAATTACTTAGAGACAAAATACCAATTAGCTTATCTAATTATCCTGGTATAGAAAAAATAAAATTGCATTTATTGCAAGGGTGTGCTGAAGGGAAGTTAATAACCATGCACTGGAAATGCCATGAGATTGATATTGCTGAATGTGGTGGGAAGCCATTCTGTGTAATTTATGAATTTGAAGATTCTATATTGTGTTTCTTTTCATTTCTTCTTTTCTATGGCTGTGAGTTGAGAGTTGTTTGAATCCAAGACTTCAGGAAGAAACAGGAAAAGAAAGCAACTTTATTTGTTATGAATCTGCAAGCATTGTTTTTGGTGTGTGATACATCATGCTCATGAGAGTATTTGTACATTCTGTTTCCAAGGTGTCTTTAATTTATTTCAAAACCTCCTTAGCATACTTATTTAAATAAAGTGATGAGAAAATACCTATTTCTTATTATGAAGGAAATATACTTTATTAGAAAGTATGCAATACATGTGTTTTTCTCTATGTACAATTATTGTATGAATTATTATCCATGCAATATTCCATCATCATATCTTTTAGAATTTATATTTTATTGTGAATTCAGTAGTAATAACTTCTATATATAATAGCCATGTCAAGACTAACTAGATCGCCGCCGATGTGATTACAAATATATACACTATATATCAGAAAAGGTGCAGATTATAGAGCTTGATTTAATAGAGGCAGATTATTAATGACAATTACTTTACAGGCTATGACATTTTCAGTGTTGGTGGAATATGAGATTTTCTTTACTGCACAGTATGTTTACGTGGAAGTTTTACATATTTTGTACCCTGACAATTTAATTAGTTAGATTTTCTTTTAAAAATGAGTAATGGTTTAAAATAATACCATTTAAGTTCACTCACTCACTTATCAAACATATGTATGCTTATTGAGTACTATGCTAGTTGCTAGGAGTAAAAAGATGAATAGTAATGAAATTTGTAGCAGGGTAGAATAAAGAAATCAATAATTAACATGGGGGTTCTTTATCCACCTAGTAACTGCTGAGAACACAGGAATATTCTGATACATTTAAGAAATATAGTTTTTATTATAGATTAATATATTAAACTCTGATATATAAAAAATCTTGAGACTAATATAAGCTCAAGCATGGAAGACTGGTTCCCTCTTAGAGTGGAGTGAAAAAAAACAAGATTCTGAGTTTTTACAACTTAGTTAGTTCTAGAACCTGGAAAGTAGAAATTTACTGAAGAAAGATAATTTAAAATTTAGACAATCTCTACTAATGCTGTTATTCTACCTCTTGTTCTTTCGAGGAAATCAACATGCATATAAGGGAAATGTGCACAGATGTCCATTAGAGCACCCCAAAATAATCTTTAGTCCATTTTAAACAGATTTCAGACTTTACAAGTTAAGTCAGAATGTAGGTTTATGCTTGTATACTTAGAATGAAAAATATTAAGAGTTGCAAATGTAATTCTAAAGATTCACCAAAAACCTTTATGATATGAGCAAATAATATAGGTGGGTTTAATTATTAATTTTAAATTTAAATAGGTATAAAACTGGCAATCAATAGGAACAAGTATTTATTAAATTGTATGAAATATTTTTATTTGAAATACAATATTTTTATTGAATAAAAAAATGTCTTGGTGGCAGTTTACAGTAAAGAGGTAGCTTGCTTAAGAAAGAAGCTAAGATATACAATAAAATTAATTCAATGAGAGAATGCTTGCTTCTTACTTTTCTTTATATTTCCTGTTCCTGGTGGACTACCTTGAATATAAATATTTTAATGATAAATATCTGAGGACACAGAGATAACTTACAACAATGATATTTTTCTAATGTCAAAGTTCTTAATAGACTTCCATGAATCTCAAGTAGAAATAAGAGAAAGGATGAAGGCACGTACTGCTGAACATCATCACAATAGGACAAAACATCTGTCTGATATTTTCTCAGACTCAAGCCCTTATAGAGGGGTGGGCAAAAGTTGTTTTACAATTGTGAGTATGCAAAACACTACATTTATTATTTTGTTATTATTTATGTATTAATTATTATATTATTTATTATTAACCTACTTTGCCCACCTCTGTATTTTAGAGTGCTTTTGAAATGTCTTCAATGCAGTTTAAGAAAGTGTATTTTTTTAAATTATAATATAAACCTCAGATAATGAAGGGATGTATTACTCAGTTTGTACTTCTATAACAGATTGCCACAGACTTGTTGCTTATAAACAGCAGGCATTTATTTCTCACACTTCTCTAGGCTGCAAGTCCAAGATCAAGGCTCTGGTAGATTCGGTATCTGATAAGAACCTGCTTTCTTGTTTATAAAGGGAAGAGAGCTCTCTGAGGTCTCTTTTAGAAGTGCACTAATCCTATTTATACAGACTGCATCCTCATTAAGGAGAGAGCTTGGCACCCAAAAATATGCCAACTTTCCACCTCTTGTTTAGTGAATGTTAACTCAGATATTCTAATCTACTTTTCCATAATCTTAGGTACCAGCTCTACTTGAATTACTTTTTGCAAGCTAGAAATTTTTTCTGCTCCTATTGTATTCATTATAAATGGCTTTTCATATATGTTTAATGTAGATTTTGAACATGACACAGCATGGAAGGCTGTCATCATGAAGGCCATTAGAGCTATAGATGCCTTAACGCAACTTTTCTTTAGAATTTTCAAATGAGTATGCTTGTTTTGACGTGAGGTAATTAGAGCCACAAAAATATTTAGAATGAGTCATTAGAAAGTGGGATATTAATTTTACTTTTGTAACACCTGCAGAAATTATACATTGCCAGTGTTTAAAAGGTTTGATAATTTTTCCATTGATTGGTGATCAATAAAATGAGATAATTCTTTCAAATCTATATTTAATATCAGCACATGAAACCATCAAAGCATGCAAAGTCAGAATTATTGTTCAGAGTGGTTGTAATGTTCCAATTCTAGTAGAATGTAAACTCTTAAGTGTATTTGTGTTAATCAAAATAATGAAACTAGTTAAACAAAATACTAGATAGAGAATGATTAAGTAAAACCCAGAACAATCCTCTCAGGTACTTTTTTATAAGTAAGTTTTAGGCAAAGGCCTTTGAAAAACACGGTCCTGGAGGCAGTGGATACAAACGCTCCAGCACAAGGACTACATTCATCCCAGTGCCATTTGTATGACCATCTCCTCTATTTTAGAAATCTTTATTGTTGAGAGGATCACATAGGTCCTCCTTTTCCCCGTTAACCTCTTATAGCCCCTCTCAGGCCTTCACCATCCTATTATCCGTGTCCATGGGTTATGCATATGTGCAGATAAATTCCATGTTAATCTCCACCCACCCACTCCCCCACCCCCACCTTCCCTCTGAAATTCATCTGTCTGTCCCATGCTTCTATGTCTCCGGATCTATTTTGTTCATCAGTTTATTTTATTCATCATGAACTCTTGGTGCAGTTTATCTCTGTGATCTTGGCATTTTAAATTCATATGTGCTGAGTTTCTACAATCCTGACTATATGATGTTATTAAAATAAAAAAGCCATGGAATCACAGATAGCTGGAGAAAATGGTTATCTAAAGTTTACAGAGTCCAAACTTCTCATTTTATAGCTACAGTATGATTGGGAACTTTGGGAGTAGAAATTAGATTTCCTGCTTTGCATGGTGAGAGACAAAGTCACACACAGAAAAATCAAAATGAGTGTTTTATTCTCCAAGAGCTATACAAAGTAGACATCACCATCCAAAGTGTATCCCGCTCATCCTTACCTTTCAATATCAATTGCTATTGCAGATATTCTCCTTTGTAAAACCAACCAAACTAAACAAAAATCTAAGGAAAAGGAATTCATAAGATATAGTATATTCAAATATAAATGAGTAACTGGAAGGCAAAAATAATAATTCTGTTCTTGAATAATTATGGTGACAATGGCAACTACAAAGATTATAATGATAAATATAATGAAAGTTCATGTTAATAAACTAATACTAAAGATTGAATAGTAAGATATAAAACTCTCAGTCCTGCCCCTAAATTCTACTTGTCATATAAAATCACTTTTCAGTATTGCAAGGATGTATCATAATTTATACCATAGGTCCTCTACTCATCATATTTATGTGAATTCTAGCCTTAGTTTCTGCCAATAATGCAACAATAAATATAGGTTTATTAATATTTCCAATATATTTATTGGATAATTTTCTACAAATTTTATGTCTGTGCCATAGATAATTTAGGGGGGAAATCTGCAACACATGTGGCAAAAGATTCAATTCTTTAAATGGGGATGAGCTTTTACAAATAAAAAGGGAAAACAATTCATTTGAAAAATGTAAAACAGGAATGAGTAGATTCCCAAACAATTCACAAATATAACCATAAAACATGAAAATTATTTAACTTCACTCATCTATATATATATATGTGTAAAAGGCTACGTGACCAACTGTCCGTCTGGCTGTCTGACCGTCTGACTGTCTGACTGTCTGATTGGCCAGTACATATGATGCGCACTGACAATTAAAAAGTAAATGTTGACTTGTGCATGCATGATACATATAAAGCTCTCACTGGCACCAATCACACGGGCGTTTTAATTTTATACTATATTATATACTAGAGGCCTAGTGCACGAAATTTGTGTACGAGGGTGGGATGTCCCTCAGCCCAGCCTGCACCCTCTCCAGCCTGCACCCCTTGAGGGATGTCTGACTGCCCATTTAGGCCTGATTCTACTGGGAGGATCAAGCCTAAACGGGCAGTCGGAAATCCCTCTCACAATCCAGGACTGCTGGCTCCCAACTGCTCGCCTGCCTGCCTTCCTGATTGTCCCTAACTGCTTCTGCCTGCCAGCCTGATCACCCCCTAACCACTCCCCTCACAGCCTGATTGATGCCTAACTGCTCGAGCACCCTGCCAGCCTGTTTTCCCCTAACTGCCCTCCCCTGCAGGCCTGGTCACCCCTAACTGCCCTCCCCTGCAGGCTTGATTGCCCCCAACTGCCCTCCCCTGCTGGCCACCTTGTGGTGGCCATCTTGTGTCCACATGGAGGCAGCCATCTTTGACCACCTGGAGGCAGCCATCTTGTGTGTTGGAATGATGGTCAATTTGCATATTACTCTTTTATTAGATAGGATATTACTTTGACATGCAATTTTTTGCAGTAATGTAATTACCACACTAATCTTTCTTCTAATTAATTTCCTTTCGATGTGCATGAATCTGTGCACCAGACCACTAGTCCTGATATAAGTGTAAATTGTTTCAGGTTTTGTTTTGTTTTGCTTTTCCTTCTAACAGCATTTGTTAGCACCGAACTTTGGTGAAATTGTGTGGTCACAGTGTCTCTCTTATACTGTTGAAGAGCATATAAAGTAATACAAATTCTTTGCAGGATGATATGGCTATATCTATACATATAATTTAACATATATATTAAATCTTAATGGGACTTTTATAAAGGTTCTTTAGAAGATTAAAAAATAAAAAGAACAGTAAAAACTTTTAAAAGTTGCTGGAAAATGAAACACATGCCATCTGTAAGGAGGGTCGGGATACATGCTGGGCAGTCTGTTGATTTATGTATGAGTGCCACCTAAGTTCATTTCAATCACATTTAGTTTATTCACTTGGTTTCGTTCTGAAGGAATGGATTCATTCCCATCATTTTGTCTGTGGTGGAGAAAATTGAACTCTAACAGATTGCAGTCCCAGAAGAATTGCTTAGTGTTAGAGCTGCAAGTAATTGCTAAACTCCCACGTGCCTCGGGGGAGAAAGGATGTCCTTGATTAGAAAACATGCAAGGAAAAGAGGCAGCAAGCTCATAGTTAATGGGCAAGATAGCATTCTCTGTTAAGTGCTTCAGAGCAACAAGGCACATGCTTCTCCATTTTTACTAACTAGAGGATTAATTTATATTCCAAAAGAAATGTTAAAATTCCAATCATTCTTCATCATTAAGTAGGAATTCTATATCTTCTCATTACCATACAGAAGGGCAGTTTAATTGAAATGAGGGAGATAAATTAATCCAAGGGACTTATTTCAATTCATTTAATATATAATTCTAAATAATATACTTCAGGCAACACTACCACAAATTAAATAGGATACTTTTCAATTATGATGGATCTTATAGTAAAAAAATCAATACAATGCAACATTATAAGAACTAAGATTGTGTGCAGTGCACCAAGAGATTATTATATTATTGTCATGTCTTTCAAGAAGAAAAAAATATTTTTTCATCTATTTACACTATTTCAGATTAGATTTTCACCCAAAATTTATATATCAACTCGGGTTGCCCAAGTTCACATATATTGAAAATAACTTACTATATTTGTACTGGGTTATTTCTTTTAAGCTATTTCCTTTAGTTCTAATAATAATTATATGAGATGGAGTTTTATTATCAAATATTTGTTGATGAGTTAACTTGATTAGCAAGAGTAAAATTAATTTTCTTGCCCAAACTCATACTAATGGAACCACTTTTTTAATCTAGGTAATTAGGACTCCAGGTCTGTATGAAGAAGCATGGCACATAATTTATTACTTCTACAACTAAAATGCTTTTAGAAATAACAGAACAAACATGCATATTATAAAAACCATATCACTGGAGTAAATATTTTTTCATATTTTGTACTCATTCATTCACACTAAGCAGTCTCATGTTTTAGATAACTTCTTGTGGTTTTGGCCTACCTTATCAAATTATAAATAAAGTTATATAAAACCTTTCTCACTGAAAGGTGCAGGCATGTCTTTCAGACCTACCAATCAGATGCAAACACAATATATTCTGAGTTCATTTTGATTCTAGGATTTGTTGAGGGCTCATACAGAAGAGTGTTGCCTTCTCTAATTCCATCTGAGTATTTTTGAAGTATTGTACTGCCAGCATACACCTTAAACACTGATATTTCCGTCTGTGAAGATTCTGCAAATTACCTAATCTCTCTCTCTGTCCATACATATAAACTAGCCAGAAACGATTGTTTCATTTGATTTGTCACTAAGAATCTGGATTAGTCAAGTGCAGTACATAATTAAGTGCTAAACTTTATATGATAGATATCTTATTAAGAACTGCCATACCGCATAGGAGAGTGAGAGGGGAGCGTTCATAAGAGAATTGGAAACCTATGCAAAATATGGGTAAGGTTTAGGATCTATTTGAGAGGGCAAAGTAATTCCAACTAAGAGAACTAATATTAAAGACAAAAATGTAGAATATTTAGAACCCATCAGTAAGTTAAGAAGATATATCTGAATAAAATGCATGATGATCAGACTAGAGTGTAAAATAGGATTAACCTTCATAGGTGTTATGCACCAAATTTGAGAAGCTCTTGGAAAATTTAGGATTGATGTTTAAAAAATAGAAAGTTACTTTAAAAAATTGGTGAGCTACATGAGAGACACATGTAGTAGGGGGAAAAGCAATTGATGAATATAAGAAGTGTTTGGCACCAGACTGACCTCTATCATTACCACACAATGATGTTGGACCAATTGTTTCACTTCTGTGAGGTACTATAGGAGAGATAATATTATGTCACACAATCTCAAGAATTCCTTCCCAATATATGATGCTGTGGTTAAAGTTAATAAAAGGAATATTAGTATAATAGGATAAATGTAAATGGAGAGAGGTAAGAATCACTGAATCCACTCATTTTTATTGTTATGATCTAGCTATGAGACAAGATAGTTGTAGAGTGATTTAAAAAAAAGTGTAATATAAGGAAAATCTACATATTTTTGTGTTACTACATATTGGGATAAATAAAGAAGTGTCATTATACTGAAAGAGAATCCCAAGGAGAAAACCAAGTTATATAAATTATGTCTAAATTATTCTAATATAGAAATAATATATCAATTTATGCAAACATAGTTTGATATTTTTTCATAATTGTATTACTCTGTGTCAGGGCCAGATACATAATTTAAATGACCCAGGGCAAAGTAAAAATGTGGGGTCCCTTGTAAAAATTATTAAGAATTTCAAGAGAGCAACAGCAGAGTCAAAAACCAAGAATGGGGTCTTTCTAAGTCTGAAACATTGTTTGACTTCACTGCCCTTGAAACTGATTCTATAGTTTTAAATGGAGAAGTTTTATATTGTGATATATTGTCAAATGCTAGATGTTTCTCATATTATATAAATATCTGTTTATAAAATAAAGTCCTTTAGGTATCAAATTTGTGACAGTGCCTTTCTCATCCGTTTATAAAATGAGAAAAAAAAATCAGATTTAAGATTGCAGTAAAAAAGAAAAACATTCTAAGAACTAAGAGATAACCTAAAATATATTATATATTGAAAAGTTTAAATAATTTTGAAATGTATAAATATGAAATACACTCCTTTTTACCTTATCTCATAAAATATAATATTGTAACTCAAGAAAAAAATAAAAAAAAGTTGAGTAGGGGAAAAAATGTTTTTCAAAATTAAGATCTTACCCAGTTCTTGATCCATGAAGAAAACAATCAATACCTGACCATAAAAAATAAATATAGTCAGAGTATATGTAAGTCAAAGCAAAAACTCATTAAACTGAGTAAATGCAATGTTTTATACTATATTATTATCACAGGATAAATGAGTCTATGATAAGTGAAATAGGTCAATCAGAGAAAGCCAAATACCAGATAATTACACTAATATTTAAATCTAAAGAACAAAATAAATGAACAAAGTTTTAACAACCACACAGAAACAGAGAGTGGACTGGTGGTTGCCAGAAAGTAGGGAGCGTTGGAGGACTGAGTGAAAGAGGTGAAGGATTAAGAGGTACACATTATAGCTACAAGTTAGTCACATGAATGTAAAGTGCAGCATAGGGAACGCAGTCAATAAAACTATAATAACTATGTAAGGTGCCAGGTGGGTACTGGAAATAGAGGACACTTTGTAAAGTATGTGATTTATACCTGAAAACAATACAAAATAATAACAAAAGTAAACTGTAATTTAAAAATAAACTATCCTTGCCCAGCTGGCTTGGCTCAGTGTTTGAGCACTGAACCTATGAACCAAGAGGCCACGGGTTCAATTCCTGGTCAGGGCACATGCCTGGGTTGTGGGCATGATCCCCTGTGGGGGTTATGTAGGAGGCAGCCAATCAATGATTCTCTCCTCGTTGATGTTTCTATCTCTCTCTCCCTTCCTTTCTGAAATCAATAAAAATATATTTAAAAAATAAATGAATAAACTATCCTTAAATTAACTATCCTTAAAAAGAAAAAGAATATAAACAATTTATAAAATATCTGGCCCATATTAAATTTTGAAAAGAAATATAGCTGCCAACTATAGACAAAAGTTTCCTGTTTTGATTACCTTCCCTAACAAATTCTGTATTTTTTACCACCCAATCCCTATTTATCTGCAACCATTAAGTCAGAACATGAAAAGGTACCTCCCAACGTGAGTATAATAATGAGCAGTGATGAAATTGTTTCATGGAAGGAGATTTTGTTAAAAGGTTAGCAATATAACAGTTTAATCAATCTGTACATCCTACATATTCTAAGAATCTCCACAGGCCAAATTTTTATTTAATTACTGTAAAATTGTTCCACTCTATTATATATATATATATATATATCACACACAAATATAAACACACTTACATACACACACAGTGCCAGGTATGGTATTACATTCAGTAGTTTGGTTTCTGTTTAACATAACAGTGTTGTCATTAACTAATGTCTTCTTATGTACAACAGATGTTCTAAATGATGGGTTCTTTTTTACTAGATTTGATATAAAGGTAGCTAAGAGACTTACAACCCCCTCTGTGAGTATTGTTGATTTTGATGAATTGGTTCTTTTTTCCCATCCCAAATGACAATATGTTCAAACAGCTGTCCAACATTTCAACCAACAAGTATTAGGTTGACCTTACCTAATACATGTGAGGATGTATCATTCTTCTCTAAAATTTTTAATTCATCCTCTTGGATTATCACATCATAATAAATGCATTTGCTATGACCAAAGGCTTAGAGGGAGTAACATCTATTAAATCTATTAATATCTATGGGATTGCAAGGGCTCATACCTCCATTATGGAGATGTGTGATGTGTGCTGTGTGTGTGTGTGTGTGTGTGTGTGTGTGTGTGTGTGTGTATGTGTGTGGGTATATACTTTTGGAGGACTCTGTGCTTTAGTAAAGAATTCTTTTATAAAAATATTCACCAAAGATATATGAAGATATGAAATAGATAATTGTGAAAAGCAAAAGATTATGTGCAAACATACACATATTACAATATATAACTTTCTTTTTTCACATAATATATCATGAACATATTTTAGTCTGTATATATAAATTTAATTTACTTTTTTTACATATACAAAACACTATATATTCACAAGTGTAACATTTACTTTTGGTAGAGTCTCCTTACAAGGTTAAGAAATACATTTCTCCAACTAATTTAGTATAGTAATTTTGTTTGAAAAATGTGTATTGAATTTTATCAAATACTTTTGACATTTACTGAAGTGATTTATATCATTTTTATTATTTAATCAATCAGTATATTGAAATAAATGAACATAATTTTTAATACTAAAATATCTCTAAATTCATTATGTGAATCCTACTTAAAAATTACATATTGTGCTCTTCCTGGTTTGGTTCACTGGATAGAGTCCCAGCCTGCAGACTGAAGGATCCTGGGTTCAAGTCCAGTCAAGGGCACATGCCTGGGTAGTGGGCTTGATCCCCAGTGTGGGGCGTGCAGGAGGCAGCCTATCAATGATTCTCTCTCATCATTGATGTTTCTGTCTCTCTCCCTCTCCCTTCCTCTTTGAAATTTGCTGGTGGCTCAGTTGGTTGGAGCATCTCCCTATATATCAAAAGGTTGTGGGTTTGATTCCTGGTTAAGGCACATGCTTAAGTTGTGGATTCGATCACAGCTGAAGTACATACAGGAGGCAAGTGATTGATATTTCTCTCTTACACTGATGTTTCTCTCACTCTTTCTCCCTTCCTCTTTCTCAAAAAAAAAAAAAAATCAATAAAAACATATCCTCAGATGAGGATTTTAAAAAAATACACATTTTTATAACTTTTATCTATATATTAGTGATTTAGGAAGGCATAGAAATAATACAAGAAAACACCATCATGAGATGTATCAAAAATTAGACAACAGAATGTTTAACATAAACAAAAACTTATTAGGATAATGATACCAAGTAAATTGATAAAAAGAGGATTAAATAGCAGGAAACTGACATCTGAGAGATAGATATGGATAAAGAAAGAGGAGAAAAGACACTGTAGTCAAAGACAACACCAGGAAAAATGTGTCTTACAATACTCATTCAGCCAGTCAATCATTCAATTAATAATCATGTTTATTCATTCATTTTATCATTTATTAATTCATTTATTAAGGTATTGAACACTACTTTTTTTTAGATTCTAGAAGGGTTTAATATTAACAAGATTATAATTTTAAACGTACATTCACAGAGAATTAATAACACTTTTATAGGCTATTACTCATTCATGTCTCACTCTGACATCCTTTAAATCTTGTGTTTCATCTTTACCTTTTATACTCTCCCTCTGTACTTCCTGTGTCCCTTCCCCTTCCCCCATGGGAGATAACCCTGAAGAGATGAGCATTCACCAGGGTAGCAGTGACTGTACAGCACTACTTTAAAAAATATTTTTATTGATTTCAGAGATGAAGGGAGAGGCAGAAACATCAATGATGAGAGAGAACTATTGTGTGGCTGCCTCCTGCACACCCCGTACTGGGGATCTAGCCTGCAATTCAGGCATGTCCCCAGACTAGGAATGGAACCATGACCTCCCAGTTCATAGGTCAATATTCAACCACTGAGCCACTTCAGCCAGGTGAGCAATACTTTTCTAAAGGTATTGTGATGAACTGTGATCTATAATAGCAGGTCAGAATATAATATAAACCAAAAAGAAATAAAAATAAAAATCTTTTTGGCATACAAAATAACCTTGGATAGTTATAGTAGATGCAAACTATGGAAGATACACATAGTGTGTACATACTGTATTATGTAGGTCATCATAAGCATTGGATAAATTTCAAATATTGGGTAATGCAACTAAATTTCTATTTGAAAAATAAACCTGATAGGTATCCATTGAAAGAAACAACATCATCTATTATAGTTATGGAAAAGTTAGGGAATAAAGTGAGACAGAAAGAAAACACAAAATCTTGGCTTGCCCCTTTGTGATTTACTTATTTGCCATAGCCTGGGTTAGTATTTAATTGTTCTTGTTTATCGTTACTTTTCTGCTTCTGTTGGGAAGGGTTATGCTTTGGGAACCAATGTTCCAAGTTCTTCATGTATTGTTGGCAGTGCCTACCTCTATATTTGACATACGTTAAGTCCTTAGTAAATAATTGGAAAGGAGAAAGTAAGGAAATGGGACTGAAAGTATGGATGAAAGGAAGGAAGGAAGGAGAGAAAGACATAATTTGATAATCTGTTAAAATAATGCAGATATGCTGTGAATAATATTAAGAAAGCTGCAAGCAAAAAATGAATTTAAAAAGCATTAGTATTAAGATACTAGCAGTTGCCTGGCCAGCTTGGCTCAGTGGTTGAGCATCAAGCTATGAACCTGGAGATCACGCTTCGATTCCTGGTCAGGGCACATGCCCAGGTTGTGGGCTCATTCCCCAGTGTGGGGCCTGCAAGAGGCAGCAGATCAATAATTCTCTCTCATCATTGTTTCTATCTTCCTCTCTCCCTCCCTTCCTCTCTGAAATCAATAAAAATATATTTTGAAAAAAGATTGCTTAGTATTATTTGACATATTTGAAGAATTAATGTGAAGTTGTAAGAATTTCACCATAAATCACATGAAAATTTATCGCATTGTATTAGTGAAACTATGTATGTAAAAATATGAAAAAGGTATCAAAATATCTAAATACTTTCTCTATTTTAAATAAGTATAATAACATTAATAACAAAGTTTTAATTGGCTCAGAGAAGTTAATCAAAACATAAAAACTTTTAAAGAGCTGAACTTGTTTCTTTTTGGGCTATGTGTAAACATGAAGTCATTGGAGAAGTAAATGAACTACCATCTATATATATAAAAGCCCAGCCACCTTTACAGCAGAATGACCAGAACAGCCGGTGGCTATGATGCGCACTGTGGCAGCCAACCAGCCTGATCCGGGTCCCCATCACCACCCCCGCTCCCGCCAGCCTGGCCCCGGATGGGCCCACAAAAGGAGCTGAAGCAGGGAGCAGGTTGGGCAGCAGCTCGGCTGGAGTTGCAGGGGCAGTGGCACATACACGCCCAAGCCCTGAGTCCTGGTGTGGGCAGCAGCAGGGAGCACTGGTCGGTTCAGCCACTGCACCTCCATCCTTCCAGCTGCCATCACCGTGCACAGGGACCGCCGGCCATGGCCGTGCCACCCAATCCCCAAGAAGAGCTGCTGCTGCTGGCCGGCCCCAGGTCTCAGTGGTTTGGGGACCGGAAGGAAGGGGAGGACAAGGCAGTGATGCCAAAAGGGGGAGTCTGGCCAGGGGCTAGGCACAGGGGCCAGGAAAGTGGCACCCTGAGAACTGGGCTTGAACCCTGCCTGGCCGTTGCCCGTTGCCATGGAAACTGCATCCACAGGTAAGGCAGGTGGGTGGGCGCCGCCGACCCACAAATGGGCAAATAGCGTTGGGGACCCGGGTCCCCACAGCGTGCCTCTGTACCTTCCTCGTGCACCCCACCTTGAACACCAATCTCCCCCCAATCCCTACACACACCCCGCTTCGCCACAAGCGACTATAAATGTTAGTGGATCAGTCAAAAACCTGAATTTCATTTTCCCAAGACTTGAAATAAAACAAAATACTATTAATTTTTTTTTTTTAATGATCATCATTATCCTGGCTTTTAAAATGGTCCTCAGAGGCAAACCACAGCACCTGGTGCTGGAGTGCCTGTGTATAAGTTCCTTCCTTCTGCCAAGCGGTTGGGGCTGTAGGGGCCTTTTGGCTGGTTGCAATGATTTCAGGGGCGTGTTTGCATGCAGCATGTGCTCCAGCAACCAGGATGCTGACAACAAAGCAATGGGCAGGCCCTCTGCCCCTAAACCCGGCTCTGTCCATGGCAGAGAGGTGACTTTAACCAGCCCTTACCCATTCCCTCCACGAATCACCATATCCTATTCCCTGATGGTCCCCTCCGCCCCCCATCCTCCATTTCTCCCTCTCTCCGCACAGGAATCAGAAATCCCAGGGTGTGTATGTCTAACTCAGGAGGGACAGCTGCCAGAGGGCTAGGGGTTGCCTTTGGTTCCCAGCTACAGGGGACACCGACTCTTGCCGGGAGCACTGAAACTTGCAACCCCTACAATTGGCCAGCCTGGCTATGGTGTTACAGGACTTGGGTGGTGAGTGGGCGAAGTTCAGCTTACCAGCAGTCTGGACTCTCCTGGGCTTTTGAAAATTACCCTGGGTTCAGACTCCCTTTTCCTGACTCGCCCACTTCTGAACCAGAGTGCTCGGGTGCCCAGAGGGGACCAGGGTGTCAGAGGCATCCTGGCCCAGGGTTGCGGGAGGCATGTTTGGGGAGGAGCCGCCGGCCTAGTGGTGCTGTTTTTCTAGGGACTGGAGAAGAGGGTGCTGTGTTGTGTGCTCTGGGAAAGCTTTGTTGTGGTGGAATGGGAGTGTGTAGTTTTGGAAATGTAGCTTTCCAAGGCCTGGGGCTGTGGGTGCTCCCAGCGGAGGGCAAAGGCAGTGGGACTGGCTTTCACACTCTTGGCAGCTGATTCAGGGGAACCCTTTTCTTAAGCCACCGCCTCTTACTGGCCATGTGCCATGGCCTTAGGCAGCTTTAACTCTGCTCCAGCACAAGATCTGAGCTGAGAGAAGGAGGCTTGGGGAATGTGTTGAATAAAATGGCAACATTCTGAAGGGAAGAGAAAAAGTGAACATCTTACAAGCAGAAAAAGAAAAGAAAGACTTAAATGTGAAAAAAACAAACAAAACCCAAAAAAACATTTGTCCTCTGTTAATTATTATATGAGAGGTTGGGGGGGGGGGGGGTTGGAGGGTGAGGGGAGAGGATAAGACTAAGATGGCTGCCTAGCCTGTCTTTCAACTTCTTCATCTAAGTGAAAACAAAACTCTATCATTGCACATTAAGATGGCAAAAGATAATAGGTAAATAAAGGTACCTTTTATTGTTGGGTTACCATTACCATTCTTTGATGAGGGTAGCTCATGGTTCAGAACCTTTATCCACCATCATCAAAGTAAATTATTTTTTTATAGACATGGCCTACCTCTCATTAGTGTCACCAGGGTTGGGTGGATTAGGGGAAGGAAGCTAAGTACCCAGTGTTCAGTAACACTATCCACTAAAATGAGTTGCTATTTATATAATGTTTACAACAACTTGGCTGTCACAAACCAGGCACTTGCAATTTTCAACATCATCACCATCATTGTTATTGTAGAAATATTGTACTTTGTTAGCTGTCATGGGGTTTCCTATCCTAGGCAACAAATCTATTTAAAAGCCTAATATGCAAAGTGTCTTCTCAGGAGTTTGACAGACCAGGAGTTTGAGCGCTTGCTATGATGTGTGCTGACCACCAGGGGGCGGTGCGAAACGAAGGAAGACCCTTGCCCACAGCCTGCAGCCAGGGAAGGGAGGCCCCAGCAGGCAGCTGGAAGGCCCTGATGAGCCCTGATCACCAGCCAAGCCTAGGGACCCTACCCAGGCATGAATTTCGTGCACCAGGACTCTAGTAGAACTATAAAAGTGCAGATCTATTCTTAAATCTTCCATATTTCAACACTTAGTTTTTTAGGTTTTATTACTTGTTAATTTTTTTTCCTAATTTATGTTTATTGTTCATAAAGCCAATAAATTTATTCCTTTGCCTTAGAACTGTAGTATTTTTTTTCTAGATTTATTTGATGTTTTAATTCATCAGTTTGAGGTTATTATTCTGGTATATGAATGCTTTAAGTTTACTAGTAATTACACCAAAATGTTAAAATAGAAAATGCTGGTGTTTTAGTTTTTATAATAAAATGCTTTCAAATCAAGTAGGTTTAGTATATGTGATTTTGGTAGAGAAACAGTGAACAGAACTAAGTACTGGGTTTTTACTTCCTTGTTTCAACTTATCCACCTGAAGTTAATTTATTCATTTAAAATCTAAGACACTGATTTTGGCAGATAACAACATAATATGTCAGTATAATATATTTTGTTGGTTGCCATTATAAAAAATGCTTTATTGATTTTCTAAAATATATGAAGTAAACTGCCTCCTAATTGCCAAAAACACATATAAACCATTATTAATCTGTTAGAGGAATTAAGTATAGAGTGTAAATAAGACAATATTCACAAAATTAAGTTAGATAAACATGAAAATTAAGTTTAAAACATTTTGATAAACAACATACAATCTAATTTTGCCTTTAGATACTAAATTACCAACTTTGCTCCATCAGTTGGTTATACCTAATATATTTTTTATACCTCTTATTGGTGTACATTAATCTTTGAAAACAAATGTGACAAAATATAAATGATGTCATTTAGCATCTTGCCCTAGTGAAAAAGAAAATAACATTAAAATAAAAATCAGTTCTAAAGGGAAAATTTACTGGCATGCCAGTTCTATCCAGTTTTACTATTCCTTTTCTTCCTGAAAAATGAAAGAGGTAAACTATCTAGAAGCTATGAAGAGTTTACAAAATAATTTATATGTCACTGCACTCTGTATAGTTTATACAAAGGAGAAAAATGGATTTAATCTTTTTGAATACTTGTGCAATAGATGTCTTATTCATCTGATAAGTGGTAGCTGTCAATTGATGACAAATATATGCCTTGTAATAGTGACATACCAATTACCAAGAAAAAGATAATGTCTTGTATATTTGAATGTTAAGTCCAGAAGATTATGAAGCTTTAGCTTACTTAGACTAGTACAAACACTATGTTGGATATTGAGAGAAAGGGGAGCCTCTTGCCGTTAAACGTGAGTTAATGCTTTTACCTCCCAGACATATATACTACACTCAAGTATTTTCATTGTTCAGGTGATACTGTTGTACTTTACAATAGTGAAGATGAATTTGCACTAATCCTGTCATGGTTTCTCACAGGTTGTGACAACCAACATTTTAAACAGAATTGTTAGGAAATTCGCTGGCCCCAGGAAGAGAACAAAATCAACTTATTCACTCTATTCTTGGCCAACCAACCCCCTCTGGACCATTAAACAATTTTTAAAAAGAAAAGAAAACTAGTAATTATAGTTATAATAACCTTAGTTCAGAAAGAAAATTTTGAAGCAAATCCAATGAATTACAACAAACTACTTAAATGGCTTATATAACAAAAATGAAAAATCAGAAATATAATGTCAATAGTTTAAAATATTCATACTGCAGGTGGGGAAAAACAAGATTCTTATTAAAAGTTAATGTCTCTGCATGTCAAATCCTAGCCCTTTTGTTCCTTTTTCATAACTAAAACTTCTGATAGTGTTTTCTTTCTGAATTGCAAGTTGCCATGCAATTATTATCATCACAACTTGAAAAGGTAGATTATGCTGTCAGAAATGCACAAACTACCCCATTAGTCTCAATTAGTAATTGTGGTTTTTTTTCAGTAACTGTTTCTTGATAAGTGTTTTAAAAAGCCAAAAATGCTAAATTATAAGGTTATCTAAGGGACAAAATTCATCTCTTGAAAAGCTATTAATTTATAAAAGGGCTTCTACTGAAATAATAAAAAATAACCAAAAAGCAGCTTCAGCATGAAATGAAAGAAACTAACGTCCCAGAAACAAATAAAATAATTCCTCAAGGTAGACCTTAATAACCTCATAACTTAATAGATCTCTAAGTCTATGTATCTACAAAAGTACAGGTTGCATGGACATTTTGGTGGTTTCACAAAGAAAAAATCTTATTGTAAATTATGCTTGTTTCAGTAGTGACTCCACTTCATGGTTTATTATTAGGGGACTTGATTTAAATTCTTGGCTATTTAGATTATAAATATACTGTTTTCATTTCCGGGATTTTTTTTTTCACCTAGCATTCTTTCCTTAGATTTATTAATACCAGCAATTCTCAACTAGTAGTGATCTTGCCCCAGACAATATTTGGAAATGTCTGGATACATTTTTGGTAGTGACAGCTAGTGGGATTATGTGTCATTGGCATTTAATGGAAACAGGGCAGGGATGCTGCTAAACATTCAATAATACACAGGGAACCCTCCGCCCGCCCCCGCAACAAAATTATCTGGCCTCAAAAGTCAATAGTGCTGCTTTGAGGAACTCTGATCTAAACAATGCTCAAATAAAGTCTGTAACTGGTTCATTTTTTATGTATTACCTAAGGAAAAATGCTCTAAATATTATATAGTTCTTGTTTTGATTATTTATTGATGTTTAACATCTGAAAATAATAGTCTAAAACAATAATAGCCTTCATTTAGTTCAAGAATTCAGCATTTGAGTTGGCCCAGCTAGTCAGTTCCACCTGATTTGGTCCTCTACTCATGCATTAGCCCTTGGACAGTGTCTGGTGACAAGGAAGGGCTAACTTTGAGGACTTCATCACTTGCATAGCTGGTACCAGGCCTGGAAAGACTCAATGAGCTAGAACTGTTGGCACTGCTTGGGCAACTCTTCAGTATGGATATGGTTTCTCCATCTGATATCTTCACAAAATGGCCTCATGGTAGCTTTTTTGTGTGTGTGTATTTTTTATTTGTTTGTTTGTTGTTTCTTTTTACATGGTGGCTAATGGTCTTCCAGAGCAGATGTTTCAAGAAAGACTTGAACTTATACAAGTTTTTTTTTTATCTGAAGTCACACAGTATACTTTCTTTTTTAAATAATTCCTTGTTTTTAATTACAGTAGACATTCAATATTATATTAGTTTCAGGTGTACAACCCAGTGATTAGACATTATATAACTTACCAAGTTTACTAAGTCATCCTCCCGATAAATCTAGTGCTCATCTGACACCATATGTAATTAATACAATATTATTGACTATATTCTCTATGCTTTACTTTACATCCCCATGACTATTCTGTAACTACCAATTTGCACTTCTTAATCTCTTCACCTTTTCCACCCTTCTCTCCAATTCCTCTCCCACCTGGCAACCATCAAAATGTTCTCTGTATCTGAGTCTGTTCTTTTTTCTGATTGTTAATTTTGGTTTTGCATTCAGTTGTTAAAAGATATGTACTTATTGCTGTTTTATTATTCATATTTTTAACCTTAAACCTTTTTTCCCTTCTTTTTCTTATAGAAGGCCTTTTAGCATATTGTGTAATACTAGTTGGATGGTGATGAACTCCATTAGCTATTACTTGTTGGGGAAGCTCTTTACCTGTCCTTCAATTCTAAACAATAGCTGTGCCAGGTAGAGTAATGTGGTTTAGGAGTCCTTGTTTTTCATCACTTGGAATATTTATTGCCACTCCCTTCTGGACTGCAAAGTTTCTGTTGAGAAATCAGCTGAAATCCTTTTGGGAGCTCCTTTGTAGGTAATTAACTGCTTTTCTCTTATTGTTTTTAAGATTCTCTTTAACCTTTTGCATTTTAATTATGATGTGTCTTGCATTTTAATTATGATGTTTTAAGATTCTCTTTAACCTTTTGCATTTTAATTATGGTTTCTTTGGGTTCATCTTGTTTGGGACTCTGCACTTCCTGGACTTCTATATCTATTTCTTTTACTGGATTAGGGAAGTTTTCTGTCATTATTTTTTTCAAATAAGTTTTTAATTTATTGCTCTCTCTTTCTGGCAGCTCCATGATATGCATGTTGGTATGCTTGAAGTTTTCTCAGAAGCTCCTAACAATACCCTTATTTTGTTGGATTATTTTTTCTTTCTGATGTTCTGATTTGGTATTTTCTGCTTCCTTATTTTCTGAGTCTCTGATTTGATCCTCTGCTTCATCTACTCCTCTGTTAATTCCCTGTAATGTATTCTTCATTTCTGACTGGTTCTTTTTTTATGTTTTCCAGTTTCATTTTTATTTTTCCTATCTCTTTGTTGAAGTTCCCACTAAGTTCATCAACACTTCCCTATGTTCACTGAGCATCCCTATAACCAGTATTTTAAACACAGCATCTAGTAGATTGCTTGTCTCCATTTTGTTTAGTTCCTTTTCTGGAGTTTTATTCTGTTCTTTCATTAGGGACATATTTTTTTGTAACCTCATTTTGGCAAACTCCCTGTGTTATTATCTACGTATAACAGGCCTGGTGCATGAAATTCGTGCATGGCGCGGGAGGGAGGGGGGGAAGAGTCCCTCAGCACAGCCAACACCCTCTCCCATCCAGGACCCCTCGGGGGATATCCGACTGCCGGTTTAAGCCCGATCCTAAGGATCGGGCTTAAACCGGCAGTCGGACATCCATCTTGCAATTAGGGACCATTGGCTCCTAACTGCCCACCTGCCTGCCTGCCTGATCACCCCTAACCACTCTGCCTGATGGCCTGATTGCCCCTAACCTCTCCCCTGCCAGCCTGGTTGCCCCTAACCACCTATGCCTCGGCCCCTGCCACTGTGGCTTTGTCCAGAAGGATGTCTGGAAGGATGTCCAGAAGATGTCTGGTCTAATTAGCATATTACCCTTTTATTAGTATAGATTAGGTAGAGTTGCTACATCATGCAGGCTTGCTAGAGTGGCCTTATGTAATAGGTGTTCTATAAGATCTAGTGACATAGCCTCCTGAATCATCCAAGATGGGATCTCAAAGTTTCCCCAAAATGTAGGCTGTGTACATCCTTTTGTTGTAGTTGAGCCTTGATTGCTGAAGATATTTACTCCTAGAACAATCAGCTACAACCAGTGGCAGTGACCTCTGTGGAGGATTAGCTATGCAGGGACCCCACCCCATGGAGCAGGACTTACTTCAGTGGGGCTCTGGTGCCTACTGAATCCACCCGTTGAATGTACCACTTGAGGGGGTGGTTGGGTGGTGTTTTAGTTTGGTCTGAACCTTTCTACTGGGTTTGTTGGCTCTGGGAACTTTTGAAAGGTGCAGACCAAGGTTAGTCACCACCTGTGTTTTACCCAGGTCCTCCTGACATATGGTACAAAATAATCAGCAGTTGGCTGCTACTTGTGCTGAATTTGGAGGTTCCCAGGAAGGGGCCAAGCTGTGAACCAGGGCTGGTTGTGACTAGTGCCAGGTCTGGGGGCCACTTAAGCTGAAGTTCAGGGCATAGTGAGGCCAGATACTGCTTGATTGAGAGAGTTTAGAAAAGTCTGAAGCATAAGCCAAGATAGGCCATTGTATGAAAAAGAAACAGTGGAGATAGCTTACGTGGGCCCACAAGTTGGATGGGGTGGAATGGAGACTCAGGGAATCACTAGGGAGGGGCAAAAAGTGTTAGCCAGGTTGATGGAGACTCACATATGGCACCAACCTACTGGATCTGTGCAGGGATGGCTCAGAAAAGGAAAAATGGCCTCTGTCAGCACTTCTGTCTTACATCACAAGGCCGCTAAGGAGATAGGGAAAACATTTCACTTCACCTCAAATAAGCATTTAATTATTATATAGATTTAGTCATTTAAATTTTGCTATATTGGGTTTTGGTCTTAAAATAACCACAAAGCATTTAATGACATAATACTTTTTAAAAAATGCATGGGGCCTGCCTGGGGGTCCAAACTTTATCCTCAGTTGTGCAAGTTTATCTCACTGGGAATATACAGCACACTATGCTTCAACAGCATCTTCTACTGTACATTTTTAAGTAGCACGCTATCACATTTAGTGTGGATAGAATCATTAGCCCAAATATTATGAACCTCATGTAATTCAATTAAAGAAAGAACTGTGGATGATACTTATTTCCATAGTCTTTCTAAACCACCATATATGTTAACAGTCTACATCCTAGATTAAGCAAATATCAGTCTAAATATCAAGGACAGTAAGTAGAAAAGTCTTATGGCTGGGTGAGCACTTTAGAACTTTGTGGTCACAGTTTAATAATGGTTTTCTTCTCTCACCAGTGACCTCAAGAAGCAGGGAAATGAGGATGATAGTGTTTGGAAGGCACTGTTAGCTATGCATACTAGGATACCTGCAGGGTGTGAACTGAGAGGGAAATTGAGCATCACTGCAGGTCATGTACGACTCTGCATGCATCCTCTCCAAGGATCCTAAGACAGTGAAAAACAGAGCCAGTGTCTTAGAAAAGTTCAATATCTGAAACTGAGGTGCATTCTATGAATGCCAACAAAAGATGTAAACTTATAATTCTGCTATAGGGTCTCATCATAATTATCTTATCTCCTAAAAATTAAACATGCATGTGTGTGCGCGCACGTGCGTGTGCGCGCGCACACACACACACACACACACACAGACACACACACACATTGCCAAACACATTCATCTAAATGCCTCATTTTCATCTACCTTAACAAATTTTGTGTACAGTCTAAATCTTGCTCACACAATAACATTGGGTTCAGCCTACATGCATTATTAAGGCCACCTCAGAAAATAATCTAGAAGTCCCAAATATCATATCTCACCAAGTCAATATTTTAATAGTTTTATTATGACTAAATCTCAAAATAATGCCTTTTATAAAAGCAAATATATTGGCAGATATTTTTTAAAAGATTCTGGGTCTCAAACTATGACATAGGGCCTCTATTTCTATTTATATATTAGTTTTGGTTTACTCTCTTACCTCAGAATAGCAAATAGGGACAGAAGCAGATACCTAACTTGGTTTATTCACAAATCCCTGGTCAGTGTTGCCTAGTGGCTGAGCATTGACCTATGAACGAGGATGTCATAGTGAGATTCTTTATCAGGGCACATGCCCAGATTGCTGGCTTGATCCCTATAGGGGACATGCAGGAGGCAGCCAATCCATGATTCTCTCTCATCATTAATGTTTCTCTCCCTCTCCCTTTCTCACTCTGAAATCAATTGAAACATATTTAAAAACAACACAAAACAAACAACAACAGCAAAATGTAAACCAATCTGTCTGACCAATGGTATAGGGACTCGAATTTTGTAGACCTCAGTCATATGTTTATTCCTCATTCTGGTGGTGGAGGTTATATAGGGATGGGAGATTAATATACAGTATATGGAATCAACTGGGTTATTTTAGTGGGAAAGATATGGTGTTTCTATAAAAATAACTTATGTTCATCATATTCCTATGTATATTAAAAAAAAACAGATCATTCTGCTCATTATTCCTGCTTATTGAGAATAATATGGATACATACGTGTTTTATTAAAGCTGGATTCACCTTTTAAGACCATACAACAACTTTGTACATTGACAGCCCCATTACATAATGCTTATTCAGTAATTTATATAACAACTGGCTAAAAAGTTGGTTCTTACTGCTCTTTAAATGTTGAGAATATAAAACAACAAATGTTGCCAGATTTATCACTGCTTTATAGAAATACATAATTAAGTTAAATACTATTCAAAATACTATGATATTTTTTATTTCTCTGGAGAGTTAATCAAACGAATATAACTACAGTGAAGTTCATTGGTAAATATGCAAGAAGCATTTAATTAAATTTCTAATCTCTGAAAATATTTCTGAAATTATATGTTTGAAAATTATATATGAACTAGAGGCTGGGTGCACACAATTCGTGCATGGGGGAGGGGGTGTCCCTCAGCCCAGCCTGCACCCTCTCCAATCAGAGACCCCACAAGGGATGTGGTTTGTAGGCTGGCCATGTTCCCTGGCGACCCAAGTGGAGGGCCTGGTATCTGGGATTTATTTATCTTCTATAATTGAAACTTTGCAGTCTTCAGTGGAGCCAAGCCTCCTGCTCACTTGGTGGAAGCAGCCATTTTGGGGGGATCTATTTATCTTCTATAATTGAAACTTTGTAGCCTTGAGCAGAGGCCAAAGCAGGTGAGGGCAGGCAGAAAGCTTGGCTTCCCCCATTGCCGGGGGCAACTCAAGCTTCCTGCTCTCTCCATGGCAGCAATCATCTTGGTTGGGTTAATTTGCATACTCACTGATTGGCTGGTGGGCATGCTTATGGGTGTCGCGGAGGTATGAACAATTTTCATATTGCTCTTTTATTAGATAGGATATGTCCTAGCTTGTTTAGGTAACAATTAAAAGAGGAAAGCAAAAGAGAGTCAAGGCATTGTGGGGCTTTAGTATATGAGGCTTCTGTGAAGATGTGTGAGTTTTCCCTTTATATGAACATGTATCTAGATTTGTAAGTTTGGATTTTATAAGATGCAGACAAAACTCAAATGACTAAAAATATATTTTTATAAATAATTATAATATATTTTAAAAATATAAAATATTTGCATTATGATTCAAAATGAAAACTTTGTCATTAATTATGATTCAAAAAGTTAATGGCAAATTACTAACCCAAGAGTTAATTATTCTCTTAAAATCCTCAATTCCCAATTTAAAATGCAAGATGCAACAATCTTCATGACCATTTTGACACTGCTGCTGCTCCCCAAATCATGAAAATGTATGCAGTTAAACTTAAAATTATAAAAATTCCTACTAATTATCCAAAATTAGTCTGTTCATTAATAAGTATTTCAAAAAACAAGTAATCCAATGCTTTAAATTTTTAGTATCACTTCCAGAGCTATTTTGGGGGCCTCTACTTTCGTTGGTCCAATAATTTATGAGTGCTTAAACAGTAATTTTATACATAGATTGATTCTGATATATATAATAAATCAATAATGGCCCCAGTCAGGCTGGTATGTCTCAGAGGTTGAGCATCGATCTGTGAACCAGGAGGTCCTGGTTCAATTTCTGGTCAGGGCACAACCAAGTTGTGGACTTAATCCCCAGTAGGGGTGTGTATCTCTCCTTGATGTTACTCTCTCTTCTTCTCCCTTTCTCTCTCTGAAATCAATAAAAAAATATATTAAAAAAATAATGGCGCAAACTTCCCCACTATATATGACATAATAGTCACAACTTAATTCATTCACATGACTTCAGAAATAAAATAAGATGTGCATTTTTTAAGAGTTCGTTTTTTGTGAAATGTCATTTTAATAACATTAACATAAATGTGTTAAATTACTAAAAGTTTAAAAACCAATACTAACTGACTTTAAGAGGCTATTCATTAATAAATACTAGTGACTTAAAATCAAATTTTCTAAATTTTATGACATTATACATTCTTTTATATTAGAGGCTGGGTGCATGAATTTGTGCACGGGTGAGGTTCAGCCAGCCCGCCCCAATGGAAGCCAATTGGGGTTGGGTCGGCAGGGGGAAAGGGTTTGCAGAAGGTTGGCAGGCCAGCCCCACCCCTGATTGGGATTGGGAGGTCTCATCAGGAGCAGGGCCAACCATGGGAAAGGGCTGCAGGAGGTTGGGGCAGCGGATCGGGACTGGTCAATCCATCATAACGACTGGTCGTTCTGGTCATTTCAGTCCTTTCTGTTGTTCCACCATTCTGGTCCCTGGGCTTTTATATATATAGACTAGAGGCCCAGTGCATGAAATTCATGCATGGGGGTGGGTTCCCTCAGCCCAGCCTGCACCGTCTCCAATCTGGGACCCCTCAGACATATCTCTCACAATCCTGGACCACTAGCTCCTAACCACTCACCTGCCTACTGACCTGGTGGCCCCTTACTGCCCCCCCTTCTGTCCCAGTAGCCTCCAACTGCACCCCACTGGCAGCCTGGTCATCCCTCACTGCCCCACCTGCCAGCCTGGTCACCCCTAACTGCCCCCCTGCTGGCCTGGTCACCCCTAACTGCCCCCCTGCCAGCCTGGTTGCCCCTAACTTCCCCCCCGCCAACCTGGTTGTCCCTTACTGCCTCTCCAGTTGGCCAGGTAACCCCCAACAGCCCCCCTCTACTGGCCTGGTCACCCCTAACTGCCACCGCTGCCAGCCTCGTTGCCCCCAACTGCTCCCTCCCAGCCGACCTGGTCACCCCTCACTATCCTCCCTGCCAACCTGGTCACCCCTAATTGCCTCCCCTGATGAGGTGTGGCAGTGGAAGGGAGCTCTAAGCCCTGGCTGTGGTGCGGTGGTGACAGGGCGCTCTGGGCCCCGAGTTTGAAGGCTGGCCATACCCCTGATCACAGGAGACCCAGAGTTCTGCCATGCCCAGGCTGGAGCCCAGAGCTCCCTTCTGCTGCTGCGCCCTGGCTGGGTCCCAGGGCCCAGTTGTTTGGTCATCCCTCATTCCCCCCCGCCCTGCCAGCCTGTTTATTCCATGCATCCTCCTGTTTGGTCGTCCATTTGGTCATTTAGGTCATGATGGCCCCTGCCTTTTTATATATTAGAATTATTATATATTATAAAAAATATATTAAAATTAAATAACCTACTTAAAATCTAGAAAATACCTGACTTGTCCAATTTTCTGCATTTCTTAATTAATGAAAAGCTATGTAAAAATTAATTATAACTAATTGGTTCTCCAATGATCATTTTTTAGTTTTCTGAACGTCAGGAAACTTAAACAAGTTGGATATAAATAACAATGATGTTGGTTAGACTAGATCACATAAAAGTCTTTGGAGAGACACAGAGATTAAAATCACCAACATTATCTTATTCTGTGTACCACTGTGTAATTGCCACAACTGTGTTTAAGTACTTTAGTCAAGTATTATGACTTTCCAATAAGATGGCAATGAATTTTGGTATTTCAAACATGCTGTTTTCCAAAGTTGAAACAAATCCTATGTTGCATTATGGTTGCATTTTCCCTACATGTTTATAAATGAACCCTTTGTTTTAGTTTTATGAAAAATATTTCAGAAAAACTCTGACTACTATACAAACACACTCCAAAACTCTCACAGAAGAAGGTCTAAAGATAATAGACCCTTCTCTAATAATCAACACTAAAGAATGTGGTCCTTTAGATGTTCAATCTCAAAATTTCACATAATCATGGCAAAACATTATTTATAACTTGACAAAAGACAGTTTGAAACATCTGAAATTTGAGTGAGGTCACTTGGGATATCACTAAACCTTCCTCTTAAAATTGTCAACGAAATGTATCAAATTAGATCTTTAAAGGAAGTAACATGAACACAAATTATCTTTATTTTCTATTGCAAAATTTCCCTAATTTTAGACATAAAACTATAGAGATAGGCCATCAATATCCAGGCAACAGATAAGATAGAAATAAAAAATATAAATTAATAATCTGAATAAAATTTCTTTGTAAATTTATGGTTGACAACATGATGTTACCTAGTATATTTTATACACCTGAATAGCTTTCTAGTTTCACTTTAATGAAGAAATATGTGTGTCCACACTAAGTAAAGATATTTAATTTTTTTTTTTACTAGACAAAGAGAACTACAGAATTTAGATTTATTTTTCTATAGATTCTAGCAACACAACCTTGATTAGAGGTTAGCTGTAGTAAATTATTAATTTTGATATCGATCCAAAATATGTATATCTATACTAATAAAAGAGTAATATGCTAATTAGGGCAGATGTCTTCTGGATGTCCTCCTGAACATCCTTCCGGACAAGCCTCAGCAGCTGCCTGAGGCTCAGGCAGACCGTGGATGGTGGCTGCCACTGTGAAGGCCTGAGGCTCAGGCACAGAAGGCCAGGCTGAGGCTCAGGCAAGCCACAGTGGCTGCAAGGGCTGAGGCTCAGGCAGTTGCAGCGGCCAGCAGTGGCAGCAGCAGAGGCGTGATGGGGGCATCACCTGCCCCTAATCAGCTGGTTGCCTCCCACAGAGGGAAGCCAGACCACTGCTTAGGCCTGCTCTCTCTGGGGAGCAGGCCTAAGGCATCAGTAGGACATCCCCTGAGGGCTCCTGGACTGTAAGAGGGGACAGACTGGGCTGAGAAACCCCCCAGTGCATGAATTTTCACAAGTAGATATTTTTACTTAATATATACTGGGTGTCCCCCCAAAAATGTATACACACCTTAATAGCCGATAGCTCAATTTTGAAAATAAAAACATTTTAATAAATACTGCCTTTATAATTATTCAAAGTGTGTATAATTTTGGGACACCCTATATATGAACTTATACAATTAAAATTGCCTATAATTTTATCTTCTGGAGTTAGTCATTGCTAATATGTAGATCTGCATGCTTCTCATCTTTTTTCCATGTTTTATTATACACAAAGAAACAAATATAACAGCATGTGCATATATATATATATATATATATATATAAAAGTTTTGTTCTTTTTTTATTGTTTGTGTTTAATATATAAAATAGGTAAGCAACATTAAATCTAATTTGATAGTAATTAAATAAATATAATAGATACATAAATGGAGAGACAAACACCACTTTAAGTTGGTGGTTTTAACAAATTGTGAATTATTAAAATTTAACTCTAAAAATGTAAAATTATAGTTTAAAGGGTATGTAATTCTAAATAATATAGCACAAATATTCTTTAATGACAAAACTTGAGTATGCATGAGACTGCACAGGTCTTAAAAGTATATTTTCCATTTGGAGTAAAATGCTATGGCCTACCTATAAAATCTGCAATGTGAGTTATATTTTAACCCTTTTTGATTTAAAAATATTGAAAAGTATCATTCATTACAATTACATCTTTACATTAATTTTTACATTTTCACTTATCTTGAACCTTAGACTATCTTGATAGTGTTACTAGTAAATTCAGGTCCTTCCATGTTAATAGATTAAGTGCCTAAAACAAAGTCTCAACATATTAAATTGACTGGCAGTTTCTTGATAGTATATAGTACTTACCCATTCAAGAAGGTTGTAACAGCAGCTGAGAAGCTGTCAAGGAGAAAAATGCCAGAAGGATTAATAAATCATATTTCTATAACATGATGATGAGAATTATAAGCAACTATGTGAGAATCAGGTCACTAGCATTCAGATAGCTTGGCTTCCTTAAGCCGTGGTGGTAGAGTGGTGTACATTTATCTTCTGTTATGCACTGGTAAGTAATTGGCAAGCTTGGTATATGTAAACATTACCCAACGACATTATGATTGGTATGGATTCAGAATGTGTCCTCTGATATTACCATTAGCTATTGAAGATCTTAAATGTTGCTGGAGATGATTGAAGAAGCAAAGGGAAGCCAGAAATCAAATGCTGACAATAGTAGTAAGAAAAACTGAGAGGATAATTAGGAATAAAACATGTACACTTAAGGATATAAAAATTTTAAAACAAATTAATGAAATCTGAATGTCCACATGGTTCATAGAAAAGAGTGATTTAGTACATTAAAACATAAGATAGATCATAAGGGAAGAAACTATCTAACACAAGGGCACACTGAATGTTATTTTTCAATTGTTATTGTTTTAATGTTTCTTATAAATAGAAACTAATCTTCTTAATGCATTTCCCTGATATATATGAAAGGAAATATATTGTCATTATCTGTGATCCTATATAAAAATGCAAAACACCAGAAAAAAAGAAAAGGAACACAAGAAACATAAAATAAAACAAAACCAAAACACAACTCAATTGCCAATTCCCTTGTAATCAACTGGAAATAATTTTTTTAACTTATTGTTGAAAGTATTACACATGATCCCTTCTTTTCCCCATTAATCCCTTCTGGCCCACCTCTGACCCCCATCCCAGGCCTTCACACACTATTGTCTGTATCCATGGGTTATGTACATATGCACACAAGGTCTTTGGTTAATCTCTTCTGACCCACCTACTCTCATCTTCCCTCTGAGATTCAACAGTCTGTTCCATGCTTTTATGTCTCTTGATCTATTTTATCAGCTGCTCATTAGATTCCACAAATGAGTGAGATTATGTAGTACTTGTATTTCTCTGACTGGCTTATTTTGCTTAGGATAATACTCTCCAGGTCCCCCCATGCTGTCTCAAAGGGTAAGAGATCCTTCTTTTTTACTGCTGCATAATATTCCATTGTGTAAATGTACCACATCCCACATCCTTTTTAATCCATTCTGATAAAACACTTGGGCTGTTTCCAAATCCTAGCTATTGTAAATTGTGCTGCTATGAACATAGGGGCACATACATTCTTTCTGATTGGTGTTTTGGGTTTCTTAGAATATATTCCTAGAAGTGGGATCACTGGATCAAATGACAGTTCCATATTTAATTTTTTGAGGACACTCTATACTGTTTTTCATAATGTCTGTACCACCCTGCATTCCCACCAGCAGTGTACTAGGGTTCCCTTTTCTCCACATCCTCATCAACACTTGTCATTTGTTGATGGTAGCTATTCTGACAGGTGTGAGGTGACACTTTATTGTTGTTTTAATTTGCATCTCTATGATGATCAGTGACCTTGAGAATTTTTTCATATGTCTCTTGGCCATCCAGATGTCCCCTATGAAGAAGTGTCTATTTAGGTCCTTTGCCCAATTTTTATTGATTATTCGTCTTCCTTTTAAGTTGTATGAGTTCCTTATGTATTTTGGATATTAATCCCTTATCAAATTTATCACTGGCAAATATGTTCTGCCATTCGATGGGCAACCTTTTGTTTTCTTTTTTTTAATATATTTTTATTGATTTCAGGGAGGAAGGGAGAGGTAGAAACATCAATGATGAGAAAGAATCATTGATTGGCTGCTTCCTGCTTGCCCCTACTGTGGATCTAGCCCACAATCTGGGCATGTGCCCTCACCAGGAATTGAACCATAACCTCCTGGTTCATAGGTCAACACTCAACCACTGAGTCATGCCAGCAGGCTGGGCTCCCTTTTCATTTTGTTGATGGTTTCTTTTGTTGTGCAGAAGCTGAAAATCTTTTGAGAAAGTCAAGCCATATGAAATATTACATTGGGTTTGGTGAATTAATGCTGAAACAAGGTAGTTTACTGATAAATAAATGTAATTAAAATAAAGTTAAACATAATTATAAAATCATATTTCCAAAATAAAAGCCTATGGTAAGTGAGATGTTTTTTATGCATGCTGTGGTGAAGGAGTTCTTAATTTCAGTCCATTAATACAATTATACAATTGCATGGCCTAAATTGCTAATTCTTACTCATTGACACATATTGTAAATATAGCTGAGTGAGAAAATTTAGATTTCCTCTGTAATTATAACTCCTAGAGTTAACCATTGTTAATATGTGGATCTACTTGTTTGTGTTCTTTTCCTTATTTTATTACAAAAATCAAGTCAAAGCAGAACAAAATAAAATCTCTCTTGTTAAATATACTAGGGTCCCGGTGCACAGAATTTGTGCACTCAGGATGGGTCCCTCAGCCCAGCCTGTGCCATCTCGCAGTCTAGGAGCCCTCTGGGGATATCCAACTGACAGCTTAGGCCCGCTGCCCATGGGGAGCAGGCCTAAGCCAGCAATCAGACAATTTTAGCACTGCCGTGGAGTTGAGATCCCGGCTTCTGGCTGAGCGGCGCTCCCCCTGTGGGAGCACACTGACCACAGGGATCAGCTCCTGCATTGAGTGTCTTCCCCATGGTGGTCAGTGCACATCATAGCAACCGGTCATTCCACCAATCAGTCAATTTGCATATTAGCTTTTTATTATATAGAATACTAGGGGCACAGTGCACAAAATTCGTGCATGGATAGGTTCCCTAGGCCTGGCTGGTTTCCCACTTCCCCACCTCCCCACCTTCTCCCTCCCTTGCCACCTGCATGGTTCCACCCCCTCCTCCCTTCCTCCATGCCTTCTCCTTCCCTCACTCCCTCAGTGCCCCACTGCTGCCGCTGGTCGCCCTCCATGGTCTGTGCTGCCCCCTGGTGGTCAGCACATGTCATAGTGTGTGATCAAACTCCCATTCTCCTGGTCAAACTCCCAAGGGGACACTTTGCATATTAGCCTTTTATATATTGATAAGTATATAAGGGATGAATGTTGACTCCAATCTCACTCAAGAAATGAGTACTATTAAGTTTGCTGCATATTATGCTAGTATTTTTCTGTGTACGTATCAGCACCTTTTATATTATCTTATGTATTTATATATAAATTATTTATATACATATGGCTACCTATTATAAAAACAGTATTTTCTAACTCATTTTTGTCATAACTCTCTATCTTAAGTATCTTTCAATATCAGTTCATACTCATCCAATTATTTAATGATTATATACCTGTAATAAAAAATGAGAATGATTAACTTACATGTATTTTGTTGATAATAAAATAATTCTGCACTTAACAATTAAGTTAGTTTTTATAATTAAAACAAGACTAAATAAGTTTTGCAGGAAAACAAAGCAAAATACCTTAGGAGAATTTATGTCAGGTGCAATTTTTAATGATAGATGTTATCCTCAAGAAAATAAAATTGGGTAAGTCAGAAAGCCAAGGATTTACTCAGCAGAATACAGGTCTAACAAGTTTCATTCTGAATATAGCACAGCTGAAAAGTGAGTATTAAGAGATTAATTCTAAAATAGATTTTCCTAAATTGATGCTAAGAACTTCAAAGCCATTTGCCAAAATCAAGAGTCAGAGCATTTAAAACATAGAAGCTATTCCAACATTGTTGAATTTTCATTTTAACTAATTTATTTTTGGCAAGATTTTTATTGAGATAAACAAAATCCATATTGCATTTTACAAGGACTCAACAGAATGACAAGCATTTGAAAAATAGAACCTTAATCTCATAATAAAAGTGATGACAAGATGTTATACATCACTTCCATCATCTAACACCCATAAAATCATTCCCCCAAATGGCAGTAGACTACTTGTATTAGTTTATCCTCCAGTGTTGCCTTTTTTAAGTTTGAAAATAGTCACTCTATACACACCTTAATATCTGTTGTATTATTGTTGTTCCTAATGGTACCTTTAGAACTGACATACTTTTGTTATTCAACCAAAATTTGTGAAAATAAATTACCTCAATTTTTTCAAGTGATCATGGTATAGTTTCTCTGTTAAATCTTAGGTGATTGAAAATAAACCACATTTGCCATAAATATCCTTTGAACCACAAGCACTGCAAATTGACATTACAGTGTGGATTTTTCATCTTGACAGCTTACTGTAGGAACCAAATTGCCCCAGATTTTCTTTAAAGAACAGGATAAACTGGGTCAAACATAAAGAATAAAACAAAGCACTTGCTTACTGCTCTAAAGGAATAAACTTGGGGATCAGATTTCACGTGAGATTTATTCCAACTTCTAGGTAGGGTAAAATTTTAACCCATAAAAATTAGCAGTAATGTTGTTCCTTTCAAAATGTCAGAATAAAGGAAGTTTCTTAATGAAACAACCTAACTTGGCTTATTCTAAGGATAGGAGACAGACAGCCCAGGCACAAAATTACATATAGTCACTTTAGGGCATAAAGATATTTTTAAAGTTATTTGGTTATCAGTGAATGTTTCTGCCAATAAAAATCTCAATGTTATAATTTACTAGAGGCCCAGTGCACAAGATTCCTGCACCCTCTCACAGTCCGGGAGCCCTCAGGGGATGTCTGACTGCTGGCTTAGGCCCGCTCCCCTTAAGCCGGCAGTCAGACATCCTTAGCACTGCTGCAGAGGTGGGAGAGGCTCCCACCACCACCGCTGCACTCGTCAGCCATGAGCCCAGCTTCTGGCTGAGCAGTGCTCCCCCTGTGGGAGCGCACTGGCCATCAGGGGCAGCTCCTGCATTGAGCATCTGCCCCCTGGTGGTCAGTGTACGTAATAGCAACCAGTCATTCCACAGTTCAGTGGATTTGCCTATTAGCCTTTTATTATATAGGATACTTGTTAATGTAGTACTAAGACAAAAGGGATCAAACTACAGATATCCTAACATGATTAGCCCAAGGAATAGTATCACCATGCAAATATGTAATTACAGGCATAAAAAAAGGTACAATGGGTTATGTTATTCTCCTATAAACTGTATTACAGAGTTACAGAAAGAAACAAGGACCTCCTGCTGTTACAGAATATATATATATCCCAGTAAAAGTAAATATTAGTAAAATAGTATTTTGCTTTGGGAGTAGTAATTAGGTTCTGCATGTGTCATGTTCAAAAAACATATTAGGAAGAGTTGATTAAAGAGCATATGAAAATAAATACAGGAAACGTGAGGCAGATGCTAAGTTAGGTTTGCAATAATGATACTTCTCTCCTTTTGTATAAATAATTTCACTGTATTAGTTAATATTTATTATACTGTTGTTCTATATTAGGTATTATGCTTATTTTTTTAAATATATTTTATTGATATTTCACAGAAAGGAAGAGAGAGATATAGAGAGCCAGAAACACCGATGAGAGAGAGACATCGATCAGCTGCCTCCTGCACACACCCCACTGGGGATGTGCCCTCAACCAAGGTACATGCTCCTGACCGGAGCCGAACCTGGGACCCTTCAGTCCACAGGCCGACGCTCTATCCACTGAGCCAAACCGGTTAGAGCACTATGCTTATTCTTCAGATATGTTCATTTTATTCAATCCTCCACAGCAATCCCACAAAGTAGGTTTTTCTTATTCATTTCACTCTAAAAATGAAAAACTGAGGCATGGAGAGACTTAATAATTTGCTTTCGGTCCATTAGCTCCTGTCAATCAGAAGCTAACAGAGATTATATGCCACCAGTTGCTCTACCTTTAATTTCTGGATACTCATAATTACCCATTTATATAGAATGTTTAGAGTTCTTAAATAACTTTTGTCTGTGATCTCATTTTTCCATTATACCCTTTATATTCAGTCTGTGGGATGGTTACTGTTCTGTATAATAGACACACTAAAAATATGTCTGGGATTTAGTGATTTTAGGAGTAATTAAGTCCAGATTTTATAATAAGGTCAGCTGAGTCTCCTGTTTGCAACTGCCTTCTGCCCGTTCTGGCTTTTCTGACTTCCCTAGTGGTGATGTTTGTTTGTTTGTTTTCCCAAGAACACACCCAAATTAACTTCCTGCATGTAACTGGACATCTCAGAATCTGTTCTAGGGAACTTCACCTAAAACAATATTTTCAGTATCAAACCATTCTTTTAAATGTTTTGTCAAATCTTCTTGGTCCCTTTAATGTTCCTTAGTGTTTTCTTTTTATCAGTATTTTCATTTATTTTTGCAACCTATAAAGTATATGTACTTTATATATTCAGTTTTGATATTCTGCCTCATTTTGAAGACTCTAGCTTCTGGTGCCTCATTTCTTTGGATGTTTTGGGGTTCTTATAATAAACTTACATTTCTTAACATTTTACTTTGTAGGGATTGTTTGCAACTTGGGCTGAAGATGGGTTTTTCTAGAGAAATTTGCAATTATTACTGCCAGGTAACTGGGAGCTATACCAACCTAGCACCACTGTGAATGGTGGTATTACATTGACAGTTTTCATATAAAAAGGATAAATTCAGGCTACAATCCAAAATGGGGTTAGATTTTAGCTAGAAGTATTATTTTCCCCCATTGTGCAGCACTAGGTTTCCAGATAGGAATACCTTCTTGTAAACTTAAGTGAGTGCACAGTTATATCCACTTTACACTTTCACAGAGGAGCTTGCCAATTTGGTGGATTCAGCTTTATGATGAAATTATAGTCTTTTAGCCTTTCTAACTTAAGCAACTACTGAACTTACCTCCTTGTTCTCTACTCACTGAAAATCCATAAAAAATAAAACTCAAGTTCACTGGAATTCACAATTGCTTTCAAGGTGGCAGCCAGTATCAGCATTCTGCTTATCACTTTCCATTTACCTTTTTTCCCCCCACAAAGTATTTGTTCTTTTTAGCTCTTCAATTCATTTAAATGTTAATTTATTCAGCATTTTTAGTTTTTCCCCAGTCAAAGAGATGGACAAATTACTCATGCTACCATTTGGCAGAAATCTAAGTCTCTCCTCTAATCTTCGTCATATATACTCACCTTTAACATGTGGTCCTTTTTTCTCCCCAACTCAGCTGGGATGAAGTGAAAATAGAGATATAAGGGTAGAGATGCTAAATCTTTGGTGTTTAGTCTAATGAAAACTATGTTACTGAGAAAACAAAAGTTTGAAGAATGAAAAATTAAATCACACCTCCCTCAGAATAAAAAGAATAATTACTCCCTCTGGTACAGAGAAAAGTTCAACAATGTGTTGGATAGAATCATTTAGACCCTGTTGGGACCTCAAAAGAGATTCTATGCCTTGACTCTCTACTGTTAAATTAGTGAAAAGTAAAAGGGATATTGAAAAGAACTATAGAACAGTTAGGGGGTCCCAAAATAAAGGATGAATTTTCCCTCAATCCAATCTGAAATTATATGAAGAAACAAGAGGCCCAGTGCATGAAATTCCTGCATGGGTGTGGTCCCTAAGCATGGCCGGAGATCGAAGCACGAGCATTTAGTTTGGAAGGGCAGGCCCTGGCTGACCTCTGGGCCCTGGACAGCACCTGGGCCCCTGGGCCCCTGTGTGCCCTCCTCCAGTTGAGTCACGGCACCCAAGTCCCCACGTGGAGATGCAGTGAGTGCAGCCAAACACCACGGGCCACGGCACAGCTTGGGCCTCTGGGCCGCCCAGCAGCATGCTCTCTCCTGGCCGGCTTCACAGACCTGCTCCTGTGTGAACACACAGGGAGCCCGACTGGCACCTGTGGTCCCAGTGGCTGTGGCTCAGCTCACCTGGAAGACACCGCGTGGGTGCGGAGTGGGTTCCTCACAGGTGTCTGGCATCTGAGCACGGGGGCTTCCCCAGCACAGGAGCTTTGGTGTCCCAGGGGCGGGTAGCAGGGGGAGTGAGAGCAAGCCTGACAGACACCCCACATTCTCACTGCACCTCCATCCCCATCACCCCCACATATCCCCAAATAACCAGGGAGAGGTTGCAGCCCCATGTCATAGCGAGCAGTCAAACTCCCAGTCTCCTGGTTGAACAACCACCTGAGGGGTCAACTTGCATATTAGGCTTTTAATATATAGGATATCTCTGTAGCATTCCCTAGTAACCCGAAGTAATTGGAGCCAAAAATTGAGATGTCTTTTTGCTGCTCATGTGGGAGAAGACACAGGCAGCCATAACAAGTATCCTGTGGTCCCTATGTAACTAGAGAAAGTAAAAGCATTACCTTTTGCCTCTAGAAGCAGGACAGTTGGTTGAAAGAGAGAAAGCAGGCAGATATAGGAGGGATCTGAGGTCATAATGAGAAATAATTATAACAAAGAGAAGTACAGGATGTATGTCAACAAACCAGGTGGGAATACAGAAACCTCAACAGATGCCAATGTGGTGGGTATATGGGACATGATCGTACATTGCGACAGATGTCAGTCTAGGACAAAAAAAGGCTGAATCCCAGATGCCTCACCACCTGATAGTACTATATTATTATATTTATATTATATTATATTATATTATATTATATTATAATATTATATTAACTTTTCAGAAATTAAACTAATCCAGGAAGAAAGAAAGAAGGAGAGGGAAGGGCAATTCTGATCTGAGTGAATAAAAATCTGAGTCTGAGAATACTTGGAAGCAACTGATTTTATTTAAAATTGTTAGGTTTATTTTGTTTTGTTTCTTCACTACCAAGCAGAATGGAAACTCAGTTAGAAGCTATCCCTGGTTATTAAAAATATATAAAATAAAAATAATTACATTTTGTCATCACTTGAATTTTAGAGCCTGAGAATAGTTGTCTGATCTAGTGGGAGTGGTCTTCTTGTGATATCCCGAGAAAAGGAATTTGCTGAGACTCACATGGGAAGATGGAATACTGTAGAAAACTTGTGGAATCAAACCCCTGCATTTCCAAGGTCCCATTTCCCTTTATTAGACTAAGGAAGAAGTGTATCAGTGGTTTCAATAGGGTTGGAATCAAAGCCAGTGTCAGAATGTTCCCTCCATATTGGAGCAGGGTCCAGTCCAGCATCAGGCTAGCTTAGTTTATGGCCCCTGTTGCAGTCCATCAGTCTATTGCATGTGGGCTCCACATGGCTGTGGGCCACATGGATTATGCAAAAGAATCAAGAGTCAAGAGAAAGTGAACTCCTTCGTCTACAGGATTATGTATTCTCAAAATTTTACAGGCCTACAATGGCCCTGACTACACTAGCCATTCGTGGTTCTCCAGGCTTGACTGACAGGCACTTTCCCGGTGTCACCCTGACTCGTTGTGTATGCATCAATCCTCTCTTTAGGCCAGCCCCTCCACCCAGTGATCTGCAGGGTATGGGCGGTGGTTTCCTGGGCACTGTGAAGTTGCAGCTTCCTAGTGAGACTACCCAAATGGCCATGCTTATAATGCTCCCCTTTTACTCCTTTTCTATTATTAATAACTAGCTAATTACCATGGCATATCCACACAATATATATTCCTAATCTTCTGTGAAGATAGAGAATAGATCTCTCAGGAGGAAAATTGTGGCCCTGTGTGTAAAATACTGCTGACAACTAAAGTAGGACAAGAACGTGATGACTATAGCACCAAGTTACTAACTGGGGACCCTGCAAGCAGAGCTCTGGAATGGTAATGGTGGAAATAAAAAAGGAAGGGGAGGTTTGGGGGAGCGGGTAAGAGATTAACCGAAGGACTTGTATCCATGCAAATAAGCACAACTAACAGACACAAGACACTGGGGGAGGGGGGGGATGAAGGCAAGTGCCAGGGGGTAGAGAAGGTCGGGGGGAGGTCAGTGGGGGAAAAAAGAGACATGTGTACTACCATTTGTAATACCTTAAACAATAAAATTAAATTTAAAAAACGGAAGGTGAGAAATCAAGTGGAAGGTGAGAACATCAAAGTATCAGTGCATGCAAGAACACAAACAAGCTAGGAACCCCCTGCCTCCTGAAAAACACACACTGTCTTGAAAAGGTGGTTATAAAGGAAAATAGTAAAAACAAACAAACAAACAAAAAAACATAAAAATAATAGCTATGGAATGTATGAGGTCAAAGCAAGGTTTATTTTCCTTTATTTAAGATGGTAGGTACTAGACTATGTTTGCCTGATCAAAGGGAGTATGTGCTAGAATCCAAGATGTTGAGAATGCAGCAGACGAAAGGGCTAGAAGTGTGTGGAAGCAAAAGAGCAGATGTGAAGGGATTGGACTTGGATCGGAGTAGTGTTTTTCTCATTGTAATGGAAAGGGGAGGTAGCAGGTTTTTAGATATAGTAGCAAAATGCTCAAGTAGTTATGGTCTGGTGTATTCTATCTGATAATAACTGAAGTCATGCACTGAGATTAGTAGAGAGAAAAAGGAGTAGTAGAAAAATACAAGTAAAGTGGATGATATGTGGAAATAAAATAAAGTTTTTGGGAGAAACACTGTTTCTTTAATGCATTGTGGAAAGATAACTTGAGTTTGGTGAAAATGAATGTGCAGTGCCTTCAATGTATGGTCTAATGTTTAGCTGTTGGGGAGCAGGCACAGAGAGGGGTTTGTCTATAGTTTCAATGTTGACATATGTGTATGAGCTTAAGAAGTCTAGAATATTTATTAATGAGCAAAAAAAGAGTAAAAGAGAGAGAGAACTCAAAAACATGTTCAACAGTGTGGTGATTACAGGGGCACGGGGTGGGTGGAGGTAGAAGAAGGCATAGAGGGGATAACTGATGATGGGGAAAAAAGAGTAATAGTAAACATATCATAAGCAGAAATAGAAAATGGATGTGGAAGAAGAATGTGAATGTAGAAGAAAGCTGTTTGGTAGTGAGACAATGGGGATCAATGAATTGGGCACCCTGTCACTGAAGTTACTGATGATCAAAAGAGGAAGAGGAGATCAAAATCTGAAAGTCACAACAGGAAGCAAGGGAGTCCTAATTATAAGAAACCTATGCTGTATGTTTTTTATTTGATTTCTGGCAATTGGGATTATTTTTGAACATAGAAAATTCCTCATTTTGGCAATGTCTGCCATGTAAGGAGCCAGTCACAGAAAATATCCAGATAAATACTGGATAAGTATTAGTTATGGTGTATATTGCAAAGAGGCTTCCAGATATAAACAATTAGATTATACCATCCATGAAGTCTTTTCCTACACCAAGATCTCTTCTGAATCTGAATGTTGATCCATCAACCATCCACATTTTCTTTTTCTCTCAATTTCAATCTTTGGCAAAATTAACTGTATCTTCAATGTATCCCTTGAATGTCTCCCCTACTGTCTTATTCTAATTTAAACCTCCTCTTTCCTAAAGATGGTGCTTCTTCTAGAGACTTGATAAGTCTGGGTTTCAAGTATAGGTATGTTTTTTCTGTATTTGTCATCCTATTCCAGATAATGATATTTTATTCCTCTATAAACCACATCCCTTGTTGCTGACATCTAAGATCCACCCCCTCCATTTGTTCTTTGGAGCTATTAGCTCTTGGATTTGTTCTTTGATGTCACCTCTCTTGGTTCTTTGATGATGTTAGCTCCTGGATCATTGTAACTATCTCCAGTACTACTTCCGAGGTAGTAGATTCCAAGCCCAGTTCCTAGCTTGGCCATTTTTTCCAGTCGTCATGCTTCCCACCCTAATGCTCTAACTCACTTCTATGATCATATCAAGCTTTGTTGTTACTAGTCACTGCTTCTGTCCACAAACCTCAATTTTGAATATGTCTTATTGCAGTTTTCTATCTTTTCAATTCACTCTCTCTGTTTGATCCCAACAATAGTTTGAAGCTATTGAAACCTTCCCATTTTTCCTTCTCTCTCACCCCTCAACCAATACCCACACTTCTGTTATTATCAACGTTAAATTTTATTGTTAATCCTTATAAAAATCACTCACTCGAAAAGAGGAGGTAAGATGGTGACCAGCAGGAAGGTAGGGAGGGAGAGTGTGTGAGAGAGTGAGGGAGCCATAGAGGTGTGTGTGGATGTGCATGGGTGTGTGTGTGAGTGAAATAGGGACAGTTAGACCCTGCAGTTCTTCCAGGGGGCTGCCAATCTGGGCAGTCTTAGATGGCAAAACCCCGCGGCCTCTGCAAACACTCCGGGGGGAGGACTCCCCCTGCACAGAGACCATGACATCTTGAAGAACAGAACTGCTTGAGACTAGGATCTTAGCCTCGACAGCACCCAATCTGGGCTCAGAAGCAAACCAGGACCTTACAGCCGCTCTGGTAGAAGTTCTGTCACCACAGCTGCAGACCCAGGGACACCAGGATTCCAGGCACCGGGCCGCAGATTTCTGTGAGTCACAAAGCCAATCCCCCTCCCCCGCAGCCCCCACAGCAGCGACATAGAAACTACCAGACCCTGGCCGCTAGATAGGGCTTTCTGCACACACAAAGCAGTGGCAACTCTGCCTGACTTTGAGCTTTGGTGTCAGATACAGGAAGTTTGTTTCCCGCAACTAGTCTCCGCACCCAGGCAGGGAGACTGAGTGGAATTCAAGCATAGCTGCTCATCAGAAGGGAGGTAGTCTTCTGCAACCAGATCCTGTGCCCACACAGGGCAAGGAGACAGTGCTGAACTTGACCCCAGACTTGCGAACTTAGGAAATTTGTTTCCCATGACTCATTTCCATGCCCAGGCAGGGAGACTCAGTGGAATTCAAGCCTAGCCGCTCACCCCTAGGGAGGTGGTCTTCTGCGACCAGATCCCATGCCCACTCAGGGCAGGGAGACAGCTCTGAACTTGACCCTAGACTTGCGAACTCTGGGAATTTGTTTCCTGCGACTCGTCTCCATGCCCAGGCAGGAAGGCAGTCCTGAATTTGAGCATAGGTGCACGACCTTGGAGAGATTGTCTTCTGCAACCAGATCCTATGCCCACGCAGGGACACAGCACTGAATTTGAGCCTGGGGCTGCAAACCCAGGGAGTTTGTTTCCCAAGACCAGTCCCTGTACCTTAGCAGAGAGGCTGTGGTGAATTTGAACCTGAAAGTGCCGGTCTTGGGGAGTTTGTTCCCCACGACCAGACCCTGTGCCCACACAGGAAGGCAGTGCTGAATTTGAGCCTGGTACATGGACACAGGGAGTTTGTTTTCCACAGTGCACACCCGCATGACCAGACCCCACACCCACACTAAGGGGCAGTGCCACCTGACTTTGATTCAGGGCAAACGCACACAGAAGGCTGTTTACCACAGGGCAGAAGTGGACCTCCTGCCAACACAGTGCGACTGAGTAACCCAGTGTCCCGGGCAGATCGAGGACCCTGAATCTCCACACAAGAGGCAGCATTGACCACCAGTGACTAGACTCTATTCCTCATTACGTGCACCTGAGATCCTTGATTCCCCGTACATTCACACTAAGAGCCAGTGACTCAATTATTGGTGCATGTGCACACAGGGACCTGATTCTCAGTGTGGGGTAGCACCAAGAAACAGAGACTCTGATACTTGATTCTCGGCATGGACACAAGGAGCCTCTGACTCCTGACACGCAATAGGGAACTTTGATTTTTAGCACATGCCAGTGGGTTCTCTGTTTCAACGTGATGCAGGCAGGGTCCCTGATTCTAGATGCACACACAAGGGTACACTAAGCACCTGTGACTCTGACCCAGGGCAAGTATGGTTCCCACCAACCCACAGCAACTGTATGTCTTGGTATCAGAGCTCTTCAGTGACACTTGGGGGGTGCAAAACTCCCACTGCACACAGTCCAGGCTCCTGCAACTCGACATCTGAACCTTCTGGTGATAGAATGAGGAGACAATGAAGCAATCCCCAGAGGAAAGAAAAGGAGGAATCACCAAGTAAGGAAATAAGTGAAAGGGAAGCATGCAACATGACACAAAAAGAATTCAGAGTAATGGTCACACAGTTCATATACCGGATGGACGAGAAAATCAACAACCTATGCAAAAATCAGGAAGAAATGAAAAAGGATATAGCTACAATCAAAAACACCACAGAAGGCTTCAAGAGTAGACTAGGAGAAGCAGAGGACCAAATCAGTGAGTTAGAAGATCAGGTATAGAAACAAGCCCAATCTGAACAGCAACTAGAGAAAAAAAATTAAAAAGCAGGAGGAGAGCCTAAGGGAGCTTTAGGACAATGCAAAATGAAATAACATACGTATAATAGGGCTGCCAGAAGGACAAGAAGAGCAGAAAATTTAGAAAATTTAGAAATTTTCAAATAGAAAATTTATTTGAAGAAATAAAGACAGAAAACTCCACTGATGGGGGAAGAAAAAAGTTACACAAGTACAGAGAATCCCAAGCAAGATGAATCCCAAAAGACCCACACCAAGACAAGCCATAATTACAATGGCAAATGTTATTGACAAAGAGAGAATCATAAAGGTTGCAAGAGAGAGACATGGAGTTACCTACAAAGGATCCCCCATCAGGTTTTCAAATGATTTCTCAACAGAAACATATCAAGCTAGAAGGGAATGGAAGGAGATATACAAAGTGATGCAAAGCAAGGGACTCAATCCAAGAATACTCTATCCAGCAAACCTATCAATCAAAATTGAAGGGGAAATCAGGAGCTTCACAGGCAAAAAAAAAGGCTAAGGGAGTTTATCACTACCAAACCAGCAATGCAAGAAATGCTAAAGGGAATGCTGTAAAAAGAAGAAACAAAAAGATAAGAAGGAACACAGCCTCAAAAAATAAAAATGGCTACAAACAAGTACCTTTCAATAATAACTTTAAACGTAAATGGACTAAATGTTCCAATCAAAAGACATTGAGTGGCTGAACGGATAAAAGACATGACCCATATATATGCTGTCTACAAGAGACCCACCTCAGAACAAGGGACTCACACAGACTGAAAGTGAAGTGATGGGAAAATATCTTTCAGGCAAATGGAAACGAAAAAAAGCTGGGGTAACAATACTTATATTTGACAAAATAGACCTCAAAGTGAAGGCCATCACAAGAGACAAGGAAGGCCACTTCATAATACAAAAGGGATCTATACAACAAGAGGATATAACCCTGATAAACATATATGCACCCAATGCAGGAGTACCCAAATACATAAAAAATCTACTGGAATATATCAAGAGAGAGATAGACAACAATGCATTCATAGTAGGGGACTTTAATACACCACTGACATCACTAGATAAATCCTCTAGACAAAAAATCAGCAAAGATACAGCAATCCTAAATGACTCACTAGATCAGATGGACTTAATTGACATCTTCAGAACATTTCATCCCAAAGCTGCAGAACATACGTTCTTCTCAAGTGCACATGGTACATTTTCAAAAGTAGACCACATACTGGGTCACAAGAAAAGTCTCCTCAAATTCAAAAAGACTGAAATCATATCAAGCATCTTTTCAGACCACAATGGCATAATATTAGAAATAAGCTACAATAAAAACAATCCAAAACACTCAAACACTTGGAAGCTGAATAGCATGTTATTAAATATTGATTGGGTTACCAATGAGATCAACGAAGAAATTAAAAACATTCTGGAAACTAATGATAATAAAAACACAACAATCCAAAACCTATGGGACACAATGAAAGCAGTCCTGAGAGGGAAGTTTATAGCTCTACAGGCCTACCTCAAAAAAACAAGAAAAAAAGGTAGTAAATCATCTAATGTTACAATTCAAAGAATGAGAAAGAGAGCAACAAGAAAAGCCCACAGTGAGCAGAAGGAAGGAGATACTAAAGATCAGAGCAGAAATAAATGATATAGAGACCAAAATAACAATACAAAAGATCAATGAAACCAAGAGCTGGTTCTTTGAAAGGATAAACAAGATTGATGAACCTCTAGCAAGGCTCACCAAAAAGCAAAGAGAGAGGACTCAAATAAACAAAATCAGAAATGATAGAGGCAAAATAACAACAGACCCCACAGAAATACAAAGGACTGTTAAAAAATATTATGAGCAACTCTATTCCAAGAAACTAGACAACCTGGAGGAAATGGACATATTTCTAGAAAAATACAACCTTCCAGAACTCAATCAGGAATATTCTAAAAATCTCAATAGGCCAATAACTATGGAAGAAATTGAAGCAGTCATCAAAAAGCTTCCAGCAAACAAAAGCCCAGGCCCAGACGGCTTCACAGGAGTGTTATACCAAACATTCAAGGAAGAACTAAAACCTATCCTCCCCAGACTATTCCAAAAAATTCAAGAGGAAGGAACACTTCCAAACTCGTTCTATGAAGCCAGCATCACCCTAATACCAAAACCAGATAAAGACAACACAATGAAAGAGAATTACAGGCCAATATCCCTCATGAACATAGATGCCAAAATCCTCAACAAAATCCTAGCAAATCGGATCCAGCAGTACATCAGAAAGATCATACACCATGACCAAGCAGGATTTATACCATGGATGCAAGGATGGTACAATATCCTCAAATCAATAAACGTGATACATCACATAAACAAATTGAGGGGGGAAATCACATAGTCATATCAATTGATGTAGAAAAAGCATTTGACAAAATCCAACACCCTTTCTTGATAAAAACTCTCAGCAAAGTGGGAATAGAAGGATCATACCTCAACATCATAAACACCATATATGATAAACCCACAGCCAGCACACTCAATGGACAAAAACTAAAACCATTTCCCCTAAGAACAGGAACAAGACAGGGATGCCCTCTCTTACCACTCCTGTTTGACATAGTACTGGAAGTACTAGCCATTGCTATCAGACAAGAAGAAGGAATAAACGGCATCCAAATTGGAAAAGAAGAAGTAAAACTGTCCTTATTTGCAGATGACATGTTACTATACAAAGAAAACCTAAAGACTCCATCAAAAAATTATTAGACTTAATAAATGAATTTGGCAAGGTAGCAGGATACAAAATTAACACCAAGAAATCTATGGTATTTCTATATACCAACAGTGAACTTACAGAAAGAGAGAATAAAAAAGCAATCCCATTTACCATCATACCAAAAAAATTAAGATACCTAGGAATAAACTTAACTAAACAGGTAAAAGACCTATATGCAAAAAACTACAGGAAACTGAAAAAAGAGATAGAGGACGATATAAACAGATGAAAGAACATACTGTGTTCATGGATTGGTAGAATCAACATCATCAAAATGTCCATTCTACCCAAAGCAATCTATAGATTCAATGCAATCCCCATTAAAATACCAACAGCATATTTCACAGACCTAGAATGAACTTTCCAAAAATTCATCTGGAATAAAACAAGACCCAGAATAGCTGCAGCAATCCTGAGAAAAAAGAACAAAGTAGGTGGGATCTCAATACCAGATATCAAGCTGTATTACAAAGCCACTATTCTCAAAACAGCCTGGTACTGGCACAAGAACAGACATATAGATCAATGGAATCGAATAGAGAACCCAGAAATCGACCCAAACCACTATGCCCAATTAATATTCGACAAAGGTGGCATGAACATAAAATGGAGTCAAGACAGTCTTTTTAATAAATGGTGTTAGGAAAATTGGACAGATACAAGCAAAAAAATGAACCTAGACCACCAACTTACATCACACACAAAAATAAACTCAAAATGGGTAAAGGACTTAAACATAAGATGGAAAACCATGAAAATACTAGAGGAATCCACAGGCAGCAAAATCTCAGATATATGCCAAAGGAACTTCTTCAGTGATACTGTTCTTGGGGCAATGGAAACTAAAGAGAAAATAAACAAATGGGACTACATAGAAATAAAAAGCTTTTGCACAGCAAAAGAAATCATCAACAAAACAACAAGGAAGACCACTACATGGGAGAACATATTTGCCAATGTTATCACTGATAAGTATTTAATCTCCAACATTTAGAGGGAACTCATACAACTCAACAAAAGGAAGATAAACAATCCAATCAAGAAATGGGCAATGGACCTAAATAGAAACTTTCTGAAAGAAGACAGAAGGGAGGCTAAGAGACATATGAAAATATACTCAAAGTCACTAATTATCCGAGAGATGCAAATCAAAACAACAATGTGGTACCATCTCACAGCTGTGAGAATGGCTATCATCAACAAATCAATAAATGACAAATGTTGGCTAGGATGCGGAGAAAAAGGAACCCTCGTACACTGATGGTAGGAATGCAGATTGGTGCAGCCACTGTGGAGAAGAGTATGGAGTTTCCTCAAAAAACTAAAAATGGAACTCCCATTTGACCCAGTAATACCAATTCTAGGAATATATCCCAAGAAGCTAGAAACATCAATCAGAAAGGATATATGCACCCCTATGCTCATAGCAGCACAATTCACCATAGCTAAGATCTGGAAACAACCTAAGTGCCCATCAGCAGATGAGTGCATTAAAAAAACTGTGGTACATCTACACAATGGAATTCTACGCTGCACTAAAAGAGAAGGAATTCCTACCATTTGCAACAAAATGGATGGAACTGGAGAGCATTATGCTAAGTGAAATAAGCCAGTCAGAGAAAGATAAGTATCACATGATCTCACTTATTTGTGGAATATAATGAACAACATAAACTGCTGAACAAAAACAGTTCCAGAGACAGATACATTGATCAGACCATCAAACCTCAGAGGGAAGGTAGGAGAGGGTGGGGGTAAGGGGGAGAGATCAACCAAAGGACTTGTATGCATGCATATGGGCCTAACCAATGGACACAGACAAAGGGGCATGAGGGCATGAGTGGGGGGGGGTTGGGGGGTTAATGGGGGAGAAGGACACCTATGTAACACCTTAATTAATAAAGAAATTTTTAAAAATAAAAAATAAAATCACTCGCTCAACTCCTTTCCTTCTCGTCATATTTGTTTCCTCTCTTAGCTAAAAGGCAGCATGGTTAAATTTAACTTTCCATCTATTGCACACCTGCAACTGTACCCCTGTAGCAGCCGGGAGGAAACTCCAAACCATCTGTACTGCCCTAACTTAAAATTCATGAGCACTAACACACTATCTTCCTAGTTCACTTTTTACTGTACAATAGGACTATTTTAATGCTATGTTCTTTTACCTCAAAATTCTTCTCTTCTTTCACCCTCATCTTGTAACCATTCTTCCTATTTTAGTAAAAAGTATAAAGTAATAAAAAGATAAATTTCTTCTACCATCTGCCCCTTTCCTTCTATCGTACTGCATTTGTGCTTAACTATTCTAATTTCTATTTTGTTACCAAAATAGACTGCACTTTAAGTAAATACAGTCTTTCCACTGTGCACTGGATTCCACCTCCTTTTCTTTCTCAAGGACATTACTCCAGCAATTTGCTCTTCTTTTTCTTTAATTATCAAATATTTCTCATTAACTGGATCATACCCCATTAACATCAAAATAACATACAGTTATGTTGCTTATCTCATAAACATAAATTATCTTGACCCACTTCCCTTTTCAGCTATCACCAGATTTTTCTTCTAACTATAAAGTAAAACTTCTGGAAATAGCTACCTAGGCTTCATTCTTGGAATATTTTTCTTCACATTTTCTCTCAAGCACACAGTCAGCAAATTTTTAACACAACTTCACCAAAACTGATGATTTTGTTGTCACTATTAATATCTATATTCCAAAGTCCTACTGTTAATTCTCAGTCTTCACCCTTTTCTGACCTATCAGAAGCAATTGACACTATTGATAATTCTCTATAAGTTACAATATTTTCTTCAATTGGTCTCTTTCCTAATAACACACAGGCCTGGTTTTCTTTATAGTTTGCTACTTATTATTCCTCAACCTACTTTTTAAAAATATATATCTAAGAAGCAGCTAAGTAGTAAGGTGCCCTAAAATTTGGTCTTTGAATCGTATCTCTATATTGATTCCTCTAAGTAATTTCACCCAGTTTCAAAGACCTAAATACTCTATCAATTTTGATAGCTTTTAAAGTTATATATCCACCTTATAATTCATTCTAAATTTCAGATTTATTTATTCAACTGCTCAACCTCGGCAAATAAACTTTAATATTTTAAACACTAAGCCCTTAAATCTTCTCTTAAATCTGCCCCTCCTCTATATTCACCAACATAAGCAAATACTTCCACTTGCCTACTTAAAAACACCACACACACACACACACACACACACACACACCAATGTTTTTCTCAACAATCATCAGCAATCTTATCACACTTCTTCCAAAATATGAATTAAGTTAGTTATTGGGCATAACTTATTGCTTTTTACAAAAGGAAAAATTGTCTACATAAATTTTATGCTAGCAACTCTTCAGGAGCTAATGGGAGATCTGGCCACACTGTTTTATTTTAAGCTTTCTACTATCTTTTTCTCTTTCTTTCCTCTTCCCTCACTTGCCATTCATTGAGAAGGACCTGCCACCCAGTCTTGTAAATGTATCTGAGAGATACGAGCCGAGCCATTGTCTCCAGTGAAACCGAAATGGTATACCCGTAATTGTGGGGAAACTGTAAACTCCAGTTACAGCCTTGCCACAGCTTTCCGTGTGTGTATATATAATACTTTGTCCTCCATATGTGAAAGATCCAGTCTTGGAATTCTCTGGTGTAAATAAATATTTGGGTTCTATCTAACATCTATGTATCTATCTAAGTATCTATCTATTTATCTATCTATCTATCATCTATCTATTTATATCATCTATCTATCTATCTATCTATCTATCTATCTATCTATCATCTATCTATCATCTATCTATCTATCATCTATCACCTAATCTACAGCAATTTTTGCTTTTGCCCTAGTCCAAACTATCACCATCTCTTGCTTAGAATTTGGAAATACATTTTACCTATTTTCCAGCTTCTTCCTTTCTCTTAATTGTACCTTTTAGTCTATTTTAAATGAGAAGCCTGAATGATCTGGGGAAAACTTAGGTAAGATAACAACACTCCTTTACTGAAAAGCCTTCAACTGGTCATCATTTTCCTTCTCAAAGTGAATGTTAGAATCTTCAGTTTGATCTGTAAAACCATTTATGACCCTTAATATCTTTGCCCTTATCGTTCCCTTTGCCTGGAATGCTCTTCCCACACACTTCTGCATTTCCTTCAGAACTTTATTTTAAAATAGATTTTCAGTGAAACGTTCTACCCTATCCTAACCAGAATTTTTATCACACCCCCTTCATATAATATACCCCTTCCCTGCCTTTATTTCTTCCTTAGCACTTACCACTCTTTAATATAAGGCATGTTTTATATGTTATTGTCTTCATGAAGACAGTGATTTTTGCCTGTTTTGTTCATTAACCAATATACTTAGAAAATGCTCAATAAATATTTGTGGAATAAATAAATTAATAATGCCACTTGTTTCATTTTATAATCAATTTTTAGTATAAAATTTAGTTTGCATTAATCAAATTCTCACAAGAAATGTGTTGTGCATTTTCCAGTATTGTTACTGACTTAAGGGAGATACCTAATAGCTAGAAATAATTTAATAAATGTGACTTATCATCAGGGTAGTCACTATGATTTATAGATATTCATCTTTCATTTATTATTTTATTACTCTCCTCAAGATGAATAAGAATAATTTTTAACTTAGCTATGCTCTCTGTGGAGAAATAAAATAAAGCCTGTGTTATTATTGAAAACAAAATATTTTGGAAAACAAACCAACAAAAAACCCTATAAATGGTATAAACTTAAGTACAAAGCAAACACTTGTAAGGTGTACTCTTTTGCAGACTATGGCAGTAAAACTACAAATAAATATCTTATCTCTGGTTAAAGAGTAAATTTCCAAGTTCAAATATATATTCTTATTCCACTTGCAATTAAAAATCATATTTTCAAATATGAAAATTTTAAACAGTTATGCTTTTAACCTATAAAGTTTATATTCTTAATTCTGCTATGATAATTATATATTTTTAAAATTCACAATGTATTTATAATGTAATATTCCTTTTGGACTATCCAGAGTAAAATACTTTTCTAAGGAAACCAGGAAGCACCATTTTTATCCCTAAATCCAAAATATTTCTCAGTCACAAAATTATTTTTGAAATTACAAAGGTATTTGAAGCAAAATGTTTATTGTTTTTTGGTAAGATACCTTTATTATTTTAATTCCTTTCAATTCTTTCAGAAAATTTTGAATACTATGTTCTTTTATGAGGACATTAGGTTTAATTATATTTCAGATTATTATAAGAACATGTGGAAATTTTAATCTTTTTTTTTTCCTTTGAGAAAATAAATACTACTTTCCTGGTACTCAAAAGCTATAAAGTAATCATAACTATGAGTATAAGATTCATTATGTATTTTAGTGTTTTCTTTTATTTCTATGGTAGATTTTTTACAATAGAAATAATTTTCTATTTCTTCTAATTTTTCAGCTTTACAGAGGTATACTTAAAATAAAATTATAATATAATTAAAATGTACAATGTGGTGATTTGATATGCAAATACATTATGAGATGGCTCTTAAAAGTTAATTAACACATCCATTATCTAACATATTTACTTTGTGTGTGAGAGCTGAGATAGAGAGAATACTTAATATCTACTCTCAGCGAATTTCACATATGTAATACAAAATAATTAACTATGGTCACTGTGTTATGCCCTGTGATCTAGCTATGTCATTTCTATTTTTATATTCAAACTAGAGGCCTGGTGCACAAAATTCGTGCATGAGGGGATGTGTGTCCCTCAGCCCAGCCTGCACCCTCTCCATTCTGGGACACCCGTTGAGGGATGTCAGACTGCCTGTTTAGGCCCAATCCCAGTAGGATGGGGCCTTAATGGGCAGTCGGATATCCATCTCACAATCCAGGACTGCTGGCTCCCAACTGCTCGCCTGCCTGCCTTCCTGATTGCCCCAAACCACTTCTGCCTGCCAGCCTGATAACCCCCTAACTGCTCCCCTGCCAGCCTGATTGATGCCTAACTGCTCCCCTGCCAATGCAATTGCCCCTAACTACCCTCCCCTGGCAGCCTGGTCGCCTCCAACTGCCCTCCCCTGCTGGCCATCTTGTGGCAGCCATCTTGTGTCCACATGGGGCAGCCATCTTGTGTGTGGAGTGACAGTCAATTTGCATATTAATCTTTCATTAGATATTATAAAACCAAAACACTATCTTGGAAAGATAACTGCATTTCCATGTGCATTGCAGTATTATTCATGATAGCCAAATCTGGTGACAACCTAAGTGTTAGTTGATGAGTGAATAAAGTGGTATTGATGAGATAAAGAAAAGTGGTCTTTATGGGATAATTAATTATAATAGTATTAATATCAGTTGTCCCATCAATTGATGGGATAAAGAAAAGTATTTATATACAATGGAATATTACTTAGCTTCAATCAAGAAGTAAATCCTGTGCCTGGCAGAGAGACTCAGTGGTTGAGTGTCAGCCTATGAACTAGGAGGTCACCATTCCCCAGTTTTAGGCTCCATCCCTAGTAGGGGGAGTGCAGGAGGCAGCTGATCAATGATTCTCTCTCATGATTGATGTTTCTATCTCTCTCTCCATCTCCCTCTTCTTTGAAATCAATTAAAATATATATTTTTTTAAAAGAAGGAAATCTGCTATTTCTAACAACATGGATAAACCTGGAGCGAATTGTACTAAGTGAAATAAACCAGACAGAGAAAGAAAAACATTGCATATTATCACATATGTGGAATTTTAAAAAGTTCAACTTATAAAAACAGACAGTAGAATGGTGTTTGCCAGGAGCTGGAGAGCGAGGAAATGGGAGAGATAGGTAAAAGGGTACATGCTTTCACCTGAAAACTTTAAAATCTAATTGAAGAAAGGGTTTCTGTAAAAATGACTATATAACCCTGAAAAATTTAAGTAGAAAGACCAAATATAAGTTTGTTTGTTTTTTTTCTAAAAACTCACTTAAAGATAATTTCCCCATTGCCTTTTAGAAAGAGTGGACGGGAGAGAAGGAGAAAGACAGAGAGAGAGAGAGAGGGAGAGAGAGAGAGGGAGAGAGAGAGAGAGACATCAATGTAAGAGAGATACATAGATAGGTTGCCTTCCACATGAGCCCCGGCCAGGCTGGGGATCGAACATGCAACCCAGGTATGTGCACTTGACTAGGAATCAAACCCGAGATCCTTTGGTGCATGGTCCTCTGCTCTAACCACTGAGAAACATGGAGCAAAGATAAGCTTTTATTAACCAGGAAGTAACTAGATGATGCATTTATTATAATGGTATTAAATTGAAACAAAAGAAAAATATAAAAAAAACTTTTACATTTTGAAATTTTAATTCCTTCCACCTAATTTCCTAGTTTATGTGGTTAAAGTATATTTACAGAGTATATTTGTCTGTACAATGGAATGTCCATACATGTTTTATTAAAATTTCTAAATTTGGCTTCTCAGCTTTCAGGAGTTTTCAGAAAATTCTTAAAGTTTTGATGGCCTTCAAGAGAGCAATTTCCCTTGAAAAGAAATATCAATCTGGTTTTATTCTTAACTACATTAATTCAAAGCAAGTAATTTTGACAAATAATGCTTGGAATTTGTAATTTGGATTCACAACATACTTGAGCACAGATTATGGTTTCCAAAATCAAATATGTGGTATTTGTTTCATAATATATTTAACATTTTACTTTATTGTAGGTTATCCTCAATTACCATACACACAAATATAATGAAAATGTTGTATGACCTTATTTTGTTTTTTGAAGCTTTAAATCATATTCCTTTTGTATGAAAAAAAAACACATTTAATTCAATAATTTGCTCACTTTTTGTACAAAAGTAACATAAGAAAACAAATATTAAATATTTTTTTAAATTCTCCTGCAGTGAATTTCCCAAGAATGTAACTGTCAAATTTCTATCTTGTTCTTAAACGATGCCTCAGAAACATTAACACCTAGCAAACCAATGTGTCCTACTTGGTTCCATTTAAAGATCCAAAGAGTAAGCAATGCTTGAACATTGTGTTATATCATTGGCAAAGGGAAATTTTAAATTTACTTTTAACTCAGAATACATAATGATTACCCAGGCACAGTACCTGAACCCATGCAAAGAAAGTATCCTTGAAGATTTCAGAAACTTAATTCTCACAATAAGGGCTTTTCTTGTGCACAATGCTTCATCTTGCTTTTATTCCTACATAAGTGTTTGGGATCCTCATGTCATTTTAGTGTTCTTCTACCTCTGTGATTCACTTTTCAGTAGAATGTCCCTTTTGATTACTAACTATAATAGGAAATTAATCATGAACAATAAGATATGACTTAATTTTTATAGTTTTTCAAACACATATTTAAAAGCTAACCAGTATAAGGTTTTCCCAAAAGTTTGCTTATATTCCATTTATAAAAAAATTATCTTTAAATACTTGAATATCTTTTTTGTAAGTTTTATCTATTTATTTAGACATTGATAACTAATGAAGTACAATTAATCTATGATTCTCAGTCATTTCATGTACTTACTTGAATTTACTCTTATCTGTGTTGTGTACTTGGGTCTCCTTTTACACTTAAGATTACTAAGGATTCACATACCTCAAACTGTACACTTGTTTGTATAAATTTTCTAAATTGTAAAACCATAATAAATACTGGTTGATTCAATAAACTAACTAAGATCACATGTCTTTTTGCAAGCACTATATAGCAGGTTGCATTAATTGCCAATACATTCTTCCTTTCCTCTGAGTGTCTAACAAATTTCAATATTTGTTGAGTATACTTCCATAAGTAATTCATGTTAGACATGCCCATGTGACTTGATTTAACCAATGGCAAAGTGACAGAGTGCCATTTCTGAGTTGACTCTCCAGAGAGACATCATATGCTTTGCTCTATCTGGCTCCTTGAATGCCATGCCACAAGGAATGTTTTCTTTAGCCGGAGTACCAGAATGAAAACACATGGACCAAAATCAGATGTTCTAGTTTAGTTCAGAGTACCCTGGTTGAGATTAGCTGGCCTGTAGATAACAATAAAATAATTGTTGTTCTACGCTATGGAGGTTTGTGCTCAGGAGGTGTTGTTTGTTATGCAGTATTATTCTAGCAAAAAATTAATACTCTCCAGCACAGAGAGGCTTTAGTACAACTGTAAATACGGAGAGATAGACACCACTTTAGAAGGTTATTTATGGTAAAAACAGCATTTCTTAAGTCTTCCATCTTGACTCACTAGAAGCCACAGGTGATAAGTTATTCCAAAAATCATGACTGTAAAACATTAAAAAATATTTTAAGATTATCTGACTGAAAGATAAAAATGTGTATATATTTGAAATTTATTTGTGTCATTCTTAGATCACTCACTAGATTCCATTCAGATGCCATGAGTACTATAAAGTTAATACCAGCAATTCTTCACCAAGTAACAGGAAAATAGCCATACTGTGTAACTTTTTAAATTTTAATATTAGAGATGTGTTATATACAAAGAAAAGCTATGACTCTGTTGCCTAAAATAGTACATATTTCAATGATTTAACAATTTGTGGTGTGTATGCAGTCTATGTTTAAAGAGTTGATATGTCTCCGGGGAAGATGAGCTTTCCCTTGAAGAGATTATCTTACTTTTGAATGATTGGGAAGCACTGGCACAACATTAGACAGTCTAGCTTTAACATAGTTTTCAGGCTATGATTGATTTCTGGGTCCCTTAAGTTCCTGCTTTTTAATTAGTTCTATCATGTAAAATAAGATTCACAAGGATGGAGGCACAGATAAAATAACCAACATGTTTCTTTAATTTTAATTTTAAAGATGGTTTAATGAAGCCCAGATATTTGCAAGTTTATAAAATTCATTAGATCTCCAAATCAAATATCCATTCTAGATCCTTATTTATACTTTCCTCCCTGTAGGACTACTTGTCAGAAATTTGACAGGCTTAAGATTGAATTCACCTCTATTTTCCCAAGCTAAGTGCAGTCTTCTTCCTTTACTCTATTAAGGATCTGTTTGGTATTAAGTAGTATGAATGTCAGCATCAACAAGGATCACAAAAAATTAATAATCTAGGAGACTTTAATGCAGGTACAGTTAATATATATGAAAATATATATGAGAGCAGGTTCAAAGGAATCCAAGAAGGTCTGCTGAAGCACACTATTTTAATTAAAAAAAAACCATGGTGTTATCAACATCACATGGCTTAAAGAGGAAGGGGGAGGAAAATATATGAAACATATAGAGCTGAAGCTGGTCTATAGCTACAACAATAAGAGAGTACTGCTCAACAGAAATTGTGGACTTTGGAAGAGAAATTCAGAAAGAGACAATCCATAACTAGGCAGGAGGCAACCACAGAACTAAATACATCAACTTCACACTGTACCATAGCTAAGATTTGGAAGCAGCCTAAGTGCCCATCAGCAGATGAGTGCATTAAAAAACTGTGGTACATCTACACAATGGAATACTACGCTGCTGTAAAAAAGTAGGAATTCTTACCATTTGCAACAGCATGGATGGAACTGGAGAGCATTATGCTAAGTGAAATAAGCCAGTCAGAGAAAGATAAATTCACATGATCTCACTCATTTGTGGAATATAATGAACAACATAAACTGATGAACAAAAACAGATCCAGAGACAGAGAAGCATTGATCAGACCGTCAAACCTCAGAGGGAAGGTAGGGGAGGGTGGGGGTAAGGAGGAGAGATCAACCAAAGGACTTGTATGTGTGAGTATAAGCCTAACCAATGGACACAGACACCAGGGGGGTGGGGAGGCAATGGGGGGATAAGGACACACATATAAACCTTAATCAATAAAGAAAAAAATAAAAATAAATAAACACATCAACCTCACTCACTCTTCCTACCATATCCTTGTTTTCCTGATAGCTTCCATTAACCAGATCTAGCAGGAAACTAGAGGAAATAAGATATCTATTGATAAAGTTAGTAAAAGTTGGACTTCTGGTGCCAGAATGGGGTGTGGAGGATGAAAATAAACCTGAAGGGATAAGCAGAGTGTATCTAACACACATATTCAGTGTTTAAAGACAGAAACAAGAGAATCTTTCTAAATCTCTCCTCTATCCCTTCCTGATTAAAAGGACATTTTGGTTCATCTAAAATCCAAATTAAATTCTGCTTTTCTATGGAATACTACAATGGACCAAAGCAACAACTGATGGTGAATAACCCACTAATTCTCAGTATTTCTTAAAAATTAGGTGAAAAATAAAATGTGATTTATATATTTCATTTATTTTTTACTATCTTGTTTAATTTTTATTGATTTCAGAAAGGAAGGGAGAGGGAGAGAGAGATAGAAGCATCAATGATGAGAGAGAATCATTGATCTGCTGCCTCCTGCATGCCCCCTACTAGGGATCGAACCCGCAACCTGGGCATGTGCCCTTGACTGGATTGGAACCTGGGGCCCTTTAGTCTGCAAGCTGATTCTCTATCCACTGAGCCAAATCAGCTAGGGCTACTTTTACTATTTTGAATAGTTTTATTATTCAACCCAGGGCAACCTGCGCATAACAAAAACAGAGTTATTAATCTGTAAGTATAGATGAGGGTGTGCTTTTACATGAATCTCATTTTACACATGAGATTCTATGTGTAAAACGCCCCTCCACATGTGACACTAAGAACATAGTAGCCTTGCCAGGACACCACATTGAAGCCTTTCCATGGGAGTATGCACAATTTTATGACAGTGACTAGAATTCAATAAAAAATGGAAGTTAATCAGCTTCAAGTGTGTATAAGATTTGAGGAAGGGGGTAAAGTTATTCAGAAGAAGCGTGATACCAACCCATTCTGCTTGCATCAGCCTGCACTTTCCTTAACAACTCCTGGGCAGTGAAGAGAATGTATTTGCAGGTAATTACTGAGCTGGAGAAATAGTAAGGCTGTTCACCCAACCTTCTCTTCCCTAGAGGGCAGTTAGAGCCACACCCTATGGGGCAGAGAGGAAAGGGTGTACCACCTGTGTTACACCTGTGTAAAATAAAAATGTTTTAAAGAGGCTGTTCACCACCTACTGAAGACATCCCATCTTTTAAAATGGCCCAGAAAGCTTAGAGTAACTAAATTATAGGAAGGCATACATATTCTGATTCAAAAGGTAATGTAAATGAAGCAGTTTGTATCTGGAGTATTAAAAAAATTTTTCTAGTTCTGTGTAATTATTTTGAAGAAATAGAGATATTTGGTAAAAATAAAGTACCAACTACAGAAGATATTCATGTGCTTCTATAAATGTAATTTATGCTTTGCATTTGTACATTTGATTTTGGAGTCCAAAATATACAATATGATCGGTATGAATTTTTACAGTGTGGATGAGTTTCAAAGGAAGTATGAACAACAAAATGCTACAATTATCCTTGTAAATATGGAGAAAAACATGTGAATTCCAAAGTATCTGCCTATATGCTCAATTTAAGAATGGCCTTTTTTTTTCTATCCAGTGCTTAATGAATGTTTGCAATACATTTTTTTTTCAAATAATGATGAATAAATGGGTGGATGTCCACATGCATGGATGAATTAATGAATAAATTATTAATAAATCTGGCTTCATGAAAGTTCCTTCTTTTTCATAAAATCACTAAAATATAAACTGTCTCTGGTAATGTGTCTGAATCAAGATAAGCCAAGACTGAATACCCCCAGGTAAATCAATCAGAATATCTTTCAGTTGCAGAAACAGACATCTAACTTCAGAAATTTAAACTCAACAAAGATGTGAAGTATCTTTTACTTCTTTTTAATGAGGCAGAATTGTAGAATTACTCTGTCTATTCCTGGGCAAGAGAGCATACTGTTCTTCGGAGTGGCTTTCCTGCTAATCTCCTGTACATACTATTACTGGGGGTTTTCCAGCTCACTTCACTCTGCTCAATGGAGGTCAACAGCCACACTTTCTAGTGGGAAGGGTCAATGCAGCAAAATTATCCCAGAGCTAGCCAAATTTCTCCTGCTCTCTTATCTTGCCTGTGCACTGGTAGTGTCAGTTTCTACTAACGTGCCCTCTAACTCACATTCCACAAAGCAACCAGATGAACCTTTTTGAAGCACTACCTTACCATGTCTACCTTTTGCTTCAAAACCTTTAGTGGCCTAGAACAGTGGCTCAGGAGAGACCCAGTGTCTCAGTATATTCCACAAGGCTGTCAATAATCTGTTATCTGTGTCTCTTGGGAAACTACAATTATATGAGGATGAGAAAATTGCCCATTGTACCAGATGGCCCTGAAACGAAATCTTATCTCATACCCACTACATCTTGGTAATATTGCTCCTCATTTGAAATACAAAAACTTCTGCAGAGATCTTCAAATGTCCATGGGAAAGTTGGAGATCTCTTTTCTCACTGAAATACTTCAATCAGAGTGAATTGGTCACAGTTCACTTAGTAAGCAATATTTTGTCTCAGATATGTCCACATGTTCTTCACTTTTCAAAGAAAGTCCTTCATCTCCATAGATCTCAATAATTACAGGGCCAACAAATATCACTTTAGATATTTTTTTCTGTGCCCCCTTCAAAATATGAAATACTTCTCCTTCCTAGATTCTATCAAGACACCTTATACTTAAAAAAAAAAAATTACATAGCCTAATTACTTGTCTTACTTGCTGTATTCAAATCTAAGGTAGAAAGTAAAAAATATTGATCTATTTAGAATGGTGCTGTCTGCTCCCAATCTATGATGTATTTACCAGGTATTGGCATATGCCAGGTACTTAATGAGGGTGACACTAACCTTAAAACTAGATGACCTGATTTTGAATCTGTATTTCATTATCACTGTGGGATCATGGTCAAAAGGCTATACATTCACCGTATCCACTCTTTAACCTGCAAGACTTCAGTAAGGATTAAGTGAGATAATGTCATAAAATGACTTTAAATACTGATTTACATCTATAATCATTTTAAATTCCAACTGTAATTTTCTAAATGTTAGTAGAAATGTTATTGAGCCATAAGGTTCATTTTTCTAATTGGATTAAAAAGTTTCTGGACTATAGAGTTTGTTAGAGAATTTAAATGGCTGTCCAACTAGGCATATAGTATATTAAAAATAAATAGTCAGTTAAACTATTTAATCAGCCTATATTTGTGTTCAGGTTAATTCACATCAAAGTAGCTACTATGATGTACCAATTTCACCATGATTTCACAGGTACCAAATTCACCATTATTTCTCCTTAAAGAGCATGTTTTCCAAGTCCTCTAAAATTTTTGTTTTAAAATTGGGCAAAATATGCTAAACTAGAAGAAATGCAACAGCTATCCTATATAATAAAAGCCTAATATGCAAATAGACTGAACGGCAGGACAATTGAACAACCAAACAACCGGTCGCTATGACGTGTACTGACCATCAGGGGGTGTGTGCAGAACATGATGGGTGTTGGCCGTGGTGGGATGGTGGAGCAGGTGAGCGGAGGTGCCAGACCAAGGCAGGATGCCAGTCATTGTCATCAGGGTGAGCTTCTGCTGCTTACTGAAAATTCTTTGCTCCCGTGCACCGTGGTACAGCCTGGTGCTCACACCTGCTTTACTTGCTCTCACCCACTGCCAGTGTCCAGTGCCAGTCCCGATCAATCACTGCGTGCCATCAGCAGATGCAAGTGGGGCCGGCACCATCAGCACTTGGGAGTGGTGGTGGAAATGGGGCTGCCAGCAGACAGGGGACCAGGGGCCATGAAGGGAGGGGCCGGGCAGGGGCACAGAGGATGGGTGGAGACCCACCCCTGTGCCTACCGCAGCCTCAAGGCCCACAGTTCCTTTCAAAGTGAATGAATTCATGCACTAGGCCAGTGGTGGGCAAACTCATTAGTCAACAAAGCCAAATATCAACAGTACAATGACTGAAATTTCTTTTGAGAACCAAATTTTTTAAACTTAAACTTCTTCTAATGCCACTTCTTCAAAATAGACTCGCCCAGGCCATGGTACTTTGTGGAAGAGCCACACTCAAGGGGCCAAAGAAACTCATGTGGCTCGCGAGCCGCAGTTTGCCTACCACTGCACTAGGCCCCCAGTGTGTTAATAAAAGTTTTATGGCAATATATTTATTTTTCTCCCTCAGAGAAAATTTTGTTACAATTTTCTTTTAATTAATGTAATTGATAACATTAATAGAGATATCTGGCATTTTAATCATAAAGCTGAGTCATTTGCTGTCTAAAGTAAAATTAAAAACCCTCAGCAATCTTTTACTTTCAGTGGTAGCTGGAAAGGAAATTAAAATAGAGCTGGAAATAAATGGCTGATATGTTCAATTTGAAAGATCACAGTCCGGGGTCACTCACATGGAGAAGGGAGGCAGCAAAATATTGTAATAAAGGCTTGAGAAAAAATGCTATCCACACAATAAATGTGGAATTCTGAAGTCTTTAAAAATAAGCTCTGTAACATATAAGTTAACTATTATGATTAAGGCCAATTTAAAAAATTTGATTAGCATTAAGTGTTGTGCAGATTTAAGAACAAACAGGACCCAAGCCCTGTTTTACTCACTGCTATTTCATTAATCAATTTAACAATTGGCATTTGGTTAACTATATAGAAAATTACTTTGACCATGTGTTCTTGTAGCTTATAAGAGAGTGTTAAATTTTATTCTATTAATATGCTAAGCAGTAATACTAAGTGAATGATTGGGAGGTACACTCATCTAGACATTATAGTCAGCTCATTTTCAGATAATATAGGCAGTTAGAAATGTACAAACAGTTCTAACTGTAGAATTGCTTTAGACATGGCTTATGGCCTATGGGTAGTATCAACAATTTATTATTATAGAAACTGAAAGGATGACAAAGAGCTAGGAACTTAACATTTAATTTCCATTTTATTTATGGTATATTCCTCCATGAAAGCCGAGTCATTGGAGATTTTGGTTCATGTTTCTAACATGCTCATCTCTTTAAGCATAATTGGTTTTAACATTTGGGAATTACATGAGTGAAGATACTTGATGAGGTTATGACTGAATTAGAGTATGAAGAAATAAGTATAGAAAGCAGAGAGAGGAATCCTGAGAATAGAACTAGAGGGAATGTCTATTTTTGGAAGTCAGAATAGAAGAAGGAATAATCAAGGTCAAAAATATATTCTATAATTTCATGTACACCAAAGAAGAATATCAAAGGAAATAATAATAAACCACTGAGTATCTATGGATACTCCTAGGGTGTAAGATGTGAATTTTAATGTGTTACTGGGGTCAGAATATTTTTTAACATTTATGAAACCATATCTCCCAGAATAATCAAGAAATTAAGGAGATTAAATCTTTCAGTGATATCAGTAGACAACTTAGCCAAAAAGCTATAAATTGTTCAGATTAGTTTATTAATAATTAAAATTATTGAGTATTTAATTTTCCTCAACTTTTTCCTTTGATTAAATCAATTTATTTTTTAAACTAACCAATAATTATTGTTTTATTTTCTTTCTACCAATTCATTCTGGTACTCATGCAATCTGGTTTATACATAAAAAACAAACATGCCTCAATTCTTCTCTCAATTTAGATGATCTAGTAAGTAAAAGCAGCTGCAAACATATTGAGAGTAATGTTAAAAGCAATCAGATATCTTGTAATAGCAACTTTTCTCAATATTTAGATACTCTCCCCTTATCCTCTATGTTTCTAAAAAATACATTGACTATTAATTTTTAATGTTATATAGAAATAACTTAAGGCAATGTACAACTTCTTGAGTACTTTAACAAATTATTGATCTTTTATCATGTTAATTTTATTTTTTATTGTATTACTTAACATAAAATATATAGAAACTTTTAATTTGGTGAGGCTTCTATTGAGCAATCTATACTTTTATTAAATTGTTAAAATATATATTTTATTGATTTCAGAGAGGAAGGGAGGAAGAGAGATAGAAACATCAATGATGAGAGAGCATCATTGATCGGCTACCTCCTGCACACCCCCCACTGGGGATCAAACTTGCAACCCGGGTATATGCCCTGATTGGGAACCCAAACGTGACCTCTTGGTTCATAGGACGACCCTCAACTACTGAGCCACACTGGCCAGGCTAGAGTGGTTTTAAGCATCTCGTAGCAGAATAGTTTTCAATTCCAAATGCCTTATTTTTATTTTCTGGGTGTTTTATTTCTGTCATTCTAATGAATAGCTTTAGGATAACTATTATTTTTCCCGAGCTTCTTTATAATAATATGGATTGTAAATTATGATGTTTTGGGAGATTGAATTCAGAATGCTTAATTTATTGATGATTTGGGGTAAATTATGTCATGTCAATGAGTAAATTAAAGCAAAGGAAGGGGGAAAAAATGACACCAGATCCCTAATTAATGACATTACTGCACTATTTTCACCTTTTGTCATGTAAGGACGGAATGCGAAGACAGCCGTCTGTGAACCAGAAAGTGGATCCTCACCAGACACCAAATATTCTAGTATCTTCATCGTGGACTTTACAGCCTCCAGAACTGTGATATACAAATTTCTGTTGTTTATAAGCCACTCAGTCTTGGTATTCTGTTATGGTACCCTAAATGGATTAAGAAACAATTGTTGCTGAGAATGGGGAAAAACTGGAGCTATCATATATTGTTGGTACAGGTGTAAAATGGCACAACAGCTTTGGAAACCAATTTAACCATTTTTAATAACTAACATACATATTTACTGTATGACCCAGTTATTTTACTTCTAAACAGTTATTTCAGAGAAAAAAAAAGCCTATTTACATACAAAACTTGTATATAAATGTTTAACAAAGCTTTATTTTGAATATTCAAAGGCAGGAAATGACCATCAACAAGAGAATGCATAAAGAAATTATGGTATTTTCTTAAAATGGAATTATGACTGAGCAAAACATGGAAATGGATTCTTGTTATATTCAACAATATAGATAGATCTCAAAATCATTATACAGAAGTTAAAAAATATAAATTAGAAGCATAAAGATTGCATAATGTCATTTATATAAAACTCTAGAAAAGACAAACCCATCTTTAGATAGCAGATCAGTTGTTGCCAGGGACAAGGGCTGGGAGGAGCAGATTACAAAGGGGCATAAGGAAACCCCTGGGTGAAATACATATTATTTTGACTCTGATGTTAATTTTATGTGCATATGCATGTGTCAAGATCTATCAAATTACAGACTTTAAATATGTGTAGTTTATGTCAATTATACTTCAATAAAAGTATTTAAAAATGAATACACACGATCAGAATGGCAATTTTGTAAAATAAATAAAAAAAACAACTATCTCATGGATTGGAGCCTGACAATAAAATATTTTCTCCTTTAAGCAACCTGCTTACAAAGCCAAATTATTATACAATCATGTGTAGCCTACTGATAAGGAAACATTCTGAGAAATATGTCATTAGGAGATTTTTGTCATTGTGCAAACATCATAGAGAGCATTTGCACAATTTTAAATGGTATAGCCTACTACACACTTAGGCTATATGGTACAGCTTGTATAATATGTTATTTTACTACTAGAGGCCTGGTGCATGAATTCGTGCACGGGTGAGTCCTTAGGCCTGGCTGGCGATTAGAGCTAATCAGGGCCAACCAGCCAGGGAGAGGGACTGCAGGAAATTGGCTGTGGGAGCACACTGACCACCAGGGGGCAGTTCCTGCATTGAGCCTCTGCCCCTGGTGGTCAGTGCATCAGCATAGTGACTGGTCAACTGGTCGACCGGTCCACCAATTGTAATGGTCACTTGACTTTTATATATATAGATACTGTATGTTACTATACAGTATGTTACTATACTGAATATTGCAGGCAACTGTGACACAATGGTATTTGTGTATCTAAACACATCTAAATAGAGAAAATTACAGTTAAAAATGGTATAAAAATAAAAATGATACACCTGTATGAGGCACTTACCATGAATGGAGGTTGCAGGACTGAAAGTTGCTCTGTGTGAGTCAGTGAATGAATGTTGAGTGAACACAAAAGCCTAGGACATTATACTACTTTGAACTTTATAAACACTATTCCACAAGCCCAAACCCTGCCTCCATCAACAGGGTCAGAGACAGAACATGGAAGTTGTTAATACTGCTCCATGAACAGAAATATGGGTTGGATTGATTGACAATGTTTAGAGAAACTGGCTAGGTAAAGCGTACATCACCCTAATAGTGACTGCCAGGAGTGAGTGAAAAGTGACCTAAGAATCAATAGGAATAAGAAATCAAGCCGAAACCAGTTTGGCTCAGTTGAGAGAGCGTCGGCCTATGGACTGAAGGGCCCCAAGTTCGATTCCAGTCAAGGGTGTGTACCTTGGTTGCGGGCACATACCCAGTAGGAGGTGTGCAGGAGGCAGCTGATCGATGTTTCTAACTCTCTGTCCCTCTTCTTTCCTCTCTGGAAAAAATCAATAAAATATATTTTTTTAAAAAAGAAATCAAGATGGAGAGATAAAGGCACATAGGGGATTATCATGGCAAAGTGGTTTGGGCTATTGCCTATTGGAGCAGTGATCATATGAAGGAACTCTGTGACATTCATATAAAAAGAGGACATTTAACATGGCGAGAGTGTAGAAATGAGGAATCAATATTTTGACTTTGGAAATTTGTTTTTGGTTTCATTGAACTATCTCACTATGGGGTCTCTCTGTGATTAATTTGATGGAAGAAATAAAACTTATCTATGCTTTACATCATTACAACCTGAAAACATTCCCCACGTATAAGACAGGCTGCCTTCATAGTACCACAGAAGGCTGTTATTAAAGTGACACTGGCACTTAATATTTGTTAAGATACTCCTGTAGACTTGTTTCTTTATACAGAATTAGGTCTTCAACAAGGAATTTACAACAATGTCATATGGATTTTGAAGACCATCAAGCTAGATCTGGGAGGGCAGGGCTAGAGCACCCTCTGACAGTGCAGTGCTGGGGAAGGGGATCCTCTGTGCTGAAAAGGGTCAATGACTGGGTGATTGGGATGTAATCTGTGCAATCAAAATCCAGGTGCTGTGAGAGGTAATCTATTGCCAAGCCTCACAAATATTGTTCTCATCAGAGAAAATAACAACAAAACAACAGAAATGACTCCTGAACCACAACATGTCCTTCCATTTCTTACAGGAAATTCAGTTCCATTGCAATCTTATGGGACCACCATCGTACATGTGGTCCTTTGTCGACTGAAAAGACATTGTGCAGTGCATGACTGTATTCATTGGAGAGTGAGAACTGCAAACAAGAAGAGATGGACAAATGTTTTCACTATTTAATAGAATTAAGTCATATGTACCTGATGTATCCATTTAGATTTAGGGTAGACTTTCATAAAGAGTATTTAAAAATTAGTGCTTTTTTGCAGAAACTCCCTCTCCCCTAGCCCATCTTACTATGAAGAGAAAGATTCTTGATTTCAAGGATTTGTGGAACTATTATTTTTTGCCCCAAAGCTTATAACATATATTTTAACATTTTATGAACTACTTTCAAGTTTTTCATAATAATAACTAATATTTAAAGACTGATTTATACTTTTTCTAGTTTTTTATTTTTTATCTAATCTCAAAATATATGTATTTTTTCAGGCTGCCATAACATAGTTTAGACTGGTGTGTTATTATTAAAATTATTTTTCATAGTTCTGAAGGCTAGTTAGTCCATGATGAATAGAACCCTGGTAAGAATTCTCTTCTTGGCTTGCGGAATGCCATCATCCATGCATGCTCAAGTGGCCTTTCTTCAACATGTGTACACAGAGACAGAACAAAGCCAAGCTCTCAGGTGTCTGTTCTTTTAAGGTCACCATCATAACGTGGTGCCCTTATAACACCTCATCTAAACATAATTATCCCCTAACACCCTATCTCCAAATAACATCATATTAGGGTTTTGAGCTTTAACATATAAATTTTGGGGAGGACATAATCTACACTAAGAAAAGAGAAACATGCAAATTAACCATCACTCCACTATGCCCACCAGCCTATCAGGAGGGAATATGCAAATTAGAAGGAGAAAGATGGCAGCCACCCAGCTGCTCCAGGTGTGGAGTGGCTGGGAGGGGCAGGATGCCTGTTATGAGAGGGAGGGTGGGGGGAGAAGGAATCTACAGGAGCGGCACTCTGGCCACGGCGAAGACGAAGATTGCAAACTCTATAATCTGCAGCGAAGACAGATGGCAGACTCTGGCCAGAGTCTGCAGTGAAAACAAAGATGGCAGATTCCAGCCAGAGTATGCAGCAAAGACAAAGATGGAAGACTCTTGCCACAGTCTGCAGCTAAGGTAGCAGACTCCAGCCAGAGCGAAGGCCTGAGTCCCAGGTGCTGGAGGAAAAGTGGTGCTGTAAGCCAAGGGAAGGAAGGCCTATTGCACAAATCTCTTCATAAAACAGGCCTCTAGTCTATATATAAAAGTCTAATATGCTAAGTGTCCCTCCCCTATATGACTGGTTGCTATGATGTGCACTGACCACCATGGGGCAGATGCTCAACTCAGGAGCTGCTGAGCAGCAGTGACTTGGCAGCAGCAGTTCTCGGGTGACACAGCCTGAAACCAGAGAGGAGGGAGCCAATTCCTTTCAGGGCCATGCAATTGCACCTTTGGCCATGGGTTTTGTTGTTACTGAGGCACTGTTGGCCTGAATCTGGTTTACTAAACACTTGCGATTGCATTCCACATCCTGTACAACAACAATTCCGGGACCCCTCGGGGGATGTTGGAGAGCTGGTTTCAGCCCAATCCCCACAGGCCCAGGCCAAGGGACCCCACCTGCTGGAGGGACCCCACTCCATGGATGCTGGGGAGAATCCATGGGAGGTTAGCTCCAGGGCGTGCCCAGCCCTTCTTGTCCAGTCCCGCTCTGCTGGCCAACTTCTAATTAATTTTCTTTCAATGTGTACAAATTCGTGCATTGGGCCACTAGTTTAGTTCATAAAAAGATATAAAAGCACTTCAAATCACAATCACTTATTGTCTTTGGTATTCTATATTCCTTCAAATATTTTCATATGTTTTATTTCATTTGATTTTAAAAGCCACTATATTAAGAAACTAAATAAGTAGGATATCATTATTTTTCATGGGAAGAAATTTAACAAACTTAAACTGAAAAAGCTAAATGACTTGCCAGTCTCAAACACTGTTATTATAGAAACAAGTACTATTTATTCTACTTTATCATATGATTCTTATTTGGTACACCAAACTATTTCAAAATATGTTGAAATCCATAAAAGCATTAAACAGGGTGGGGCAAAAATAGGTTTATAGTTTTGAGTACACAAAACACAGTTTATTCTTGTATTGTTGTTTATTAATTATTGCATTATTTATCTGTATTACAACTGTAAACCTTCTTTTGCCCACCCATGTTTATTGGTATGGAATACAGAATATAGGGACAGCTATCATAAAAACTCCATTATTCCTTCATTTATACTGACTTATCCTCAAAACATTGAAAGATTAGTATTCTAAGAACTAAGTAATAAATAGGTTTCCAGTGAACCAATGTGTTAGCTTCACTTCAAGTTTAGAAGAATGTAATCATAATATAGGCCTTTGCAAAATCTAATTAAATTATTTTGTTTCTTATTGTAGTGGCTTTTAAAATTGATGTTGATGATTTACCTAAAAGTTATGATCAGCATTTTTCTCAAAACACTGTATGAAGTATATACAAAATAGCTTAAAACGGACCTTGCACTGTACTAATATATATATATTTTTTCCACCTAAGGGGGGAAATTATGTAAAGCAGAGACTGACACTTAATTTAAATATGAACATTATTTTTAAATAAATATTTGCAATGAGATCTAGTAGGTCAGATTGAAGAAGTGGGTATAATTTAAGTGGTGTGAGTGTGTGAGTGTGTGTGTGTGTGTGAATGAGTGTGTGTGTGAGTGAGGGCATCTGGGTTTGCATCTATTCCTTTCCCTTCTTCCGGAGGTGTGCTATTGGAACCCTTTGCTCCTTCATGCTAGAATAATTTCAAAATGACAGTTTTAAATGATACCTGATTAAGGTATATTGTTTTTAATACCTGGATTATTGATCTTCTTATAATAGATATTTTTGTTTAAAAATGTAAAGGATAGTCATAAATGGAACTATACACCTGCTACAAAAGAGGCAGCTCCCTGTAATATACTACAACCCCAGATTCTTGCTTCCCACTGACTTTAACCTCGAGGCACTAAAAATACCTATTCTGTCTAACAGTAAGTAGTAATTCAGTTTCCAATTCAGCTAAAACTGTAGCCTCACCTCAATTTTAACAGCTGAAATTCTTATGTCCTCTACGGGTCATTCCTAGTCATTTTTAAAACCTCTTAAATTCAGTTACTATGAAATCAATGGATATCAAACACAGTCTCCCCAGGGTGAACTAAAAAGTAAGTCAGAAAACGCCTTGTTCTAACAGCTTCTTTTCAAAATTGTCCAAAGAACATTTTATATTGAGGACAGTTTATGAGACACTTTACATTTTTCTTATAGTAGGTGGTAGAGCTCTTGATTGAGATCTTACATCATGAGCTTCCACTGAAATTCACCAAACTGCCTTTCAATTAACCAAGGTCCCGTTGGTCTTTACATTAGTGTCACAAAAATAAATTGCTAGAAAACTTTGCAATCATATGCCACTAAAGGTTTTGCTAGATCAAGTTGGCAGGTTTTCACAGAAATACATACTCGAATAAATATGAATCAAAGGAATTTTAATAAGCCACAAAACCTTAGAAAATAAAGCTAGCACACTTTTTTAAAAAATTTCTAAGGGCTTTTTAAAAAATAACTTTTACTTAGCACAATTCTTAGGTAAATGGTTTACTTTTTTATTTTACTTAAATTACTTATTTTTATTGATTTCAGAGAGGAAGGGAGAGGAAGAGAGAGACAGAGATAGAAACATCAGTGATGAGAGAGAATCAATGATGAGCTGCCTCTGAATGCACCTACTGGGGATCAAGCCCAAAACCCTCGCATATGCTCTGACTAGGAATGGAACCACAACCTCCTGGTTTAAAGGTCAGTGCTCAACCACTGAGCCATGCCTGCCGGGCTGTTTAGTTTTTTATTAACTCATCAAATCGTTTGACAGCTTTCTGAGGTATGCACAATTCATTAACCTTCTCTCCCCTTTATAGATAAGGAAACTGAGGCACAAAGAGACATTTTTTGTATGTAAATAAATGTTTAATTTTAGGCTATATGTTCAAATCATAACAAAATATTACTTTATTAAAATATCACTATTTCTAAGTAAAACATTTCTCCCATTGTGTAACAAAACATATACATTATGAAAAGAAATTAAATAGTACTTAATGAATAGTACATTTCAAAAATTCATTCAGATGGTGACAAAATCAAGTTTCAAACAGAAGCATTGTGGTTTTGAAGATTTCTGCATGTAATCATATTCACATACCACTAACATTTTCAAATTCAAATGAATGCAATTGTCAAGTACAAAGATTTTTTTAAATTTACGAATCATTTAAATTTATAAATGCTAGATGTTTTCTTAAACAAATTGGTAAGTCTAAGGATTACATTATAAACTTCCTCAAGAGCTCACTTCCTTTGTCCTACCTGTGTGTTTCTGATACCATGGTCCAAGTTTTCCTGAACACTGTACTGGTGACAGATTTAGAAGGACATATAAAAACATATTTACATTTATTTGCTTGTTAGTGGGAAGGTGAGCCTCTTTTCAAAATAGCAAAGGGCAAATGTACAGGAAGTAATTCCAGTAATACATTCTATGAGAATCAGAGCAGCTTGGGGATTTCATTTCTATCCATGATGGAATAACAAGGACTCTCTTTGGTTTTGGCCTGAAACAACCAAAAGGAAAGAAAAATCTACATAAAATATATGATACACAGTTTTCATGACACTGGATCAGGCAAGGAAGGACACTGGTCTCTGAGAAATACGAAATAGAAAGCTGAGTTGTACACTGCAAACAAAAAACAAATTCTGAGTCCCACCCTGCCCTACCTTACCTAGAGGATGTCTAGACCACAGCAAAGAAAAGGAGATCCAGATAGAGCACCAGAGATTCTTTGAATTGAGAACATTTTGCTGCACTCTTGGCTTAGGAGAGAGAACTTCAATGCAGAAACATGAATGAACCTCAAAATAATTATGCAGAGTGAATAAAGCAAGACAAAAAAGAGTTTAATACATAATTCCATTTACATAAAACTGGAAAATGAAAACATTAATATTAGCAGCAGGTCAGTGATCACCTGGGCAGGTTCAGTGAAGAGGCGATTTGTAGGGAAGGAGTACACAAGGGCATGAGGCTAACTTTTGGATGACATGAGTATGTTCACTATCTTAATTTTGCTCATATTTTCACAAGGGTTATAAATATGTCAAAACTTATCAAATTGTGTATTTGAAATACAGTAATCCCCCCTTATCTTCATTCTGGCTTTTTGGGTTTTCAGTTACCATGGTCAACAGTGGTCTGAAATTATTAAATGGAAAATTCCAGATATGGAGAGAGGGAAGGAGAGATTGAAAGAGAGGGAGAGAGATCATATAACTTTAATTATAATACTAGTGTCCTGGTGCATGGATTTGTGCACATTGAAAGGAAATTAATTAGAAGAGATATTTTAATATTGCTATTCACCCTTTCTCTATAATAGAAGTGTCAACCAAGTTCACGATCAATAATGACAAATTGAAACATACATGTGCAATTGGCCAGCAAGAGCTTTATATGTATCATGCATATAATATATATATATAAGTATATATATATACTTGCTTGATTAGACTTGCTTTATGATTTAGCTAAACTTTTTCCAGCCCAGTGAAGTACCCCAACCTCTCTTTCAGGTAATTGTCAGCAACACAGCAGTAAATATCAACACAAAGCAGATTATTATTGTAGATCAGGCAGGGAGAACAAAGGGTAAAATATTTAACTGCAGCAGTGTTTGACTATATTCTGCACAGTGAGAGAACCTGCAGTCATTTTCAAGGTCCACCATTTCTTACTTCTTTCCAGTCGGGTCAAGTTTCTAAACTTTCTAAATCTTTGTTTTCCGACTAACAAAAAGAAAAGTCTCCTATCTACCTATTTCAGGACTTCTGTGAGGATCAAATGAGATGAGGCACATGAAAATGCTTCACAAACATTTGGTTATAGTGTAAAATGTTTGCATCTGGCTATAAAGCAAGTTGGGCTCCTGGGCTGAAGAAACTCCATGGAGGCTAGTTGTCACTAGGGAGAGGAAGCTGGGCGTTGCTACGTGACATCATTACCCGGCGCCCCCAGCAACCTTTTCTGGGCTGGGCTCTGAGCCACATTTTGCACCATGGAGTTTTGACAGCGTCAGCTGCAATTTGGTGGGGTGTCGCTCAGGGGCAGTGGCGGGGCCTGTGTCACACTTGGGGGAAGCTGAGTGTTGATTTATCAGCACCAGGTCCAAGTTTCTTTTTAAATGGCCAGTGAGAGTCATGGCAGCTCCTGCATTGAGCATTTGGCCCCTGGTGGTCAGTGCACATTATAGCTACTGGTTGGATGGTCAAATGGACACTTAGTTCTTTATATATATAGATATTGTTATAATTGTTCTATTTTATTATTATTATTTTAATCCCTTACTGTGCCTAATTTATAAATTGAACTTTATCATAGGTATGTATTGTTAATTTAAAAATATAAAAAGTCAACATGAGAGGCAACAACATTTATTTGAGATCAAAGAATAGTTTTTTAAGAAGCACTGATTCAGACAGGAAACCAAATAGTATTCTAGTTATGGGTTGAGAACAAGGATTTTTTATAACAAAGGGAAGAAAAATATATGAATACAATAAAATAATTTCTAGTGGTGCTAATAAACTGTTATGCTTTGGCTATACATGGTGATATGAATTCTAAAGAATATCCTTAATTTTCAATCCTTGTATATAGGATTTCTACTTTAGTATTCACTCTTTAAACAGTAGTTTAGAATATAATGCTGATTTAACCCAGTCCAAATGTTTGAAGAGTAAGGTGTGTAACACAGTTCCTCTGGAATAGATGCCCTATCTCTATTTTTGAATGACTCCACTATGTCAACCCTTCATAGTATACACTGAGTAGCCAGATTATTATGATCTCTGAAAGCATAATAATCTGGCCAATAAGTTTATATCCTACATAATAAAAGGCTAATATGCAAATTGTCCCCTCGACCAAAAGTTTGACCAGCAGGCAGACCGGCCAACCGCCCAAGTCTCCTCCCCCTGGCCAGGCTGGCCGGACCCTACCCACGCACGAATTTATGCACCAGGCTTCTAATATATATACTGAATGGCCAGAGTATTATGCATTCAGAGATTATAATAATCTGGCCACTCAATGTATATAGAAATAATGTAGTATGTTATAGGGTTCAGTATCATCCGTGTTTCAGGCATTCACTGGGGGACAAGGGGATGCTATGTTATGTGTAATTTATGATATTTAATTGTGTCTCAATATAAAAAATTCTAATTTGGGCATAACATTTTAGGAAAGTTGGGTTTTAGGATTGGTGTTTGTTATAGACATCATGTTTGTATCCCCTCAAAATTCTTATTTTGGAAACCTAACCCCTAATAAATTTGGTATTAGGAGGTGGGATCTTTGGAGATAATTAGATCATGAGGATGAAGTTCCATGATGGAGTTGGTGTTCATATAAGAAGAGGAATACAGCTAGTCCAATGTTTCTCTCCTCCACATGTGGAGAGCATCACAAGTCCACTTGTAAACCAGGAAGAGGGCCTTGACCCAAATGAGACCATTTTGGCAACCTTAATCTTGGGCCTTCAGTTTATAGAACTATGAGAAGCGAATGCTTGTTTAATCCTCTCAGTTCATGGTAATTTGTTATAGCATTATGAACTGTTAAGGCAATCCTCATTGTATGATAGTACTTAATAGAAGAAAATAAGATGAAAGGCTATGCTTGACTTGATGAATGATATAAGTAGAGTGATCATAGATTGTCTTCAGATGTGTATAACTCAATTACTCCTACTTAATTATTAGTTAAATTTGGTCAATGAGGAGAGAGTATGGAGATAGTTTGGGGTTAAATGTTGTTGTGGGGCAATTTTAATTATCTATAAAGACATTGCACTTGTTTTCTATTGTTGTATAACAATTAGCATAAATCTAGTTGCCAAAAACAATGCAAATGTATTATTTCACAGTTGTCATGGATCAAGACGGTTTCCATGGGCATGAGCGGATTACTCTCCTATTACTGCTCTAATTACCACAAACTTAGTTGCTTGAAACAACACAATTTTATTGTTGTATTTCTGGTTGTCGGAAATCTGAAATCAAATTTACTAAACTAAAACGGAGGTATCAGATGTTGGCACCGATGATTCCTTCTGGATGCTCTCAGGGAAGATATGTGGCTCTTTTCCAGCTCTAAGTAGCTACCTACACTCTTTGGCTTGTGGCTCCTTCTTTCACCTTCAAAGTGTATCACTCCAGTCTCTGCTTCCATTTTCACATTGCCTTCTACTCCCCTGATTTTCGTGGCTCTCTCGTTTGTGATTCCATCTAGTGACCACCCAGATAATTCAGGCTAACCTGGCCTCTTAAGATCCTTAACTGAATCATATCTGCAAATCCTCTGCCCTTTAAGTTGATATTCACAGGTCCTAAAAATTAAGATGTAGATATTTTGGAGAAGTTGTTATTCAGCCTACTACAATGGGTTAGCTAAATCCTGCGCTAGGGCCTCAGAAGACTGCAGTCATGGAGGTTCTCTTCCAACTTCATTCAAGTGGTTATCAAAACTGAGATTGCAGAATTACTTACCAGCTGCCAACTGCTAGAGTCTCTGCTAGAGGACTTCCTCAGTATCTAGTCACATACTGTGCATCTATATCATGCAGCTCACTTTTTCAAACTAGCAAGAGAAAACTGTTTTACATCTGTGTTACTCAGCATTTTCCCCAAATAAGTTATAAAAAATCTGTTGAGTATTTTTATGATACATTTTAGGACAAAGCAGAAGCCTTTCATACAATACTTTTAATACTAAAATATATTTTATCCCTTCTTGAAGATTTCACCAAGCACTTGCTAACAAATAAACACTGAACATAGTTCCAAAATAGAAACAGGTCGCCACAAAGCAGTAGCGGATTCAAAGCAGACAAATGAAAAAGTCACATTGATGATGCTGAGTGCTGTTTTCTGCCATTTTCAAATGAAAAGCAAGTAGAAAAAAATTCTAGTCTGCAGGTGTTCAATATAAATCAGATACTGAGTTACAACATGAATTTCTGCTTTCTGTGGAATATATGCTTCTTCGAGACACTTTATTACAAAATGTATCTATTGAATTTTCTGATACTTTGAAAAGAAGGGAACAAAGAATAACAAAATAAGCATATCAAGGGTTTTGTCATTGTTTTAAAGAGTATAATGAAGTACATCCTCTTGTTCATGTTTGATTTTACTGAAACCACAAAGATAAATTATAAAGAGAAAAATATTAAATGCGATTCAAAACATAGATCTGTATTCAAATGACAAGGGAGAAAAAAGACAAAGATGAGATCTATCTCTCTGGCTTCTAAACAAAATTATGAATCTATTCTACTATTCTTAATTAACTTCTGCCTTTACAAGTTTTTTATTGGAAGCTAGGGAGGGTAATAACTTGACAGTCTGCTCCTTTCAGAATTGTATTTTTTTATTTTATCACCACCATTTCTAAATTTATAGTGATTAAATATAGAGCTTATTTGACATCCAATTAATATGTTCTAGTGGATTTTATTAATATTTTGTACCTTTATTACATGTCAAAGTAAATTATAAAGGAAAGAAATCATTTCATACTTTTTACTAGTGTCCATATCTGATTTGAATATTAACAAAATAATTTATAGGAATTCTGTAGAATTTCAATAATGTAATTTACATTATTTGACAAAGTTTTAAGCATTTTGTAATCTAAGCATAAATTTTAATTGATAAAGGGACAGGCATGACAACTTGTACTCAGTAAAATGTGTGTATGAATGTGTGTGTGTTGTATCTGGCTAATCTGCAAGATGCCAGATCCATAGGAGTTGCTGTGTAACTGGTAATTATAATTATACTTAGGACTTATTTAAGATTTATATACTTAGAACATAATCAAGAGTAATGGCATTATTGCTGTTATACTATTAGACAGTGTGTGACTTAAAGTTTAGCACTTGGTGTTAACATTTATGATCTAATGAGATCTATTTAGCCTCATTCAAGAAAAAAAGGAAATTTTGCATAGAACATTGGTCTTCCATAAGCAAATAAGAAAAAAAAGCAAAGTTTTATTATATACAACTTATGGTCATAACAATAGTGTGGACAGTGAGCAGTAACTGCATTCATGCACCTGTAAAACCAACTTTCTATCAATACAACATTTCTGAGAAAATATGTATGATTTCCAATAATTAAAACATTTTATTTCTCAATATTAGTATAATTCTGGAAAATAGTACCTATTACATACTCATATCTAATTAATGTTATTTTATAATTTTGTTGACTATTCAACTTTGTAAGAAATAGACAATGTAAAGACACAGGGAGAAGACAAACATCTGCAAGCCAAGGAGAGATTCCTAGAACAGATCCATTCCTTTCAGCAGTCAGAAAAACCAACCCTGCTGACACCTTCATCTTAGACTTCTACCCTCCAAAACTGTGAGATAATGAACTTTTGTTATTTAAGTCATAACAGTCTGCAGTAACTTGTTATAACAGCCATAGCAAACTAATTCAGATTTAGTATTGAGAAGTGGGTTGTTGCTATCCTATATAATAAAGAGGGAATATGCAAATTGAGCATTACTCCATCACAAAGATGGCTGCACCCACAGCTGAGGCCAAGTTCCCATAAGGAGCCTTAAGGAGCAATCAGCAGGGACCTGAGGATACGCCCTCCCCCCCCCCATGGGGCTTGACAGGGGACCCCAGGCCGTGTCCCCCACCCAGCAGGGCTTGACAGGGGATCTCAAGGTGTACCCCCAGTGCTGGGTCAGAGGAACTCAGGCTGCACCCCTGCCCAGCGGGGCTTTACGGGGGACCTGAGGCTGCACCCCCCTCCAGTGCTGGGCCAAGGGACCTGAGGCTCTGCCCCCTTGCCTGGCAGGGCTTGACAGGGGATCTCAGGCCATGATCCCCATCCTGGCGCCGGGCCAGGGACTCTGAGTTTATGGCCCCTACCCGGCAGGGCTTGACAAGTTTGGGACTGGCCAGGTCTGGATCTAGCCCAATGGGGGGAGGGGTGGGCCGGGTCTGGGTCTCATGCAATTTTGAGGTGCATGTGGGTGGGCGAGGACTTGACTCTGGGTCCTGTGGTGCGCCCCAGACTCTGACAGGAGGAAGGTTTACATATACATTTTACTAATTTTCTTTCATCTCTGACACTTTTATTATAGAGAAAGGGCAAATAGCAATATTAAAATATTTCCTCTAATTAATCCCCTTTTAATGTGCACGAATTTCATGCAGTGGGTCACTAGTAATAAATGTTTAAAAATATTAACATGGCTTGAAATTGGGTAATGAATAGAGGCTGGAAGAGAATTTAGACATGTGTTAGAAAAAATTTAGATTGCCTTGAAAAGAATGCTGGTTGAAATATGGATATTAAAGGCAATTTTGGTAAGAGATCCTTCTATTTTACAGCTGAATAGTATTCCATTGTATAAATGCACCACAGCTTTTTTATCCACTCATCTACTAATGGGCACATGGACTGCTTCCAGATCTTGGCTATTGCAAATAATGCTGCTATGAATGTAGCTATGCATTATTTTTTCTGATTATTTTTGGGAGGATTCTTATGGACCTGGAGATTATTATGCCAAGTGAAATAAGCCAGTCAGAGAAAGACAAATACCATATAATTTCACTTATACATGTAATCTAATGACCAAAATAGAAACAGATGCATGAATACATGGAACAGACTGACAGCTGTCATAGAGGGTAGGGGTGAGGCTGGATGAAAGAAGGTGAAGGGATTGGACAAAGATCCTATTTGCATAACCCACAGACACAGACAACAGTATGATGATGGCCAGAGGGAAGGGGGGGCCTGGGTGGAAGTGGATAAAGTGGGGGAAATGTGGGAGCTGTAATAGTGTAAACAATAAAAAAATGAGTCAGAAAACAGGCAATTTTGGTGAGGCTTCAGGGAGAAAAGATTAGAGCTTTGGATAAAACTTCTATTATCTAAGATTACATATATCATTATGAAAATGATATTGATAGAAAAATTAATGTTAAAGTTTCTTCTGGTGAGGTATCAGATAAAAATGAAGGACACATTATTGGAAGCTGGAGAATAGGTGATTCTTGTTAAAAGGTGGCAGAGAACTTGGCTGTAATGTATTCTATTGTTTTATAGAAAGTAGAACTTGTAATCAGTGAACTTGTGTACTTAGCAGAGGAAATTCTTTGAATGATGTTGAAGGGGTAGCCTGGTTTCTCCTAGCTGCCTATAATAAAATGTGAGAGGACTTCAAGCATGTTTTCATATGTCTCTTGGCCTTCTGTATGTCCTCTTTCGAAAAGTATCTATTTAGGTCCTTTGCCCATTTTTTGATTGAATTGTTTATTTTCCTTTTCTTAAGTTGTATGAGTTCCCTATAAATTTTGGAGATTAAATACTTAACAGAGATAGCATTGGCAAATATGTTCTCCCATGCAGTGGGCTTTCTTGTTGTTTTGTTGTTGGTTTCTTTTACTGTGCAGAAGCTTTTTATTTTGATGTAGTCCCATTTATTTATTTTCTCCTTAGTTTCCATTGATCTTACTCATTTGTTGAATGTAATGAACAACATAAAATTATGAACAAAAATAGAGCCAAAGACATAGAAGCATGGAAAAGACTGTCCAACCTGTGAAGGAAGGCAAAGTGGGGGAGGGAGGTGTCAAAGATCAACCAAAGGACTTGTACGCAGGCATGTGAGCATAACCCATGGGCACAGACAGTGGGGGGTGAGGGCATGTGCTGGGGGGAGGGAGCTGCAGGGAAGAGGTCAGTGGGGGAAAAGGAGACTCATATAGTACTTTAAACAATAAAGAAATTCAAAAAAATGTGAGATGAGATAGATAAGCTGAAGAAGAAATAATTAAATAAAAATGAACCAGGATTTGACGCTTTGGGAATTCTTTGCTGATTCATATTGCAAAAAAATAAGAAAGCATATTCTGGAGAGAATATAAAGTGTATGTCTCAGTAACTATTTGCTAAAAATATTACACATGTGATTCATGGATGCATTCAATCATCTCAGCAGAAACCAGGGGGAAAAATGAAATGTCAGACAGACAAAGTTACCGTATGATGTCATGTATATGTGGGATATAACTGAAAGCAACAAATTAACAAACAAACAGAAAACCTAGACAACAGTATGGTGGTTACAGAGGGAAGAAGGTGGGAGGGTAGTAAAAGGTAGAGGGGGTCAAATATAAAAATTTTGTGTGTCATGATTTTACACCTTTCAACATTTGCCTTGAATAAAAAAGCACAATGCAAACATAAAAACATGTTTTTCAGAAAAGATCTGTGGAAGATTCTATTGTCTGATGGCTTGGACCTTCATGAATTGCATAGGAGGCCAAGAGGTTGAGAATTATATACCAGATGAAACACTGCCAATTTAGCCTGAGTTATGCAGAGATAGGACAAAATCAAGGAAGGCTGCCTAAACTTCTGAAATTATACAGGATGGGCCAATAGAGCTAGATGGCTATGAATGCGTGCTATCCTTCAATAGTAAAAATAAAGAGTGGCTGTCACTGCCACCTTGGTCCAGAGGCCTGGGCCCATAGTGACCAGGAGGGGAGCAGGTCTATTACCTCATCACTTCCAAAGAGTGAGGCCTCCTCCTGATTTCTAGAGGGTAGGGCTACCTCCTCAGTTTTAGAAAGCCACGTCATGGCCAGCTAGGGCAGAGGGGGTGGAGCCACCACCCTGGGGTCCCAAGGACAGGACTGCCACATTTAGTGGGCCCAGAGAACAGAACATTGAGCTGAAAAGAACCATTTTAGAGCTTTAAAATACCATGGAATTTGCCCTGATAGTATAGACTTGTTTGGGGACTCTTAGCCCTTCTTTTTTTTTTTTTTCCTTTTGATTTATCTCATTTGGAGTAAAAATGTCTATACACTATTGCATTTTCATAGCATATATCTCATCTGGTTTCACAGGATCACAGCTGAAGAGAGGTTGAGCCTCATATCTGATGTAGATGATAAGTACAGGAAATATTAGAATTGGGTTTGTTGCTGGTATTGGTTAAGACTTTAGGGTTTGTTGGGATGGGGCAAATGGGTTTTGAATATGAGAAGGACATGACTGTTTAGGGAGCTAAAGGGTAAAATATTATGAACTCATCCCTTCAAAATTCATAGTTTTAAGTCCTATCCCCTTGTTCTTCGGGATGTTACCGTATTTGAAGGTTAGTTTACAGTGGTAAGTTAAATTAAGAACATTCTAGTAGGCCCTAATCCCATCTGACTGGTGCCCTTATAAGAAGAGGAAATTTGGACACAGACATGAACTGAGAAAACATGGATAAGACAGTCTACAAGCCAAGGAGAGAGGCGCAGAATAAACCCTTCCTTATGCCCCTTGAAGGAGCCTGTCCAGGTAACACTTTGACCTTGTTCTTATTATCTCCAGAACTGTGAGAACATGAACTTCTGTTTTTCAATCCACTCTGTCTGTTTTACTTTGTCTGTCATGCCAGCAAACTGAGAGAGAAGACAACTAACTAAAACACTTGATTTTTTATAGTCTTAAGTAAAAAATAAATGGAAAATTTGATAATTTATAGGTACTGCAGGCCTTATAATTTTGCTGAATAAGTCTTTTAACTTTATTCATATCTTGTAACTACTTATTTATAAAACGTAGTATATTTGTAAATATACACACACATATATATATATCTATATATCTATATTAACTTATAATATTGATTTTAAGCTCCTTTAAGGAAATAAATTTTTAAACTCCTTTATATTTATATTAAAATATCATATTGCCTAATGCACCCATAGTATTTCATAAGTTTAAATACAATAAAACAGATTATTTAATTTACATTGAATAGTTAATTCCATTTGACCAAAACATAGCAGTTTAATATGTCCAAGTTTTTTAAAAGAGTAAATTCTAAAGTGCCTTTTTAAACTCTGATCTATGCAAGGAAACAAAAATGAAAAGAAACAAGCTAATACAGATGCATTTGATATTTCTTTGAAAAGTTATTTCCTTCACAGTTGGGATTCATTATATTGCTAAATGATTATAATTATGCCATTCTCATATTTTTCTCCTTTGAAAATAATTACATTTATATCAATTCAGTTTATAGATAGAATAATGCACTACATTTATCAATTTAATTCCAATTAACTTTCCTTATCCTGAAAATATCATTCTTTATTACTACAAAGATTTTCATTTTCTTTTTTGTTTTGTGTTGTTAATCCTCACCCAAGAACATTTTTTTTCCATTGATTTCTAGAGAGTGGAAAGGAGAGAGAGAGAGAAAGAGAGAGAGAGAAACATTGATGTGAGAGAGACATTTCAATTGAATGCTTCCTGCACATGCCCCAACCAGCAGCCAGGATTGAGACTGCAACCGAGGTAAGTACCCTTGACTGGAATCAAACCCAGAACCCTTCAGTTAGTGGACTAAAGCTCCATCTACCAAGTCAAACTGGCTAGAGCCAAAGATTTTCATTTTCTATCTATAAGTCTTAAATATTTTAAGAAGCATTTTAGAGAGCAATTATCCAAGCCAGTTCATACTTTATCTTAATAAGAACACTAATTTAATGATTGAAAATAGGGTCAGATCTATAATGAGGGTTCCTGAGCATTTTATTATGTAATAAGGTAACACCCCATAGACAGCCGATTCTGGGAAATAAGAGAAAACGGTTGGCAAAAAAAAAGAATCAATATAATGGATTGTTGATATGTCTAGTAAACTTATACAGAAATAATTTTTTAGTGGTTAATTTTTATAAATATGTCAAAGCCTTATCTTCTAATAATCTATACATTTTATTATGAAAGGCAATAGACCCTTAGTAAATGATGCTTCTATTTAGTAAAAATAAGTCATGAAATGCATTGCAAATGACTAAAAGTCTTTGTGTGTCTACAAATTCTCCTCCTATGTATTAGAAAACAATTCAGCCACCTCTCTGTTTCTTTAACGAGGAAATATTTAGAATAAACTTACCATTCTACTGAACATAGTATAAAATTCTATAGCTAACCATAAAGCTATGTAGATAAAGGTAAGTATATTCATTCATTTTTATTCATGTATATAATTAATACAAATAAAATATAAATACTATATATGCAATTGCTATTACACATAGCAATATATAATGGTATAATAAAATTAAATCTAAACATTCATAAATTAATATAATTATTTATCAATTTAACACAAAATTTTTATTGTGTGTCTACTACAAAATCATATGTGAAAAGGTATTTTTCCAGTTTCTTATGATGTGAAAGTCTCATTGGGATGTCAGACATATAAACAAATAAATAAACTGAAATAGGATAAGTTCTATTACGGAAGTCTATAAAAGTAGTATAGGAAGGCAAAACTAACCTTTTTGAAGGCATTTAGAAAACATCTCATAGAGTCACTAATAGTTAATGTATAGATAATAACCTTTGAAAGGAAAATGGTAGGATGATGTCTGAGTTACCAAGCACAATATGTTTTTATCCTTTGCTAGCCCATGTAATTTACTATTTCTAAATCATCATTTATTCTTATTTCCAACTTGATAAAGTTTTGAGTATATTTAATAATATATGTATAAGTGCAATTACCTGAGTCTTATCAAGCTTGAGGTTCCTTCACCCCCATTATGTTGCACAATAGATTCTTGTATATAAAACAATTCAAAGAACAATCCATAAGAATTTGACTGAATACATTGTTATCTATGACTCTTAAAAATGTAGAAAGTTGCACTAAAAAATAATTGTGTGTAGATAAATACTTGAGCTAAGGTGATAAATGTGTGAATATAAGAAAGATTTTGGAGGTATTAATAAAGTATAATCTATACAACTTGCTGACTGATTAGATGTAAAGATGAGCAATAGGAGTAATTAAGGGGTCAAGCCCAGTTTTAGCAAAGAGACCAAGTTGACAATGGAAATAGATACTATAGTAGGAAATATCAAGAAACTTCAATTTATCAGGGCAGAAATAGAGATTTTTTGAAAATCAGTTTTGGATTAATTACATTTAAGTGGATATTTAAAAAATTATATTAATTAAATGTTACTAAAAGTTATGGTTGTATAAGTGTACTCATAATAATTTTTTTGAGACTAAATTTAGATAAGTATTTTTAGGTATGAGGTCCTTTATTTGCTTTGTGGAGGTTACATGTAAGATGTTATCTAACCACTCAAGTGGATTATAGCTTAACAAGGGAAGTAAACTTGTTCAAAATAACTAAATGCCTGTTCTAAATAGCATTTAAATTGGTATCTTTATCAGAGCCTAATATCAGCTTGTAGAGAATTAAAAGTACTAAAGAATAATATTCACTTGAAAACTGGTAACCATGTACATTTATAAGCTTTAGTTTTACTATCTATACAATATAGATATTATTTTTAATAATTGTTTTAAGAACTAATTAGCTAAAATACGTGGAACTTGCTTAGTATAGTATTTTACATATTAAATTATTTCCTTCCTATTCCTCTTATGTGCCTAAATCAAATAGCACATTTTAAAAAGATAATTATTAAGAGGCATCCAAGAATATCAATTATGAAAAGATTCCATTTATTTTGACTGTCCATTATCCACATAACACAAAATTATATTTAAAACATTTTCTTCTTAACTAAAATTTATAGCTAACTAAAATTTCACCTATGACCTGTTTAGGCCTTTACAAATAATTTAAGAGGACTAACTTACCTACTTCAGAAAGATTAGTGTATGAAATTTTATGGCAAATTGCCAAATCACAATGTTGTATAATGTTTAGTGATGTGGCCCAGTCATTGTTATTAAACCCAAATATAAGCTTTATAATGCCGGAAAAATTGGTTTAATATGTATACCATGGTTACAAAAACAATCTCTCTGGTACATTACAATAATTAAGCAGCTTGTGAATTCTGTCATTCTGCTTTGTTGCAGTATTGATGTTTTTTTGCTAAAATAATATCTAATTTATTCACAGATAATATATCAGAATTAGGCTGGCTTACCTCTTTCACAACTTGCTTTGGCATAAAAGCACATATATATGGGCAAATAATTTTTGACAAAGGAGCCAAAACACACAATGGAGAAAAGGAAGCTTCTTCAATAAAGGGTGCTGGAAAAATTGGAAAGCCACATGCAAAAGAATGAAACCAGATTACAGTTTGTCCCATGTACAAAAATTAATTCAAAATGGATCAAAAACCTAAATATAAGACCTGAAATAATAAATTACATAGAAGAAATCATAGGTATTAAATGTATGGACCTTGGTCATAGAGAACATTGTATGAATTTGACTCCAAAGGCAAGGGAAGTAAAGGCAAAAATAAATGAATGGGACTGTATCAAAATAAAAAGCTTCTACACAGCAAAAGAACTGACAATAAAACAAAAATGCAATAAACCAAATGGGAGATGATATCTGTAGAAAATCACTCTGATAAGGGCTTAATATCCAGAATATATAAGTAATTAATACAATTCAATGTCAAAGAATCCAATTAAAAAATAGTCAGACGACGTGAACAGACACTTACTTCTCCCAAGAAGACATACAAATTACCAATATATATATGAAAAGACGCTCCACTTCACTAGTTATTAGGGGAATGCAAATCAAAACTACAATGAGATACCACCTCATACCTGTTAGAATGGCTATTAACAACAAGACAAGTAATAACAAGTGTTGGAGAGGTTGTGAAGAAAAATGAACCCTCATTCACTGCTGGTGGGAATGTAAACTGGTACAGCCACTATGGAAAAGAGTATGGTGGTTCCTCAAAATATTAAGAATAGAGCTACCGTATGACCCACTTCTGGTATATACCTGAAGAACTTAAAAAGATTTATTTGTAAATATATATGCACCCCTATGTTCATTGCAGCATTAGTCATAGTTGCCAAGACATGGAGACAACCAAAGTGTCCTATGATAGAAGATTGAATATAAGAAAAGATGAAATGCTGCCATTGGCAACAACATGGATGGACCTTGAAAATGTTATGCTAAGCAAAATAAGTCAGTCAGTAAAAGTTAAGAATCATATGATTTCACTCATATGTGGGATACAAAACTAAAACTCATAGACACAGACAACTTCCTTCTGTTACCAGAAGGAAGTGGGTAGGGTGGTAGTAAAGGGTAAAGGAGGCCCAATATATGGTAACAGAAGATTATTTGACTTTGAGTAGTGGGCACACAATGCAATATACAGATCATGTAAATGTACACTTGAAAATTATGTGATTTTATTAACCAATGTCACCCCAATATATTTAATGTTTAAACAAGTATTTTGGCCTGGTCAGTGTTTGGCTTAAGTCACTGATGGATAAGTAGGAGATAATGAATTAGAGACAGCCAGAGCCTGTGAATCTTGAGGTTGAATAAGTTCCAAGTTGTCTTTGGCACAGATTTCCTCATATTCAAGGGTGTTAGTTTTGGAAAGCTAGGTAGCTGGGATGGAGAAACTTGAGAAGTAAAATATATAGTAAAAGAAGCTATACCTTTCAGTCTAGGAGGAAATACAAAAATTTGAGTTGACTCCATTCTTCTGATCTCTTTCAGACATTTTAAAACATGTATATTTTCAAGTGTGTTCTGCATGTTTGAATAGGAAGACTACCTTAAGTCCTAAAAGAATCACTGATAAAATTAGGAAAATAGTTGCATGTACGATGTTAGTCTCCTATATATTTTTAAATTAATTCTCTACATGGAACACCAAATTCTGAATAATACTTATCATGTAGCCTCTATAGCAATTATTTCTTTATACCCAGCTGACATGGCTCAGTGGTTGAGCATTGATCTATGAAACAGGAGGTCACAGTTCAATTTCTGATCAAGGCACATGCTCAGTTTGCTGGATCAATCCCCAGTGGAGGGCATGCAGGAGGCAGCCAACCAGTGATTCTCTCTCATCATTGATGTTTCTATCTCTCCCTCTCCCTTCTTTTCTGAAATCAATAAAAATATATTTAAATAAAATTATCTCCATATCTTTTTTCTTATTTTTTTGTTCCTTCTAAAGGAGGGAGGTAAGATGAGTATAGTCTGTGGATCCAGGTGAACTCAGATTCAAATCCCAGCTCTGTAGCTTAATAATCAAAGCCCCTTTCTCCCTCAAAATGATCTCTCTATCATATTAAATTGAGGATAATACCATTCTCAGAGTAGAGTTGAAGGAAAATAAAATTGTATGTAAAAAATCAATATCAAATGTCTTAATGTTACAGAGTACTTGTAATTTTCCATCTTCACTCACTCAAGTGATGTGTGTGTGTGTGTGTGTGTGTGCGCGCGCATGTGTGTGTGAGAGAGAGACAGAAAGACTGAGACAGTTAATAAAAGAATATAAAGACAGAGAAGAAGTATATAAAGACAGAGAAGAAAATTCAGTAACATGTATTTTACAAGAGACATCAAAGAATGAAGGTACTTTGCTCCTTGAAGAATTTCTCTTTTCTGAAATTGACTTGAAGAATGAAAGCTGGTGGAAGAGAGACTTGAGAGAATTTAAGAAAATAGCTTGTTCTATTCTAGTACTAAAAATGTTGGCCAAAGTAAAGCCAAACACCTATAAATACATAATTTAACATACTTGGCGAACCTGCAAAGTATCCGCAGGGTTAATTTGATAACCACATTCTTAAGAAAGGAGGTGCCTACTATATTCAAAATTAGCAAAGATGACCTATTTTTATACATGTCACTAACATACTCACTGCTGCTAAACTAGTTAGTGACAAATAACAGGGAAAAGGGGATAGACTTGTGTAATTTGAATCAACCCTCTGTTTAAATTACATATTTACCAATGTTGAGGACAGGATCTTTAGAAGGTGTCTTTCCTACCTAACATGTAATTTTATCTTTATGTTTTCAAAACCTTTTAAATTCTCCTACACATTATGAAACTAATTATATGACTTAGAGGTAGATACACTAATATTTCTAGGTGTTTTTTTTTTATCAAGAAACCCTAAATTGATTTTAATAAAATAAAAACAAATGTTTAAATGTTTAAATAAGCAACTCAATATAAAACAAGCCATAACCAATATTAACAAAATTAAACAAATAAAACCTCTGTCAAAATAATAAGATGAGACACTTTGATTATGCCTGATATATATATGTCTATATATACATATATGTGTCTATAATTTTTAAGCGTTACTTTTTGTATGAAGGGGAAAAGAAAATATATATAAGTTTTAAGAGAACACACATTAAGTGAGCAGCTGAGCTATCATAGATTACAAGGTAGTTTTGTGCTTAATTCTAAAACCAAGGCTTTCCCCCCCTACATTATTCTGCTTTCTAATCTTAAAATATAAAAACCCTGGGTCGAAATGTGTGGTAGAGACCAAGGCTTGACCAACCGGAAGTCAGTCCTGCAGTCAGCGCTGGGCTGCCTTGGCAACCCAGCGCTGACTGCTTCAGCAGGACTTGCCTCTCTCTTTCTCTCCCAGTCTGGCCAGCAGCCACGCCTCCATTTCTCTCCAGGCCTACACCAGGGCTGCTGATCAGCCCTGCCTTTCTGATCAGGCCCTCTTGATAGGCCCAAAGGTGCTGACTGGCATAGAAACCGACCAATCAGAACCAAATTGGCCAGCAGAGGAGGGCAGTTGGGGGCAAGATCAGGCCTGCAGGGGAGGGCCATTGAGGGCAAGATCAGGCTGGCAGAGGAGGGCAGTTGGGGGAGAGATCAGACAGAGCACATGGAACCCAAAGTATTTATTCATCCATTCATTATTCTTGAAAATATATCTTTTAATTGTGCTCAGCACAGAGAACACACAAATGGTAAGCAAAAGAGATACTGTGCAGAATTTCTTGAAGTTCACAGTCTATCCAGAAGAAAAAAAAATTGACCATGTACTTTCAAATACCAGTGAAACTACAACCATGACAGAGGCAGCAGCATGAGCAAAAGCTTTCATTGAATGAATCAATGAATGTCAAAGTGGGTAAAAGAGATTGAAAGATGGCTAGTCTAGCTGCTGCAGAGAGTGGTTGCAAGAGGAAGGAGAGACAGATTTTCTCAAACAGGGCCTTGCTAATTTTAACCCTAGGGAAAAGTTCAGTGTCTGTGCCATACACATAAAGTAAAAGTGTTACAGAATTTAGTTTTTAAAAAGATAATTCATTCAGCATTGTTAAAGAAAGGGAAATGATTATAGGGAGCCTTGGGTGGATATGGGAAAACAGTTATTAAATGCTTGCAATTAGACATATCTGGCCATTATACTCAATGCATGATATAAAGTTAGAAGAATGGTTGTTTATTAACTGGTAAAATAATTGTTCTTAAGACCCTTCTTATTTACATGGAAAGTAGCATTAGTTGCCAGGAATAATATAAATACAGTAGCTAAATGATACAGCTATTTCATGTACTATTTACCATTCAAATATGAGAAAACTAAGCTACCATGAATATCTGTCTCTATTTGCTGGAAAAATGAAATTAGTATATTGATTCCAAGATAATGAATAACAATAGTCCCTTGCTCTGATACTAAAATAGCTATTCTTCATTTTTGTTCATTTTCTCTATTACTACATAACTACTAAATTGAATAAAAAATGTAACAGTATTTCAAAAGTAAAGTATATGAAACATTTTGTTATGATTTGACTGTATCTGTCCCCCTAAAATTCTTATGTTTAAACTCTAATGCCCAATGTGATGATATTGGGATATGGGCCTTTTAGATGATTAAGAGATCTCCTGATAATATTAGTACCCTTATAAGAAGAGACAGAAAAGAGTTACCGCTCTCTCTCTTTGCCAGATATAGGTATAATGAGAAGGCCTTCTACAAACCAGGAAGCAAACATTCACCAAACACTAAACCTGCTGTACCTTGATCTTGGCCTTTCCAAACTGTAGAACTGTGAGAAATAAATGTTTGTTGTCTAAGCAACCCAATCTATGGAATATTTTTATAGTAGCCCAAGTTAATTGAGACAATATATAAGTATGCACAATCAATATTTAGAAGGTGCATGTGTAACAACTAAATAAATAATTTAAAGAATTAATTTTCTATTTGAAGAAAAATTCTAATTACATGTGGAAATGTGTCGATGTTATGAAAATTATGTGTAGGTTAGATAAGTCACACAAACACAGTTCAGTTTCTAGAATATAAGTGTCAAATGTAAAACTCATTAAGATATTTCATTGTTATGTCTTTAGTGGAAATAATATGTGGTATTCAATAGACAGTGACAGAGGTGACAAAATAACCCATAATTTCACTATAGTAAACACTAACGGTATTATTCTAGTACTTTGGTACTAAAGTTATCTACTAAGACAAGAAAATTATAATTTAATTGTACATTACCATGTTATAATATAGCATTGAAAAAAGCTTAGATATTTTAGATGCTACAAATTTCTCCCTTTTCTCTGTTGATTTAAAGTATATTACAAAATGACTAAGGAGTATTAAAAATTCAAATAAAGAACCAGTGTACAACTTAAATTCTTATTATTTTAAATATTTTTTTTATTGATTTCAGAGAGGAAGGGAGAGGGAGAGAGAGATTGAAACATCAATGATGAGAGAGAATCATTGATTGGCTGGCTGCCTTCTGCCTTCCCCCTACTGGGAATTGAGCCCACAACCCGAGCACATACCCTTGACTGGAATTGAACCTGGGACCCTTCAGTCTGCAGGACGAAGCTCTATCAACTGAGCCAAACTGCCTAGGGCAAATTCTTATTTTTTTTTTTTTTGCAGCTTTTTCAGGTCATTTAGTCAAAGCCCCCCAACTTTGTTCCTTTGCTTGCCCTGTCTATAGCACTATGATTCCCCCTTGAGAATCACCTCCAGGGCAATCAAATGTTACATGTTATGGGAAACAAAGATGAATGAACATTATTCTTGCATTCTAAAAATTCTTAAAAGCAGCAAGTGCAGTCTGGAGGCAAAAAGCTGACTAAGTTCAATGCAGTAAATACTATAAACATTATGTATTAATTACTATGCAAACAGGTAAAAGAGTGACTAGCTTTTCAGGAAATGCACCCTATGGTCAGAACCACTTCTCATGAAAGAAGTAAATAAAAATTGAGCTTTGATATTAAATAACTTTTATTTTGCTCGGTTTTAGAAAACAGCAAGAACAAGGTGAAGATGCCAGAGACCTAATTATGTTGGTGCAATCATAATAATTGTTTCAATTGGTTAGGTTCATTTTTCACAGAATATTATGTTTTCTTGTATCTCGAGTCCTCTGCACAAATTTTTACTTTTTTTCTGAAATACTACTTATTGTCATTTCAAAAATCAGTCTCAAATCCAAACCACAATGGTTGGAAATATGTATTGGCCTGATGTCCCTTTCAAGACATCTCTTCTTATTTGCTATCCATTGCCTTCTCCATCTCTATACTTCTAGGCAGTCATTCTCTGCATTGCTTATTTTAGCCCTGTTTGCATGCTGCTGAACTTGTTCTCTGACTTAGCTCCCTAATTAATCAGTAAATGTTTCAACAATAAATTTTCTCTGATAATTTCAGTAATATTATCGATTATGCTAGGCACAGAGAAGTTTTAAGTAAATACTTGCTTCATTTAACAAAATACACTTTTCATTTTTATAAGTAACTAGAGGCCCAATGCATGAAATTCATGCAAGAGTAGACCTTCCTTCCCCAGCTGCTGGCACCGGCTTCCCCTCGGTACCCGGGACCTGGGCTTTCCTCGAGCCTGGGTGGTGTGCCTCAGCCTCGCAGCCCTGGCTTAAACCAGAAGGTCATCCAGTCTAATTAGCATATTACGCTTTTATTATTATAGACTAGGGACCCGGTGCACGAAATTCGTGCATGGGAGGGGGGGTTCCCTCAGTCCAGCCTGCACCCTCTCTAATCAGGGACCCCTTAGGATTGGGCCTAAACCAGCGGTTGGACATCCCTCTTGCAATCTGGGACTTCTGGCTTCTAACTGCTCACCTGCCTGCCTGCCTGATCACCCCTAGATGCCTCTGCCTGCCTGCCTCATCACCCCTAACTGCCCTTCCCTGCCAGCCTGATTGCCCCTAATCCCTGCCTGCCTGATCTCACCCCTAATTGCCTCTGCCTTGGCCCCCACCACCATGACTTTGTCTGGAAGGAAGTTGGACGTCCAGAAGATGGTCGGTTAACCTGGTCTAATTAGCTTATTCCCCTTTTAGTAGTATAAATAGATTATATAGGATAGGATTGGTTAAATGTGAGGGCAAGGAGCCTTTTTCAGCAGGAGGAGATGCTCTTGGCAGACAAAAACACATAATCCCTATATCTGGATTGATAGCCAGCCATATGCACTATACTACCAAACAGGTCATGAAAAAATTGAACCACTTTCTTACACCTTATATCAAACAGCTGTTGCCCTTAAAAATCCCTCCTCAGCCCCACCTTAGGTTCTGCCTTCACAGTTCACCCAGATTAGGTTCTGATTGGTCAGTTTCTATGCGAGTCATTATCAAAAGCTCCATCTCCAAGCAGCCATTGGCTCCTAGCACTTCGCAAAGATTGGGTTCTGATTGGCCAGTTTCTATGCCAGTCAGCGTCTCCAGGCCTAACTCTGGGGCTGATCAAAGAGGCGGGGCTGATCAGCAGCCCCCAAGGAGGCCCAGAGAGAAACAGAAGCTAGGCTGCTGGCAAAACCGGGAGAGAAAGAGAGAGGTAATGGCTGATCAATAGCTGCCATGGAGGCTGGGGATCAGACCCTGCCTCTCTCTCTGCAGGCCTCTCTCTGGGCCTGATTCACAGCCCCCTGGGCAGTCAGTGCTGGGTCACTGCACCAGCACCTGCTGTAGTCACTTCCACTGTTCAGTAGAACCTTGGTCATTACAGACCCTGGCTCTTTATATATAAGATAAACTCACCTTAGAACTATGCTCCTCAATTCTAAATTTCAGGCCTACTAAGAGATGAGCTTTTCAAAAAGATCCTCTTTCTCTCATGTCCCACATCTTGGCACATATTTCTGTCTTTGCCTTCACTATCCTGGCTTCTAACAATATAACATTTTCCCAAAAGTTTATAAAAATATACATTTAGACATTGTTTCTTTCTGAAAACCTCCTTTATCCCCTAATATCCATCAAATATCACTCATCAATGATGATACATAATAGTTAATAACATACCTCTATCAGTGTGCTTAAGGTCCCATATTCTAATTGCCTCCCTACTTTCTTGCTTCTCTTGAACTTGGGAAACAGACTGGAGGTTATTCATCCTTGCAGTCCCAAGTGTTAGTTTGAAGTGATATTTAAACTTTGGCTTAAAAAGCAAATAAATTATAATTTCAAGAAAGGCTTTGAAACACATGGGTATTATTTGAACATGCTGATTTCTAAGCTATTTCAGATATGGGCAACAACAACGTATGTTTTAAAATGTGGAAAATCGTGTATAATAGCTGAGAGAAAGCAGTCCTGCTATGCTAGAATGTAGGCTTAATTGAAGAAAATTGATAAGAAATGAGTGAAAATAATGTATGAATGACAACGTTGTTGAATTAGTCAATTGAGTAAATAGATGTAGATATTCAGGCTGCAAGGGGATTCCAGAAAGTTGTGTGATTAAAATAAATTTTCAATCAATAAGCAAGAGGGAGATAAAATTATGAGAAGGGTATTGATGTGTTTTGTAAAAGCTAGTGTGTACAAAATTTATGAGCATGGAGATTAATAGGAAATAATTGAGAAATAATAATAGAACATGAACTTATAGCATAGGACTGGAAAATCATAAAGGACAAAAATATGAAACACTGTAAAGGAGGTCTTGCCAGAATGTGGCAATTGTTACTTCAAACACTGACCCACAAATTAATTCAATATTATATTTGTTCAAGTCACAGCATTACTTTGCTTTTTTATATAAATATGAATCCTGCCTTTAAGGAATTTATGTTTAAGTAAGGATGAGGAAAGAACTCTGAAGAAGGAATTATGCTAAAACTTGATGGAAAAAATTCAATAGATCACGTGGCTCATTCAAGGAAGAGGAAAGTCCTGTAACAGCCACCAAAGTTAGAAATGTGAGGAATGTGTTTAGAAGAAATGTCTGCAGTTTGACTAGAGAATAGGTCATGAACAGATAAATTAAACAAGAAGAGACTTAAAAGAAAAAATTAGGGTTTTAAAGAAGAGAGGTTTGCATATCCATGTAAAGAGTTTAGGTTAAGTACTAGAGTGAGGATCTCTTGTTTTTGTTCATCTTATATCTCTTAACTGCTTTTATTGACCTTTGTTCTTGTTTACTTATTTTGTATAAAAATATCCAGAATTATCTTTTGAAAATATTGATTTTTCACTGAGGGCCGTCCTGATCCTCTCTATCAGGAATTTGAATCTCAGGCATTGCCACAAGGAGAGACAATGGGAGGAGCTGACACACACCAATTGCAATGTCATAGATAGATTTTCCTCTTACTCCTGCAAATGTCCCTGTATCCTGTATTTTGCAAGATGTGGTTGTTTTGCTTTTCCTTTGATCTATGGATTACCATGAATTCTTTCAATGAATTTCTTTTGTTTCTCTTAAGTAGGCTACATTTGATTTCTGGTGCTTAAAACCGAAGTACCTTTATTCAGAAACCAACAGAATTACATTAGGTGACATTTCACATAGGTGTTAGGAGTCAGAATAATACAGAATTTTGTTCCACACATGTAGTTTTCAAAGAAAACTCAAAAGATCTTTCCAGTGAAAGAGCTATTGTAGTACAGATGTTATTAAAAGACATCACTTATATAAAATGCTGTGCTACTTTTTGAAGGAAATCATAAATCAATGTACAAAATAACTGTGAGTTATAAAGGATTCTTGAAAAACGTTAAGTTTCCCAGGCTTTTGTAGTGAGTCCACTACAAACTCAACTATTAATATTGAGAAAACAGAATTAGATTATCCTTAGAGATCTTGAAGAAGATATTTTCAATTCCTTGAAAATGTGTGGCTGGCAAGAAATGAATGTGTCAAAAAACCTAAAATTTAAGAGTAAACTAAAAGTAGGACAAACTCAGGATAAAATCAATATAAAGCAATAAATTAATTTTTATAATTTAAATTAATTTTCATGATTTATATGTCAATTATTCCAATCTCTTGCTAACGTTAAATAATGGCAAATTTTGCTACAATTATAGCTGAAAAGTATTTAGAATTAAGTGGCAGAGTCTCTCCTAAACACTATGTAGATTATCTCATTAGGACAGTCTATGTAATTCTTAGGGCTCTTTCACCACACAGAAAACCCACTCCACATTTGCTTAAGCAAATAGGCTCTTTATTGACTTACATACATACAGTTTTCTGGAAGAGGACTGTCTTAAAGTGCAGCTTAATGGGATTCATGCTATAAACAAGATTTGTAGTTTTAGTTTCTTTGAATCTTTTCTCTTTCATGAGTTGTCAGTCTTTAACCTCCTCGTGATCACAGAATGGCTACGTAAGTCCAACTGGACACTCTACCATCTTGAAATCCAGAGGAATGAGAAATTTCTTATCCTTCAACATACTAAGTTTTGGCTTGGTTTTCATTGAATGGTACTCATTCCTGACAGTATTAGGATGATATGTGTTGATTAAATTGCTCTAGTTGTAACAAAACAATTGTATGCATAGTAATAAGTATTCTAGTCATAGCAATAGCAGTGAACACTTGTAGTAGATACTTACAGAATTTTTAAAATTTGCAATAAATTAACTTTCATATCTTCAAAAGAACCACAATGCATAATGTACTCTTACTGTCCACATTATGTTAATAAGAAAGTTGAATCACAAGAGAAGTTAATTTACTTGACAATGTTCATACAGATGTCAAAAGGAAGAACTGGGGTTTGACCAGAAGTTGTCTGGCTCTGAGGTGTACAAAGTAACCTTTATACTACACTGCCATTTATTCTTTGGGCAGATAATAAGGACATTGACTTGCAAACCACATGCGCAGAAAGTATTTATAACAGAAAATATGAGGTGCTATTTCCCAGAAGATAAGGAAACTGAGGCACAAAGAAATTAGCCAGCTACTCTGAAGTAATTAACCAGTGAATGATTGAGCTATATTCAAACTAGGTCTGTCTGATGGCAGGACAAGAAAGTGTAAATTCATGTCATGACTGTTATTGTAGACAGACAAAATAACCAAAATTACATTAGGAGTGTATTACCTTGATGAATTTTCATTTCTCCCATTAATCAAGGTCCCAGGTAGTCTAAGACCTATCATAGTCTCTCACCAGGGTGAAGAGGGAGAGCCAGTGCTGCCTGGAACAAAACAGCTATTGAACAGGTTTAAGTTTAAATAGGTAGTTTTACTTTGGTTTTATTTCTTTTTAAAGTATATACTAAGGCAATACACAACTTTTTAAAAAAGATGTGGAGTTTTATGTTCCATTAGCTTGCACTCACATACCAAGAGCCAACCCTTATAGACTAAATCATACATTTCTGTCTTATAATTTTGAAAGGATAGTTCTGACACTATTAATAGTGACAGAAAGAAAGAAGTTGCGAATGATGTGGGGAAACCTATTCCAAACGAAAAAAGATTACGGTAAGTCCAATATTTTGTCAATTCAAAGGCCCTACTACAGACTTATGAAATTCAATCTCTGGTAATGGGGCCGGACACCCACAGTTTTTAAGCAGTTATGGGATATTTTTTAATGATCATTCAGTGTTGAGAAACATTGCTTGCACCAGCTTGTAGGCAATAGCATCGCTGGGCTATAGGGAAGTTGCCAGGAAGAAGAGCCTGAGGAAGCTCTTCTAAATCTCTCTAGCTTACTAAGAAAAGCTGATACTGGATCCAGACGTATCTCTGTGCTCTAGTTAGGGGACAAATAGGTGTGGCTCCACAGGTGGGGGGAGGGACTCCAACCCAGCACTGCTGGTGGGACAGTCCACTGCCCCTTCTCCATGCCACAGAGTTAAGTCTTCTCTGGGGCTCTGCACAATGCCCTTTAGGAAAGCAGCGATCCCTCTAAGTCATGGCCAGGTGCAGCCTTCAGGCCCCTTTTTATTCCGGAGCCCATCCCATGGCATAGCCTTTCCAGCAGTCTGCCCAGGGTGAACCCCTCCCCTTCCCACAGCAGGGGTGCTCTTTCACTGGGAAAGTGTGGACCCAGGCAGACAGAGTTCCCCTGGGTTCCTCTGCCCCATGCTACATGGGCTCTCCTTTCAGTCTCTGTTACTCCAGGTTTGGGATCCTTTGTGGGATGGGAGCCTCCATTCTCAAAGAGAGGGACTATTTTAGCCAATATCACTAGGGCCTCTCAGGGGAGCACCAACTCCAGGGAATCTGCCCCTTTCAGCAAATGTCCCTCTCTAACCAGCCTCTACATTGTTTCTTCAGTGCCCCTTAGACTAAATATGTCAAATCAGCTACACTGCTCTTGTTTTCTCAAACTGACCACGCAGTACTTTAGCTAAATCCAGTCCATTGTTGGGAGCAGGGGCACTCAGCCTCCTGTTAGCCACAGCCATTCTGTCCCTTTTGGCCTCCTTTGAACTTATTAAATATCCCAGATGCATTTGCTATGTTTTCTCCTTATCTTTTGTATACCCGGTGCACAGATGGACAGTGCAGCCTCTTATCACCTCCTAGTCTACCTGCTTCTCTTTGAATATTTATCGTTAATTTACATAGCATATAAATATGTTCTATAACTTTAGCTCTATATAATTTAAACTGTTCTTGATTTCAAATATGAAACAAGAATGTAATATCTTTAAATGACAGAAAGCACTTTATTAACTAAATATTTAAGTCTGAAATCTTTATTCCTTATAAAGTCTTTCTCCTCTGATATTCTTTATTGTAGTTACTGACACCAAGTCACCCAAGCTAGCATCTTGGGGAATCAAGATGCTTCCTCTATTGAAGTCTCTCTTTCTTCTATCTTAAAACTTATTGATTGCTAAGTTGATGTACATTTATCTCCTACATTCTCTTAAATAGATTTACCTATCTTTATTACCATGTTATTTATATTCTATTTATCATATATCTGTGTATACTCATTTACATTTCCTACACAGAACTATTTTTACCAACTTTTCCAATTTCTGCCAAAGTAAAATCACCCCATACTATCTCAGTCAGTCCATTTGGGCTGTTATAATAAAAGACCATAGACTGGGTGACTTATAAACAACATACATTTCTCACAGTTCTGGAGGCTGGAAGTTTGAGATCAGGGTACCAGCATAGTCAGATGAGAGAGCACTCTTTGGTATATCAGTCTTCTCAGTATATCTTAACATGACAAAGGGCAAGGGATCTCGGTGGGGTCCCTTGTCACTTATTATAACAAAACTAATTCCAATCTCATGACCTAGGATCCTCTAAAAGGCTCCACCTTCTAATACCATTACATCAGGCATTAGGATTTCAACATAGGAATTTTGAGAAGACATGAACATTCAGATCATAGAAATTATCCTTTCCCTATATAACAACAAATTAGTGGCTGCCTATGGCTGTCAGAATAACTGACTAGATCCTTTCCATGACATTTAAAACCGCCAGAGATAGCATGCTCTTGAAGCTAGCCCTACTAACAAGTTCTTATAAGACACACACGTGCTTATGTTAATCATAATTCACACATTATACTTACCCTTTTTAACTTTTATGCATAGTTCTCATTATATTTCATCCCTTCCTTATTTTGTGTTGTTTCTTCTGCCAGGAATGTCCGTTGCACTTTCCTTGATGAGCATAATGCTTCCTTAATGCTCTAGTTAAATATCTGGTTAGGAGTCATTGCCCAAGGAGCCATTCCATGCTGCAAACCTCCCTCCACACACATACCCCCCTACACACAAACACACAGATTCAATAAACCTAGATATTCTCCAGGTTTAATTATGTACATTCTCTTTTTTTATCCACTGCCCAATTTTATAACACAATTTTATATGAGAATATTTCCTAGTATACTCTGAACTCCTTTGGGAATAGTGATGTGATATTATTTATTATCTTTTCTCATTATAGTATTTTTACATGTTCTCAATACATACAAAACTTCCAAATCTAAGTGACATGTGTAGAAAAGCAAGCAAACTTTGCTTTGCTTTTCTTTAAAGAAATTTTTAAATGAATGAAATTTACCATTGTAATAAAGGCTGAGTAGTGGGAGTTTAGAACACTGACTATTCATTGGCATTTAAAAAATATATTCATTATTTCTATTTCAGTTGGTCATCATGTTATCACTTGGTTATCACAAATGCAAAATCTTGAGGAAACAATAAGATGAAATAAATGGAATATTTAGTAAAAGTCAAGTTATTTTATTAACTTAAATGTAGCAATATTTTATTTTTTAATGTGTATGAACCAACTGATCTAACTGTTGCTACAGCTTGAAAACAAGTTTCATTTAGGAGTAGCAAAAGCTATTAAACCACAGTCACTTTTATTAGAGGGAATTTTGCCAGCAGAGTTTTCCCATCAATAAAAAAAATGACAAATTAATTAACAAAGTCTGAAATACATTAAAAAGAAGTTCAGAATATGAAATAAATAGGGACAGAAGGATTTGATTTGGTTTTCATAAATGTAATTTAGATATTTGGTATAATTACCTATCACACCTGATACCTCCTTATCTTCTTTTGTCATCACCCTTACAACCACCATTATTCTTGTATTTTTACATATTTTATACAGATTTCTGCTTATTGTAATCTGCATATAATCATTGTATCATTTAAGTTATCTAATTCAAATTTTAATGCAATAATTTGGCAAATGTCTTTTATGTTGTTTGATAGAAACTTCTTAAAAGATTGCTTTCTTGAGTTTCCACAATATGAGATAATTTAAAGCAAAAGAGTCACGCTTGTAACTAAATTTAAATATTGTAATTTTTTTTAGGTCCTTAACACGTGCATGTATCCACATTAAGAGCAAACGTGAAAAGCTATAGGAAAGATCACTTGGTACAAAATATGAAACATGCTTCTCTCTTATGTAGCTTTGTTTGGTTATCTCATCTAAGATGTTTTCTTTGAAATTATAAAAGCTGAATCTACTCAATAAACAATAGTTTAAAAGAATACTGACAGAATGATAGTTTACAGAGCAGGTTTGGGATGACAAGAATTTTTAGGCAAAACCTCTGCAATATTCTCATAGGAAATGCATTTCAAAGAATATTATTTCGATATTGAGGTTTGCAAACACTATTTACATCTAAATATTTTTTTTTTATTGTTTAAAGTAATTTTCAAAATGAGAACCTGGGGAAATCAGAGTGTCTGTATATTTCCTGATTTGCTTATTGAATTTTGTTATACTTCATTTACTTTTGGTGTATGCTTTAACATTACATTGGAAGTAAATATGTCCCATAAGGGTTCAATTTCACAGTTTATTTTTTCTCTTAGATTACTATATTTAAATTATCAGCATGATGCTTTTCACTTTAGATTACCTCATATTGAGGAGAGTCAATAAATCGATATTTTTGAAAGACTGTATCACACATAACAGACATCCCCCAGTTATTTACATTATATTCAAATGTTGATTCAGGTAACTTCATCATGCAATAATTACATGCAGATTATCATTATTATTTCTGTGACATACAAAGAGGGAGAATGAAAACAGTCAATACCAAAAGCAAGAGTAGAAAGAGAAAGTGAACCATTTACTTACTCAATGAACATGTGTGGTAATATCTTTCCCTGTTCAATGTGTTTTTCTTTGTTTTAGATAAGCATGTCTGTAACATAGTACATGGCCCCACCCCACTGCTATATCTGTCCTCTGAGAGGAAGGTTCAGATATTTCATTTTTTGGCAGGAAAGGGTGCATGTGTTAGCCACCAGAGGGACTATGAGGGAAGGTGGTAAGCTCAGCACAGACAATTATGACTCATTTTCTCTTGATAAGGAAGCCTCCCTGACCCTAGGCTCTCATTCTTATACTAGAGGTCATGTGCACAAAATTCATTTTTGTAAAATTTATCATACTTGAATTTTTTCCTATTAGATTTTTGTTCTTTCCTTATCACCTTATAAAGGTTTTGTTATATTCTCTACACTAATTCCTTGTTAGTTATATGGGTTGCAAATATAATTTCCTAGATTGTGGATAACATTTTTTTGTTTATTAGTCTGTATCTAATTGAAATTTTTATTAAGATAATTGCAGCTTTACAGTAAATTGTAAGAGAAAATACAGAGAAGTCCTATGTATACTTTACCCAGTTTCTTACAATGGTAATATTTTGTGAAACTGTAGTATGGGACAACCAAGATACTGACATTGATATAATGCACAGGCCTTATTCAGTATTCTGTAATTTTACTTATACTTTTCTGTTTGTATTTATAAAGCTTTCATATAATTTTCTCACATGTGTAAATTCTTGTATCCATTACCACTGTCAAAATATTGAACAATGACATCACAACAAGACCTTTTCTGTTGCCTTTATATAACACTAGAGGCCTGGTACATGCAATTCGTGCACTGGGGGGGAGGGGGTTCCTCAGCACAGCCTGCACCCTCTCACAGTCTGGGACCCCTAGGGGGATGTCCAGGATCCTTCTCTCCTTACCACCTGCCTGCTTGCTGCTCCTTACCTCTAGGCTCGCTGCTCCTTAGCCGAGGCAGGAAAGACTCCCGCCACCACCACTGCACTAACCAGCTATGAGCTTGGCTTCTGGCTGAGTGGTGCTCCCCGTGTGGGAACGCACTGACCACCAGGGGGCAGCTCCTGCATTGAGCATCTGCCCCCTGGTGGTCAGAGCGCATCATAGCGACCAGTCATTCTGGTCGTGCCATTGTAACGGTTGCTTAGGCTTTTATTATACAGACTAGAGGCCTCATGCACGAAATTCGTGTACTGTGGTGGTGCGGGGGGCGAGGTCCCTTAGCCAAGCCTGCACACTCTCCAATCTGGGGATGTCCTTGGGGGATATCCAAGGGATCGGGCCTAAACCAGCAGTTGGACATCTCTCTTACAATCCGGTACCGCTGGCTCCTAACCGCTCGCCTGCCTGCCTGCCTGATTGCCCCTAACCGCTTCTGCCTGACAGCTTGATTGCCTCCTAATCGTCCCCCTGCCTGCCTGATCACCCCCAACTGCCTTCCCCTGCCGGCCATCTTGTGGTGGCCATATTGTGGAAGCCATCTTGTGGTGGCTACCTTGTGATGACATGATGGCTTTTTGCGAGGGCACAAGAACCACCTAGGCTTTTATGGAGGGGAAACTACCTCCTGCCAGTTTCCCCTCACCTCATTCCTCCATTCCACTTCCAAACCTAGTAACTGGCAAGTATTAATGTCTTCTCCATTTCTAAAATTTGGTAATTTTAAAAGGTTTAAATGGGATCCTACAGTTCACCATCTTTTAGAGTTGGCTTTTTTTGTACAGTATAGTTCCTTGGAGAGCCATGCAGGTTGTTTCATGTATGGATAGTTCATTCCCTTTTATTCAAAGTGGTATTCTATGATGCATATGTTCCATAGTTTAACTACTCATCTGTCAGATGCTTTGAAGGTATATTATCCAAACTGAGACTGAATGAAATTTGCACAGAAGATAAATGTGCCACTGAAGATATACTTTTCAGAGAAAATTGCACAAGACAAAAAACAAAAGAAACAAGTAAAAGGGGTTCTGTGCGCTTCCTGGACTTGTAAGTTTATTTCTTTCACCAGGTGGGGGAAGTTTTCGGTCATTATTTCTTCAAATAGGGTTTTATTATCTTGCTCTCTCTCTTCTTCTGGCACCTCCATAATTCAGATGTTGGTACACTTGAAGTTTTCCCAGAGGCTCCATACACTGTCTTCAAATTTTTGGATTCTTTTTTTTTTTTGCTTTTCCGGTTGAGTGTTTTTTGCTTCTTTGTATTTCAAATCTTTGACTTTATTCTTGCAATCCTCTAGTCTGCTGTTAGGTCTCTGTATAATATTTTTTATTTCAGTCAGTGTATGCTTAATTTCTAGTTGGTCCTTTTTCATATCCTCGAGGGTCTCACTAAATTTATCGGCCTTTTCTAGGAAATTATTGAAAAACCTTATAACCGTGGTTTTGAACTCTATATCCAGTCATTTGCTTTCCTCCATTTATTTCATTGTGATCTGTTTCTTTGTCTCTGCATTTTGGCTGCTTCCCTAAGTTGATAGAGTGGCTTTGTGTGCTAGGTATCCTATAGGACCAGTGGCTCAGCCTCCCCAGTTACCTGAGGTGGACACTCTTGATGCACCCCTTTGTGGGCTGTGTGCACAGTCTTGTTGTAGTTAAGCCTTGATTGTTGTTAGTATCACTGGGAGGAATTGACCTCTGGGCCAATTGGCTGTGAGGATCAGCTGTGTCTATGCTGGGAGAACTTCTGTGCTGGAGACACCCTTATGAGACAAGACTTGCAAAAGCCTCTGTGCTCAGCTTGGATGGGGCGGAATTTCAGGGCAGAGCAGACAGCATTGGTTTCCCATCAGCCCTGCCCTAATAGGCCCCTGTGTCTCAGTGTCCTGTGGTAATCGCTGCAAGCACCTCTGAGAGAGCCGCCCTCAAGTTCCACTCTCTGCCAGACAGTCCAGTTTCTCCCTGAATGAGTCTGGGTCCCCAGAGCCTCACCCAGAACTGGAGTTCAGTGCAGTCGGGAGTTTTTGTGTCCCTCCCGCTTGAGAAAGCCAGCCACGTACTCAGTTGCCCGCCCTCTCCATGCACGCTTCTCAGTACTTCTGCCTCCGGCAGCTCCTCTGAGTCTCAGTGTGCTTTTCTCTTTCCTGACAGTCCAGCTTCACCCGTATAAGTCTGGGTCCCTGGAGTCTTGCCCAGAACTGGAGTTCAGCGCAGTCGGGAGCTTTTGTCTCCCTCCCACTTGAGAAAGTCATATGTGCACTCAGTTGCCAGTCCTCTCTGCGCGCATGTCTCAGTACATCTGCCTCCTCCAGCTCCTCTAAGTCTCAGTGTGTTTTTCCCTTTCCTTCTAGTTGTAGAATTTCCACTCAGCCAGCCTTCCTGTGGTTCTGGATGATGTCCGTTTTGTCTTAATTGTAGTATTGAAATTGTTTTGCGAGGCAGCAGTTTATGTGTTTACCTATGTTGGCATCTTGGTTTCTTAGTCACTCCTCATTATTTTTGATGGTACACATGGAGAAAAGCAATCAGAGGAACAAAAGTGTCTCTGAAATTCATACATGTGATGGAATTACCTACATATTGTTTTTTACAATAGGGAACCTGGCTCAGTCCATGCTATTTTCAAGGCTTAGAAAAATTTGATGATGATATTCAAAGTCCTGGGAAGATTATATCTTTGTGGTAAAATAAAAGTAAACTGTAGCCAAAGGGCAAGATGGTAGCTTGGATATGTTGTGCTACAGGAAGAAGAAGACATCTGACCGGGCATTAGTTATACAGTTGTAGTAATAATTAGTTATAAGACAGCATAAGCTCCAGATGATCACAATCTGTCTTCCTCCTATCTTCTCATAACTTGTGTGATCCCTTTCTCTTATACACTCCAGTGCTCTGCTTATTTTAGACAGAAAAAAAAGACTGGTTAAAAAAGTATTTATTAATATAATATTTAAAGTAATATGTCTATAAATGCACATTTTGCCAAGCAGATAGAGTTTATTCTTTCTGGAAATTTTTCATGCATATCTCTTGAGATTAAATCTAGCCCCTGTGATATTTTCCTCCCTATAAAACTTTTTTCGCACCTATTAATGATAAAATCTCTCAGCAAAGTGTGAATAGATGGAACATATCTCAGCATAATAAAGGCCATACATAACAAAGCAACAGCTGACATCATATTCAATGGGGAAAACCTAAAAGCATTTCCTTAAGATCAAGAACAAGACAGGGATATCCACTTTCCCCTCTCTTACTCAACATAACACTGGAAGCCCTAGCCGCAACAATCAGACAATACAAAGTTATAAAGGGCATCTAAATGAAAAAGGAAGAAGTAAAATTGTCAACATTTACAGATGATATGATATTGTATATAGAGAAACCTAAAGATTCCACCAAAAAACCTCTAGAACTGATTAATAGTCAGTAAAGTAACAGGATACAAAATAAATATTAAAAATTGGTTGCATTTTTATACACAAATAATGAACTATCAGAAATGGAAATTAAGAAAACAATCCATTTTAAATTGCAACAGCAACAAAACCACCAACTAGGAATACATTTAACCAAAGAGGTAAAAACCTAAACTTGAAAAATTACAAAACAATGAAGAAAGAAATATGGAATCATATACTGTACTCATAGATAGAAAGAATTAACATCATTAAAATGTTCATGCTATCCACAGAAATCTATAAATTCAATGCAGTTCTCATCAAAATACCAATGATGCATTGCACAAAACTGAAAAAATAATCTAAAAAGTTATATGAGACTCCAAATAGCCATTGGAATCTTGAAAAAGAAGAATGAAGTTGGAGGAATCATGCCACTTGATATCAAATTATAATACAAGGTTATAGTAATCAAAACAGCATGGAACTGGAATAAAAACAGACAAATGCATCAAAAAGCTCAGAAATAAACGCACACCTATATGGTCAAATATTATATGAAACAAGAGGCAAACCATACAATGGGGTAAAGACACTCTATTCAAAATAAATTATTAAAAATGGAATCAGACCACCTTTTTACACTATATATAAGAATACTCAAAATGAAATGAAGACTGGAATGTAAGACCTGAAACCATAAAACTCCTAGAAGAAAACATTGGCAGTAAAATCTCTTAGCAATATTTTTTTCTGATATATCTTCTTAGGCAAGGAAAACAAAAGAAAAACAAACACATGGAATTACATTAAAGTAAAAAGTTTTTGCACAGCAAAGAAAATCAAGAAAACATAAGGAAAGTCTACCAATTTGGAGAAGAAATTCACCAATGTTACATCTGATGGTGAGTTAATATCCAAAATTCCTAAAGAACCATTCAGCTCACACCAAAAAAAAAAAAAACTTACTAAAAAATGGTCAAATAACCTTAATACACACTTCTCTAAAAAGGACATGGATGTTCAGATTGCCAATAGACATATGAAAAGATGCTCAACATCACTAATGTAAATTAAAACCACAGTGTGATATGACCTTACGCCTGTGTCTATCAATAACAAAGTGGATAAAAAAAGCAGTGGTATGTATATAATGGAATATTAGTCATAAAAAATAATGAAATCTTACCATTTGCAACAGCACAGATGGACCTAGAGGGTATTACGCGATTTAAGTGAAATAAGACAGACAGAGAAATACAAATACCATATGATTTCACATAAAATGGAACCTAAAGAGCAAAATAAACAACAAAATAGAAACAGACTCAGATACAGAGAATAGACTGATGCTTGCCAGAGTGGAGGGGACTTGGAGGGATGGGTGAAAAGGGTGAAAGGATTAATAACTATAAATTAGCAGTCACAAAATAATTAGGTGGATGCAAAATTCAGCATGGGAATGTAATCAATAATATTATAATATCTAAATTTGGTACCAGGTCCGTAATTAAAATATCAGGGCATCACTGTGTAAAGTTCATGACTGTCTAACCACTATGCTATGCAACTTTAACTAATGAAAATAATGTTGAATGTAAACTATAATTGAAAAATAAACTTTAAGGAAAGACCTTTCTTATGAAGTTTTATTTAAAGTTTCTTAAAGAACACTAAAATTTGATATTAGTCACTTTATATGAAAATCTTTCAATTATAGTTTATAAGTTTTGTAAGCAGATAAAGAAAAATTAAAATATATCTTTAAAAAGAGCTGAATAGACAATGCATTGAGTGGGAATATAATTTTGAAGTAAATAATAAATTGAAAAATAGTAAGTCTTATGCTCACTATTGTAATTCCAAGTATCTTCCTTAGAAAATTATTCCTGGAAACTAAGAAACATGTCAAAATGTTAAAATGAACTTTACTGAAAAATTATTTATAATAATGAAAACAAGTTACCGAAATGTTCATATATTGAGGAAGAGGTAAAGAATATATGGAGCATATATTGGCTAGCATTCTCTACAGAAATTAAAGCAACTAATCTATATTTCATAATATTGAAGACTGGGAAATTACAAAAAGCAAAAACATTTCTTATAATAGCATTTAGGTAAAACTAAAAATATAAAATCAATGCACAAAGTAAAACTAAGTAAGATCTATTGACACTGCTGGATAAGTATGAATATTTAAAAATGATCATGAGATAATTTATTTTCTTCAGTAATCTTATGCATTTGAAGGGGATATATGTTCATACACCATCAATGCAATATAAATATATACACAGGAAAAAGAAAAAAAATGCCAAAATAATAATAGTAGATAATTCTAGGGATAGTAGATAATAATGGGAAATTACAATATCAGTACTTGTTTTTATTTTTATTGTTCTTATATTTTCAATATTCTTAAAATAAAATTGAAGAGAGAAAAAATAAATAGTTACTGAAATTAGTTGATAACCTCTTATGTTTACCTTCTAAAGATACATTGAGGATTGGACTGCTAAAAAATTGGCATTCATGTTGAGTTAAGCAAAGGTGATTTTTTAAAAAATGATAAGTTAAAGAAGAAAAATGAAAATGTATGCCTCTAGAATTTGTAAGTGTGCAACACATTTTAGTAAATTAGGAGAATATGTCTTAGAAAATATTAACTTCATATTATTTCAAACACCCTTCTAGGTTCTGCAGATGCCAAATGGATATATAGAGTAAAATAGGGCAATGTAAAATAGAGATAATTATTATAGAAGATGTGGCCGATGATGTTTTCTGCATATGGAGTTTCCTAACTCACTCTGATATGTGGAGGGAGAGAGGAACATCAACAAACACTTTAAACAAAAAGTAATGCTCGAGATGAGACTAAAAGAGCAAATTAGGTATTAGCCAGGTGACCTGAGGTCTCAGCACAAGGTATAAAGCAATTTAAGAGACACTGAATTTTTAGGGAAGAAAAAATTAATTTTGTTGATTTTTTATACCGCAGCCCCAAATCTAGCAGAATAGGAACAAATTTTATTTTATAAATAAATCAAAGAACTAGACGACCATCTCTTACAACTTGCTTCCTATTTGTAAAATGAGGATAATATGGTTTGTATAAAACTAATAAGAAGATTAAAAAGTGATAAAAATTGGATATTTCTTAGTGTAAAAGGAATATCCTATTTCAACTTTAACTAAACTATATATAAGTTTTAAATTACATGTCTTAATTGATAGAATTCCTAATGCTTTTAGTATAGCTACATTTTAAATTTATATTTGCCTTAAATGTCCTCTGATAAAATTTACTACAAAGTGAATTGCAAGACATTTGTTTTTATCTTCACCAAAGGATAAGTTTATTGATTTTTATAGGGAGAGGGTAGAGAGAGAGAGAGAGAGAGAGAGAGAGAGAGAGAGAGAGAGAGAGAGAGAGAGAAATATTTGAGAAACATTGATTGGTTGCCTCTTGTAGGAATCCAAACCTGGGATCCAAAACCTACATACGTGCCCTCACCAGGGATTGAACCTGCAACCTTTTGGTGCATAGGATTAGGCTTCAACCAACTGAGCACCTGGCCAGGGTAAATTTCCAGACATTTTAATATTAGTTATTTTAACACTAATGGAGTGATTTCTAAAGTACTATTAAACTATAATATACTATGATCTATTAACTATTAACTTTTGATATAGAAAATGAAAAATGATGTGGAAGATTAAAATAGATATGAATGATATTCATATTTTAAAAATGAATTATGTAAAAATTTTAAATATGAGAAAGTCAAATTACTCATTTTCTCATAGTCAAAATATTGGAATTTGAATTTTTAATTATTTAAATATCTAATATTATAGCTCATTTTGGCAAGGTTAATTCCTATTCTGGCAGTGTTAGCAATGAAACTCTGTGTTTACAGAATTATAAGTATAATTTTTACACATAAATTAAGAGATATTAAAATATTTGTAGAAAGGTTTTCCCCCATTGAATTTACCTGCAATAATTAGCAATGATTTAAAAAGTCTTTAAAGTACTACTTCTAGTTACCAGAAATGAGTTAGATAATACTATAAGTGTATTTTCTAAGAAATATGCTACTCTTACACATTTCAAATAGCTCTTTTGGATTTGGGAAAATGAATAAAATCTAAACCATGAAAATACAACAAAAGAGAAGTAAAAAGCAATCACAGGTAGGCATTTTATTGTTTTTCAATTTCGTATAAAGAGCAGCTCACATTTATTCTGTGATCTGCTTTTCCCCCACCATATCCTAGAAATTACTGGTTTTTAATTAATATAGGCTTATATTATCACTTTTAATGATTGCATATTACTTAAATTCCATTATGCTAATGAACATTTTGGTTGATTCCAAAGTTTTTTGTTAAAAGATAGCAATGAAACTAGTTGGACATATATTTTTTCATATGTGTGTATCTCCTAAGGATAAATTTTAGTAGTTGATATTTCAAAGAAAGGTCACCTGAACTCAGCCATCATTTATATGAGGAAACTTCCCTGATTAACTCCCTCACAGGTTGATTTATTTGTTCCTATCTCATGCTCCTATTGTGCCAATGTTCTTATTTATATCTCTGCACTCCTATGTGAAGTATCTGACTCCTCATAGACATCCAGAAGGACAAGGCTGTGCCCTATTGTATGTCTTTCATAACTTAGTATTTAATAACTGTATTGATTTGAATCATTGTTGCTGACAGAATACAAGAAACATATAGATCTGTAAGTGTGGAATCATTACAAATATGCTTGGATCTTAGAATAGCTGTGAGATATTGCAATGCTCTAATGATTCTCTGGGATATACTAGAGATAAAGCTACCCCATCCCAGGGAGATTTTAACTGCTCTATGTCCAGACATGAAATAATTAAGTACACTAGAGGCCCAGTGCACAAAATTTGTGCACAGGAGGCGGGCTGTCCCTCAGTCCAACTTTCACCCTTTCCAATCTGGGACCCTTCAGGGGATGTCTGACTGCCTGTTTAGACCTGATCCCCTAAACAGGCAGTCGGACATCCCTTTCACAATCTGGGACTGCTGGCTCCCAGCTGCTCGCCTGCCTGCTTGATTGTCCCTAACTGCTTCTGCCTGCCACCCTGATTACCTCCTAACCACTCCCCTGCCAGCCTGATCAATGCCTAACTGTTCCCCTGCATGCCCGATCAACCCCAACTCCCTTCCCCTGCATATTCCCTCTTTATTAGATAGGGGTTTTTCTTTAACATATTGGACAGTATGCCTGCTGTGATCTTGACAAACCAGTAAAAATGTAAACCCAAACCAATAGCATTATAAAATAAACTCCTTAAACAGGAATTTCATGAGACCTTGGAAAGCTGATATCATGTGGTTGTTTCTTCATTTCTTCCTTCTGTTTCTTTTTCTTGATGTTTCATCTCTTGTCCTCTCTTTCTCTTAACTTTTCCATTGGTAGAATTGTCAGTACTTGAATCTGTCTTGCTTTCAGAAGACGAAGAAGAGGGAAACACACTGTCATCTGAAGAAAAAGATGATCTATGTTGGGATCAGTGGTGTTTCTGGTTTTGCTCTTTTCCCGATTTGTTTGTCATTTCTGCCGGCCCCGGCATCTTCAGGACTTGTGCGTGGGCACTTCTTATTCATGTCTACAAAACCTCCCTGCCTTGGTGAAAATTGTAGGGGAAAAGGCCTTCCTGGGGGGACACAAGCCCTGCCCAAGGTACTGAGGAACCAGGGTGGGGAGCACCCGCCACCACCCTTAACCTCCAGACCTCCCGGTACTCTCCAGTAATGTAACTGCAATGTCCCCGTTTGCCTTCAGAAATTAGTTGTAAGTTACTTCTGATGTGGAACCCTACCTCAGACATTTCCTTTGTGGTTTCTAAAGATTGTAAACAAAATCCATTTACCTCCCTAACCTGGTCAGAAGTTTCTACCCAATGGGAGAGGTTTGTTGGGTAGCATCACCCAGACACTCCCCTCCCCCCATGTCCAATCACTCAACTGGGGGCAAGGAAAGTAATAAGGCTATAGGTGTGTGTGTGGGGGATCACTCCATGGGAGCACAGGCCCTTTGGAGGCTGACACCCCAGGCTGCCGCTGGGAGGGGATCGCTCTGGGGGGCATGGCTGCCTCCCAGACCTACACCCTCGGCTGCAGCTGGGAGCAGATTATGCCAGGGGGGGTGAGGTTTGTGGCTGGCTCACAGGCCGATGGCCTGGGCCAGGGCTGGGAGCGGATCATGCTGGGGGTGCGCGCAGGCACCTCCCAGGCCGACAGCCCAGGCCACATGCTGCCAGCTCTCATTGGCAGCCCTCCCTGGGACTGGGGAACTCCGGCAGGCCTTAGAGGACTGGGCACCTCCACCTCGTGTCTATGGGCGCCGCCATTTTTGTCGCGGAGTGATGGTTAATTTGCATATTACTCTTCTATTAGATAGGATAAGTAGTAACAATATGAATATTAGTAGATCACTACAGGCAGAATTTCTCTTTTTAATTTCTAGAATGGAATTCTAACCTACTTATAGAAACACAGATACCATTGAATGTCTTATGATACACTCATAAGACCTTTTGATTCTTTGATTGAATCTTTCTTAAAACTTGTATATCTGGGCCAAAGTTAGGTTCTGTGGACTGAATTGTTCCCCTGAGCATCTATGTGTTGAAGCTGAGTGTGATGTCATTTGAAGATGGGGCTTCAGAGAACACTCAGTTTACATGAGTCATGAGGTTGGGGTCCTTATCATGTGATCTGTCCCTTTATAAAAATAAATTGTAGAGACTCTCTACAAATAATTGAGAGACTCTCTCTTTCTTTTTCTTTCTGGCCATCTATCTCTCCCCCATGTAAGTATGCAGTGAGAAGGCAACCATCTGCAAACCAGTAAAGGAACTTTTACCAGAACTCAACCATGCTATCATCAGTATCTTAAACTTCCAGCTCCAAACTGAGAAATAAGTTTTTGTTGTTTAAGTCTCTCAGTTTATGGTATTTTGTTGTGAAATCCCAGGCTAACTAAGGAAAACAGAGTAGTAAGATAAACCTTTTCTACCAACCCGTGTGGCTCAGTGGTTGAACACTGATCTATGAACCAGGAGGTCACATTTTGATTCCCAGTCATGCATATGCCCCAGTTACAAGCTGGATCATAATCCCCAGGAGGGGATGTGCAGGAGGCAGTCAATCAATGATTCTCTCTCATTATTGATATTTCTATCTTTCTCTCCTTCTCCCTTCCTCTCTGAAATTAAATATCTATCTATCTATATATATATATATATAGATATAGATATAGATATATATATATATTTTTTTTTTTTTTAAAGATAAACCTTTTTAGTGGTCTAAGTAGTTAAACTGATACAACATATTTAGATGTCTGTTTAATAATTACAAAGAAGAGTAAGTATGCAGGATATGGAATTTCTATTTCAGAAGAAGGCAAGTAATATTTTATTTTTTGACATTTTAATTTAAATTTAATTCCATAAATATATAGAGAGAACTAATGTATGCCAGATACCATAGAAGTTACAAATAAGTGCTGTTAAAGCATACTTCCTCTAAAATAGATTTAAACATAGTGAGCTAATTTCCTTCATTTAACTAATAAAAATGTTTATTGTTTAGCATGCATAAGTACCTCTGCAAAATATACTTCCCAGCTAATAATTTAATAGGAAGTTAGACTAAATCACAAAAATAACCCATAATTATAAATTGTAAAAGGGGTGATGAAGGAAATGCATGATGACAGATTGGTTGTAATATGATTTGAGAAATTAAAGGAAGTCTTACTGATGAAGGAAAATAAGATAAATAGTATATAAAAAAAATTAAATGACAGCCCAAGCTGGTTTGGCTCAGTGGATAGAGCATTGGCCTGCGGACCAAAGGTCCCATGTTCAATTCTGGTCAAGGGCATATGCCCGGGGTTGTGGGCTCCATCCCCAGTAGGGGGCATGCAGGAGGCAGCCAATCAATAATTCTCATCATTGATGTTTCTATCTCTCCCTTCCTCTCTGAAATCAATAAAAATATATTTTTAAAAATTACATGACGTATGTAACAAAGGAAAGGCACAAAAATGTGATCCTAATTTTTCTTTTTTTAATTGAATTTATTGGGGTGACACTGGTTAATAAAATTATATAGGTTTCAAGTATACATTCTACAACACATCATCTGTTTATCTTATCATATGTTTACTACCCCATTTCATCACTATTTCTTCTCTTATGCAACTGCCTTGTGACCCAGCACTTCCATTTCTGGGAATATATCCACAGAAACCCTAAACACTTACTTGAAAGAATATATGCACCCCTATGTTCATTGCAGCATTACTTACAATAACCAAGATTTGGAAGTAACCCAAGTGTCCATCAGTAGATGAGTGGATAAAACAGTTATGGTACATTTACACAATGGAATATTACTCAACCACAAGAAAAGAAGGACATTTTACCCTTTGTGAAAACATGCATGAGCCTGGAGAGATTATGCCAAATAAAATAAGCTAGTCAAAGAAAGGCAAGGACCTTATGATTTCACTTATATGTGGAATCCAGTGAACAGAATAAATTAACAAACAAATGGAAACAGACTTATGAATACAGAGAACAGACTGACAACTGTCATAGGTGTGTTGGTGGGGTGCTGGGTGAGAATGGTGAAGCAAAGAGGCGGGGGGGGGGGGGGGAGAAAGATTCATGGTGATTCCAGAGGGAAGGGGGCTGGGAGGATATAGAAAAGTGTGATGCTATTTTAAAGGAGGAAAATATTAAACTCAGTGAAGTTTCATGCTATAAAGAAACACTTGCATAAATTTGATGGAAACTGTCACACTTGACAAGAATCTTGAAGTATGTATATCATTTTAGTAAGATGGATAAAAAAGCATTCTAAAAGAATGAGTGCACATAGACAAAATGACTTAATTGGGGAAATGTGGAATAAATTTAAAAGACAACATGCAGTTGAAATGCCATTATTGTGGAGGAATAATGAAATCTTAGGTCCAGAGCAGATTGATAAGAACATGGTACTGATACAGTTTTGTAATACAATGCAATAATATATATATATATATATATATATATATATATATATATATATACACACACACACACATACACACACACACACACACACACACACATATATATATCAGTTAAAATAAATGAATGAAAGCAATATTGCTCCCCCCCAAAAAAAATTGTGACAGAGAAGAATCTGAAATGACTTATAGGAGAGATATCAATGACTTCCATTTTGAAAGACAGTAGGATCTTTGCAGAGATGTGATAAAACAAAACAAAATAAACAGGCACAGAAAAAGAAAGCACTATTCTAAGTGAATCCAAAAAGGTAAAAGCTAAAAAGATCAGGCTGTTTAAATTGGTAAGTTGTATGTACATAGGCAGATATACAGACATATATCAACTGGTTAAAAGACACAGTACTGAATTAAATCATTCTCCATTGGCTATATACGGTATCTAACTTACCTGCCCCTAATTTCTTTGTCTGTAAAACAACCCCATAGAATTTAACCAACAGTTTAAAAGTTAATAAGTTTATATCATTACGCTAGGTGAAATAAGTCAGACAGGGAAAGGCAAATCTAAAAAACATAGAAAATGAACAAATAATATAGAAACAGACTCATAGAAGAGAGGAGATTGGTGGTTACCAGATGGGAGGAGGTAGAAGGATGGGTGAAAAAAGTGAAGGGATTACGTACAAATTGGGACCTGGTTAAAAGGAAGGGAAACTAAAGAAAGAATCAGAAAAAAAAGATAAATAAACCACACTATAAAATTACTGCATCAGAATAGGTAAATAAACATTTTCTATGAATTATAAAAATTAACAAGTATCTATGAAGCATCTACAGAAATCAGAATTCTAACATCTTGAGAAAGAAATGGAAGGAGTTGTAATGTTATCATACAAAGCTTAGAAAAGGTGTAGAATGAAATGATCAACCTATCAAAAGGGATATGTAAGAGAAAAAATGGCCAAAATAAATTTTAAAATGTTTAAAAGGAGTTAAAATAATTATGAAAACATGATAGAAATAAATGATAAAGAGGAAACAGAAGGAAAATAGAAAATAAGCAAAAGAAGCATAAATTATTTGAAGGCTTAAAAAGCATTGTAGAGAAAACAGCAGACATAAAACACAGATAAACAGAGCCAGTATTTGTCTAAGTGGATTTCCATTAAACAAAATAGATATAATGAAACAAAGCTAATATTTTATAATGAAAAACAGGGCTTACGCATTCATATTGAAAAGAGGGTGTCATATCCCAGGAAAAAATTATCCCAAACTGTCAACACTGATGTACCATAGTAAATTTACTCATCCTATATAATAAAGAGGTAATATGCAAATTGATCATCACTCCAACACATAAGATGGCTCTCCCCATGTGGACACAAGATGGCAGCCACAAGATAGCTGGCAGGGGAGGGCAGTTGTGGGCGATCAGGCCAGCAGAGGAGGGCAGTTGGGAGAGACCAGACCTACAAGGGAGGGCAGTTGGGGGCAATCGGGTGGGCAGAGGAGCAGTTAGGTGTCGATCAGGCTGGCATGTAGAAGCAGTTAGAGGCAATCAGGCAGGCAGGCAGGAGAGCAGTTGGGAGCCAGTAGTCCTGGATTGTGAGAGGGATGTCCAACTGCCCGTTTAGGCCCAATCCCACAGAGATAGGGCCTAAACGGGCAGTCGGACATTCCCCGAGGGGTCCCAGATTAGAGAGGGTGAAGGCTAGGCTGAGGGACACACACCCCCAGTGCACGAATTCATGCACCAGGCCTCTAGTTATTAACATAAAGTGCTGTAAAATTATACTAGGTTAGGCCAGTGATTTTCAACCTTTTTCATCTTATGATATGCATAAACTAATCACTAAAATTCTTTTCCATACCAAAATATATATATTTTTGCCTATCAGACAAAAAAATAGGTATAATTGTGATTCTTTCACACTGGATGGCTATTGTTGTGTAGTCTGTTGTCATTTTTTATTTGACAATATAAGGGAGAACAGGTCAATGCCTTTGACTAAATAATCAGGTATTGTATGTTTTAAAGATTCTTACAGCACACTGGCTGAAAATCACTAATATTTGCAATCAGGCAGGAAAAAAAAGAGATTTTATTTAAATTGACATTAAAAGGGGGGAAAAGAGTTATTTTTTTAAACTCTTACTTATAAAAATAAAAAGGAAAAATAAAAATGATCAAAGTAAAGGAATTATGATTCAAGGAGTTTACATTGTATCAAAAAAATCTTTAAAGAACAAAAGCCATAAAGTATTTTAAATACACAAAATTGTTCTAAACACACAGTTCCTCCTGAGCCAGTCATGATGCCCGGCTAATTTGCCTATTACCTGTTTATATAGAGAGATCTGCCTCCCTACTCTGTGACTACAGGTGTCTCATCCCTCCTTCCCTGAGCTTCATTCTACCTTACTTCTCTGGACTTCCTTTCTTTGTCCCATTTCACATAGCCCAGTAATGGCTGCCAAATTCCTACTGTACCAGACCACCCCATTTAATTTAAGACTAATTAGAGTGCTTATAACTGTACTCTAGATTCCAGGGAAAGAGAATCTAATTGCTGTAGTGTAGGTCATGAAGTAATAGTTATGCCATGCTACTATGGTGGGATGCAGGGCAGGATCAGGTTAAAAAAAAAAAAAAGCTGGCTGCAATCAAGGAACCCCCAAAATCTACTGTAGCTATGGGAATGCCATTTTGCATCCATGAAAATTTATTGACTCAAGTTCAATTAAAAGTTATACTCCATGCCTTTAATGATGTCATCACAATCTTTCTGTTTAAATGATGCCATCACAATCTTTTTGTTTAAATATTATCTGAGTAGGAAAAGCTAAGAAAAAGTGTATTTTACCCTAAACACACTTATCTTAAACACACTCTTGCATTTATTATTCATGGATATGTAAAATCATTATAAAAAGATTCTCACAAAAACAGTGTGTGTGGATGGTGGGAACATGGTGGAATAGATAGTTCATATGAGAAAGTGTATGTGTCTCCTTAGGCTGATGTACTATAAGCACTTCTAGACTGCTTTTGGGAATCAGCTACTGAGTTAATTTGAAACAAGGGGGATGGGGGATTTTGTGTCAAATCTATAGTAAAATTTTAACTTTTTAGTTTTATAATTTTAGCTGATGTTTATTTTTTTTCTAAAATATAAAGACTAATAAAATTACTATTTCAGTTCAAAAAGAAAAATTCCTAAGCTAAATAAATTCTTTAGTTATCTCTGTTACTAATTCCTGATATTTCTAAGATAATGAAAGAATATGGTATTTATTAACTCTACTGATTTCTTTTTTTTTTTTTTTTTAGAGGAAGGAAGAGGGACAGAGAGAAACATCATCAATTGGCTGCCTCTTGCATGCCCCTACTGGGAATCAAGTTGGCAACCTGGGCATATATATGCCCTAATCGGGAATTGAACCATGACCTCCTGGTTCATGGGTTGATGCTCAACCACTGAGCCACACAGGCTGGGCTTAGAAAAACATTTAAAATTGTAGAAGATGGTGAAATTAAATAACATTATTTATGGAATTAAGATAAAAATATTTCACTGTAATAAATTTAAAAATATGTTATTTATTTTCTATTTATTGGAAAACTGTTTCCATATGAAACCCCTTCCCAAAATAATTTCTATTGAACCAAGTAAAAATTAGACAATGTTAGCAACAGAAAGAGACTAGGTTGGTTTTATGGTATCTGTGAGAATAATGATGAAAGACAACATTTAATTAGATCCAAAAATCCCTGTTTCTGATCCATGATGGTCATGAACCAAAAAATTCTAAAATGGGAAAATATTTGTATTCTCTTAAAAATGTAGTCACTTCTTTTTTCTTGTATAATTTTGAATACATGCTTTGTAGTTTTTTTTTTCTTCCCAAACAGAAGTTTCTACTGTATATTGAACTTTAAACTACTAGGTCAGAATCAAAGGAAAGAAGTCATACCTATAGTTGTAAATTAGATGAAGGTGAAGAGGTAGCAATAGATGAAACCATCCAGGCTGAGCAAATATAGGACAAAAGTAGAAAATAAGGAAAACAATAATAGAACATAAAGGAATTTATACTTAGGAGATAAACAAAAAAAAGTGGAAAGATGTGCATTTCTCATACTTATAATAGAAAGATAGTGTTGCAATAAATCATACGTTTGATTTTCTAACACATTGCTTGTGGCAGAAAAAATCCATTTAAAGTCAAATAAATTTTGCTTCATACACAAGTTACCTATTTTAAAATAAAAATATGAATAAAGTCAGAGTCTCATGTCAATTAATCATAAATAAATGGAGAAAGATAGTGAAGTATAAACCTTGTAAAAAGGTTTGCAAGCTACCTGGTATATCCATAAATTTAGAAAAGGATAGGAACCATAGAAATAAACAGGCTAACAGGCATCCTCAGTCATCTACATGATTTAAAAATTGCTATCTATACTGTTTTCATTAAGTTAGCAAGTTCTGAAGATCAAAACTCCCACTTAGTAATTTATTGTAGTAGCATAGAAAATTTCTAGATATAGAAAAAAATGTATGTTGAGTAGAAAATCTGTTACTAATAAAGGAGTTCAATAAAGCTAATTATCTGTAGAATTTATATTTCTACGAGAAGCCCAATGCACAGAATTTGTGCACTGGAGGGGAGTCCCTCAGCCTGGCCTGTGTCCTCTTGCAGTCTGGGACCCCTTGCTCCTTACCACCCACCTGCTCTATGCTCCTTATTGCTCGCCTCCCTGATCCTTAGTACTGCTGCAGAGGCGGGAGAGGCTCCCACCACCGCCACTGCACTTACCACCCATAAGCCCAGCCACTGGCTGAGCAGCGCTCCCCCTATGGAACGTACTAACCACCAGGGGGCAGCTCCTATGTTGGGCATCTGCCCCCTGGTGGTCAGTGCACATCATAAAGACCAGTCATTCTGGTCATTCCACCATAAGGATCACTTAGGCTTTTATTATATAGATAATAGTGTATTCTGTCAGAAAACATCAAATCTTTTTCAAGCACTTTTAAAAAAATCTTAAACAGGAATCCAACAATCAAAATAACAGTGGGTTTACTTAGTCTGTGTAGTTTTCATTAATATTTCTATTTTGAGATATGGTTTACATGTAAAGCAAGTAAATAAGCTCCCTTATAGTTAAAACAAGTAACCTTAGCTTATCAGGCTAGAATATGTCATTATGCATCATCTTAACACTTCCATGCACAAGCTCTTCTTTGCTTTAGTTACCTTTACTTCATTTTTGTTTTAAAAAAGGGGTTTTGCAAACTTCAACACATAATAAATTAATTTGATTATTGGTTTCTAAAGACACATTCATACTGTGAGTAGAAACTCTAGAAAAATAATCTAAATTTTCATTTTTTGAGAGTGGACAGCCATAAAAAGTAATCTCAAAAACAACTTGCATGAACACCAACTGGTTAATAGAAAACAAAATTTGGTATGTCTGAAAAATGAGAACTTATTAGGTAATGAAAAGGTGCTACAACGTGGATGAACCTCAGAAACAGTATGCTAAGTGAAAGAAGCTAGACTCAAAAGACTACTGCATGATTCTATTTATCTGAAATGTTCAGAAAAGCCAAATATTTAAGATAAAAAGTAGAATAGTGTTTGCCTTGGGTTGGGGTGAGAAATTATTAACTCTAAGACACAATATTTCTCTTTGTGGTTAATGAAATGTTCTAAACTTAGATTGTGGTGATAGTTGCACAAACAGTAAATGTGCTAAAAGTCACCAACCTTAATAATGATATTTACAATGAAATACTATTCTGCCATAAAATGGAGGAAAATTCTACCTTTTGGAACAGCATGGATGAACCTGGAGAACATTATGCTAAGTAAAATAAGCCAGTACAAGAAAGACAAGCTCCATATGACTTCACTCATATGTAGACATTAATGAAAAAACTGAACTACCAAGCAAATTAGGGACAGACTCATAGATAAAGAGCAGGAAGATAGCTCTGGGTTTGTGAGTGTGTGTGGGAGGTGGCGGTGGCAATGTTGGAGGAGTGGAGGGATTGAGAAAAAAAGAAAGAAAAGAGAGAACTCAGGGGCATTGACAATAATGTGGTGATTGCAGAGGGCATACAGGGGAAAATAGTGATAGAAAAAAATTAAATTAAAAAATATTGAATGTTATGGTATATAAATAATACCTCAATGAAGCTGTTTAAAAAGAGGATTCTTCATATAACCACCTATGCTTTTCAGAGATTAAAATAAAAAGGGAAATGTTTCCTCCTCTCCCAAAAAAGTAACCTCATAAGAAAACACAAATCTCAATTCTCAGTTTGTGTTAATTTGTAAAAGTAACAGATGTGATGCACAATACTAGGTTTAAAATAATATGAAAGACTAGAGGCCTGGTGCATGAAATTCATTCACAGGGTGGGGGTCCCTCAGCCCGACCTGAACTCTCTCCAATCCGGGAGCCTCAGGGGATGTCCTACTGATGGCTTAGGCCTGCCCTCTGCAGGAGGCGACTGGGCTTATCAGGGGAAGGCACCAGCCCCATCACCTTGCTGCTGTGGCCACTGCCGGCCGCTGCAGCCGCCAAGGTGTTTTCATCCACACGGACTCCAGTCCCTTCACCATGAAAAAATGACAACTTTCTTTAGGCATTTTCAAGATGTGTCTTTCATAGGATATGATATTTCTTTCTTTTTTTTTTACCCTCACCTGAGGATATTTTTCCATTGATTTTTAGAGACCGTGGAAGAGAGAGGGAAAGACAGAGAGAAACATCAATGTGAGAGGGATACTTCAATTGGTTGCCTCCTGTATGATCCCCTGACCTGGGCCCCAGCCAGGGAGGAGCCTGCAACCTAGGTACATGCCCTTGACCAGAATAGAACCCGGACCCTGCGGTCAGCAGGCCGGAGCTCTATCCATGAGCCAAACTGGCTAGGGCAGGATATGACATTTCTTAGCCCCTCCAGCAGCGGACCTTCATTTTTTCCTCCAGGAGTGAGGTGGAAAAACCCTAGATCACCTTCTTGGATTCTTATTACCGAAGTTACCAAGAACACTGAGAGTGGCGTACAGGGAGCTTAGCCAATGAGCGGTCAGAAAAGGTATTTCCTTTGCAGCTCATGTGCAGAGGCAGGACTGCCACCGTGGCAGCTGGCAGGCCCTGTTCTCTGCTGACCTGTTCACCACCATAGTGGCTGGAAGGCACTGTTTTCTCCAGGCCTGCGCCATCTGTGGCTTGCCTCACCGCGCATGCAGTCCCCTCCTGCCTCCTGCACACGCAGCCTCTTCCTGAGTGGTAGTGACATTATAGCATCCCAGCTAATTTGCATATTACCTCTTCATATATATATATATATATATATATATATATATATATATATATAGTGTTTCAAACTTTCAAGTTGGTTGATTATGCCCACCTACCATTGAAAATAAAGGATGGTTACAAGTACCAGCAAGATATTACATACAAAATATTTGCCTAATGATAATAATTTAAAACAAGCATTTAATTATATAGTCTATATATCATTCTAAAGCTCTAAAAAAAACTTTATAAATAACTACTAGACTTTACCATCCTTTATTTTTACCATTGTAAAATATTTTGAAGATGGTAACTACTTCAAATAAATCAACAGTTTAATATGTAATAATCAAAACTTTCTATCAAATTTTAAAAGTTTAATGTATGTTCATCTAAGCTGTTAAACTTGAATTTAACCACAGAAACAATATATTTCATTTTCTTTTCTCATTTTATTATAGAAAAATCAAGTTCATTTATAACTTAGGAATTATTTCAGTGACCTACAGCAAAAAACTAAGGACTGCAATAATTGTTTTTGACATTAATGATGTTTTCCAGGCATAAGTGTTTTGTTCTTTTGTTTGTTTTATAATTGCTGTTGCTTCTCCAAGAGAAAAAATAAAGATAATTTTCTTATCTGAATTCTGACTTGTCTCTTACATTACAGAGCCTGAATGGTCAGACCTTAAGGTAAATTTCTACAGTATCCTCACAATAACTTGACTATTTTTATTTGTTTTTCTTACCCAAAGGGAGAAACACTAGATAAAATTAAAGGAAATGACAAAGCATGTTTACATATATATCCATGATTCTTTTTACTGCATTGATATAGTGGAAAAAATACATAGATATACCTTACAAGTGATTATTTAATAGGCAATAAAAATGGTTTACTACCGAATTTTGCTTCCTGAATGTATTAGACAAAATTCTAGTGTCTAATGCATGTACACAGACATATGTCTATGTTTATATATATATATATATATATATATATATATATGCTGTTCTGCTGTTTGGTGGCCAGACCTGAGTGTCCTTGGTAGAACCTGGGGCAGAGCCTCACTGTCTCTCCTTGTTTATTCATCAATATCTCTGCACCTGCTTGTCTGTACTTATTTGCCTGTGTGTTCTTCCATATCTCTCTGTGGTATCTTCCTGGCTGTCAGTTTGCCTTTCCCTGTACATTAGTCTGACATCCCTGTCCAATTGTCAGTTCCTATCTGTCAACCTGACTCCACATGTGCTTATCTCTCAACCTGCCCCTGTTTGCATATCTGATCTAATAAAAGCATAATATGCAAATTAACCATCACTCCGCCACGCTCACCAGCCAATCAGGAGTGGGTATGCAAATTAACCAAACCAAGATGGTTGTGGCCACACAGAGAGCAGGAGGCTTGGGTTTCCCTGGCAATGGAGGAAGCCAAGCTTTCCACACCCTGGCAGGCCCAGGCCTCCACTCAAAGCTACAAAGTTTCAATTATAGAAGATAAATAAATCCCAACAAAAATGGTGGCAGCCACGGAGCTGGAGAGAGCAGGAGGCTTGAGTTTCCCCTGGCGATAGAGGAAGCCAAGCTTTCAGCCTGCCCTGGCCTGCCTTGGCCTCCTCCGCTCAAGGTTACAAAGTTTCAATTATAGAAGATAAATAAATCCCAACAAAAATGGCTGTGGCCATGGAGCAAGCAGAAGGCTTGGTTCTGCTCAAGGCTACAAAGTTTCAATTATAAAAGATAAATAAATCCCAGATACCAGGGCCTCCGCTTGGGTCACCGGGGGGTGAAGCTGGCCTACAAACCACCACAGGCCCCTCGTCCAGGCCACCCCACATCCCAAGGGAACTCCCACTCTGATCCAGGACACTCTTAAGGGCAAACCAGCTGGACCCCACCCATGCACCAGGCCTCTATCCTCCTATCTTATAAAAGACAATATGCAAATTGACCATCACTCCAACACACGAGATGGCTGCCTCCAATTGATTAAAGATGGCTGCTCCCATGTGGACACAAGATGTCCACCAGAAGATGGCCAGCAAGGGAGGGCAATTGGGAGGGACCAGGCCTGCAAGGGAAGGCAGTTGTGGGTGATCAGGCCAGCAGGGGAGGGCAGTTAGGGGTGACCAGGCCTGCAGGGGAGGGCAGTTAAGGGCAAACAGGCTGGCAGGGGAGCAGTTAGGCTTCAATCAGGCTGGCAGGGGAGTGATTAGGGGGTGATCAGGCTGGCAGGCAGAAGCAGTTAGGGGCAATCAAGAAGGCAGGCAGCCAAGCAGTTGGGAGCCAGCAGTCCTGGATTGTGAGAGGGATGTCCGACTGTCCGTTTAAGCACGATCCTACCTGGATCGGACCTAAATGGGCAGCTGGACATCCTTCGAGGGTTCCCAGATTGGAGAGGGTGCAGGCTGGGCTGAGGGACACACACCCCCATGCACGAATTTCATGCACCGGGCCTCTAGTACTAGTATATAAGGTGGTATGTATTGGTTTGTAGACATGCCTTTGTCCAGCCATGATTCTATCTGTGTGTACATATGTGCAGATTAAGATTTTTATTTTAGTGTAGATATAGCCTATACTCTACCCCAGTGGTTGGCAAACTGTGGCTCGTGAGCCACATGCGGCTTGCGAGCCGCAGTTTGCAGCTCTGTTGTCTAATGAGTTTGCCGACCACTGGTAGGGGCTTAATCACAAGGAACAACAGCAGCCTGTAATTATTGGAATTGAGAGTCTAGTCAGTGGTCGGCAAACTCATTGGTCAACAGAGCGGCAACCGCAGCTCCCGAGCCACATGGGGCTCGAGAGCCGCGGTTTGCCGACCACTGCTCTACCCTCCATGGTCTATGTGGGTGCTGATCAAAAGTTTGGAGATAGCAAGAATTAGGTAACAAACTAAAAACAAGACTTAAACTTATATCAAATATTACTGTTCTCAGAGTCAAAGGAGAAAATATAATAACTCATACACTTTAGAGAAATTTTTGATGGGCATATTCCAGTTCCCAGCATTATCTGCAAGATCCAGCCTACTTATATCCCATTGACAACCTAGAAATAATTACCTTTGCAATGCTAATCTCCACTCTTTAATGTAAATTCCACCAAATCTCATAGAGATTTTCCTTTTCTTAGAATATTTCCAATTTTGACCCCATAATGATAATTCAGCAGAGAAAAATATCCCTGGCAGATCATTTTCTAAAGTTTGAATTACCTCATGAGGAGTAACACTAAGTGAAAAAAGAGTGGACGAGATCCAAGATAAGCCAGGGTGGGATTTAATGCTCTAATTCCTATATATTTCAAGGTTTATTTGCTAGGGAGGTGAAAAGCTGCTCTTCATATTCTGCCTGTGAACTAAAGGTCTACTTTTAAATCTTTTGTGGGTACTACTTATTACTTGGTGAAAACACAAACTCATATGTAATAGACATGAAAACAAACCCCTTTATACACATATTCAAACTTATTCACATACTTCTTAAAGATAAGTGAAACCTCTCTTTTAGAGAGACTGTTCTTATAGAAATAGCCACAAAATGTGTACTTTGATTTTTGCTCGACAATGTCCAGGAACTTACTAGAGCCTAAAATAACAAGGCACATTACAATAATTTCCTAAATAATAATAGTACTTTCTTAAGGTTCTACATATACACAAACATATATTTTCCTTATAAGACATCATAATTAAAAGCTGGAACTATTAGGACTGCTTATTTACATTGATCAGTTTTGGCAGATGATTGACAACCTTTCACTTCATGATTATTATAATTCTTATATATGGACATCTAACAACATCATAAGGATTTAATTGTGCAAACGAGGTGACAAAAGAATAATTTATGAAGTAGTTAAACTATACTTACATCACACGGGAATGCTGGCCTATATTTCTTTTCAAAGATGTTATACTAATTTCAAATCTGGCTAGAAAATATGATTCAGCATTACAAAAATACCGAAGGCATATCAGATGTATTGATAAAATTAAAAAGGACAACCCAGGAATTCACACAACACACAACATATGCTTCTTAGAATTAAAGCAGAATTGCCACCTGGCAAAGTTTTCATTGAAACAGGTCCTTCTACAAACACATTCAAATTTTCAAATCTTGTTGATACTGTTAAAACAACTAGAAATGATAACATATTTATACTCAGTTGCCAGTTTGGTTATTCATTATTTCCCCTATATAACATGAATTATTAAATGAAGCCTTAACTTATTTACATGCAAAATTAAATTTGAGATTCCTGTGAGTTTCAAAATTATACCATTTTGTTCTTCAGGTTTTCTAGGATAATTCTAACTTCTTTATCCAAACTCATGTACTATATGATATTTTGAAGAAACAAAATGTTCTCAAAAGTTAAATTGCATCCTCTATAACAAAAGATAAGCAGAAGTTACATAATTAACTAAAAAAACTATCATACATTCCCATAAAAATGTGGGGTTAAAATAAGCATTGTGTCATTTTCTCTCTCTTCCACCTGATTTGCTATTAATATGTATTTTTCACCATTTTACCTGCTATTCATACAGTGAACATAAAGTTCCACTATGATCTGAGAGCAATAGCATAATGGTTAAATGCCAGACTCTGAGCCAAAGATTCCATACCCAACCTTGGCTAGTCACCTAACCTACTTATGCTAAATAAGCATGGGATGTTGCTTCCTCTCTATACCTAGATTTCCTTATCAGTAAAATAATTATAATAGCTGCTACCTTACAAGATTATTGAGAGGATTAACATAAGAAAATAAATGTTAAGGGTTAGGATAGTCTTCAGCCCACCCACTGTACTCAAAAAACACAATCTGCTATTATTACTATATATTATTTCAGATGCCATATTAACATTAGGACTTTAAAGTGTCCATTAAGGGTAAAGATAAAATAATGGATATCCACATCAGATTGCACTATTTGGAAGGATTTTTCTCAGAAGAAATGGGTTAAAATATAGTTTTAAGCTAAAAACTAGTATTGTCATTTGCATTATAGACTATCTTAATCAAGAAGATGGAAATTTAGGACTTTTTAATATACTTTTATTGATTTCAAAGAGGAAGAGAAAGGAAGAGAGAGATAGACACGTCAATGATGAGAGAGAAACATTGATTGGCTGTCTCCTGAACACCCCCACACTGGGGACCAGCCAGCAACCCGGGCATATGCCCTTGACCGAATCAAACCCGGGACTTTTCAATGTGCAGGATTATGCTCTATCTGCTGAGAAAAACCAGTTAGGCCTAGGCCTATCTTTTGCCTAACCTTTGGTGGAAGGCTTGGAAGATCTTTCATGTTCTCGTAAAAGAATTGTTAAATTATACTCATGGTTAAATAAGACTCCTAAGAACATTTGTTTTTTTGTTGTTTTTGTGGGTTTTTGTTGTTGTTGTTGTGGGTTTTTGTTGTTGTTGTTGTATGTTTGCTTGTTTTTGTTTTACATTTTTAAAGGGTGTATAAGGAGAAGTAGAGAAGAAGGAGGAGAAAGAATATGAGACAGAGACATTCACAGGAAAAGTTACAACCTCTTTTCTAGAAGCCTGAGGAGGTTATATCTGACAAGTGAACCAGCATTTTCTTTGTGTCTCGTTTACTATTCATTTGTTAGCATACACAAATTGAGACATAAAGGAGAGAAGCACTAAGGTTAGAGATATCTCCTTTCCTGTTAAGAATTTACTGAGGGAAAAACACCTCAAGGGATTGGTGGTGTTTTTTAAGGTTTTTAAGCTTTTTTAAGGTTTGGTCAAAAGGAGTAGGGATTAATAAATGAATCTGTAGGAAGTCACAGGCAAAAGAAAAATGTAGGTGAGTACAAATCTGGGGCTCCCAAAAGGAGATCTGATAACCAAACAGAATAACAGAAAATCCAATCTGTTGGGGCTAGGTCAGGAGATGGCAATGTCATGATAGAAAACTGAGTTACAATTAGAACATAAATTCTAATTCCCATTAAGAAATGGGTCAAAATCCAAAGCTGGGAATGGAAAAGCAATAGAACAAGAACTTCAAGGATATTTTAGAAATGAAGTCAGATGCCTTAATCTTTCTTATTGGTGAGTGTGTAGATTCCTAAGTTTAGATAGGACTGACACTGACAAGAGATACTGAGTTAAAAAATGGAAGGAAGGAAGGAAGGAAGGAAGGAAGGAAGGAAGGAAGGAAGGAAGGAAGGAAGGAAGGAAGGAAGGAAGGAAAAGACAAGAATGGCTTTTCAGCAGATACTTGATTTTGTGTCCACATTATGTTTGAATTAGTATGTGCTAAATATTATGTACTAAATACTTTCCTAACACACTTTCAAAATATTTATTTGATGGTTCCCTTTTATAAAGAGTGCTTTTGTACATCTACTTCCAAAATCTAATACAAAGATATATAAAACAGAATTGTTATGGTTTACCTCCCCACATAACTCAGAATATGCTTAACTCTATATGAGATGTAGCTAAGAAATTCAGACTCAGAATTTCTCAGCAGTCATGCAACCTAAAGACAGCAGCTTCTAGCTTGGATTTGCATACTATTTCTCTAAAGATTCAAACTCACAGTTAATGTCAACATCTGGCTGGATTTAACATTCACATTTGACAGATTCACTTTCATTACAAAATGTTTAGAATTTTTTACAAGGCAAAATTTGTCTTTTATTTTAATAAATGTTTACATATATTTCCTTTTTTCCTTTAGGGGTGGATTTATATACTTGAACTATTCTGCACAGTTGAAATTGGAGGACAGCTCACTAGACAAGCCACTGTAGCAAAATAAAATGCAAATGAAAGGGGCAAAGAGCACCGTATAATGAGCAAAAGGATTTACTGTCTCATCTTCTATTTCCATATCTTTTGAGAGAGGGAAAAGTGAGAAAATGAGATATAGTTCTATCTGCTTTCCTGGTAAGTTCTATGGGTAACTTAGCTATTTGAAAACCATGGAGAATATGCCAACTAACTTCTCAACCTAATCCAAATTTCCAATTTTATTAGTCATAGGTAATGATTTAGTATTTCTATAGATTATCTTAGTGCCAAACAATGAATACATATTCAACACATTATTCATATTACTAAAGCTGTTAAACAAGTAAATAAGGATATGATAGTACACATGTTCACACACACATCATCATTGAAGAAATGTAGGAGTCAAGGTAGTTTCAATAGAAGCATTCTGTATACAAAACTATGATAAAATGCATGAAAATAGGCACTGTTTAATGAGCATATTTTGTGCACAAACTACGTGTTTGTTATTTTATGTGCATGATCTCTACTACTCATGAAAATCTATAATGCAAGTATCATTATCACTATTATACAGCTGATGGGATAAAAATATATAGATCAATTAACTTACACAAACTTTCTTAACAGATTTAAACCTGGTTTGTCTTTCCCTAATCCAATGTTCTGTCTACAATTACACTTTGACATATAGAACAGAGTCAAGGAACAATTTGAAAACCACTGGATGATCAGTCTGGGAAGCTTAGTAAAGTTAAATGCAAATCATTGGCTAAATACAGGACATTTCATTCCTTACGTGCACATAAATAGCCACTAAAGAGTCTGCCTTAATTGCCTTCCTCTGTGGGCAACAATTACAAATCCTGAAATATTAATAAACTGGCTAATTTAATAAAAATACTATTACATGTTTTCTCCCTGCATATTGCTTTGAAGCACCAAACATATCATGGGTACTCAATAAATATTAAATATTTAACAGCAACTAATAAAATGAAATTATGGTAATATATTTTGCAATGAACTCACCACAAGAAGTAAAACAAGTTTTAGTACTAGACCTGGAAGTTGATCAGTTAGAAATCTGGATAAATGAATTAACCCTATAGGGAGGCAGGGTGATTGTGGTCGAAAGGTTTAACAGGGGATCAGAGTAATAAAAATTTGTATTGCAATTTGGCAACTGAAACTGTCCCTCCTGATTTACACATTTGTTCTATTTCTCCAACATTCAAAATTCACATTAAAATATATGTTACTAAACTGCTGTCATATAGTCTCCATGTCCAATTATAAAGTTCCTATATTTCATTATCTATTGGTATTATCTTATTTTGAAAGAACATAAAATATGCTCCCTGAAGTTATCATCTTTTTTTCTCCTACTTTTGCATAGTCTGAGATTTTCAAAAGAGTTAATAATAATAATAATAATAATAATAATAGATGGATGTGGGCATGCAGAAGTCATTGAATTGTCAAACTCGGAGACACTCAGGAGTGCATGCAGTCTCCAAGAGCATACTTCTGTAGATTTAAATTAGAGCTGCAAGTTACTGGGGAGAAACCAGGCTGCGAGCAAGCACAAGGTTTCTTTTCTTAAGTAGTGAAGGAAAATGTTTCATAAAAGACAGAAAAGCTTGCCAAATGGAGGAATCCATAGGGAAACCTAAATTTAAGCTTTTGTTCCTCAATTCATGTAAGATTCATGAAAAAAGAAGTACTTCTGAGTACTTTTAGAAAACTCTATTATCCTTCCTTTTTTTTTTCCCTTTACAATCCCTCTGAGAATAAGAGAGAATGCACTTAAAGTTACTATTTGGGTGACTTGATCCTTCTTCCTCTCCTTTATTCTTCTAATGGTCTCTTAAATGCTCCCAAGAAATAACACATTTAACAAGTGCTCACCTGGAGCTCAGCTACCATTTCCTCTCCCAATCCTGTGATTAACCCACTGATGGTTCTACACACTCTATGTTCCAGTCGAAATATGACAGCAGTTACACCATTCTCCAGGTCAAATATATCTCTTATTCTACCCATTCCAATCACCATTTTTACATGGAAAAAATATCAACACCATGGTTAGTTTCACTGAACCTATTTATACAATAAAACACTTAACAGCCTCAAACGCCCTAATATATTTAAAAATATTTCTTTAGTTTTCATACACTCATTGTGATTACAATATGTTTGTTTTCTGTGCTACACTCTCACTCACTGTGACACAGATCACTCCTCTACACACACACCTTTAACTTGTAGAAAGCAAGCACAGAAGTCACCCCTTGTTGTAATATATCGTAAGTACAATAAGTTAACTTGCACTTTAGGTTAAGGTTTTCTTCATTTTTACTAGTTTAGATAATATTAAGAAGTTTGTCACATTTCACTTTGCTAAACAGTTTTTTTGTACTATTATGGATATTCTGAGGTATTTGCTTCACAGAACAAAGTTGAATAATAAATTATTATAATATGTGTATTTAACTAAATCTTTAGATTAATGTTAATAAGATTCTTCTTAACTCAAAAATAAAAATCTATAAAGCCAATAAAGTACAGTGACATAATATTCTCAACAAGACTCCTACTGGAGTTTCATTAAATTAAATACATTTATCATTCATACATGTATATATCATTACCATCAGTGACACTAAAATTAATAACAGCCTTTGAGACACAGTTTGCATTTGAAAATATCTGGAGAAAATATCACGGTTATGAAAAAGATTAAAAAAAGATACAGGATAAAGTGAGTTTCAGAAGTATGCATTTCTCTTCACTATACATTGCAGCTACAAAAGAAAATCCTCAAGAGAATTAATACGAACTTATGATAATGCAGCTTGCAGCACGGTTTTGTTTTGGTTTTGTCTGATTTTGCTGACAAGGCAATTCAAACTCTTCCCTACTAATCTTTAGCAAAGGGATCAAATTATTCACCTATAAACATGCAGCAATAAAATGTCATTCTTTAGGCAATACCGACTACTTAACATCTTCTCTTTTTTACTGGTTTGGATCCCCAGCTCATTAGATCATTACCTGATAAATAGGAGAGGGTAATGAATTGAGAAAATAACTACGTACCTTCAGAGAAAACCTGCCCGATAACAGTAATCCATTAGAAAACTGGCAATATCCTCTGATCTATTGCCCGCAAAGCTATGACTTGAAGAGTTTCATTCCCTGGGCTCAGTTCACCAGAAGAAAATCAGCACAATTTAAATATTTCTTGGAATGTGACAGCTCTCTAGATCCCCGGTTGCATTCTGTTCCCCAGGGATGGCAATCTGGTGTTCCTGTGTGCACAGAGCAGTGAAGATGAATTGAAAATGCTCGAGATAAATTAGGAATGGCTAAGTTAAAATTGTCTCTGCTCCAGACTCTCTCATCTGCAGTCTGTAAGCCTGTTTTTCTGTGAAAAAGCTAGATGGCAGGCTGCCTCAGTAAGTTCTTCCTAAGCGACAGAGAGCATTTTCAATGAAGAAAAATTCTCCCATTATCTAAGCTAATGTGACTGCTGCTAAATCTAGTTTTTAAAGTGGCTACTGGCATGAAATTTATTTTCCCTATTGGTTTCTTTCAAACCACAGTCTAGAATCCATACTATCATGAATTTATATATATATACTTTTATCTGTGAGAAACATTTCAAGTTTTCAACTAACATATTAAATCATAACCTTTCTTGCAGTTATAACAATTGTTTATATAGAGAGAACTTCCACTTTAGGTCTTAAAGCCATTTTATTGCATTTTCCAATATTTAGAAAATGTTTTTTAATTGCAGTACCAATATTGTAACAATATTTTATTGACAATCACTTATTGTAATGAAGTTCAAATAGAGGTGACCATTTTTAAATGTCAGTTAAAATGCAGAAGTTATATATAAAAATAAACAAGGGGAATGTGGAACCCTAATATATGACCAAAGAAGTAAATATTGATTCTGAATATCGTCTTAAGAAAATAAGATGTTCCAAATAAAACCAAGCTTCATAAATTATTCCCTTTCTAAATGACAATATGCCATTTTTTGAATTCTGTTTATTTCAATTGAATGATACATTGTGATATAAGAGTTCTTATCCCTAAATTAGAAAATTCTTTTAGAATGCACTCTACTTGGTTATTGGCAACACAAAACATAGAAGGGTTATCAAAATTTTCACTTCCATTTCTTTTTTAAAATTTATTTTTATTGTTGAAAATATTACAGGTGTCCCCTTTCCCTCCCCGCTATTAACCTCTTCCACCTCACACCTGCCCCCTCAGCCCTACCACACTTGGATTTTCTACATAAAACAATTTTTAAATTATCAGGAAGGACACTTAAAGCATCATAATTCAGGGGGAGAAAAATATATATATACCGGCTACAAAAATAAAACAAGCTTTTCCTTTCATAACTTTCCACATGACATTCTGCTGTATATCTGATTATTTGATGTGCAAACTGTTGTTACCATGACAAAAATGGGCTGCACACATTGTGAGGGGAAGCAAAGGTAACAAAATCACCTGGGAACCATCAGAAAAAGTAAATCAAATTTTCTGTTTTTCTTCCACCCACCTTGTAGCTGTAGCTGATCACTTTACTGGGAGAGGTGATGGGAGAAGAAAAAGGAGAGACAAAGATGAAACATCACAGCAAATGCCTCCAGCCCATCTCCCTCTTTGGGAAGTGGCAACACTGTAGCTATTGCTGGGGAAGAAACACAATGGAATTGGAGAGAAGTAACTTCAGCATCCCAATTGGGAACTGTAGTTTGCCTAGCAATTTTCAAAGACCTAGCAAAATTTCAAAGACCTGGAGAGGAAGAGAAAGAAAGAAAAAGGGGGAGGAAAGAGGCTATTTATCATTCTCAATTGCCATATTTAAAATAACTATGATGGTAAGTGCTGAAGATACATAAAGCAAATGTAAAGGTATAAAAGTCAACATATATAATAGTTGACAATTGACTTAATATCCAACTGCATTGCACAAATCTGCACAGGGCATCCCAGTTAATTTAACAGGTACTTTCAGTAGTGAACAAGACACATACTTTCTTTAAAAATCCCAGATGTTTTAGAAACTGCCAATTTTACTAACACTGCCCTGCAATGATAAATTCAGGGGCATATTCAATTACATATGAGTGATACCTAAATTATTCTTGGAATATTTAGAAACTGTTTCTTGTAGGATGTAACATAAGAAAAAGCCAAGTAAGCCTTGATTAAATGGATAATGAATATTTCCAGGCAGTGGGGAAAAAGCCCCAAGGGAAATATGCACATTACATTTAGATAAGGAAGTAGTTCAGTGTGACTGAAGTAGAGAATGAGGTATGGAGGGCATGAAAAGAGATGAGTGTAAAGAAATAATTAGTTATTTGTGCTATATAAAGGAATTTGAACTTTACCTTTAAATGGAGAATCATCTAAAACTTGCATTTTAGTAAGATCACTCTTCATGTCATGCTGGTCAGGTAAAACCTATCACCACATACCATGTTAGCTAAGCAGACAGTAGTCATACTGTTTAGGCATTGTCCCTTTACTTGTAATAGCCAACTTATCTATTGATTCTACCTTATTTAAATACGTTTTGTTATTTCTAGCTTTCATGGCCTCATTTCCAGCCTCATCATCTCTTACCAATATCATGGAAAGAATCTTTTATTTAAGCTCCCTGTTTCAAGTAATTTCCCCCATCAATACCTATTGCACAGCTGCCAGTTCTCTTTCTAAAGTATGCATAATCCTATCACCCTCCTGCTTGGAAAAAATTTATTTACTCATCATTACCTGGAGAATAATGTCTGGAATCTTTAAAATGATCTGTAATTGTTGTTTTGTTTTTTTTTAAACTCAGGGGCTTCCGGGTGAAATCTGAAACTAGCCCCAATCCGCAGAGAGCAGAGAAACTAAAGACAGGCCACTCCCTATTGTAGGCGGCGGTGTTAATAAGCAAGGGAACTTATACACTAGGTTTGTCTCTGGCGCACCCACCTGCCAGAAACTGAAAAGTTTAGATAGAAGCATTTATGGGATGCAGTCATGTACACGGTCTCAATACATTATTCTCACTGGTGTGCCCTTGAAAATTATTGGCTGAGGGAACGGTGGGCAGAACATACATTCCCAGGACCGAAGAGGATGTGAAGAGCCTCTGATTTCCTGGGTCCAGTGCTCAGTTCAACTGTTATGTTCTCTTTGACCTCCTCCAACAGCAAGATGTGACTGCATAGCCTTCTCCACTGACCAGACTGCATTGTCAAGAAAACAAGAGGAATCAATCACATTATTGGATCTGACCTCTAAAACCTCTGCACACACTGCCCTTCTACCTATAGTTTTTCACCAGAACTATGTGACTAAAGAATTCCTTTATATCATGGAATATTACTTTTAAATATTGTTTTCTCTTTGAGACCACCCTGATTCCCTCATATAGAGCCAGTTTTGTCCTCTGCACTAATACTCATTTCTTATGTGATGTTTTGGTGACCATGTCAATGAAGGCAGTTCTCAAGTTAGATATATATTACCTTTTGGAATATCCCCTTCCCTCTCTTGCTTTGCATTCTTCTCTCAGGTCCTCATTTTATGGTGTTTTTTTCCCCTCCCCGTTTCTTAATAATTGAGCTTTTCATTTTTCCATATATCTGCATATCAATGTCTTTGAGTTTATTGTGGATATTGTATGGCTTATTTCTCCTCTTGTCATCTGTTTGTTTTGTTTTTTTCTCCAAATAGTTTCATTTATACCCTTCCACTTGCCTCTTTTATTGCTTATATCCCTATTTTTTTCTTTTCATCATTTATTCTTCTGTTTTTTTACATTTATCTTGTTTCTTTTTGTTCTCCAACTTTGCTCTATCCTCCTTCTTTCTAGTCCCTTATCTTAAAAAGAAAAAAAACTTAAAACTTTGTTATTAACTTTTCTTATTTCATATTCTCTTCAATTAACATGATGAAAACATGTGGGAAGGAATTGTATTTGATTTGCATGGCATAGTTCCAATATAGGTCTACACAGAGAGTGGCTTTTAATATTTTTTGTTAAATTCAGTTTTTTGTAGACGTTATTATAGACTTTATTTTCTCTGAGTTATAATTTTAATTTAAATATTAAAGAAGTTAATGTATAGAAAAATTAATCTTATCATTTAAAATGTATTTTAATAGCAATAATCAAAAAGGATATTTACTTTTTGGCCACCATATATTTTTAATAATTCTTTTTTTTTTAGTTTGATTTTATAAAGGCTAGCAGTTCCTAACCATGGTTTATTTTGTAACAAAATAAACTCAACAGTTACAGTTGTTTTTATTTTAATAACTTATTTATTTTAAAAAAGTTATTATTAGGGTGACTAACCTTATGAAACTCAGGGTTCTTATGACTTTGATTCAGTTCTAGAAATCATGTCTCTCTATGTGTCTGTGTATGTATAGATCTAGCCTTTCCCCTCAATAATAAGCAATCCCAAAGGCAGGAAAAGACAGTAGCATGGACCTAATGGTCACAGGGCCCCATCCTCTGGCAGGCTAATGACAACATCTTGACCTAAGTTATATTTCAGTTCCTGAGCCAAATGGTTGAATGACTCCCTGGCTACTTTCTCATGAAACCAAACAGAGGAACTCTGGAAACAATCTTAGAGTTGTCCTCAAGACCTAAAGAAAAGACTCATCATCCTTACCTCACCTCCCTCCAATTAGCTCCCAGCAAGACTCACAATGCCTTGTGATTTTGCCCCATATAATCTGTAACCTACACTACTCTATCAAGAAATCTGAGCTTTTGACCATTAACTTCCTCTTCTCTGGGATGGTGCCTCTCATAATAAAATAGTCAATATTATTCCACTGCAATTTTCTTCATTTATTATTTGGCTCTGCTAGAGCTAGTGGACAAAATTACCATTCTGTATCACTTGCAACATGAGAGATGGTTGCAACAAAATAAAATTAAGAAATAATGAAATATAGACAGCATCCTGCTTATAAACAAGAGAGGCATAAGTGTGGTAGATTGAAAGTATTTATTAGAGGTTCAATAAAAAGCAGTTTATATAGCACATCTTTATAAGCTGACAGCACTGTGTAATGAGAAATCTAGAGTTACATTTAAAATATATAATAAATATTTATCTTAGAAATAAACTCAACCAATGAGATGAAAGACTTGTTCACTGAAACTACAAATATTACTGAAAAAGTTAACACAAATCAATGGAAAGACATCTCATGTACATAGATTGAAATGCTTAATATTGCTAAAATGTCAACCTACCCAAAACAATCTACAGATCCAATATAATCCCTATCAAAAAAGGTGTTTTTGTAGAACAAGAAAAACCCATCCTAAAACTCATATTGAAACTCAAAAGACCTAAAATAGTCAAAACAATTCTGAATATAAAAATCAAAATTTGAGGTCTCATGCTTTCTGATTTCAAAACTAAATACAGAGCCATAGTCATCAAAGAGTGTGCTACTGGCACAAAGACAGATATCTAGAATAATAGAATAACAGAGAGGTCACAGAAATAAACATTTACATATATGGTTAAATGATTTTCGTTAAGGGCACCAAGACCATTCAATAGAAAAGGAACAGTATTTTCAACCAATAGTGTTGGCAGAAGTAGATGCTCCCATGCAAAGAATGAAGCTGAATACTTATACCACATATAAAAATTAAGTCAAAATGGATCAAAGACCTGAATGTAAGAGCTACAATGGTAAAACTTTTAGAAGGAAACATAAAGAAAAGCTTTATGACATTGGATTAGGCAATAATTTCTTGGATATGACACCAAAAGCATCTGCAATAAAATAAACTATACATAATTGGACTACACCAAAATTTAATACCTCTGTGCATCAGATGACACAATCAGCAGAATAAAAAGTCAACTCACAAAATGTTTAAAAAATGCAAATAATCTATCTATACTAATAACAAGGTAATATGCTAATTAGACCAGATAGACCAGACGTCTTCCGAACGTCCTTCCGGGCATCCTTCCGGAAAAAGCCACAGAGGTGAGGGTCAAGGCAGAGGCTGTTAGAGGTGATCAGGCTGGCAGGTGAGAGTGGTTAGGAATGATCAGGCTGGCAGGTAAGCAATTAGGAGCATCAGGCAGGCAGGCAGAGGGATTAGGGTGAGCAGGCAGGCAGGCAGAGTGATTAGAGGTGATCAGGCCCACAGGCAGGTGAGTGGTTAGGAGCCAGCAGTCCTGGATTGCGAGAGGGATTGCCCTGCAGGATTGGGCCTAAACCGGCAGTCAGACATCCACTGAGGGGTCCTGGATTGGAGAGGGTGCAGGCCAGGCTGAGGGACACTCCCCCTCCCCCGTGCATGAATTTCGTGTACCAGGCCTTTAGGGATGGAGCAGAAGGAAGGGAGGCTTGGGCCGGCAGGCAGCAGCCAGGGAAGGAAGGCCCCAGCCAGCAGTTGGAAGGAAGGCCCCGACTGGCAGCCTGAAGGCCCTAATCTGCCCTGATTGCCAGCCAGGTCTAGGGACCCTACCCATTCATGAATTTCATGCATTGGACCACTAGTATATCGATAAGTAGCTAAGAACTCCTACAACTCAACAACCAAAAAGCAAACAATCCAATTAAAAAATAGACAAGTAATTTGAAAAGACTTTTCTCTAAAGAAGATATGCAAGATGCTCTCCATCCATAATTATTAGAGAAATGCAAATCAAAACCACAATGAGATAGCTTATAAATTCACACTTATTAGATTTGTTACCTCACACTTGCTAGATTTGTTATATCTGGAAAAAAGAAAATATAAAGTGTTGGCAAGGATGCAGAGCTATTCAAACTTTTGTACACTTTTAATAGTAATATAAAATGGTATAGTTGCTATGAAAAAGCAGCAGAACTTCAAAAAATTAAAAATAGGATTACCATATAATCTAGAAATTTTACCTCTGGGTATATACTTAAGAGAATTGAAAGGGAGTCAAACAGATATGTGTATACCCATGTTTATAGCAGCATTATTCATAATAGTCAAAGGCGGAAACAACCCAAATATCCATTCAAGAATGAATGGAAAAACAAGATAAATAATGTGAATATATATATACATATATATGGATCTTATTCAGTCTTTAAAATGAAGAAAATTCTGACACATGCTGTAATATTGAATGAACCTTGAAGACATTATGCTAAGAGAAATAAGTCAGGCAAAAAAAAACAAATACTGTATGATTCTACTTATGTGAGGTAGTTAAATTAGTCAAAGTCATAGACAGAAAGTAGAATGGTGGTTGTCAGGGACTGTGGAGGGAAGAATTGTATAATAAGTAGAAGTTTCAGTTTGGGAATCTGAAAAAAAAATTAGAGATGAATAATGGTGATGACTGCACTGATGTGATAATACTATTACTACTCAACTACACACTTAAAAATGATTGAAATGACAAATTTCATGTTATGCATATATTATCACAATAAAAATACTCATAAGTACAAATTAAATTAATACAGATAGCTGATGAAAAATATGAGGGGAAAAATTTTATGCATTTTCTTTTTTTTAATTCTTTGTTGTTTAAAGTATTACATATAATATTACATATGTCTCCTTTTTCCCCCATTAGCTTCTCCTCACCACCCCCAACCCCCAACACATGCTCTCACCCCTCTAGAGTCTGTGTCCATTGGTTATGCTTATATGCATTCATACAAGTCTTTTAGTTGATCTATTCCCCCACCTCTCACCCCTGCTGCCTTCCCTGTGAAGTTTGATGATCTGATCAATGCTTCTCTGTCTCTGGATCTGTTTTTGTTCATCACTTTATGTTGTTCATTAGATTCCACAAATGAGTGAAATCATGTGATATTGATCTTTCTCTGACTGGCATATTTCACTTAGCATAATGCTCTCCATGTCCATCCATGCTGTTGTAAATATTAAGAATTCTTTTTTTACAGCTGCTTAGTATTCCATTGTGTAGATGTACCACAGTTTTTTAATCCACTTATCTACTGATGGGCACTTAGGCTGTTTCCAAATCTTAGCTATTATAAATTGTGCAGCTATGAACATAGAGGTGCATATGTCCTTTATGAGTGGTGTTTCTGATTTCCTGGGATATATTCACAGAAGTGGGATTACTGGATCAAATGGGAATTCCATTTTTAATTTTGAGGAAATGCCATACTGTTTTGCACAGTTGTTGCACCAGTCTGCATTCCCACCAGCAGTGTATGAGGGTTCCTTTTTCTCCACATCCTCACCAGCACTTGTCATTTGTTCAATTATTGATAGCCATTCTGACAGGTGTGAGATGGTATCTCATTGTTGTTTTGATTTGCATCTCTCAGACAATTAGTGATTTTGAGCATGTTTTCATATGTCTCTCGGCCTTCTGTATGTCCATTTGTCCATTTTCAAAAAGTGTCTATTTAAGTATTTTGCATATTTTTATTGGATTGTTTATCTTCCTTTTGTTAAGATGTATGAGTTCCCTATAAATTTTGGAGATTAGGCCCTTATTGGAGATAACATTGGCAAATATGTTCTCCCATGCAGTGGATTTTATTGTTGTTTTGTTGATGGTTTCCTTTGCTGTGCGGAAGCTTTTTATTTTGATGTAGTCCCACTTGTTTACTTTCTTCTTAATTTCCATTACCTTAGGAGCTATATTGGTAAAGATATTGCTACAACATATGTCTGATATTTTGCTGTCTATGGATTCGTCTAACATTTTTATGGTTTTCCATCTTATGTTTAAGTTCTTTATCTATTTTAAGTTTATTTTTGTGTGTGGTGTAAGTTGGTGGTCTAATTTAATTTTTTTGCATGTATCTGTCCAATTTCCCAACACCATTTATTGAAGAGACTGTGTTGACTCCATTGTATGCTTTTGCCTCCTTTGTCAAATACTAATTGAGCATAATGGCTTGCGTCTATTTCTGGGTTCTCTGTTCTGTGCCATTGGTCTATATGTCTGTTCTTGTGCCAGTAAAAGGTAATTTTGAGAACATTGGCTTTGTAATATAGCTTGATATCTGGTACTGTGATCCCTCCAACTTCGTTCTTCTTTCTCAAGATTGCTGCTACTATTTGGGATCCTTTTTTCATTCCAGATGAATTTTTGAAGAGTTTATTCTAGGTCTGTGAAATATACCATTGGTATTTTAAAGGGGATTGCATTGAATCTTTAGATTGATTTGGGTAGTATGGGCATTTTAATGATGTTGATTCTACCAATCTATGAATACGGTATATTCTTCCATTTGCATATGTCTTCCTTTATCTCTTTTTTTCAATTTCCTGTAGTTTTCATAGTAGAGGTCTTTTACCTCCTTAGTTAAGTTTATTCCTAGGTATCTTAATTTTTTTAGTGCAATGGTAAATGGGATTTTTGTTTGTTTGTTTAATTCTCTTTCCTTCTAGTTGTAGAATTTCCACTCAGCCAGCTTTCCTGTGGTTCTGGATCGTGTCCGTTCTGTCTTTTAGTTGTAGTTTTGAAATTGTTGTACAAGGCAGCGGTTTAAGTGCTTACCTATGCCGCCATCTTCTGTCTCTTTTTTAAAAATATATTTTATTGATTTTTTACAGAGAAGAGGGGAGAGCCATAGATAATCGGAAACAACGATGAGAGAGAAACATCGATCAGCTGCCTCCTACACACTCCCCACTGGGGATGTGGCCCCAACCAAGGTACATGCTCTTAACAAGAATCAAACCTGGGACCCCTCAGTCGGCAGGCCGATGCTCTATCCACTGAGTCTAACCAGTTCGAGTGTAAACACCTTTTCTAACCAATCATTGGCTAAGCTTCCTGTACGCCACCACTTGCAGTGTTCTTGATAAGAATCCAAGAAAGTGATCTAGGGTTTTTCCACCACAGTCCTGGAGGGAACAAATGAGGGTCCACTGCTGGAGGGGCTAAGAAATGTCATATCCTGCTCTAGCTGGTTTGGCTCAGTGGATAGAGCCTCAACCTGCCGACCACAGGGTCCAGGTTCAATTCTGATCAAGGGCATGTACTTAGGTTACAGGCTCTTCCCTGGCTGGGGCCCAGGTCAGGGCTCATGCAGGAGGCAACCAATCAAAGTGTCCCTCTCACATTGATGTTTCTTTCTGTCTCTCTCTCTCTCTTCCACAATCTCTAAAAATCAATGGAAACATATCCTCAGGTGATGATAAAAAGAAAAATAAAGAAATGTCATATCCTACAAAAGAGACATCTTGAAAATGCCTAAAGAAAGTTGCCATTTTTTCATGGTGAAGGGACTGGAGCCCATGTTGATGAAAACACCTTGGTGGCTATGGTGGCTGGCAGTGGCTGCTGCAGCGGGGTAATGGGGCTGGCGCCTTCCCCTGATCAGCATGGTCGCCTCCCACAGAAAGAGGCCAGACTGCTGCTTAGGCCCGCTCCCTATGGGCCTAAGCAGCAGTTGGACATCCCTTGAGGGCTCCAAGTCTGTGAGAGGGGACAGGTTGGGCTGAGGGGACCCCCCCCCCAGTGCACGAATTTCATGCACTGGGTCCCTAGTATATATATAAAATAATAAAAGCGTAATATGCTAATTAGACTGGACAGCTAAACAACCTTCTGGACATCCTTCTGTACGAAGCTGCTGCAGCTGGGGCCAAGGCAGAGGTGGTTAGGGGCAATCAGGCGGGCAAGCAAGTAGTTAGGGGTGATCAGGCAGGCAGGTGAGTGGTTAGGAGCCAGCAGTCCTGGATTGCGAGAAGGATGTCTTACTGCCCTTTAGGCATGATCCTATATAAAATCATATATATAGGATCCCTATATAAAATCATATATATAGAGGTACATATATATATATATATACAATTATAGAAAGAGAGAGAGAGTATTTTGATTTTGCAAAATGATTTCTAGAGTTTGGTTGAATAACAATATGATGTACTAAAAACTACTGGAGAATAAAATTCAGACCTAGTACATGTTCTCTCTGGGCTTTGAGTGTCGACTAGCACCAGCGTTAAGATACAAGCAAGTAATTTAACCTCTCTGGATCTTAGCTTTCTATGCTGTGAACTGGGGTGATGGCAGTTACTTTGTGGGTGGTTGTGAAGACATATGAGATTATGCAGCATAGGTCATATACAAATGATCTTCAACAAGAGAAATTCAACAAGAAGCCAAATATAGTCATCCCATGATAACAATTCCCCTCTGAACATTCCCAACCTCACAGATGTGCACCTTGTGGTGCAACTCTGTGTCTTGTCCTTGTTGACTTTATTAGGGGTGAGGACCTGATTGCAGATATGCCAATCATGTCCTTACCTGGGATTTAAAAAATACTAGACCTAAGGGAGCAGTTTATGCCTTCTCTGGTGGTGAGCATGAGAGAACTGAGATTAGGAAGCCCTGCACTAAGATCCTCCCTCCCACCACCTCACCCCAACCCTGTGGAAGGAACTGGTCTACAGTAGGAATAAATCAAGACAACACATGCAAAGAGAAACTGAAATAAAGGGTGGGAAAAGAGAATGAATGTATTTATAAGATGATTTCAGTAGAAGATGTTTCAAAAATCATTGCAAAAATATGTAACAATATATTAAAATAAGTCAAAGATGTCTTGATATTCATATTATTATAAATAAAATATTTTTGAAATAAATTTTATAGTTATTTTCTAAAAGTAAATATTTTTGTTTATTTATAAATTAAAAGCAATTTTACCAAGTAAGAAAATAGCTACTTTTTTTTTTTTGGTTTGTCTTACTCAAAGTGAAATAGTCTTGATAATTTTATGAAAAACATGCAACATATCCTGTGATACATTTATAACTTGAACTACATCGTAAATTGGACTAAAGAACACAAATACAAATATCTTATGTATTCAAAAATTGAAGTATAAACACATCAAATACTGTAAAGTTTTTTAAAACACCTTTGACTTTGAAGAAAAATTCATAAGAATCAGCAAACTATCTTTTGCTCTTCCAAAATAAATGTTTCTTACTTATTCCTTATATTAATATCATAAACATAAGAGCTCCAGCCCAGTTATCTATTACTGATTTCCACAAAAATAAAGTTGTATTTATAAGTGGCTTAAGAAAATAATATCACTAATCCTAGATATTATATCACTAATAGCAATGACATATTTGATTCAATATAGTTGATTTTATTATAAATAATAAATTTTACTTGAAAGTTTTATTTTCTAAATTTTTAAATTAAAGACAATTAAAGTAAGAAGTTTATGAGCTAGGTAACCAAAATCTAAGAGATAACTTAAGCTCCATTGCTGAAATAATACTCCTCTTTCAAGTACACAAGCTATTATAGTAACACATAAAAAATAAATACATCCTCAATTAAAATAAAAATATATATAGAAAATTGTGGCAATAAATTTGCAACCCAAATTTCCAATACAGTTGTTCTGAGTTACTCTCAGCTTTCAGAATTGCTATCTGCTATGTATGTAATATATGAACAATTTAATACATTTCTAGGTACAAATAAAGTAGTTTAAATAGTTTACATATCAATAAGACTTATACTAAATGTAAACATTTAAATGAGTTGTGAAAGATATTTAAGTAAACAATCTTTTCAATTCTTAATTGAAAATTACAGCAAATGCCAAGTGGGGCAAAAGTAGGTTTACAGTTTTTCATATGAAAACTGAATAAATTTAAATTTATAAAAGGAATTTTGAGATCATGTACTTGAATTTTCTTTATTTCTTCATTTGATGTCTACTCCAAAGTCAGTGATAGCAGATCTAGAACCAATATTTTTAGCTTAGTACTGATTTAAACATACCATGCTATGCCTTCATGTAGGGAAAAAGCCTAGGAATACCAATATCTTTATATAGTACTAACCAGCTACACGAAAATTTTAATAATTATATTAAATCATAGTGTGAGGCACTCCAGGTGCTAAACTAATAAAGAAATTAGTTTTTTCTTTAGAAATTGCTTCTAACAAGGTCTTAGAAGCAATTCAGTAGGAAAGCTAAAATCAATAAAATGAGAGAAAAATAATATATACATAGCAAAACATGATATGACATAAGAGAGTTATAAACAAAGTGCAATTAAGAATTCAAGAGGCCTGGTGCATGAAATTTGTGTATGGGGGGGGGGTTGTCCCTCATCCCAGCCTGCACCCTCTCCAATCTGGGACCCCACTGGGATCAAGCCTAACTGGGTGGTTGGACATCTCTCGCACAATCCACGACAGCTCGCTCCAAACCGCTCACCTGCCTCTGCCTCATTGCCCCAACCACTTCTGCCTGCCAGCCTGATCATCCCATAAAACTCCCCTGCCAGCCTGATCAACGCCTAACTGCATCCCAGCCTGCCCGATTGCCCCTAACTGCCCTCCCCTGCTGGCCTGGTCACCCCTAACTGCCTTCCCATGCCAGTCTGGTCACCCCTAACTGTCCTCCCCCACTGGCCAGGTCACCCTTAACTGCCCTCCCCAGCTGGGCCTGGTCACCCCTAACTGCCCTCCCTGAGGGCCTGGGTCTCATCCCAACTGTCCTCCTCTGTAGGCCTGGTTCCCCCCAATGCCTTCCCCTGCAGGCCTGGTCCCCTACAACTGCCCTCCCCTCCTGGCCTGGTCTCCCACAACTGCCCTCCTCTGCTGGCTCAGTCACCCCTAATTGCCCTCCCCTGTAAGTCTGGTCCCTCCCAACTGCCCTCCCCTGCAGGCTTGGGTTGCCCTCCTCAACTGCCCTCCCCTGCTGGCCTGGTCACCCCTAACTGCCCTCCCTGAGGGCCTGGGTCTCACCCCAACTGTCCTCCCCTGCTGGCCTGGTCTCCCACAACTGCTCTCCTCTCCTGGCCTGGTCACCCACTACTGCCATCCCCTGCAGGCCTCATCCCCCCACAACTGCCCTCCTCTGCTGGCCTGGTCACCCCTAACTGCCCTCCCTGCTGGCCTGATCGCCCACTACTGCCATCCCCTGCAGGCCTGGTCCCCCCAGCTGCCCTCCCATGCAGGCCTGGGTCCCCCCCAACTGCCCTCCCTTGCTGGCCTGGTCTGCCCTAACTGCCCTCCTCTGCTGGCCTGGTCACCCCTAACTGTCCAGAACTGCCCTCCTCTGCAGGCCATCTTGTGGTGGCCATCTTGTGTCCACATGGGGGCAGCCATCTTTTGTCTTGGAGGGACGGTCAATTTGCATATTACTCTTTTATTAGATAGGATAAAATTACTTCATAATAATAGCTGGCTCTATCCTACTTAGAAGAGCAAGGTTAAGCCTATTCTTCAGCACCACTGGAGTGAAAACACGTTGTGTACCAGGGAACGTCAAATTCAATCTCTTTAAAATGGCCATGCAAGTTGTATGAGTTGCCTGTAAATGTTGGAGATTAAATCTTATCAGAGGTAACCTTGGCAAATATGTTCTCCCATGCAGTGGGCTTTCTTATTGTTTTGTTGATGGTTTCTTTTGCTGTGCAGAAGCTTTTTATTTTGAAGTAGTCCCATTTGTTTATTTTCTCTTTAGTTTCTATTGCCCTAGGAGCTGTATCAGTAATAAATTGTTTCAGCATATGTCTGAAATTTTGCTGCCTGTGGGATCCTCTAAGATGTTTATGGTTTCCCATCTTAAGTTTAAGTCCTTTATCCATTTTGAGTTTATTTTTGTGTATGGTATAAGTTGGTGGTCTAGTTTCATTTTTTTGCATGTATCTGTCCAATTTACCCAACACCATTTTTGAAGAGACTGACTTGACTCCATTATATGCTCTTGCCTCCTTTGTCAAATATTAATTGAGCATTGCAGTTTGGGTTGATTTCTGGGTTCTCTATCCTATTCCATTGGTCTATATGTCTATTCTTGTGCCAGTATCAGGCCAACATTTACAGGGAACTCATACAACTTAACAAAAGGAAGATAAGCAATGCAATAAAAAATGGGCAACAGTCCTAAATAAATACTTTTCGAAAGAAGACATATCGAAGGCCAAGGTACATATGAAAACATGCTCAAAGTCACTAATCATCTGAGAGATGCACATCAAAATGACAATGAGGTACCATTTCACACTTGTCAGAATGCTTATCATCAACAAATCAACAAACGACAAGTGCTGGCGAGGACGCAGAGAAAAAGGAACCCTCGTGCACTGCTGGTGGGAATGCAGACTGGTGCAGCCACTGTGGAGAACAGTATGGAGTTTCCTCAAAAAACTAAAAATGGAACTCCCATTTGACTCTGTGGTCCCACTTCTAGAAATATATACCAAGAAACTAGAAACACCAATCAGAAAGGATATATGCACCCCTATATCCATAGCAGCGCAATTCACCATAGCTAAGATTTGGAAACAGCCTAAGTGCCCATCAGCAGATGAGTGGATTAGAAAACTGTGGTACATCTACAAAATGGAATACTTTGGTGCTGTAAAAAGGAAGGAATTCCTACCATTTGCAACAAATGGATTGACCTGGAGAGCATTATGCTCAGCGAAATAAGCCAGTCAGAGAAAGATAAATATCACATGATCTCACTCATTTGCGGAATCTAATGAACAACATAAACTGATGAACAAAAACAGATCCAGAGACAGAGAAGCATTGATCAGACTGTCAAACCTCAGAGGAAAGGCAGGGGCGGGTGGGGAGAAGGGGGAGAGATCAACCAAAGGAATTGTATGCACTCATAAGCATAACCAATGCACACAGACATTAGGCAGGTGAGGGCACAAGCAGGGAGGGTGTGGGGCTAGAGGGGGATGAGGATACATATGAATACCTTAATCAATAAAGGAAAAAAATAAAATGGCTATGCAAAACACATAAGGGACATGGAAATTTTAAAAATGCTTTTAGTTCTCTAGTGTGTTCTAGTTCTCTATCATATGTAATCAGCATATATACTATACATAACTGCTAAACAAATACGATGCAAAAAGCTGGCATTTTAAGGGAATGAAGATGGAATTATCAGTCATGCAGATTTTCCATACTTCACTTCAAATTAAAGTCTACACAAAGGCATAGTCACTATCAGTCAGCAACAACAAGCAATAGCAGAGCATATTCTACATAGGACATAATATTTGTTAAAATACTCTAAGATACTAATGCTATTTTCTACCATAATCACCAAAAAGAATAATGGCAAAAGGGTCTCAAGAAATAAAATATTATCATTAAAATAAAATTCTTATCTCATATCACCATTTATCAGTTAATATAACCAAAATTTACCACAATATTTTTTTAAATACTGTAATATTTAAAGCAAGTGGAATGAGATGCTTACATTTAGATGATATCCCACACATCTTGTTTTTGTATATATACAAAAAAGTTTTGTTCTGTGAGTCTACTGGTGGCCTCCTGGGGCGTAAGTGGGATGCAGAGCCTAGTGTATTAAATTAGCCATATTTTAGAAGTTTGAGACTAAGGAGTAATTGCCAACAGCCAAATTAATGAAATTATAGATTTGCACTAAAGAAAACAAATTCAAAAGGACCAAACTGAAAAGACTGGATTAAGATAGAAAGAGGAGTTTCCAAGTGGGGAGAAAATGGGCTTGTCTGTAGTAATTTCTTATTTTCCTGCATGCCACCTCCAGTTTGAATGTATGCAAGTTTTAAAGGAGTTAAAAAGGATAAACAGTAACTAATCCTCACTCATTTTCCACACTCATTCTGAAGCAGCTGCATAATAATCTTTAAATCCTTGACATTACTTGATTATGCAGTTTAATTAGCACAACACTCATGGCTGAATATTAGAGTTTTTTCATCTCAGATCTCATACCACTTTTCAAATCACATCTTTGAATGCCCTAGTTTTAATGACAATCCACTAAGCATAATGTGCATCATTTACATCAAAAACATCATTTATTTTTAAAAGCATATTAAGGTTTTTTCACAATTTTCCAGAATCCTCATTCAAAATGATATATAGATAGATGATAGATAGATAGATAGATAGATAGATAGATAGATAGATAGATAGATAGATAGATCTGATTGTTGAATTAGCCTCCTCTGAGTTCATTGCTTATTCCCATATTATTATTTTTTAATTCTAAAGATATTGTATTTACTTAAGTGGGTGAAAAACATCTCATATACATCAAATTAATACCCAAATTATTTTTATCACTTAATGTGCAAGATTAGGAGAGAAACTTTTCAATAGATATAATGTTAATTTTTGGTGGTAAGTTTAACTTACATTTGAAATCTCATTTCAAATTAATTTTTACTATTGTGTGTTTGTTGTGCATTTTTCCAAGTACACCTCTATTGCTAAAAAAAAATATTGTTTCTTTTACAACCTGGTCCATTGATTTTTAAGGATATATTCAGGTGCAAATATGTATATCCCATGTTGTCACACTTTCTAAATTATGAAGTTTTCTCCCTTTGAATTACTTGAAGACCACTTATAAAGTGTGTGCTGTAGGAAGGACCCTCATAAACATTGTGTTTATATGCTTGTTTCTGTCTTTCAGAGACATTTCTCTCCCTCCTACTTATGAGAAAAGGCCAGATTGTCCCTCCTCTCTTGACCTATACAGACAGGGTTGCTTTTCCTAGCAGAGTTTCTAAAAGCTTAGAAAAACATATGAGGTGGAAAGCAGGGTGCTACAAAATAGGATTCACAGAGTAGCAGAGATATGTTATGTTTAATAGCTTATTTAAATAAATTGCACCATCTCATGAAAATACTCCCTTATTAATTACTAGAGGCCGGTGCACGAAATTTGTGCATGGGCGGGGAGGGGGGGGTTGTTGTGTGTCCCTCATGCCAGCCTGCACCCTCTCCAATCTGGGACATCCCTCACACAATCCAGGACAGCTGGCTCCCAACCGCTCGCCTGCCTACCTGCCTGATTGCCCCTAACTGCTTCTGCCTGCCAGCCTGATCTCCCCTAAACACTCCCCTGCCAGCCTGATCAACGCCTAACTGCACCCCGGCCGGCCCAATTGCCCCTAACTGCCCTCCACTGCTGGCTGGGTCACCCCTAACTGCCCTCCCCCTCTGGCCTGGTCACCCCTAACTGCCCTCCCCCTCTGGCCTGGTTGCCCCTAAATGCTCTCCCCTGCTAGCCCGTTAACCCCTAACTGCCCTCCTTGCCAGCCTGGTTGCCCCCAACTGCCCTCCACTGTTGGTATGGTCCCCCCCAACTGCCCTCCCCTGCAGGCCTGGTCACCCCCAACTGCCCTCATCTGCCAACCCGGTCACCCCCAACTGCCCTCCCCTGCAGGCCTGGTCCCTCCCAATGGCTCTCCCCGGTTGGCCTGATTGCCGACAACTGCCTTGCCCTGCTGGCCATCTTGTGGTGGCCATCTTGTGTCCACATGGGGGCAGCCATCTTTGACCACATGGGCATGGCCATCTTGTGTGTTGGAGTGATAGTCAATTTGCATGAGACATCTTTATTATATAGGATTAGAGGCCCGATGCATGAAATTTGTGCAAGAATAGGCCTTCCTTTTCCTGTCTGCCAGCACCAGCTTCCCTCTGGTACCCGAGACCTGGACTTCCCTCTGGCTGCTGGCAGGTACCTGGGACCCAGGCTCCCCTCGCATAGGGAGGCCCCGCCCACCTCCTCTGCTCACTGGTTGGTGACCTGGGCCTCCCTCTGTGGGACGATCATGTGGTGATGTCTGGCCCCCAACTAATCGCTATTTGGCCGTTTGGTTGATTTGCATAGTACACTTTTATTATATAAGATGGTTTATAGCAATTTGGAAAATGTTCACAACCATAAAGTTTTGGCAAATGATACCTAAATCCTAAATTAATAACCCAAGTCCTATTACTGTGCTATGCATGCATATTATAAGCATAGTCCAGCTACTGCTATGTGAGGAATTAGCCACACAGAAGAGTTCCAGGAGAGGGTGAGAGTCTTACTTTCTCTGCTAGGGAAATGACACACAGTTCACATGTAGAATGACAGACATTTGGCATATATGTTTTCTAACAATTATCCATGCATTAGACTAAAGAAATAACATTGGAGGACTGTGTGAGTATGTGTATATATTCATTCTCATGCTCAATAAATTTTTATAATAAAGTGACATCATATATGGAAAAATTTATGAGCATTTGTGGAATAATTTTATTTGTTAAATATGTAATAATTTGAAAATTGGTTTTCTACTCACCTAACAACTTTTACCTACAAAGCCCAGATTACTTCTTTCATACAAGTCAGCGTGACATGATTTTGTGGAAGTTCACATAACTCTTTCCTCAAACAATGGTTTCGTCTGATTTATCCTTTGTCCATTTTTTGTAATGTCTTTGCAATGCATATTTCTACCCCCTCATCTATCCATTTTTATAGAGCACTTTTAGCTAAACCTACATCTTTCAGACTATTGCACTCAAGAAAATAAAGGTTAGAGGATTTTATACCAGCTATCCATAACCAACACATGAATAATAATAATCACACATTTCCAAAAATAAAATGAAGGTATGTAATTAAAATTCTAAGATTTCTTAACATAAAAAGACATAATTTCATGTGTTAAGGAAAATAATGGATTTATGGATCTCTTTATTATTAATACGATTACAATATAACTTGTGTTAAAAGTGCTTTTGCTGATTGATGTTTATTTATGAAAGAAAATACCACATGATCTCACTCATTTATGGAAAATAAAGAACATTATAACCTGATGAACAAAAAGATAGATACAGAGGCAGTAAAGCACTGAACAAACTGTCAAATTACAGCAGGAAGGCAGGGGAGTGTTGGGGGGAGGGGAAGCGATCAACCAAAGGACTTGTATGCGTGCATATAAGCACACCAATGGACACAAGACAGTGGGGGCATGCCACAGGGGATAGGGGAGGCTGGGAGCAGGTCATTGGGGGGAAAAAAGGAGATATATGTACTACTACATATAATACTTTAAATAATAAAAAATAAATAAAAAATAAAATAAAATAAAAGTGCCTTTGCTCAGATGCTATTAATTAAATATACTTAATTATTTTAATTTTTACAGTTTGAAGCAAAAAAATTTGTATTTGCAATTGCATTATACACTTAACTCCATGTGTCTATATGCAAATATATACCAATACTCCTTGAACTTAGTACACATTCAATAGCTATCAATTAACTATAAAAGAATATTTTATATAAAATCATATTTATATTAAGTTTATTTGTATATAAGTAAGTTTATACTAAGTACTGTTTAATACTAAACATATATTTGAACATTTATTAAAGCATTGATACATGAATTTATAACTAAAGTATTAGTATTTATATGGAGATAAGTGATTTATTTAGCTTATGTAACTTTATTTATTTTGTAATAACGTATATGTAACCAAGCATATATAGGGAATTCCAAAAAATGTATACAAATATTAACAACTGATAGCTCAATTTTGAAAATGAAATATATTTTAATAAACACTGCCTTTATAATTATTCAAAATGTGTGTATATATTTTTTCAGGACACCCTATATATGCAATAATTACCAAATATAATTTAAAATTTTAAAGTATATAGCAAACATATAAATAATATATGAAAACACATATGTACTGTTAAAAGAAATGTGCTTTAAAAGAAATGCACTGTGATAAAGCCTTATAGTGGGATCCAGGTCAAGAGAGAGCTTACAAGTTGAGAGCTATGTCAAACATATATATGCTGACATTTACATTCATATGTATAAATGGTGCAGAAATATAAAGGTTCTCTGTGTCAGATACCTGGGAGTGGCATCCTCAGGTTTTAAGGTGTGCTCAGTTATTTAAAGCAGTTTTACCAATTAACACTCCACCTGCAGTGCTTGCTACTCCACATCTAGCCATTACCAACATCTGTTTTCTAAAAGATGTTCATTTCATGTATAGAAAATACTGGTAGTGCCTACATTTAGCTCAGGTGTCACTCTATATTACCGATTACTGATATATATCTCGTGACACATCTACCTATTGATCTACCTACCTATCTCTACCTATCTATCAAAATGATAGCAATTACTACTTTCTCGTCTTTGAAAATCTTTTTTTTTTTAGTTTGTTCTTTTCATGTTGATTTATAAATATGATTTTTATATTTAGTAACTAATCTTTCAATAGTTAAATTCATTCCAAGAGTTTGTGATGTTTCTTTCCATTTCCTTACAGATTTTTAATATGTTGAAGTTGTTAATGTTGGATAATCCTATATAATAAAAGGCTAATATGCAAGTCTACCAAATGACGAAATGACCAGTCGCTATGATGCACACTGACCACCGGGGGGCAGGTGCTCAATGCAGGAGCTGCCCCCTGGTGGTCAGTGCACTCCCACATGGGGAGCGCTGCTCAACCAGAAACCCTGAGCCAAGTTCACTGCTGGTGAGCACAGCAGTGGTGGCAGCCTCTTCCGCCTCTGCGACAGGGCTAAGGCTGACTGCCAGCTTGGGAAGTGGGCCTAAGCTGTTAGTCAGACATCCCCTGAGGGCTCCCAGATTGTGAGAGGGAGCAGGCTGGGCTATGGAACAACAACCCCCATCCTCCAAGTGCAAGAATTTTATGCACCGGGCCTCTAGTTTATTAATATTTCCTAAAAGATTTTATTAATTTTTAGAGAGAGAATAAGGAAGAGGGAGCGAGAGACATCAATGTGAGATCAGTTGCCTCCTGCGGTCCTCTACTGGGATTGAGCCTGCAACATAGTTCGATTGGGAATCGAACTATCAACCTTTTGGTGTATGGGGTGATGCTCAACTAACTGAGCCATATCAGCAAGGGTGCTTCTGTTTAATTTTTTATCCTGTATAAAATGTCCTGTAATCATAATAAATATGTTTTCTTGTACTGTATTTTGAACATTTAGTGTACTACATATTTACGTATTTTCTTTGAATTTTTAACTGTATATTTTTTGAGGTAAGAATTCAATTTCTTTTTGGATCAGATACTTGCATCAACAACCACAACAAAAGAATGAGACTTTCTTCATCTGCCAATTTCATCTCTGTCTTATCAAGTTCATATAAAGGCACTATTTGACTGTCACTTGGCTATCTGTAGACAATTGTATTTATATTAAAATTTTAGACTTGCCATATCAAATACTACAAAATACATTCATGATTTTATTGAATCTATATATCAATTTAGAGAGAATTAAAATCTGCTATAATATTAAGCTTTTTTATTTAACTAAATAGTATATATCTACATTTAAGATATTTTTAATATATTTATGAAGTCTTAAAATGTTATCTATAAAGGTTTTATACATTCTTATTTATTTCTTTTCACCATATATTACTATAATATTGTATCACATATGGTAAATAGAATTTATTCCTGAAAGTGAGTATACTTCCTCTGTTTATATACATTCTTATGGGTATTGAGGAAATAATTGACTTGGATTTGGTATTAGTTTAGGCTCTTCAGTACTCCCCAGGCTTAAAATTCCTTCACAACTGGTTGAATTTTTATGTGCACTGGGTTCCTAAAAAAATGTTTTCAGTATTTCTGCTCTGTATTCAGCAGTCCCTGTATGGAGGGCATCCCTCCCCAGTATTTGACAGCTATTGCTGATAGACAGGAAATCTCAATTCTCCTGTTTGAACTTAAATCTCAGTAGGCCCTGTATAAAGGGACCTTGATAGTATAACATAGTTGTGGTGATATTTAGTTTCATTCTCTTACTCTTCATTTAGTAGGCTGTTCATAGTACAAACTCAGTAACTTCTCACTAACAAATATGAAACTATTAAGATCATTTTGCCCTAACTGGTTTGGCTCAGTGGATAGAGCATCAGCCTTCGGACTGAAGGGTCCCAGGTTCGATTCCAGTCAAGGGCATGTACCTGGGTTGCAGGCACATCCCCAGTAGGGGGTTTGCAGGAGGCAGCTGATCAATGTTTCTCTCTCATCGATGTTTCCAACTCTCTATCTCTCTCCCTTCCTCTCTGTAAAAATCAATAAAAATGTTAAAAAAATAAAAATAAATCATTTTTACAACATTAGTATAAAGCAAAATGTTACTGGGGAAAAAGTTTTTTTTTTCTGGAAAAAATCATATCCTCTCCTTATTTATAAATAAAGAAATATAAAAGATTAATTAAAGATTCTAAACTTCAACTTATATCTGAGCTTAATATTTTCAATTCCCTTTATCTAATATTATCTTTGCTAACATGAAAATAGAAGTATAGCACTTTCCACAAAGAACAAGAGAACATCCTAAACACATTCCTTTGGACATAAAGTTATATATTCTCATTTCAGGACAGCAGTGTCAAGCACAATAACCCTCAACTGAAAAGGACATAACATTTAAATAGAAAAAGTGCCATGTCTAATTTATTTGTAAATGACTAGTCTACCTATAATAAAATTTGACTTGAATATTTAGGAAATAGAATCAAATATTCATATTCTGTATTCATATAAGCTTTTAAGGGGTAATTATCTGCACTATTGTCTAATTAGAAATTTAAAGATATTCTACTTCATAATATAGTTGAATGCAGTACAGTCAAGTAAGCCATCATTAAAACCAAGAATGATCAAAGTATTTTAAGTTCTAACATAGTTAAGTGAATATTGAATTAATTATTTCTTCAAATAAAATCCCAAAGGATCTATAAAACAGTCTTAATATCTTGTCTTTCTCCATTATCCACTTGAAACTTGGAAAATGTTTCACATTTAGTCGTATAGTAGCAAGTTATAAGCTACTCTTTGGAATTCAATGAGATAAGCAGTTGTATTTGAAAGGATTTAATTAATTAAATCTGATTGATCTATTAATAAGCTATAGAACTAAAATATATGTCTTCCTAAAGTTCTAAAGAAGGTCATTTTCAAGTCTACATATTTTTGTCCTTTAAAATCTTTAATAATAATAAAAGTAACAACAAAACCTAGACTAAAATTAATTGACTGTTCCTATGACATTGTTTAAACTCTACACATATTGCTAAACATGTCACATCCTGCTTTCATGAATTATAATCTGAGTCATGCAGTAACTTGGCCAAGGTTCCAAAGTTTGATATTGATAATTAGCATTTAAAATCAGACAGACTGATTCTGGTCTCTTAAACACTAACCATTATATTCTACCAGAGGCCCAATGCATGAAATTCCTGCAAGAGTAGGCCTTTGCAGCCCCCGCTTTGTCTGGAAGGTTGTCTGGAAAGTTGTCCGGACAGTTGTTCTGCTGTTTGGCTGTTCAGTTGATTTGCATATTGCACTTTTATTATTATAGACCAGAGAACCGGTACATGAAATTTGTGAACTCAGGGGGGTCCCTCAGCCTTGCCTTTGCCTCTAACAGTCCAGGAGCCCTTGGGGGAGAGGCTCCTACCACCTCTGCTGTGCTCACCAGCCCTGAGCCCAGCTTCTGGCTGAGTGGTACTCCCCCTGTGGGAGTGCACTGACCACTGGGGGAAGCTCCTACAGTGAGCATCTGTCCCCTGGTGGTCAGTGTGCATGATAGCAACTGGTCATTCTGTCGTTCAGTGGATTTGCATAGTAGCCTTTTATTATATAGGATAGATGAGATCTGAACCAATTCTCTGCGTTTGAAGTAGAAACTGATGCACACTATATCCTAAATGTTTTTAAAAATGTGTCTTTTTGGAGGTCAGGGCAACTTCCAATTAATACGGGCCATCATTATAGGAATACAAGTGACTTTTACTAACCATAACCATCCACTGCATTCCAATTCCCAGATCAGAAGAAAATGCTTTCTGAGGATCTTTGTTGTAGGTATTTAACAAAGAAACCACTTTTCCATTTTTATCGCCTTGAATTGTAAAGCACTTTATGTTTCACTATAATTTCAATTATCACATTTCCTTTACCACAGTACTGTGAAGATCAATCAACTGTGTCTTGTCCGAAGTCGTAAAGCTAATAAGTAAGAAACCCAGAATAAAAAAGGATATATTATCATGAATCCCATAATTGTTCCACCCCACCACACTGAGTACTGCATGTGTGTAAATTTGTAACAGTATTCTTTATGTCATAGTCACCATCATGGTTCATTTCAGTCTAGAAGTTTTAAGCCACCAAGTAAAAAGAAAAGGGGTGGCAGGGGGGAATATTACAGAAGGTAATGTGTAATTAATAGTATAATAAAAGTAACTTGAGAAATATTTAAATAAAAAAGAGACTGAGGAAGAAGGCATAATGTAAAATGAATTCAAAGTATTGGTTTGGAACATAGTGATGTTATGATGATGATGATGATGATGATGATGAAAAAATAAGAAAATTGAAATTGATGATTCTAACTACAGCTTCATAAATAATCAAACATGCCCAGCCGGCCTGGCTCAGTGGTTGACCATCGACCTATGAATCAGTAGGTCATGGTTAGATTCCAGTCAGGGCACATGCGCAGGTTGCAGGCTCTACCCCTAGTGGGAGGCATGTAGGAGGCAGCCCATCAATGATTCTCTTTCATCATTGATGTTTCTATCTCTCTTTCCCCCTCCCTTCCTCTCTGAAATAAATAAAATGTATATTTTAAAATTAATAATCAAACATAATGGGAAACATATCTCAACTGAGAGCACATTTGTGGGAGGGGTGAGCATGTGTGTTACTGTGTGTACGTATGCAATTAGAATCAAATTATTATATTATATTAAAGAAAGTGTATACAATTATCAAGGTAACCTATAGTACAAAACTTCTTTTTAAAACACAAATAAACTTGTCAACTACTGACATTTTTGTTGTTAATCCTCACCTAAGGACATTTTCCCATTGATTTTTAGGAAGAGTGGAAGAGATAAGCAAAGACAGAGAGAAACATCAATGTGAGAGAAACACATTAATTGGTTGCCTCCTGCATGCACCCCAACCAGGGTCCTGGGAGGAGCCTGAAACCAAGGTATGTGCCCTTTACCAGAATCAAACCAGGACCCTTCGGTCCTCAGGCTGACACTCTATCCACTGAGCCAAACCTGCTAGGGAACTATTGGATATTTTTTACTGCATCTAGGAATTTAACTCACAACAGTTTTAATTGGTCATATTTAGAAAAGCCTTCTGAGGTTATTTTGGTCAAGTTTCAACACATGTTATACGAATAAATTTTTTTTTTTTTTTGTATATTAAACTCACCTACTCAGAAACTATAGCATCAATTATGGGTCTATCTTTAGTAATAAGAGGGTATTATCACAGGGTATTAAAAGTTTCATATGATAAGAGGAAATCAGGATTCAAACAATTTAAAATCCAAAGTTATATTTATTTGGGTATCACTTCCTATATAATAATAGAAGAATATGCAAATTAGCATGGATGCCATAATGTCATGAATGCTCAGCAGGAGGTATGCACAACAGGAGTGGGTGGGTGGGGACTGCCATCACCAGGAGGGCCTCCATGCCACCCACACTGGGGTGGCCCCCAGTGGAGGTGGCCCCCACGCAGCCCCGCCCAGAGGCCGCCCAGCCAGGGGGTGGCCCCTGCTCTGCTATCTTGAGTTTGTGGTTTCCAAGGAAATAGCCAGAAGGAATGATAAACCCTCCACAAACAGCTCAGCCGACACCTATCTAAGTGGCGGCTTTGTTTAAATGGAACCTTTCCCACAGTGAATGACCCCAACCCTCCCTAGATCAGGCAGGTTCCTGTGGAGCACAATCTCCACGCAATACAACGGGGGCCCCAGTTTTGTCCCTGGCGATCCCATGCACTTTAGCTTGGGGCAGCGGGAAGGAAGGGAAAAGGCATCAAGTGGGGCAGCTCTGGTGAGCAAGCAGAAGGAAACCATGTCTGGAAGACACTCCCCTGCCACTACCATCAACATGTAAGAAGAATCAAATAAACTAATACAAACACCCCTCCCCTGCCCCAGAGAGATCCAGGACTGAGGGGTGTCCCGCCCAGGCATTGTGTACCTGCTTCCTACCCGCTTCATCCAAATGGACAGGTTAGAGGGTTAGGGGAGGAAGAGGAGCCTCGCAGGAAGGGGATCCCTGAAACTGCACCCCTGCCTTCCCTCCAGACCTGACCTCTCAGAGCACAGGGCCTGACCTCGCCCCCAGCAGATTTTCATATCCCAGACCCTCCTGTGCTTCCAGGCACTGGGCATTCCTATGTCTTCCCTGCCTCCCAGCCACTGACCCTCACTGTCTTCTACCCCAGAAGCACTCTGTCCTCCTCAACTTTCGCTCTTTATGGCCTAAATGCATGGTGAGCATAGTTGCTTCTCCATGGATTTTATTAGATAAGAACCCAGCAAAGTCGCTTAGCAACTGAGCTGCTCAGACTTCATCAGGGACAATGAACAAGACACCTTACTTGGCTTTGATAGCAAAGCAATCTTAATCTTTTATTTTTAAAAATAGATTTTTATTGATTTCAGAAAGGAAGGGAGAGGGAGGAGAGACAGAAACATCAATGATGAGAGAGAATCATTGATCAGCTGCCTCCTGCATGCACCCTACTGGGGATTGAGCCCACAACCCAGGCATGTGCCCTTGACCAGAATTGAACCTGGGACCCTTCAGTCCTCAGGCTGAAACTCTAGCCATTGAGCCAAACCAGCTAGGGAAAGCAATCTGATTCTTAAAGACTTGGTTTATGTCATAAACAAGTGGATTTGAATCATATCAAACCAATATACATTTTTAATGAAATGTCTCTTCATTTCTACTATTGCAATTCTACCTTAAAGCGCATGTTGTATAATCTATACTAATAAAAATGTAATATGCTAATTAGATCGGACGTCTTCCAGACATCCATCGGATGTTCTTCTGCACAAAGCCACAGTGGTGGGGGCTGAGGCAGAGGCAGTTAAGGGTGACCAGACTGGCAGGGGAGGGCAGTTAGTGATGATCAAGCAGGCAGGGAAACAGGGGTAATCAGGCCAGCAGGCAGAGGTGGTTAAGGGCTATCAGCCAGGCAGGCAGAAGCAATTAGGGGTGATCAGGCAGGCAGGCAGGTGAGCAGTTAGGAGCCAGCAGTCCCGGATTGCAAGAAATGTCTGACTGTTGGGGTCCCAGATTGGAGAGAGTACAGGCTGGGCTGAGGGCCACCCCATGCACAAATTTTGTGCATGAATTTTGTGCACTGAGCCTCTAGTTCAAATATAAAAGAAAAAATATAGTACAAATGCAATTTGTACTATATTTTTTCTTTTATATTTGAACTAGAGGCTCAGTGCACAAAATTCTGAGCCTCTAGTTCAAATATTAAATACTGTTGTCCTTTGAACAACATGAATTTGAACTGAGTCTACTTATATGTGCAGTTTTAAAATAAATGTCATAAGTATATTTTCTCTTTCTTATGATTTTATTAACATTTTATTTTCTATAATTCATTGTAAAAATACAACATATAATACACATAACATGAAAAATATTCATTAATAGACTGTTTATGTTATTGTTAAAGTTTAGAGTCAACTGTAGGCTATTAGTGGTTAAAGTTTGGGGGAAAGAAAAGTTATGCATGGATTTTCAACTGCATGGAGGTTGGCACCACTTCTTACCACTTCTTACCACTTAATTGTATAGCTTTTCCCCATTTTCCTGTCTGATAATGGCAAGTGGAAGAATACATTCCCCCTTTTTCTCTTCACTTAAAATGTGCTATAACTACAAAATTAACAAAAGCCACAGATTCTTTCTTACCTTTTCACCTTGTGACTTTCTTCTTGTATCCATTATGGAACAGTTCTTATTAAAAATTTTAATTGCTACATGTAATTATTTATTGGATATATTTCACCAACTATAAAATAGCAAAGTAATTCTCATTGATACTTTAATCTGCCTAGTATCAAGTACATTTTAAAGAAATTAATACATTTATGTAATATTTCCATTCACCTGTTAAAGATTATGTAGGAGTTTAGTAAACTGCAGTAGATGGTCAGGCCTTTATAAAAGTTTGTTATTCTTTCAGAAAAAAGTGAGTGGCAAAAGCCACCAAACATCTGCCAGAACCCTCACACTGCCTTCGCCAGAGACAGGACAACACCAGGAGAGTTGAGCATTTTCTCCACCCTAATATAGGTAACCATTTCTCCAGTGTTAAGGAGACATAGTTAAAATATACAGGGAGCATGTCAGGCAGATAGCTTGAATCCCCTGGGGTTCTAGTAAAAAGCAATTCAGGTCTTGGCAACAAAAAATTCATGCTATTATTATTTTCCAATGCTTAAGTCAATTTTAAAAAACAGATGAATGATGAATTGACTTTTGGAAATATTACCTTTAAGAAAAAAATAATCATTTTAATCTAGTTTTTTTTTCATTATTAAAACCAATTTTTCATTATTATAACTAAGTTTCTTCTTGAAAAAAAAATTGATGGCTAGGTATGGAAACAGTGTGCTTGCCTCCTCCATGACTCTATCAAAATTACAACTAAATTATAGAACAACCACTCTTGAGAACCCCCTGAAAACTAGCTGAACATAAATCCTATAACTACGGATATAAAGAAGCCACATCCAGATTGGTAGGAAGGGTAGAGAAGTGAAATGGATTGGTCCCACACCCATGTGTGGCAGTTAAAACTCAGGAGGAGTATCTCTCAGCTGTGGAGGTTCCCCCTGAGTAGCAAGGGGTCCCAGCCTCCCATTGGTCTCCCCAGCCCAAGAACTAGTGACAGGAAGAGGAGTCCCCACAACATGTGGTGAATGTTGGATCCTCTATAAATAATATCTGTTTTCTGCCTAGATACTCTTACCAAATTTTCTGTATCGTATATAATAAAACCCTAATATGCAAATCGACCAAAAGGCAGAAGGACTGGTTGTTATGATGTGCACTGACCACCAGGGGGCAGACACTCAACACAGGAGCTGGCCCCTGGTGGTCAGTGTGCTCCCATAGGGGAGCACCACTCAGCTAGAAGTCCGTCTCACAGCTGGCGAGCATACTGGCGGTGGCAGAACCTTCTCCTACCTCCACGGCAGTGCTAAGGAATGGCAAGCAGAGCGGCAAGGAGCAGTGAGCAGGCGGGAGGTAAGGAGTGAGGGATCCTGGACTGTGAGAGGGATCTTAGATTGTGAGAGGACTGTCCACCTGCTGGCTTATATCCAGCAGGTGGACATCCCCCAAGGGGTCCTGGACTGCAAGAGGTTGCAGGCCGGGCTGAGGGCCCATGCCCCAGTGCACCAGGCCTCTAGTTTTTAAATTAAAGGAAAAAAATAGTTGTATATAGATATTAAATCTGATGTAACATTACATTTATAGTAATCAAATGAACATAACATGTATATAATCAAACCACTTGTAAGAAAATGTTAATGGTACAAAAGAGTACCATATTGGGATCTATTTTTTTATATTCTGATAATATAAAATAACATTTTCTATCTACAAAACAAATTTCAACTAGAGGATAATGATGAAAAATACTAACTCTTCTGAAATAAGTATCTTTAAATAGTCTAGTAAGTTACTAACCTTCAAGAAGAGTATTCATGAAATTATTTTATATACTAGAGGCCCAGTGCACAAAATTCATGCACGGGGTGGTGTGTCCCTCAGCGCAGCCTGCACCATCTCCAATCTGGGACATCCCTCTCACAATCCAGGACTGCTGGCTCCCAACTGCTCACCTGCCTGATCACCCCTAACCCTTTCTGCCTGCCAGCCTGAGCACCCCTACCCACTGCCCTGCCAGCCTGATTGACACCTAAGTGCTCCCCTGTCAGCCCGATTGGCCCTAACTGCCCTCCCTTGCTGGCCTGGTCACCCCCCACTGCCCTCCCCTGCAGGCCTGATCTCTCCTAAATGCCCTCCCCTGCAGGACTGGTTCCCCCCAACTGTCCTCCCCTGCCGGCCTGGTCACCCCTAACTGCCCTGCCTTGCAGGCCTGATCACTCATAACTGCCCTCCCTTGCAGACCTGGTCCCTCACAACTGCCCTCCCCTGACGGCCATCTTGTGGTGGTCATCTTGTGTCCACATGGGGGCAGCCATTTTTCACCACATGGGGGCAGCCATCTTGTGTGTTGGTGTGGCGGTCAATTTGCATATTACTCTTTTATTAGATAAGATTGTCTTTGTAAGAAAGAATGCAGGAGAGAAAGACACAAAATACCCTCTCTGACCTCTTTTTCCTGATCTATATTATTTTTCCTTTTCTCTTTAAGAAAGAAGGTGGAGATTTAAAGGAATACTTATTAGGTTGAATAAGTGTTATTAATTTTCTCTGTTTGGAGGGATGCTGTTATTTCTCTATTCTTTTATACCCACACTGTCCATCTACCACAAAAATGAGTTGTTCTACTCATTTCTCTGAAGTTTTCTGGAGGTATAATCTGAGCGTGAGATCAAATTGGGTCTTTAAAATCTAGGTACTTATCTTGCTCAATTCAGGCCATGTAGCATTGCTAGTTGTCTATTTTAATATTCCACAAAGGAATACCTTTTTAGTTTGCTGATTAACTTTTCATTGAAGTCTAACATCACTTAAAAAATCATTAAGGCTTAATTTAAGAAAGAAAAAATGCTTTGGCTATAGAACACAAATAAAAATATTGATTTATTTATAGCACTATATATATCTTATCTTTTCAGCTATAAAAGTCCAGTTGTTGTGATTCCTTATTCATTTGTAGAAATCTTGCTCTTTAGAGATGTAAAGTAGAACAAATGAGTTACAGTTTGGGAGCAACTTTTATGTACCTGAATTACTAAAGTCATAAAGATGAACATAGCTATTAACCCGAAGTGGATTTTAAAGGAACAGTTTATTACAACACTTGTTCTTTTACTTTCAGTTTACCGTAACTTACATAACCATAGGGCTATGATTAATTAAGGCAGTGTACTGTGGACTACAAATGAGAAAACTTGTTTTCTTATCATGGCTTTGCTCACAGCCACTATCAGTTCTATGAGTTTTGTTTCCTTCTGTATCCTGCACTCTGTTATGCTACCCTTCTCATCACACTCAACATGGTCACTCCCTTTTTATTTATTCATTTAAATATTTATTCAACAAATATAGAAACACAAATTCATGCATAGGTGGGCCTGGCTGGTGATCAAGGCATATTGGGGGGCCAGCCAGCTGAAAAGGGACCCTGGGAGTTTGGCTGGCTGTCCAGGAGTAGGGGGATTATGGGAGGTTGGCTGGTTGGGGGGAGGGGCCGCAGGAGGTTGGCTGTGGGAGTGCACTGACCACCCGGGGGCAGTTCTTACATTGAGTGTCTTCCTCCTGGTGTTCAGTGTGTGTCATAGTGACTGTTCAACTGGTCGTTCTAGTCATTTAGTCATAATGGTCGCTTAGGCTTTTATATATATATATAGACTATAGGTCCGGTACACGAAATTCGTGCATGGGGGAGGGGGTGTCCCTCAGCCCAGCCTGCACCATCTCCAATCTGTGACCCCTCAAGGGATATCCAAATGCCCATGTCAGGCAGTCGGGCATCCCTCTCACAATCAGGACTGCTGGCTCCCAACCTATTACCTGCCTGCCTGCCTGCCTCAATGCCCCTTACTGCTTCTGCCTGCCAGCCTGATCACCCCTTAACTGCTCCCCTGCCAGCCTGATCACCCCCTAACTGCTCCCCTGCCAGCCTGATCAATGCCTAACTGCTCCCTTGCTGGCCCAATTGCCCCTAACTGCCCTCCCCCACTGGCCTGGTCACCCCTAACTGCCCTCTCCTGAAGGCCTGGTCACCCCCAACTGCCTTCCCCTGGAGGCCTGGTCCCCTCCAACTGCCCCCTCCTGCAGACCAGGTCTCTCCCAACTGCCCTCCCCTACAGGCCTGGTCCCCCTCAACTGCCCTCCCCTGCTGGCCTGGTCCCCCCCAACTCCCCTCCCTTGCAGGCCTGGGTCCCCCCCAACTGTCTTCTCATGCAGGCCTGATTGCACCCAACTGCCTTCCCTTGCAGGTAGGGTCCCTCCCACTGCCCACCCCTGCTGGCCATTTTGTGGTGGCCATTTTGTGGCTGCCATCTTGTGTCAACATGGGGTGGTCATCTTTGACTACATGGGGATGGCCATCTTGTGTGTTGGAGTGATGGTCAATTTGCATATTACCCTTTTATTAGATAGGATTATTATCAGATGCTATTCTTATCAGTGGGGAAAATAGTGCAGGGGTAAGGAAGCAAAACTCCAGGCTTCATAATACTTTTAAGTTCTCAGAAGTGAAATAGACAAAACAACAACACACATTTGAACAAATAGAGAGAAGTGCAGGGTAAAATTGAAGCACAAAAAGAAACAGGAGGCAGTAATCTAAGAGCTCTGGAAAACTTTCAGGAAAAAATCATTTCTAATGTACTTTAAAACTAACAGTGAGGAAGAAGGGTCTATAGATCTGAGGCGATGACAAAAGAAAAACTCTAAGTGAAAAAGGGCAAGGTCCATGCATTGAACAAATATAAGCTCCATGAAGTCTATAGTGTAGGAATCTTCAACTGTGAGCTTATCTAAAAATTTTTAAAGCCTGCCTGGCATGGCTCAGTGGTTGAGTGTCAACCTATGAAGCAGGAGGTAACTGTTCAATTCCAGGTCAGGCACATGCCTGGGTTGCAGTCTCCATCCCTAGTGTGGGGTGTTCAGGAGGCAGCTGACCAATTATTCTCTCTCATCACTGATGTTTCTAACTCTCTCTTCCTCTCTGAAATCAACAAAAATATATCTAATTTAAAAAAAAAGATTTGAATTGATTTTTATAGAGAAAGGAAGGGAGAGAGAAAGAAACATCAACCAGCCGCTTACTGCATGCCCTCCACTGGGGATCATGTCCAACATGTGCCCTGACTTTACTGAACTGCCAATCTTTCCTCACATAGGACCATGCTCAACCAAGTGAGCCACACTGGCCAGGGCTAAAAATTAACTTTTCCCCTTGTATGCCCAGACTACTAGAGACATTAAAATACTCTTGAGTTCATACAGTTCAGAAGTATGCTGTCTTATACTACAATTAAATAATTTTATCATGGATAATTTTATGTTCTCATTTTCTTAAGATTCAAAGATAATTCCTAAGAATTGAAGAATAAAGAAAAAGGCACACATAGCAAATGGAAGAAGTACTTGGCTTATTAATACAATATTGTTGCCAATATTTTTAAAATAATAGTCGTTCACTTATGCTCTGAACATTGTGTTCTTTAATATGTATTTGGAAGTTATAATCCTGTACCAGGTTATGAATCTATATCACTTCACAGCATTCTTTCCCAGCAATGGCTCTTTGAAATGTTTCTCTTTTTCTCATAAGTAAGTGTGGCAAACTCATAGCCTAACTTTTATTTTTTATGGCAGTGACACATAAATTGTAAGAAGGCTTTGAAGCAGTATAGTAGTTAATAACAGAGGCAACAATAAAAAGAGGCAACTCAATTTCAAGAAGAGCTGTTTAAGCTCAGTGAACAGTGTCAAAAATATGCTGGCTCCACTCAGGAATATATCAAGTATGTTTCTCATTGCATTTCAGTATACTGGACTGGATAAATGAAGAAGGGGAAAGACAGAAAGATTGGATCAAGTACTTCTGCTCTATTCATCAACACATTTAAAAATGAGAAATACCATTAAAGAATCAATAGTTAATAAAAATGAACTACAATCCATATGGCACCAGAGCTTAAGCTTATTAAATCAACTAAATGTTTTGTTATAGTGTAAAATCTGTTGAAAATCAATAACAATAGTAATAATAATACCATTAATGACTACGATTTTAGAACATCTATCAAGTGTCAATCATTCTAATTGATAATTATCACTTGAAGTACTTAGTTTCAAGAAAAATAAGATACTTGCCCATTTAAAATTAAGCAATGGTGGGGACTACCACTATTACATCTTACCATGGAATCACTTAGGCCTCAGAAGCCAACTTCCTGTTTGCTAGACCAGATAATTTTTACCTGAAACTATACTTGTTACCACTATCTCTGCCATATAATCTCAAAGCATTGATTTTTCATTGATTTTGAAATTTCTAGGGAAATAGCATATATATTATTCTATATCTTTTTACTATAATAAAAAAAATATCCGAAGTGTTTTATTTATTTCTTTAACACCTCCTAATTCTATGAGAATAATGGCTCATTTCACAACACTTAAACGTGTTTCTTAAATTAGTCTTCTTAAATTATTAATGTCAACTGGATATGAATACTATCTGTCCTTTCTCTTTCTCATTGTTTTCTGACTCAGAAACTTGTTTTTTCTAACGTTCCCTAAAGTCAGTCTTATAGGCTTCTTATAGTAAGAGATAATAAAGTCAATCAGTACTAGGTTTGCCAAAGCATTGATTATTAAAGAAAACTGCACTCTCTAATAATCTATATATATATATGAAACCCTAAGTGACCATTTGACCGTTCTACCAGTTGACCATTTGACCAGTTGCTCTGACATGCACTGACAGATGATCAATGCAGGAACTGCCCCCTGGTGGTCAGTGCACTCCCACAGTGGGAGCGCCACTCAGCTGACAGACGGGCACTAGATGTCAGGCTCACAGCTGGTGAGTGCAGCTGTTGCGGCATGAGCCTCTCCCGCCTCCATAACAGTGCTCCTGGGTGGTGGTGGCAGGCACAGGAGGACCAGGATAAGTGGGAGCTGTGTGGCACCTGGCCTGGGCTTGGCCACCACTGCTTTGCGCAGTACTATATCCCTTGGGGGATGTTGGACTGCCAGGACCCAGGCCCTGTGGGGATCAGGCCAAAACCAGGACCCCTCAGGTCTGACATCCGCTGAGGGGTCCTGGGTTGCGAGAGGTTGCAGGCCAGGCTAAAGGACCCCACCAGTGCACAAATCCATGCACCAGGCCTCTAGTTATATCATGCTAGGGGCCAAGTGCACATATTCGTGCACCTTGAAAGGAACGCCCTGAGGCTGTGGTGGGCACAGGGGCAGGTCTCAGCCCATCCTCCATGCCCCAGCCTGGCCCCTCCCTCCACAGCCCCTGGTATCATCTGCCGGCAGCCCTGCTCCTGCCACCGTCACTCCCACACACTGATGGCGCCAGTCCACTAGCACCTACTGACGCTGATGGTATGGAGCAATTGGGGCCAGTGCCAGCAGCTGGTGCAAGCAGAGCCAGTGCCGTCAGTGGCTGCTGCCCCGATTGCCCCTCAAGAGCAGGGGGAAGTAGAGAAGCCATCAGAGGTGATTGGGGCTGGCAGCTGCCACTCACACCCACTGACGGCGCCAAGTGATTGGGATCAGCACTGGGCACCGAAAGCCAGTGCCAATGGTGGCTCCAGTGCTGGCTGCAGGTGCAAGAGGTGGCTGCCAGTTGTGATCGCCCCTCAGGAACAGGGGGAGGTAGAGAAGCCCTGAGGGGCGATTGGGGCTGGCAGCAGATGCGAGCGGCAGCTCTGGTGCCAGCAGTGGGTGCAAACAGGACCGGCGCCCGCAGCAGGTGTAAGTGCCAGGTGGGACTGCAGTGCGTGGGAGTATAGAATTTTCAGTAACCACCAGAGGCTCACCCCAATGACAGTGACTGGCACTCCGCCTTGATCTGGCGCCCTAGCTCACCTGCTCCAGCATCATGCCATGGCTGACATCCACCATGTTCTGTGCTCTTCCACCTGCTGCTGACACCTGCCATGTTCTGCTCATGCCCACTGGTGGTCAGCACACATCATAGCGACCAATTGTTTGGTTGTTTGGTTTTTCCACCGTTCGGTCTACTTGCATATTAAGGTTTTATGTATATAGATGATGGGCAGTGCAGTGGTAGCATTCTGCCTTAGAGCAGATGTAAGAGAGTGCATGGTTGTACATAACTTAAATATAAAAGAACAAAATAATGTCAAAATAAAAGATGTCTATATTTTTATTACCACCATGGTCCACCAATTTTGAACAATGTGAGTAATTAAATCCTTTTCCCTGAGAAATCTTTTGTCAGTTTAAGTTCAAAAAATTTTGTGGGTGTAGTCTAATTTAAAAACCTCATATATGTTGGTTAACATAACTGGCCAGGGCACACATCTGGGTTGTGGGCTTAATCCCCAGTAGTGGGCATGTAGAAAGCAGCTGATGAATATTTCTCCCTCTCCCTCTCCCTTTCTCTTTCTGTAAAATTAACTAAAAATATATTTAAAATGAAAACCATATATATGTGCTTCTAACTGACATATTATATTATGTATCTTTTATTAAATACTAGAGACCTGGTGCACGAATTATGAATGGGTGGGGTCCCTAGGCCTGGTGGGTGATTGAGGCCTATTGGGGGGCTGGCCAGCCTGGGAGATGGACCCCCGGAGGTTGGCCAGCTGTTCGGGGGGCCCGCTGGGTGGGGGGAGGGACCATGGCAGGTAGGCAGTCTGACCCCATATTGGGGCTGATGCGGGGGGCCAGCTGGCCCAGGGCAGGGGCTGTGGGAGATTGGCAAGCCAGGGGGAGGGGCTGCAGGAGGTAGGCCTGCCATCCAGGGGGAGGGACCATGTCATAGGGCCTGGTTGACCTGTGGTTCCAGTCGTTCGGTCATAATGGTTGCTTAGGCTGTTATATATATATAGATTGTATACTCATGGAACTTAATTCAGAGAATTTCCAGTTATAGAGTCTACTCTATACACAACACAACTGAACTCAGATATAGTCATGGTTCTCCAAATTAAGTTTCTAATGATTTGTAATAATTTGAATTTCCTTTGGATATAGTATGTGTCACCAACAAATGAAGTACTATATGTTCCTATTTTCAAAGGTGACACAAACAGTAGTAGGATGATAAATATATAGATGAAGAAATTAAATTATTTTAATTCTGTCATTCTGTATATCTGCTGGAAGTTTTGGATTTTATCTTAAAACTCAATAGAGTGAAGTAATATGTGAACCCAGAAGAGTACATTTCTGTGTTTGATAAATTCAAATTAGTTCATGTATATATTTTACTGCTTTTAATAATATATTTAAATTTGTTTTTATTATTCTACTTGTTAATGTTTTGTTTAAAACAGAACACAAAGTATAAAAATAAAATGTCACACCAGTAGAGCAATTCAGGACTTACTTAAATTAAACATTTTTTGTTCTTCTTATAATAAAATATACTTATTAATGTATGATCATTTAAAAAATTATTATATCAGACTGTAGCCTAAGGATCAGTTTATGGTGTTCACTTGAAAGTAAACTGTTGACCATATGGTTATGCTTTTATTTATTTTTTTTTTCTGCAGGAATTTGGAAGAACCTGAAGTCATCTGCTATATTATTGTGAAACCAATAGCTTATTCATAATTACTCTGAGTTTTACAGGAAATTTTGAAGTGGGGAACTTTGATCAACATAAGACAATATAATTCTAGAGTACAACAGCAGCAAAAAAGCAATATAGAAAGTAATTAAAAAATTGAATTTACTTTGAAAGGTGTAATACATTAAATATTGCATATAGTTCTTAAAAATTTGTAGGAAATTTAGGCTTGCATATCCAAAGTACCCATAGAAGAAACAAGATCAAATTTAAATGATCCAACTCTAGCAGGTTCGGCTCAGTGAATAGAGCATCAACCTGCAGGTTGAAGAGTCTTGGATTTGATTTAGGTCAAAGGTACATGCCCAGGTTGTTGACTGGATCCCCAGTGAGGGGCGTGTAGGAGGCAACCAATCAATGATTCTCTCTCATCATTGATGTTTCTATCTCTCTTTCCCTCTCCCTCCCTCTCTGAAATCAGTAAAAATATATTTTAAACAATTTTAAATGATACAGGTAAAATATGAAAATGAATAATTTTTAAACCTTAATAATATTGAAGAGAAAAAAAGTACTATCAAATGCCAACCTAATAATAATAATATAGATATTCTTTCAAAGATCAAGACTAAGATTTGATGAAGGGATATGATAAATAAAATTTTAATGCATTGTGATGTTACTACTTGATCAGTAATGGTTCCAGGGGATTGGGAGTTAACCTAGTTAAAAATTGAACCACATAATAAGAAATATTTTTATGCAGTTGAGTGAGAATGAAAAAAGTACAAAGGAGGAAATCAACTCTTGTCAACTTCATGATTTTTATAGTCTTTACACACTATCCATAAGGTAGAAAAGTGCTGAGAGTTTATGTAACTTGTTTGAAATGAAAAGAAAAAAAAGTTTCTTTTATTTGTTTGTAGATAATGAGACAAAATCTGAATTGTCCAGCAGAATAAATCACTTTAAGTCTGATGGAAAGCACATCCCCAAATCCTTGATGTTGAGCTATCTGAACAATATATATCTTCTTACAAAATAAAAGATTTTGGCAACATATCTAAAAACTAGTCTATCCACACTAATAAAAGAGAAATATGCAAACTGATCATACCTCCACAACACCCACCAGCCAATTAGGAGTGAGTATGCAAATTAACCCAACAAAGATGTTGGCACCCACAGCCACAAAATGGCGGTACCCAGTCCCCTCAGCCCTGCGGGAGTCCCTGGTCCTGTCAGCCCCATGGGGAGGGGGAGGGTGGCGGGCTGGCAGCAGGGGATGGGGGCTTCCTTAGTGCAGTGGTGGCGGGGAAGCCCCCAGGCCCAGCAGACAGAGTCCGGACAGCAGGGCATGGGGGCTTCATTCATGCAGCAGTGGCAAAGCCCCCAGGCCCAGCAGACAGAGAGCAGACAGCAGTGCATGGGGGCTTCGTCTCCATGGCTGCAGTGAAGCCCTCATGCCCCGCAGAGTACAGAGAACCACAGGGAGTGGGACTAAGCCATCAGTAGGACATCCCCTGACAGCTACTGGATTGGAGAGGGTGCAGGTTGGACTGAGGGACCCCCATGCACGAATTTTGTGCACCAGGCCTCTAGTAGTTATATATAAATAGATGAAAAACGGACTTTTCAGATTACATTTAGACTTACTTATTTTTTCAGCCAAACAAAAATTTTCACCCTCTGATCATAAAAACTATGTCATCAGCAAATAAAGGGCATTGTGTTGAAGTCAAAGTAATTACTCTCAAATTATGACCCAAAGTTGAAAGAACATTTTATAAGGATCACTATGTTATTTTCTTCTATAGAGAGACTGATCCAAATAATTGAATTCATCTTCTGGGAAATTACATCACAGAACACATAGTTACAAATAATAAAAATGCAAAGCCACTTGAAATTCTTAACATCATTCCCAAAGCTTTGCACTCTGATCATTTATACAAATTGGTTACACATATCAGTGTTGAAGATGGTCAAGATGAAATAAATTTTGAGCTTTCGCTCTATTTCCCAGAAAAATGGCCTGAAACAACTACACAATGTTCAAAGATATGCAACAATAGAACTCTGGTCAATATGCATGATAGCATTGAAACAAAATGTTTAATTAATCCTAAGTTTTCATTTGTTCCTTGAATACAATATTCTCTAAAGCTTGAGTTAATTCACTCTTATAGAAGGATTTCCTCAGTGTGATGTATTTTTTGGAATTTTTAAGAAATGAATCCATCCTTTCCAGTCTCATCTCAATGGAAAATGTTACAGAATGTAGATATACTCACCAAAGACTTTCTTAAAAGGTGGAGTGCTAATTTGAAGCTGGGTGTACAGGAATTAAAAAAAAAATCTTAAAGTTAATTCAACCTATGAAATACTGGGTGATCCACAGGAAATTTGGGCACATGAGGATCAGCTCAGATGTTATTTTCTGCCATATATATCTTTCCTGTATTATCTTTAATTGGAAGGTAAACTTTGAGATATGAATATTAAAATGTTACATATATTACAAATAGCCATAATAAAACTTGAAATATTTACAGGGAAACACCAATCTTTGAAATTAATCTTTAAGGATTGGCTCACAGAAGAAAATGGAGACTATTAACTTCACAATAACATGTAAAAACACTGAACATGTGTGTAGAAAAAAAGTTAAATTTAAAAGAAAAATGACTCCCAAAAGGATAAAATATAAGGATGCTACATCATCAGAAAGTATCATATAGATTGCTTGAATAACTCAATTGTGTTTGCTAACAACTGGATCATTTTTCTAAAACACCGGATCAAATGAAGTCAATGTACACTAACATTTAGTGATTTTTCTCTGAAAAATCAAACTTCAAAGATATTTTTATCAAATGTAATAGAAATTTATGATGAATTATCTGGTGAAGATATTTTTGGACCATAGAAGTACTAGAAATATTCTAACATCAACCCAGAAGAAATAAAGATACAAATAAACTATGGGAATGTAGATTTTATTTGAAATTTCTAAATTATTTATCTCTGCCAAACTAGTTATTATATTTAAGAAATTTTCTTTTGGATAATTGCCACATCAAGTTAAACTTTTTGAAAATAAAAAATATATAAAATGATTTTTATCAATTTTGAATGAAAAATTGAATAATCTGATTATGCTATTTATGGAAGATTAATATATGAAAAATATAGACTTAAAAAATTCATTGAACTTTATAGAACTTAAGGCTCAAAATTAAAATGTAATGTTATCATTTATTACCACTATAGAACAGTATTCTATCTAATAAAAGAGTAATATGCAAATTATCCATCACTCCAACACACAAGATGGCCACCCCCATATGGTCAAAGATGGCCACCCCCATGTGGACACAAGATGACTGCCACAAGATTGCCAGCAAGTTAGGGCAGTTGGGGGGCGGGTAACCAGGTCGGCAGTGGAGGGCAGTTGGGGGGAACCAGGCCAGCAAGGGAGGGCAGTTTGGTGCAATCGGGCTGGCATGGGAGCAGTTAGGCATCAATCAGGCTGGCAGGGGAGTGGTTAGGGGGTGATCAGGATGGCAGGCAGAAGCAGTTAGGGACAATCAGGCAGCCAGGCAGGCAAGTGGTTGGGAGCCAGCAGTCCTGGATTGTGAAAACAGTGTCCGACTGCGTGTTTAGGCCCGATCCCACCAGGATCGAGCCTAAACAGGCAGTCAATCATCCCTTGAGGGGTCCCAGATTGGAGAGGGTGCAGGCTGGGCTGAGGGACACACACCCCCTCCCTGCACAAATTTCATGCACCGGGCCTCTAGTTTTATAACCAGAAATTTTTGCATGGGTAGGGTTCCCAGACCTGGCTGTGGATCAGGGCTGATTGGGGCCTTCTGGCTGCTGGCCAGGCCTTCCTTTGTTTTGCACCACCCCCTGGTGGTCAGCACACATCATAGCAAGGAATTGAACTCCCAGGCTCCTGGTGGAACTCCTGAGGAGACACTTTGCATATTAGCCTTTTATATATAGAAATAAATGTGTTTTTTTGATAAGTGTTTTAAGCATCACCTATGTTTTCCTTTTTTTGTACTGTGATATTTACATATTGTACTTGCATTATCGTAAGTGATACCGTTGTAATAACCTGGTTATTAACTAACTGGAAAGGAGCAAAGGGAAGGACGTGTTATAGACCCATGCCCAATAAAGTCTGGATGACATAGGGAAGGTACTTGGCTGTCAGTCACACCTGGGAACAGGTCATTGGCTAAGATAAACATGGCTACTGTAATGGCTCAAAATCTGAGATACTTAAGCTCCTAAATAAAGGAGTCCTGCTTTTTTGTGTGCTGGGCTCCTGGCTCTCTTGTTGCAGGGGGTTCAGAGCCATGTGGACACCACACAATGGACTGATGGACTGGAAATAGCCTGATGATGTGCCAGACCCAACTCCACCATGGAACAAAAACTTTGGACACTGGCTTTGCTTAATTCACTATGTGCTTTCTTGTTTTGCTGATGGTTATTACTTATATAATTTCATTATTATACCTAAAAATAATTTCATCATATAAAGAAAAGGAGTAAAAAATATATTGATTCTGGGAGTCAAATACACTAGTATGCTGTCGCCTTTTGAATCATTAAAATCATTACCCTCCCACATTACTTTTCATAAGACCACATCTAACCTCAACCTAGATTTCAATACAGTATTATTGTTCTGAATAGCTATCTTTTCTATTAGATATACATTGTACATTATTTGAAAAATCCTCTGGTTGCAGCAACCAGATTCATGCAAGCCTCAAAAAGCCTTTACAGATGCAATCTCACAGAACCTTGCATTAAATTGAGGATCTCATTATGTGATTCCTGTCCTGGAGACCCACGTGGATGTCAGCTAGTCCTGCTGGCTTGGAGACCTGAAAGTATAAGGAATTAATGTCAACAGGGCCACCCTGGAGCAGTGAGGACAAAGAGTGTTGAACCAAGATTTTCCTGTTATGTGTTTGGGTGGGCAATTCTGTGGTCCATTTTATAAGGCTTCTCAGAAGGTCCTAGTGGGAAAGGTTAACACTTGCTCAAAAAGCTTCCAACTCAAGAATACATTCTTATATTGGCTTTTCCTCCTTTCCTATTTCACTCTCTCCACCCTGAATCTACTTTCTACCGGGGATGACAATCTAAAATAAACTTGCCTTGCCCAGCCAGCATGACTCAGTGATTGGGCATCGACCTATGAACCAGGAGGTCATGGTTCATTGATGTTTCCTCTCCCTTCATGGTTCAATTCCTGGTCAGGGCACATGCCTAGGTTACAAACTCGATCCCTAGTGTGGGGCGTGCAGGAGGCAGTCGATCAATGATTCTCTCTCATCATTGATGTTTCTATCTCTCTCTCCCTCTCCCTTCCTCTCTAAAGTCAATAAAAATATATTTTAAAAAATAAAATAAAATAGAAAACTAGCCTCAGACAGGCCTTGACTCTGGTTCTGTTATCAGAGTGGACCTAAAGCTAAGGAACATTTAATGTGTCATCTTGGCTGTGTCTTCCCATTGAGGTTAAATTGCATTAATTTATCATCATTTTTTGATGAGGGAACAGGAAGGAAATCCTGGGGAGGGGGTAGAAATGGGGGGGTGCAGGAGGTCAATGGGGGGAAGGGAAGAAGACATCTATAATACTTTCAACAACAAAGTTATATTAAATAATAATAATAAGAGTTCACTTTGAAACTCATATAATTTTTAAGTTTTTAAACTGATCTGTGTTGTCATCTACTCTAAAGCCTGTCTTGATCTTCTGCGACAACTCAATTCAGCTATCACAATATGTCAATAGTTGGTCCTCAATTGCTGTTGTCAAACTGGCTCTCAATCTGCTGCTTTTAGAGGTCCCATCTCACATTTCAATAGATCTCATTTTTCTCTGGAATAGTCATTCCAGTTTCCTCTTTCATCTCTGTATCCTCTGTTAGATGCTGTTGCATTTTTATACCATGTCCAAATTTAGAAACAAGTAAAAGAGTCAGAATGATAGAGATTAAATTAATCTTTATTACAACTATAGGTGATTTTAGAGGATGCAGCTTCAGTGTGTTTTAATAATGTGTTTCCTAGTAATACAGCCAGTGCACATCTTCATTAAAAAACTGAAATGAAAACCAGGATGTAAGAAAAAGAAGCCCGCCAAACTATATAAAAAGCTGCCCATCTCTGTTTGAATAAAACTAAAAGTGAACGTTTTAAATTTACACCTATTACTGCTGCCTTTTCTCACATTTTAATATTATCCCTGGAAAGTGTAAGGCCATTTGCTACAGGATTCCAGGACAGGGGAGATAGGGAAACTGGGATAAAGAAAGTTAAAATAAGGCTAACAGTGTGGGCAATTTGCAGCCAGCTTGTAAATAACAAGCCATTATCTTCCCCAGCAAAGGATATGAGAGCAAATGGTAAAAGCCTCCCTAACAAGAGAATGCAGGAAAGTGGGGGGGAAGGGAAAAGGGAAAAACAAAAACAGTTTTACTCTCTAAGCAAAGAAGCCAGCAGTCTCACGGCTTGGCAAGATAAAGCTGCCAGGTGCTTCTCATGAGTTCTGGGAAGGCCACAGCAAATGAAAAGAGACCTCGAGAATTAATCTGTACCAAAATATTCAGCAGAGGAATTTTAAGAGGAAGATATATAATGCCTCAGACCCCCACCCAACTTATACTTCAGATTAGTTGAGACCCTGTCTGTGCTTCATAAGCCAGATGTATAGATTTGCTTGCCTTGCTTCTTTAATAAAGGTACATGCTTTAATTGCTTTAGTAAAATTGGCTTAGTCAAAATGCAAGCAAGGTCTCTCCTATAAATTCATTTATATGAGAAGACAGGCATTGAGGTTGGGGTCATCCCTCGCCCTCTGACTCTGGTGATCGAATGGTGCCTCTAACACATTGATTATAGAACTCTAATTTTGTCCTATGCAACAAAAAGTATTGTTGAAATCTGAAAGTTTATTTTATTTTTTAAATATATATTTTTATTGATTTCAGAGAGGAAAGGAGAGGGAGTGATAGAAACATCAATGATGAGAGGGAATCATTAATTGGCTGCCTCCTGTATGCCCCCTACTGGAGATCGAGCCTGCAATGCAGGCATGTGTCCTTGACTGGACTCAAACCTGGGACCCTTCAGTCTGCAGATCAATGCTCTATCCACTGAGCCAAACCAGTTAGAGCTGAAAGTTTATTTTAAAAAAAATATTTTATCTTCTAGACAGCCTCTTTTGAGAATATTAGGCTTGGGGAATTCTTATGGGAACATAAAATGACTTTTGTTTTCTCAAGTGCTTTCTCTCTTATTGCTTCTATTGAACTCCATCATAATCTTGAGGACTCTCTTTGCTTCTTAATCAACCCTTGTTTATAGTGATTGATGCAACTTTCGACTTTGAAAAAAATCAGATCTATACAAAAAGATAAAATAGAAAAAGAAACATTGAACACCTAAAGAGACATGAACGAACTCTCAGCTGGCTGCAAATTGTGAATCTTTGTATTCATCTTCTGAAAAACACTACTCAAGTATTTTCTAAGTAAGATTATATATGTATATTTACTTAAAAGATCAAGTATTATGATTGGAATTGTTTTTTCTTCATTGCATTGAATGCAAGGATTCCTTTTTATATTAAGATGACTCCATCCTAAGATCATCCTTATAGCAAATTCTAGTATTCTGCCAGCATTTTTATTTCTATATTTAACATTTCTACCCTATTTATTTATCTCTACATATATTTATTTATCTTAAATTGATCATTTCCTGACACTCTGGTCAATTTTTAATTTCCCTATTTGGAAAATTATGTGTTTTGTCCCTTTTCCCCACTATTTTCTTCAAGATATAAAATGAATCTATTAAAAAAATGAGCAGAACCCCCCCCCCCCCCTGCACACACACATACACACACACACACCACCACCACCACCACCACCAGTCTCATATACAATTATGGCAAGCTTTGGTTGAAGTTCATTTGGATTTGGAGAACTTAAATCACTTGTACACACACAGGTTAATCTTCATGTTATCATGATTTCACTAATCTTACACTTACTCTTGCTGTTCTAGAAAATTATACCTGGAATGATAAAAGATGCAAATAACATTATTGTTCCTTCAAGACTTTTGAAAATCTCTTTAAGATAGACATCAGACTGGCCCTACCCGATTTTACTCAGTGGTTAGATTATCAACCTGCGGAATGAAGGGTTGTGGGTTTGACTCTTATCAAGGCCAGGTACTTTGGTTTCAGGCTCATCCTAGGCCTTGGTCAGGGTGCATGCAGGGGGCAGCCAATCAGTGTGTCTCTCTCACATTGATGTTTCTCTCTCCCCACCTCCTTCCCACCCTCTCTAAAAATCAATGGGGGAAAATATCCTCAGGTGAGGATTAACAGCAACAACAACGCAAAATAAGCATCAGACTATTAGCTTTTACTAAATACCACTTACTTATGAACCTTTTACTTAAAATCTTAGCCTTGTTCTGTCCATGAATTCTTAACTATTGTATCATGCAACAATTCTAATGAAGCCCTCACATTCAATTATATACTTAAACTATACCCTCAAAACCTCATAAACATCCCAACATTTCTGTTCCCTCTCTGAAACAATATTAAGACATCAACAAGTAATTGAAGTCCCTTGCCATGCCTTGTAAACACATAGTTTTGATAGAATTCAGCACTTTGAACACTTTAAACAACTGTAAATTAGAATTGTGTTTATGAAACTTTTTGCTGATTTTTATACGAAAAAAGCCAAAGTTGCCATTATACCTATTGTTGGGAGACAATTCTCCATGAATTTTTTGCCTCTCTGTCTCCTGAGCAGAGGCATCAACAATTTTTCTTCCATTATTTTTTTTTAAATAAATCTTTATTGTTCAGATTATTACAGGTGTTCCTCTTTTTTTTCCCTCATAGCTCCCCTCCACCTGATTCCCCACCCCACCCCATGCCCTTACCCCCCACCACTGTCTTCATCCATAGGAGTAAGATTTTTGTCCAATCTCTTCCCGCACCCCTCACACTTGCTTCCCCTGAGAATCGTCAGTCCACTCCCTTTCTATGTCCCTGATTCTATTATATTCACCAGTCCATTCTGTTCTTCAGATTTTTTTTATTCACTTGATTTTTAGATTCACTTGTTGGTAGGTATGTATTTGATGTCATTTTGTTGTTCATGATTTTTATCTTTACCTTTTTCTTCTTCTTCTTCTTCTTAAAGAATACCCTTCAGCATTTCATGTAATCCTGGTTTGGTGGCGATGAACTCCTTTAGCTTTTTCTTATCTGTGAAGCTCTTTATCTGACCTTCAACTCTGAATGATAGCTTTGCTGGGTAGAGTAATCTTGGTTGTAGGTTCTTGCTGTTCATCACTTTGAATATTTCTTGCCACTCCCTTCTGGCCTGCATAGTTTCTGTTGAGAAATCAGCTGACAGTCGTATGGGTACTCCCTTGTAGGTAATTAACTGTTTTTGTCTTGCTGCTTTTAATATTCTCTCTTTGTCTTTTGCCCTTGGCTTTTTAATTATGATGTGTCTTGGTGTGGTCCTCTTTGGATTCCTCTTGTATGGGGTTCTGTGCGCTTCCTGGACTTGTAAGTCTATTTCTTTCACCAGGTAGGGAAAGTTTTCTGTCATTATTTCTTCTAATAGGTTTTCAATATTTTGCTCTCTCCCTTCTTCTGGCACCCCAAAAATTCGGATGTTGGTTCGCTTAAAGTTGTCCCAGAGGCTCCTTACACTATCTTCATATTTTTGGATTCTTTTTTCTTTTTGTTTTTCTGGTTGGATGTTTTTTGTTTCCACATATTTTAGATCTATGGTTTGATTCTTGGGGTACGTTGATCTACAGTTGAGTTTCTGTATATTCTTTATTTCAGACAGTGTATGCTTCATTTCTGACTGATCCTTTTCCATTTTTTTGGCATTCTCATTAAGATCCTTGAAGGTCTCATCAAGTTTCTCAGCGGTTTTAAGAAGATTCTTGAGTAACCTTATACATGTGGTTCTGAACTCTATGTCATCCAGTAGTTTGCTTTCCTCTGTTTCTTTCATTCATGACATGTTTCTTTGTCTCCACATTTTGGCTGCTTCCCTGTGTTGATGGAGTAGCTTTGTGTGGTAGGTGATCTATAGGGGGCAGTAGCTCAGCCTCCTCAATTACATGAGGTGGATGCTCTTGGTACACCCCTTTGTGGGCTGAGTGCAAAGTCTTGGTGTAGTTAAGCCTTAATTGCCGTTGGTACACTGGGAGGAATTGACCTCCAGGCCAATTAGCTGTGAGCACTCACTGTGTCTATAATGGAAGAACTGCTGCGCTGAAGACACGCTAGTGAGGCAGGACTTGTTTCAGTGGGGCTTTGGTGCTCACTGAGTCTGCCTCTTGAATGTGTCACTTATGGATGTGAGGAGTTGAAATCTGGTGTCTCACTCTGACCACTAGGTACACTGGCTTCTGGATCTCCAATGGGGTGCAGGTCAGCTACTGTCTGAGGCCACCCAGCAGGCGCTACAGTGAGAGCTACAGTTTTCTCCTCTTTGCTTGGGGTTTGGAGGTTTTGGAGCTGTCTGACCCAGGCTGCAAGTTTGCTAGGTTAAGCTGCGATAGGGCAGGGCTTTCTTATGCAAAAGCCGCTGCTTAGAGCTTGGGTGGGTTTGTAGGTTGTGCAGGTCGGGGTCTCAGGGTGTCACTTGGCTAGGGCGTGGCAAACAGCAATGGCTTCTAGTTAGCCGGCTCTGCGTCCCTGTTGGCAGTCCCGTGCCCCAGTGCCGTAAACAATTATTCCTGCGCGCAGCTCTGCAAGCAAGCCACCCTTACTGGCAGACAGTCCAGCTTCTCCCTGTAGGAGTTTGGGTCCCCCGCGTCTCCCCAGAAACTGTATTTCAGAGGAATCAGGGGCTTGTCTCCCTTTGGGTTGAAAAAAGCAACGCCCGCCGCCAGCCCGGATCACGCGCCTCGGTACCTCAGCTTTTCAGCGCTTGTGCACGTCTCAATGCTCTTTTCTCTTTCCTTCTAATTGTAGAACTTCCACTCAGCCAGCTTTCCCGAGGTTCTGGGTGATAGACGTTTTTTCTTTTAGTTGTATTTTTGAAATTGTTGCGGGAGGCAGCAGTTTAGGTGTTTACCTACACCGCCATCTTGGATTCTCTCCTTTTCTTCCATTATTAACTTTGAAGATTGCCTATAAAGCAAATAGCTTTGAAAGTTAAAGAGTGTATTCCAGAACAGAAGATGGATTTGCTGTTCACATTAATAATGATACAATGTCTCTCTCCAGGGTAAAGGTTGTTATGTTGGTTTTCTAGCAGGCTCTTTTAAAACACTAGAGTCCTGGTGCACGAATTTGTGCACCAGTGGGATCCCTGGGTGTGGCTTGTGGGATCAGGCTAAAACCGGCTCTCCAACATCTCCTGAGGGGTCCTGGTTTGCAAGAGGATGCAGACCAGGCTGGGGGACCCCACCAGAGCAAAATTAGGGCTGGGGAAGGTTGAGGGAAGTTGGCTGGCCGGGAAGGGACCACGGGAGGGCTCCAGGGTGTGTCCAACCCATCTCGCTCAGTACTGATTGGCCAGAACCCAGCAGCAAGCTAACCTACTTGTCAGAGCGTCTGCCTCCTAGTGGTTAGTGCACATCATAGCTAGTGGTTGAGCGGCCTTAGCATTTAATTAGCATATTATACTTTGATTGGTTGAACAGCTGACCAGTCAACTGGACACTTAGCATATTAAGCATTTATTATAGAGGACTGGGTTTCCCTCTAACACCACCCACTGTATGTGCAGGTATCACATGGAGCTTGATATGTGGGAATTATGATGGCTTGGGGAACTAGTGCAAGTGATGTAATGTTGACCACTCTTATTGCTGTGAGTCATAAAATGCCCTTTGTCTCTTATGCAACAGTCTTGAGTCTTTGCTGGTAGACATGAATTTTTGGCAGAGTAATTTTAACTTACACATAGGGTAAAATCTCAGACCTTTACAGATCTTGACATCAATATGAAAGATGGGAGATTTAAAATTAAATTCTTTGCACTAGTGAGCTTAAAAGTGAACTCTATCTTAGAAGCTATATTTAATATCAGTAATAAATCATTCTACCCTATCATGTATAAGATTATTTTGATAAATTAATAGTAACTACAATTTAATAACCATTGTCTATGGATTAGGCACTTTAAAATGTACTTTAGAAATGTGAACTGATTTTATTTTCACAACAAATTCATGTGATATGTTTAGTTAACCCAAATATAAAGTTATTGAAACTATAAAGATATTAAAAATTATGTAACGTTCAAACTCATACAGTCGGTGACTAAAAAATTCAGATTAGTCCTTAGATCTAATATAAAAACCAAGTTCTTTCCACAAGGCTATTATAACTTCAGGGTCTCAGTTAAAATTGAGCACTGATTTTGGCCTAAAGCAGGGGTAGGAAATGTGGAGCCAGTAGGCTGTATCAGGCCCACAAAATCATTTGGTCTGGCCCTGCCAAGGCAACTGCAGGCAGGAGCTTTTTTAATAGCAGCATAAATTTATATTGAATTAATTTATTAAGTGAATGGTGTTATAAATACCCAAATGGCCCTCGACAGGAAAAAAGGTTCCCCACTCCTGGCCTAAGGTGTCAGACTAGCTTAGCCTTTCCTATATAAATCACACGTTGAACTTGCTGTTATACAATGAGAGGAGGAATTGAAAGCCAGTTTAATAAATACAACTGAGTTGGGGAGGAGGGAAACACAATCTGTAATAAATCAGAAAAGAAACAAGTACCACTATTCTGCCATTCATAAATTTCCATTTTTATCTTCCTTCCTTCCTTCCTTCCTTCCTTCCTTCCTTCCTTCCTTCCTTCCTTCCTTCCTTCCTTCCTTCCTTCCTTCCTTCCTCCCTTCCTTGTTGAACTTATTGGAGTGCCATTGGTTAATAAAAGTATATAGATACCAGCCCTGGCTGGATTGGTCAGTCGGTTGGAGCATCATCCTGTGCACCAAAAGGTTCTGTGTTCAATTCCCAGTTGGAGCCCATACCTAGGTTAAGGGCTATAGGGAGGCAACGGGTCGATGTACCTCACATTGATGTTTCTATATGTTTCTCTTTCTCCCTTCCCCTCTCTCTAAAATTAGACACACACACACACACACACACACACACACACACACACACACACACACACACACATACACCCCACATATTCTTCGGTGAGAATTAAAAAACTAATAAATAAAAATACAAGTTTCAGGCATACAATTCCACAATATATCATCTGTATACTGTATTGTGTATTTACCACCACAGTCAACTCTCCTTCCATCACCATTCATACCCCCTTTACCATCTTCTACTTCACCCCTACCCCTTCCCTTTTGGCAATCACTATATAAGTGGAAATATATACTGTATTCATGGATAAGGATAATTAACATCATAAAAATGTACATACTACCCAAAGCAATTACAGATTCAATGCAATTAGTATCAAGATACCAATGGCATATTTCACAAAACTAAAACAAATATTCCAAAAACTTAAGTTTTAAAATATTGCTATGGTTATGTGGGGTCATTATGTGGAACCACAAAATGACCTCACATAACCATAGCAATATTTTAAAACATATTTTTATTGATTTCAGAGAGAAAGGGAGAGGGAGAGAGAAATATCAATGACAAGAGAGAATCATTGATCGACTGCTTCCTGCACACCCCCTACTGGAAATCAAGCCCAAAACCCAGGCATGTGCCCTGACCAGGAATCAAACCATGACCTCCTGATTCATAGATGGATTCTCAATCACTGAGCCATGATGACTAGTCTACCATAGCAATTTTAAAAAAGAAGAACAAAGTGGGAGGAATCATGCTACCTGATATCAAACTAGACTACAAGGCCATAGTAATCAAAACAGTGTGGTATTGTCATAAAAACAAACATATAGATCAATGGAACAGAATAGAGAGACCAGAAATAAACCCACACCTTTATATTCAATTAATATTTGACAAAGGAAGCGAAAACATACAATGGGGTAAAGATAGTCTATACAATAAATGGTGTTTGGACAATTGGAAAGATACGTGCAAAATAATGAAACTAAACATCCTTCTTTCACCATACATAAGAATAAACTCAAGATGGATTAATGACAAATGTTATACTCGAAACCATAAAAATCCTACAAGAAATTATAGGTAGTAAAATCTCAGAAATTTTGCATAGCAATATTTTTTTCTTCTATATCGCCTCAGGAAAGGGAAACAAAAGAAAAATATATACAAATGGGACTACACTAAATTTCCTTCTTATTAGTAAAAAATGAGCCTTGACCGATTTGGCTCAGTGGATAGAGTGTCAGCCTGCGGACTGAAGGGTCCTGGTTTTAATTCTGGTCAAGGGTATGTGCCTTGGTTGCGGGCACATCCCCGGTAGGGGGTGTGCAGGAGGCAGCTGATCAATGTTTCTCTCTCATCAATGTTTCTAACTCTCTATCCCTCTCCCTTCCTCACTGTAAAAAAATCAATAAAATACATATTTTTAAAAAATTATATCATCAGTCTAATCAGTGCCCTAAGAGGAACCCAGGACATGTAACCAGTTATTTTAAAGTGATTTCAAATTTATAAACAATAAACAAATATACCAATAATTACAGCAAACCTACTAAAGCAAATATTGCGGTGTTTTTTAATTTTCCAGTAAGTAACCTCAGCATGCCCATTAGTAAGTTAACTGATAATTAAGATATAATGAAAGAAGACAATTCTAAATCACCAACACTCCATTATTAGGTTTAGAACAGTCAGCATCTTTGTGTTTTTTTTTTTTTTTAAATAAAAGTGCTTGTGATATTTAGGGGAATATGGTATATTTGATATTTTAGTTTTAGCAAAAATGTCTCAGATTATTTGTTTTTCTGTTAACAGTATTAAATTATTAAGAAAATTTGATTTACCAATGGATGAGTTTGTATTTATGAAAATTCTTTAAGAGTTATAAGAAGATATTTTTCTGTTAAAGCTGTTAGTTTTCTCAGTCATCTCTGTGAGATTTCTAAAAAACACAAAACCTAAACATATCTAATTTATAAATGCAGCTTCAAAAAGTTTAAAGAGATTTTGTTATAAAAGTAGAATTGCTTAAGATATTTTATTCTGTTCAGTTAGAGTAATTTAGTATTATTCAAAGGCCTTACTAGAAGTATTGATTTGTTACATATAAAAACAATAAAACAAATTTTGTAAGTCAAACTTAAAGATTCATAAGACATGATATTTATAAATTAACAACCTAATTAACAAATTTAAAACACAAGATCCTTAAAATTTTCCATAAATATTAAAATAATAAAATAAGTAAATTTAGAAAATGTTTATACACAGAATTTTATACATTTTCTTTTGCATTGAAATATTTGAATATAAAATAGATACACATGTTATTCAGAGTGTATAATGTTAGCATTAGAATGTCTTTCAGATACTTTTTATCAGTAAAGTATTGGTAGTCTTTATCCCTGATAATGCTGTGCTTCAAAATCATTTTGTCAGTCTGAAAATGGAATTCAAACCTTTAGACATTCTCTTTTAACTAAAACCATTAGTGTTTTACATTTATTAATGACTGATGTATTTATTTATATTAATTTATTTTGTTTTTAACTTACAAACAAGTTTTTAACTTGTTTTTTATATCGTTTTCCTATTTTTTTCCCTTTATTTTGGCTTGATTGAGGTTTCTGGGTACCTTTATTTTTTCTCTTGTTTATTTGTTATACAATAGTGATTTGGTTATACTCCCCTATTTCATTATTATCATTAACATTTTTAAATGAATGCTAAACAGAATGTCTAAAACGATCAAGACTTAAAGTTATATCATGGAAAGTACAAAGAACTTAGAATCCTAAAACTCTAAAGGACCTCTTCAGTCAGCAAGTTTTGACCTTTTAAGTCTCACACCTTATTTCTATAGATTACAATTTACTTACTGCTTTTATTTTACACTTTCAATCCCTGCTTACACATATGCACTGACTTTTTCCTATATATAAATTTTTTAAATATTTCACTATTTGTTTTAATTATCTTCTTTTTGAAATATACTTATTACTATTATTCTACTATTTTAATTTCAACAGTTATTGTGTGGGATTGTACTTATTTTAGTTCTGAGTAAGTTTAAGTGGCAATACATTTTAGGCTGACTTTTCTCTTAATCCTTTAAAATATATTATATTCTCATTCCTCCTGTTAAGAAATCTGCTATCAAATTAATTGTTTTCTTCCTCACTGAAGGTTTTATAATATTCAAGAATGAATTTATTCTTCTTCATTATATCTTGCGTCTAGATATGGACTTACACAACCTCACCAATACTTGCCATTGATAGTCTTTATGATTCCATATAATTTTTAGGTGAGTAGTGGTATCTTATTATGGTTTATTTGCATTTCCCTTATAATTAAGAGTTCACATCTTTTCATATATCATAATGAGCTCTTTGTCAACGACCTTTTTATATGTATACCCATGTAATACAGTTCAAATCTTACTCTCATCCATCCCTCAACACACACATCTCCGGTACTTCTGGGACTTCTGAAGAATTGTTTCATTTGATAATGTTCTTTCTTCTTTCATGTAATAATAATTTAACTGCTTAATACTTTACTAAAAAGTTATTATTTATTTTTGGTTTCTATGTTTCTGATGCTTTACTCTGAGTTTAAGATGTTCATTAACATTTTATTTTTTATATTCTGACCTCCAGTTGAACCAGGACTGCTGTATCCATGTGCTTAAAAAAACATTAGAAATGGCCCTAGCCAGTGGGTAGAGCATTGGCCTGTAGACTAAAGGGTCCTGGGTTCTATTCTGGTCAAGGACACATGCCTGGGTTCCTGGCTTGATCCCCAGTAGGGGGCATGTGGGAGGCAGCCAATCAATGATTCTCTCTCATTATTGATGTTTCTATCTCTCCTTATCCTTTCCTCTCTGAAATCAATAAAGATATCTTTAAAAAAACAAACAACAAAACATCAGAAATGAATGTTCCAATGTGATGTCTATGGTTGATAGTGCAACCAATATATTCATTTCTATGCTGAAAGGACTTGTAATGATAAAGTGCTATGCCAACACATACACTGAAATAATCACTGTAGATCTTGTATGTTTTAAAATGATTTCACCAGCCTATCATAAATCAGATTACCTCCATTGGAGCTTATTGATAACATATGTGCTGGGTTAAATTGAATATATAAACTGAAGTTTGTCCTTTATAAAATTTACTTTCTGCAGCAGTCAGAAACTTTCTTGTGTTCATTCTAGAATTAAATATCTAGCTCATATTAACAAGTAAAATAAGCTAAAATATTAAGGAGAAAACCATTGGGATTGCAAGTACAATTTCAGAAGAAAGTCAAGCATCAGAAGAGAGTTTTCAAATGGAATACTGTAATAAGAGAGAGTTCTTTCCGCAGCAGAGTAAAGTCAGCAAGGCTGCCCATAACTGTACTTTATCACAAAACACAGACTTGCATGGCTAAAAAGATAGTGCTTCAATGCCAGAGAGGAGCTGTGTAGTGAGCGTGGCAGCATAGGCAGCACTTTCAGCAAGAAAGCAGTCAAGGAGTGTCGCAGCCCATTCACTTCCAGAGCGAATGGATAAATAGTGAGGTGACTAAAAATAGACAGTGCCATGTTGTCTATTAATTAAAAATGATGCCTCTCTTCCACTTCCTTTTGATGAATATTAATCACTTCATGCTATTTTAAAAATGGGAACTGCACCAAAATATTGAAATACTTTGTTAAAATTTCCATTTTGAACTATTATTTTATTAGGATAATTATTTAGATACATAAGCCACTGAGAAAATTCTAAACCATAATGTCCTTTCCCAAATGAGAAATGAATTTTTAAGAAGAGGAACATTTTATTTTAAACACTATCTATTGTTTGTTTTTATTTTTAATTTATTCACCTCTCCTAATAAAATAGCACAGAAAAAAAGCACAATTAGTATTAGTGACATTATTAAACAGATAAAATTTATTTCAGTGTATTTTAAAGTTAAATAAGAAGAGTATATTTTTAAGAAGCTTAACAAGGTCTAATCAAAGTCATTTTAAAAAGAATAATTTTAGTATCATTACCATGTTTATGATTATTTCAATAGTATTTTCATATCTATAAAGCATATGGTAAAAGAGGAGTAATTGAAATAAATTAGGACAGATCATATCATAATGCTAGACATTTAAGTACATCATTAAAAGATTATACAAAATGAAATGACTATCTTTTCACAGTGCAAGTCTTTCTGATATATTACCAAAACACTCTAGTTTATAAAGACCATAAAACAAAATCCCAGGACAAGGAATCTGAGATTTTATCTTATCATTATTGAAAAATGGACTGTAACATTTAGTTCTATATTTACCAGTATTAGTTTCCTATTCAGAGACACATGATAATAGGCTAAAAATGAAAACATGAGGTTGGATTATATAATACTAGAGGCCCAGTGCACAGATTCATTCATGGGTGTGGTCTGGTCTGCCCTGATGGGGCAGATCGGGCCGTGCCAGGTATGTGTGTGTGTGTGGGGGGGGGGGGGCGCAGGGGTGATGGCCAGCCAGCCCCGCCCCCTGGTTGAACTCCGAGTTGAACTCTTGGTTGAACTCCAGGTCGAGGGGACAATTTACATATTAGCCTTTTATTATATAAGATACTGACTGTCCTTACAGAAAAATAATGAATATCTAGAATATGATTTATATTAAAATGAATAAAATAAATCATAATTAAGGTATAGGTTCTATATTACCAGAGTTCTTGGCTATTTCATTTTAAACCACACTGCTGGAAGATACTCAATCTCCAGTCTGGCCAGAGATAGTTCATATTACAATGGTTTTCTCAGAGTATCTCCAAACAGGATCACTTCATTTCACTGTGGCTTTGTTGAAGAGAAGCATTGCTTTAATATTCAGTGTGCTGACAGCCAATCTCCCTGATTTACAATTCTACTCTGATCCTGTGTACTTGTATCCTTAACTGGCCTGGTGACTAAGTTGGAGCTTCCTGGGATCAAGTTGCCACCAACACGTAGGAGGGAGGGTATAGAGCAAGCAAAGAAGCAAATGCATCTGTATACCTGAAAATCAATTTTTTTAAATATCTGACCTGCCTTTCAGGACAAAGAGACATTTTCTCCTTCTACACAAAACACATTTATCTAGAGCAGATTCTCAGGTGTCAATTTATTATGGTAGTTCCCAGTTATTGACCTGTGTTTCTGCATATAGAACTGATACGTTGACGATGATGATAACAATGAGTATGCAGAATTGGCTGAGAAACTAACTGTAAAAGAGCAAAGCCAATAATACAAATATTCGCTTACCTGAGTTAAAGCCTGGGTTTGTTGCATTATCCTATTGAATTGTTGAATATTATTACTATTACTCTCATATTACAGTTGAAGAAACTGAGGATTAGAGCTGTTAAATATATTGACCAATATAATACAGCTGGTAAATGATATTCAAATGCAATGTCCATTCTTAAGCTATACTACTAGTTGGAATGGAATACTACTGAAGTTTTGGAAAAATTGATGATATACAAAGGGGGGTGGTCATGCTTCTCAGAGGTAATGAAAAACAAGCAGTGGAATAAGCAATATGTGATGAATAAACACTCCCACTATAGATGCAGAAAAGTATAAAGCAATTAAGATAGCATCCAAAGAACTTAATGAAGTTAGAGAATTTTGGTTGAGATCTCTGAAAGTGAGGTAAAGAGTCAAAAAACAAATTGATGAACTGAAGAGCTTACTGAAGCTGAATAAAAATAGGCACAAGTAAAATGCTATCAAATGATGAATGATACCAATAAAACAGCTCCAAAGGAAGACTCCATAGACAGAGACCACTCTCCTGGGGTTTAAGAAGAACCATACCTTTGAATAAAAGGAAATACCAACATAGCAAACATTAGTTGAAAATAAAATGTTATATTTATAGTTTTTTAAGTTATTCATGTACTTTAGTTATGTTCACTGCCTTGTATCCTATCTAATAAATGAGTAATATACAAATTGACCGTACCTCCACTACACACACAAGCCATGCCGACCAGCCAATCAGGAGCAAGTATGCAAATTAACCCAAGTAAAATGGCTGCGGCCATGGAGAGAGCAGGAGGATTGGGTTTCCCTGGCAATGGAGGAAGCCAAGCTTTTGGCCTGCCCTGGCAGGCCCAGGCCTTCACTCAAGGCTACAAAGTTTCAATTATAGAAGATACATAAGTCCCAACAAAAATGGCTGTGGCCACGGAGCGAGCAGGAGGCTTGGCTCCGCTCAAGGCTACAAAGTTTCAGTTATAGAAGATAAATAAATCCCAGATCCCAGGCCTCCGCTTGGGTCGCCGGGAGTGTGTCGCTGGCCTGCAAACTACTACAGGCCCCTTGCCCAGGCCACCCCATGCCCCAAGGGAATCCCCAACCTGATCTGGGACACCCTTCAGGGAAAACCAGCTGGCCCCCACCCATGCACCAGGCCTCTATCCTATCTAATAAAACAATAATATGCAAATTGACTATCACTCCAACACACAATGGTTGTCCCCATGTGGTCAAAGATGACTGCCCCCATGTGGACACAAGATGGCCACCACAAGATGGCCAGCAGGGGAGGGCAGTTGGGAGGAACCAGGCTTGCAAGGGAGGGCAGTTGGGGGTGATCAAGCCTGCAGGGGAGGGCAGTTAGGGGTGACCAGGCCGGCAGAGGAGGGAAGTTGGGGGCAACTGGGCCTGCAGGGAAGGGCAGTTGGGGGGGGACCAGGCCTGCAGGGGAGGGCAGTTAGAGGCAAACAGGCTGGCAGGGGAGCAGTTAGGCATCAATCAGGCTGGCAGACAGAAGCAGCTAGAGGCAATCAGGAAGGCAGGCAGGTGAGCAGTTGGGAGCCAACAGTCCTGGATTGTGAGAGGGATGTCTCAGATTATAGAGGGTGCAGGCTGGGCTGACGGACATACCCCCCCACCACCCCGTGCACGAATTTTGTGTACTGGGCCTCTAGTTAAATAATAAATTCACAAATTCTATTTACAGAGTGACAAAATTATCCATCTGTATTTATATTTTAAAAAGTTGATGGAGAAGCAATTTTATTATCTTATAAATATTGCATAAATATTGCAATTAAGCTTTAAATCATAGTGTGTGTTTTTAAAAATAGGCACATAAGCAAATATTGCCAATAGTTCAATTTAATTGACCCAAATTAAATTTTAGCATGTCACTAAATGTAATTACACCACATTTTTCATGGGGTTACACTTTATAACCCATTAAATGTCATTTTTTATTGAGGGCATTTTATCCTCAGTAAGTAAGCTGATATTTTTATGTTTATTTTATAAGTTATTAAACAACTACAAAAATCTTCTCTAACATAATTTATTTGGACGAGTTTAAAAACAATTTTTATAGTGATATATCTTCAATGGCAGAAACATTATATAAAGAAATCTTCATGTTATTAGGTACAATCAATTTTGTTTCTGTAATAATTGTATCATATAAACACTTGAGAATCATGAAGCTTTCCCAAATCTAATTTAACCTTACAGATATTATCTTTTTATTACTGCTCCCCACCACCTCTCCCCAAGGAGTATGTATGTGTGTATTATAGGCCAGCAGAGATTAAATAGTTTAAAAAAGTTTAAACTCCATGAATTAAATTATTCTTGTATTTTTAGACTAGAGCAAGCAATATTTCATTTTAAAACTTTACTGCAGAGTCATCAATTCCCTTTAAGTTGACAATAAGCTTAGTTGTCACTTATTTACTATCCATATAATATAAAGCATTGTCTCCTTCCTAAGAAAATTACGAATAGTTAAATTTTAAGACTGGGATCGGGAGGAAATTTTTCTGACCAAAATTATATTACCAAATCAACCATAATGCTTGATTTGGTAACATCTTTTAAGCTAAGCCATTGAAAATCCTACTTAAAATGCAAATGTCTTTAGGTAAGAAGACAATTTAGACTTAAAAGTAGTAACAGTATCCTTTTTGAACCACCATATACTAGCACCTTGCAAATGAAAATATCACTATCTACATTTAATGGACTAAAAAGGGCCAAATTTCATACAAAACCTAAGAAATAAGGCTTCATTCAATATGACATCTTCCCAGTAGGTTACATGGGCTCCCACTATTTAATGGCATCAATTAACTCTATGTATTAGCATTAGTTGCAAATAACTCCCTATTCAAATAGATTCAATTCAGTTCAGTTAATTTCATATTTATAAAGGTTATCATAGATATTTTAAAATGTAATAAAATGAATATGAAAGTGCAATGAAGCATAGAGAAGAAAGTGATTAACTTGGCTTGAGAGTGGGGCTAAGAAAGTCTTTAAAGTTCACTTTTAAAGAGTTAATCAACTATGTCTTACATAGTTTATGTGTATATATGTGGCAGCCATTTAATTCACCACACTTTTTAAGGAAACTTTTTCAAAAAATACAGCTGTATCAGGAGTTTCTAATGTTTAGCTCCTCTACCTGAAAGGTAAAAGAAGTTTCATCCAAATTATCCAGGAGTATGAATTCCTGACTCTATATAATTGCTTTTAAGTAATTTATGTCAAGCAAGTATTAAAGGTTAGTTAATCACTTAAGTATTTTTAAATGTTATTATGAAACTAGAGGCCTGATGCAGGAAATTTGTGCAAGAGTATCCCTTCCTTCCCCCGGCTGCTGGCACTGGCTTTCCTCTGGTACCTAGGACCTGGCCTTCCCTCACAGCCCCAGCTTAGTCTATAAGGTCATCCGGAGAGATGTCCTGTCTAATTAGCATATTACTCTTTCATTATTAGAGATATGAAAGTTAATGTAGAATTGTACACAAAATAGATTATTTTTTCAAAATATTGCTTGAGTTGAAATTTTCAGGCCACAAGTGTCCTTACATTGGTTGTAAAATCTATAATAATAAAAGCATAATATGCTAATTAGACCAGACAGCCTAACGACCTTCTGGACATCATTCTGGATATCCTCGCAGACAAAGCCATGGCGGTGGGGGCCAAGGCAGTTAGGGGTGATCAGCAGGCAGGCAAGTGATTAGGAGTGATCAGGCAGGCAGGCAGAAGTGGTTAGGGGTAATCAGGAAGGCAGGAAAAAGTGGTTAGGAGTGATCAGACAGGCAGGCAGGCAAGTAGTTAGGGGCGATCAGCAGGCAGACAGAGGTGGTTAGGGGCAATGAGGCAGGCAGGTGAGCGGGTAGGGGCATTCAGGCAGGCAGGCAGAGGCAGTTAGGGGCAATCAGGTAAGCAGGCAGAGGCAGTTAGGGGCTATCAGGCAGACAGGCAGGTGAGCAGTTAGGAGCCAGCAGTCCCAGATAGTGAGAGGGGATGTCTGACTGCGGGATTAGGCCCGGTCACTCAGGCATCCCTGTGGGACCAGGCCTAAACTGGCAGTCGGACATCCCCCGAGGGGTCCCAGATTGTGAGAGAGGGCAGGTTGGGCTGAGGGACACCCCCCCCACACCACCATGCACGAATTTCGTGCACCAGGCCTCTAGCATTGTTATAATTTTCTACTGTAGCTGTAATTGATTTACTTTAGTATATGGTGGGGGGGGTGTCCCTCAGCCCAGCCTGCCCTCTCTCACAATCTGGGACCCCTCGGGGGATGTCTGACTGCCAGTTTAGGCCTGGTCCCACATATATTACATTTAGATTTTGTTAGTTGTAAGCACTTCATTCCAATAGTGTGAAATTTTAGGTGGCATGACTTTATGTGAGTTTGTAAATACATAATTATAATATATTATGTGAATCTTAGTAACACATACTTGATAATTGCCTGGTTCCCTTATCAGTGTAACTTTTTAGACTTAGAAGATAAAAGTTTATCTGATACTCTGAAAGCCATTTTTAAGCATTTTATATTTTAAAAATTATTGTTTTCTCTATAAAATATTTTCTGTGGGACCAACACTAACAAAAAGTATTACTGTACTGAGCATGTCAAATATATTTTAGTAAATAGTAGAGAATCCTAACCCAGGTGAAGTCCAGACACAAAAGTCCTTAGAGATTAAGAATCTACTAGTGTGTGCATAAATTAATCCAATATTTCTGTGAGAATCTTTGTGAGGTAATATAATTTCTAGATATACATCATTAAAAAAAGTGACAGCATAAAAATTTACACATAAGTATGTATGAACAATTGTTGACAATAACATGAATTGGAAACATTTTAAATATTCATCAAAATTTAAATAGTTAATTAAATTATGGTACATTGAAATTTTGATATTATGCAGCCATTATCATTGCTAAAGATTTGTGTGTTTAGAAATATTATGTGTGTGTGCAGAGTGAGATTATTGAACAAATTATTTTGATAACTAATATGAACATGTTGGTTATATATTTGTCATCAGTAAGTGGTTAAATTCTGTATTCAAAATATAGGAAAAGTAGGCCATCTCTTGAGATTATCTCTAGAGATGAGAGCTGATTTAAGAAAACATATCAACATATCAGTGTTAAGAAACACAAAAATTTCTCCTTGGTAACACACCCTAGGTCTCCTGATAGTGTTTATTGTTCATTGTTATTCAAAATATAATGACAATTCCTTTGTCCCAAAAGGAATTCAGGTATTCAGAACTTTAAAGAAATGTGTTGCTATTTGTTCTACTTAGACACAGAGCCATTCCATTCTTTTCAGGTATGTTAAATACTATTACCAACTCTCCTCTCTTTACTGCACAGATTCTGCTTACTAAGAACTGCAATTACTTTTTGACTTCTGCATTGCCTTTTCTATATATTTCTTAAATGGCAGCACACCATTGAGTTTCCTTCTTTGCCTCTTTGGCTTAAATTTCTCCAGATAAAGTATCTGATGGAGTTGAAAATCACCATCTAGTATGTCATTTTCACAAGATACCTTATGATATAATGATCAGGCAAGAAAGGCCTGACTTCATTTAACTTCTGATCTCTGTCTCTAAGACTTGTATTTAAACAATTAGGGCCCATGGGAGGTAATCATAGCAGAAACTATACTTTTATTCTACTATATTCATTAAAACTATTCTGTAGGTTCCTCCTCTGCCCCTGCACAAAACATGGGCAAATCCCATGATATTCCAGGATCCTCTTAAATGATAGAGAATCCTAAATGACTTATGTTAGAAAACACAGCCTTGATTCAGAAATATTCTTATATGAATGCCAATTATTACTCAACACTTCAATCTAAATTGAAGACTTCTGTTTTTCTTCCTTTGACTAGTTCATGCAGGTTGGAGGGAGGTCCTCAGACTTTTAAGAAGAGCAAATAATTGTAGACTTTTTTTGTGTGTGTGCTGTCTTTATTCGTCACTCACTACCTGCTGCTTCTGACCTCTCCAGAATCAGAGAAAAAAAATGAAAAAGGTAGAGGATATAGAAAAATTTCTACTTAAGTGACTTCTCTTATGAAATAATGGATTATTTACATGGCAAATATTTAAAGTGTACTCTTTCTCTCATCTACCCATTCTGGGTCCATCAACTAAAACTCCATTGATTTGATGTTGACCTTTACCAGGTGTACCAGTTATTAATGTGGATTTTTTTTCAATAGATGGAGTTACACATATGTTGATATATATGTGATTTGATATGTACGCTATTTTGTTGTATTGACAGCAAGCTTCAAAACTTCATATGTCAAATTTGCTGAAGGTGTTAACATCATAGATATTTTTAGACTTAAAAATGTCCAATTTCGTGCCAAAAAAAGAGCACCTGCGGGAAGTTATAATTCATTATTTTGTAGAAAAGTGATGCTGACCATTATCGTATACTTTGGGAAGCTTATGGTGAACATGCTCCATCTCAAGATACCTGTGAATACTGGTTTAAACACTTTAAAAGTGGCGATTTCGATGTGCAAGACAAAGAACGTCCAGATCAACCAAAAAAGTTTGAAGACCAACAATTACAAGCATTATTGGATGAAGATGTGTGTCAAACTCAAAACAACCTGCAGAAAGATTAAACTTTGCTCAGCAAACAATTTCCTATCATTTACAAACAATGGGAAAGATTTTAAAGGCAGGAAAATGGGTGCCACGTCAACTGAACGAAAGACAAATGGAAAACTGAAAAGTCATCAGTAAAATGTTGCTTCAACGACATGAAAGAAAGTCTTTTTTGCATCAAATTGTGACTGGTGATGAAAAGTGGATTTATTCTGAGAATCCCAAATGCACAAAATCATGGATTGATCCAGCTCAACCATCAACATCAACTGCAAGGCCAAACTGCTTCGGAAAGAAGACAGTTCTCTGCATTTGGTGGGATCAGGAAGGTGTGGTGTATTATGAGCTTTTAAAATCAGGTGAAACCATTAATACTGATCACTACCAACAACAAATAATCAATTTGAACCGTGCTTTGATCATGAAACAAACAGAATGTTCCAGAAGACACAGCAAAGTAATTTTGCTTCATGATGATGCACCATCACACACTTCAAAACCAGTTAAAGACACGTTAAAAGATCTTCCTGAGAAGTATTAACCCACCCGCTGTATTCACCAGACCTTTCTCCTTCATATTACCACTTGTTCCGATAGATGGCGCACGCACTTTCTGAGCAGCACTTCAAAACGTACGAATAAGTGGATAATTGGGTCTCTGAATGGTTTGTCTCAAAACAAGAAAAGTTCTATTGGGATGGTATCCACAAATTACCTGAAAGATGGGGGAAATGTGTAGCTAGTGATGGGCATTACTTTGAATAAAGCACTTTTGATGTTTCTCTTGAAATTATCGTGTTTTCTTTTATTACAATATCTCATTATTAGCAGGTACACCTGTATGTTCCTTCAGTTGGCAATTAATTTCCAAATCCTGGCTTTCCAGCAATCCACTGCATGCAATTTCTATGTCTTCCCTGAAGACAATTCTCTTGGCTTGGTTGGGACTTAACTTCATCCTGGATTTCACCCAAATAAACTACATGTGGTCTCCACGAAACATTAACACAATCATTGGCCTGAAAAAATATGAGTAGAGGCTACATACAAAATAGAATCAACTTGTCCCTTATGTTAATCATTGTAACAGCTAATCAAACACTTCATCCTTTTCAATTTCCTCTGTAATAGTATAGGGGTGAGAAATGTTTTTAGCTTTCCTTATAGATTCTTTTGCTGGTCCAATAATCAAATTGGCATAAAAGAGATTATCAAGAAAAAAAGAAATAAATTTAATCACATATGTAAGTGAAACTCACAAAGACAGGAAACCTTAAAGGCAGTCGGGCAATTGAGGCTTATATAACATCCAGAGCTAAGAAGGGCCAGGGCTTTGGGTTTCAAAGGTGAAGGAAAACAATTCACAAGAAGATGAGAAGAGCAAATGTTTGGTGAACTAATGTTTGCCATGCCATGTAAATAAATCTTTCTGATATAAAAAGTTATCTCTGATAATAGTTTTCTTCCTGGTACACACCTCCTATCTAAATTCTTTTACGCAGGTAAGAGAGATTAAAAGCTTTTCCTGTGTATGCTGGGTCTCAATGGCTTTTTAGGTCAACACAATAAATATGCCCAAGTGGCACATTTTAGGGTGGTGCATTCTGCTCCCTCTCAGTCATCATCTTGATTAATGAAAAATCAGCCGTAGGAAACGAATGCAGAAGTTAACAAAGTTACCATGACCTGGATCGCTTAGAACAATATTATTGTCTCACTGCTCTGGAAGCTAGAATTCTGAAATCAAGGTGTTGGCAGGACCCTGCTCCTTCTGAAACCATTAGGGAGAATCTTTTCTTGCCTCTTCCCAGCTTAAGGTGGCCTGCCAGCAATCCTTGGTGTCCCTAAGGTTACAATCACAGCACTTCAAACTCTGCCTCTGTCATCACATCACACTCTCCCCTCCTGGGACTATATGTCCATTCTCATCTTATAAGAACACCAGTCATTAAATTAGAATCCACCTTAATGGCCTCATCTGCAAAGACTTCATTTTGAATAAGGTGACATTTATCAGTGCCTGGGAGTAGGACTTCAACATACCTTTTTGGATGATACAATTCAGTCCATAACAATATCTAACCAAGCTCTCCAAGTACTCCATCTCACTTATGTTTAAAGACAGGAACCCTCACACTCATTCTCTCTTTAGTGTATGGATGTGGTAGTAGGAAGAGGGTTTACAGTACGAGAACAATTTTTTTAAATAATCGGCCAAACAAAATCCTCTGTTACTTGTCATTCTTTTAGTCTTTTCATTCCCTTCTGGTGTAAGAAAATTTGCTTATTAAGGGTTATGAAACTGGTTCCATTGAAATTCTTCATTGAGATATGGTCTTATTTTGGCATTTCATACATATTATATCACACTATCTGAATCAAATGAGCCCATATTAAGTATATATACATTTGATTGCAATAGATGCACATACCCAAGTAACTAGCACTAAAAGCAACATAAAATAATTCCATTAACAGAATAATTAATTCCCTCTGGTCCATTCTAAGTCACTCTCCCCCCAACCCCCGCCCAACACCATCTCTACAAATCCCTAGGCCCAAGACATCAATGATCTCATTTCTCACTATAGATTAGTTTTGGTAGTTTAAGACTTTTGTATCAATGAAGTCATTTAGTATGTACTCATTTTCATGGGCATATGTTTTCATTTCTTCTGAATAAATATCTAGGAGTAGGATTAGCAGATTGTATGGTAAGTATGTAGTTAACGTTAAAAGAAACTTCTGAACTATTTTCCAAAGGATTCCAGTTTCTTTCCATGCTCATCAACACTTGCTCATCTTTTCAATTTTTGGCATTCTAGTGAGATTATAGTGGTATTTCATTGTTTTAATTTGAATAAGCTCATGACTAGTGATATTGAGTTTCTTTTCATGTACATATTGGCTATTAGTATATCTACTTCTATCAAGTGTTTGTTTATAATATTCATAACTGAATTAGTTGTTATTCACTATGTAAAAGATTAAAAATTATTCTGTATAAATATATATCATGTATATACATTATATATACATGTATATACATTTTAACAGCTCACAGCTTAATTTTGAAAGTAGAATGTATTTTAATAAGCACTAAATTTATAATTATTCAAAGTATGTGTATATGTTTGGGGACCATAGATACATATCTTTTTGGCTTTTTCTGTTTAAAACTGTTTTTTCAAAGAGCATATGTTTTAAATTTTGATGCTTTTACATTTAGGTATGTGATCTATTTTCAAGCTAATTTTGGTATGTATAGTTCAAGATTTATTATATTCATATGATTGTCCAGTTGTTCTAGCACAGTTTGTTAAAAGTGTAGCCTTCCTCTCATTAAGTTACTTCTACACATTTGATTACAATCAATTCACTGTGTATGATCTATTTCTGAAATTTTATTTTGTTCCATTGATTCATGTCAGACCTTATACCATAACTGCACTGTCTTGATTACTATAGTTTTATAGTAGGTTAGTGAACTAGGTATTAGTTTTCTAAATCTGTCCTTTGTTTCAAAATTGTTTTATCTGTACTATGTCCTTAGAATTTCCAAATACATTTTGAAATAACCTTGATCTCTCCAGAGTTTTGCTAAGATTTTGATTGGCATTTCAAAGAATCTATAGGTTGCTATGAGAATAAATTATATCTTCACAATACTAATCCTTCCAATTCAATAATAAGGTCTTTCTCTTGGATTATTTTGGTATTTGTTACCTTTTCTCAACATTATTTTGTAGTTTTCAGTTTGAAAATCTTGCACATATATAAATTTATTCCTAAATATTTTTCATTAAAATCTACCTAAGTGTTAGTTAAAAAAAATTAATATCCAATTGTTTGTATATATAATTGTTTTTGTATATTCATCTTGCATTTTATGACCTGCTAAACTAATACCAGAGCTTATTAGATATATTTTTTATAGATTACGTAGGATTTTCCACTTGATCATATCCTGTGCACATAAATTAGTTTAATTGCTTTATTCCAATAGACATGTTCTGTCTCCCATTCTCTTTTCCATTCTCTCTCCTTTCCTCTCCCATTCTCTCTCCCCGCTTTCTCATTCTCTCCTTTCCTGCTGTATTCTCTTCTTTCCATGGCTGCCTCTCCTTCCCTGGTTTTTGCATTGTCTAGGACCATGGTACAACATTGACTAGAAATGATGAAGATATTCTTCCTTGACTTGTTCCTGATCTTCAAGGGGAAGTGTAATATATTTGTCAGTAAGTGTAATGTTAGCTCTATTTTTTTTAAGCTACACTTTATGAGATTGAGGGAGCTCTTTTCTTTCTCAGTTTTCTAGGAATTCTTTTAATAAATATTGTTGAATTTTATCAGATTTATTTGCATGTAATGGAATGATTGCATTTTCTGATTCATTAATATCGTGGATAGCATTGACTGTTTTTCAAAGTTAAAACAGTCTTGAATTCCAGGGATAAGCTCTACTTGGTCATCATGTAATATTATTTTTATTCAAGTGTGGATTCTAAATGCTAATACTTTATGAAAAATGTTTAGGTATGCTTGTATATATGTATGCATATATGAACACACACATACGCAAATACAAACATATATACATACATACTTATATTGGGCTAAAGTTACCTTGTAATGCCATTGTCTGTTTTTTTTCTGTCAATAATAAAAAGCTAATTATTAAATCTCTGTGATTGTATAATTTTCTATTTCTTTTAATTTTATCAATTTTTACTTTAACACTTTTAAAAAATACCAGATAAATAAGTCATTAACATGTCTGTTATATGATATTACCAAGCATATTGCCAGCTGGCATAAATACTTTTAAGAATTTAATATTTATCATTAGGAGGTTTTCAATTAGATATTTTTCAATAAGAAATAAAAGTTAATAATGTCATAATATCCTTCCATCAAAAAATGTGTTTATTAAAGTTGTAGGGAAATATGAAATAGAGTTTGTCACTACAACTCTTTAGAGTATTGTCTATAATAATAAATAAGTCATTGGTAGGTGAAATTCACAGGTATCCTGGTATGGGAGTAATAGAAAAGCAGCATGGGGTTGAGCTTAGATGAAATTGAAATTAATTTTCACAGTTTAGTTGCTGGGTGGTCTCAGATGACATGGCTGTTTAATCTTAGCCAGTACAGGTGTGAAAGTCATAATATGAAAACTGACACATTCAAATAGAAAAAGAGACAATATTCTAATTAGGCTTCATATTCATAGTAAAGTGTGAAAGCAGAAGCTTTTATATACATCTCTGAATTGTTCTGTATTTTAGTTGTCATTTTGATGTGGTTGTGGTAGGTGGTGACTACAGGTGTTTACCTACAGCGCCATCTTGGTTCCTCTACAAAATATAATTTTGGCTGATATTTAATCTTGAAGAATGTTTATTTTACCAGTCCCTGAGATTAATTTTTAGAGTCATTCCAGTGATAGCAATATGTCCAATTGTCTGATAATTGATCCTTTGCTCCCCCATGGAGAGTGTTATTTTTAAATCAGAGCACATTCTGTCTCTTTCCCTACGTAATTAATTCACAAATATGATTTGGCCTGCTCACCACAAAACTGACTCTAGAAATAATTAATTTTCATAAGTTCTTAAAAACAAGATTGTATGCATAGCATTTATAATTGATAACATGTATTGAGCAATCCTATATAATAAAAGCCTAATATGCAAATTGACCAAACTGCGGAACTACCAGAGGTACAACCAGTTGCTATGACATGCACTGACCATCAGGGGGCAGACGTGCAACACAGGAGCTTCCCCTAGCCTGCAGGCCCCAGGCCAGCCAAGGTGGGTGCAAGCGGGGGGGGGCCTCCCTGGTCACCTCACTGGTCGTCCCACAGAGGAAGGCTACCAGCAGCAGTGGCACCAGGCAGGCCAAGGCTGGTGTGAGCAGGTGTCCCCAGTCACCCAACCAGTCACCCACAGATCAGCCCTGATTGCTGGCCAGGCGTAGGGACCCTAACCATGCATTATTTTGTGCACCGGGCCTTAGTATTATATATATGACACATTATATGTGGCTGAAGAGATTACACTGCATTAATGAATATTCATTGAACAATCATAGCATTATGGCCTGGAGTAGATGCACAACTCTGTTGGTATTTTTTCTATAAACAAAGTAATATCATAAAATTAAAAGTAAACAAAGTAATATCATAAAATTAATTTTTTCCATTGATGAGAACATTCAGAATTACTGTGACTAAAAATCACATTTACAAAGTCAACTGAAAATAAAAAAAGCTAATGAAATGGGTAGAGTTTTGCTGCCATTAAAAACATTGTTTTCACCTATCTCTGATTCATTTCTACACATACAATGCATGGGAACCTTATTATTTTTCACAGCAAACACCCACATTATATAAAATCCATAAATCATAAAATAAATAATTTCTTAAATGCAGGCTTTATAAATAGTATTTTTATGTATAAATTACATTTGATTTGCTAATAAAACTTACCTATGGTAAGTAAATACTTACATACAAGTAACATTCAGGTACACAAACATTCTAATTTCTCATTATTATTTTTAATGTTTTTATTGATTTTTAGGGAGAGGGCTAGAGAGATAGAAATATCAGTGAGAGAAAAACATCATGGATCATAGATTGGCTACCTCTTGCAGGCCCCATATTGGGGATTGAGCCTCAACCTGAGTATGTGCCCTGATTGTGAGTCAAACCTGTGACCTCTTGGTTCCTGGGTGGACACTGGACCACTGAGTCCCACCAGCCAGGCTAATTCTACATTATTAAAGATGTTAAACTGAAAATACACCACCAAAAGTGTTTCTAAGATTGCATATAATTATTTAATTTATTAAAATTATAGGAGTAAGATGAAGTTTTATATTTGCTGTTTATTTCATATAATTTAAAAAAAAATTAATTGATTTGTAGATAGACCGGAAGAGAGAGAATCAGAGAGAGAAACATCTATGTGTGATAGAAACATCAGTCATCTGGGGTCTCAGCTTGGCCAGGTTGAGGTGGCAGCCTGGGCTGAAGTATCAGCCTGGCTGGGGAGTGCACCCCCCACAGCACCATCCCCAGCCAGGTGTGGCTGCCTGGGCTAGGGTCTCAGCCTGGCCGGGGTGCAATCCCCTTCCAGCAGTGGCAGCCTGGGGTCTCAACCACTGAGTCACACCAGCCAGGCAGATATGGAGAAATCTTAAATGTTTCTTTTTTAAAAATATATTTTTTATTGATTTTTTACAGAGAGGAAGGGAAAAGGATAGAGAGCTAGAAACATCTATGAGAGAGAAACATCAATCAGCTGCCTCCTGCACATCCCCTACTGGGTATGTGCCCCAACCAAGGTACATGCCCTTGACCAGAATAGAACCTAGGAGCCTTGAGTCTGCAGGCCAATGCTCCATCCACTGAGCCAAACCAGTTAAAGCTATCCAATATGCTAAAGAAAAAATCCCTATCTAATAAAGAGGGATTATGCAAGGGAGGGAATTTGGGGGTGACTGGGTTGTCAGGGGATGACAGTTGGGGACAATCGGGCTGGCAGGGGAGCAGTTAGGTGTTGATCAGGCTGGCAGGGGGGTGGTTAGGGGGTGATCAGGCTGGCAGGCAGAAGCAGTTAGGGGCAATCAGGCAGGCAGGCGAGAAGTTGGGAGCCAAAAGTCCTAGATTGTGAAAGGAATGTCCAACTGCCTGGATCGGGCCTAAACAGGCAGTCGGACATCCCCCAAGGGGTCCCAGATTGGAGAGGGTGCAGATTGGGCTGAGGGACACCCCCCCCCGCCCCAGAGCACAAATTTCGTGCACCAGGCCTCTAGTTTTATATAATTTTTAAAATGACCTGCCCTTTAGTTACAATATAAGCAGACCAGCAAATTCAATTTGTGTTTATCTCTGAGTTACACATATTGAGAATTTTTATCAGAGTTCAATGTCTGCAGAGTTTGTCTATATAACAAATATAGGTAATACTTTAGTTATAAAGTAACATGCATTTTTATTATAGTATTAAATAAAAATGCATTATATTATCAAAACTAGATTTTTTTGCACTTGTTACACTTTCCTTAAAATATCATAATATTAAAATTCAATTTCAATTATATCTCTTAACTGACTCAGTTATATTCTATTACACTGAATATAAAATCTTACATATATTAAGTGAGGTTATATAAGCTTTGGGTACATAATGCTAGGTGTTGTATAAAAAAATCCAAATTCTCAGTGAATTAACACTGAAAATTTATTACTCAACTTTCAATATTATTTTATTTTAACTATATTACAAAATCCAATATTGCCATTAGGAAGTCATACCTTGTCAGCTTGTTCATCTGTGAAGCTAATCTCCTGAACACGTGTCCCACAAAATATCAGCAGAGGATTAAAGATAGAAACTGGAGGATTGTGAGAAGAGATTACAACCCAAATTTCAATGTGGTGTATAAAAGTTCTCTCCTTCTATTAAGTAAAATACATTTAATACATATACCACCACCTAACACCATGAGAAGAAAGGATAAATGCTAGAATATATAATGTTCAGTGTACCCTGGTAGAAAACAAAATATGTTTGGAGATAACATTCTCTTATAAACACTAAACAAAAGAAGCAGAATGCTCAATATCATATGAATTAAGTGTGCATATACATATTTCTGGATTTCCAGGCCAGCAGTGTTGTTACAAATACTGAATATTTTGGCAAGAACAGCAAGAATAATGTAATTGATAATCACTTAGATTTTCCTTACTTCAGGAAATGAAAATTAGTTTCTCAGAGAGCTTCCTCTTCTACATTTCAAAATTGTATTAAATATTTATTAACAGTACAAAATAATTCATAGTGGAATAGTTATTTTTTTATTAAAGTAGTTTGGCAATTCTTTAATAACTATCTTTTTAAATTGCAAATATAATGTTCTTTTACTATGGATAAAAGAAAGAAACATAAAAGTTAGTTTTCTACCAACATGCCACTAAGCAATTATAGTTACAGAACATTGTTAAACATTTTCATATATCTTGTTTTAAATACATGAGATATTACTCTAAACTAGATTTTTATTATTAAAGAAACCAAAAGATCATTTTTGCACTTAATAGAGTCCCACTTCATGAGCTAATACAGAGTCATAGACCACAAGAATAAAACAATAATTATTCTTCATTATAAAATTATATTTTACTACGTAATTAATTTGCCATAATTGTCCCTGGTGACAATATGATGTTCCTGGCTCAGAGTAGTTGGGTCTTAAAATATGGTTATTTGTGTAATAACCACCAGAGTAATCAAAAGTTTGACAATATTTTTGCCATTGTTTTATTTACTGCTTTAATTTTATAAAATCTTGAAACTGAAAGACATACTAAAACTTACAAGATGCATTCTAATACTATATATATATATACCACCATTATTTAACAATATTCAACAATAAAATAAACTATCAAATCGTGACAAGACATGAAGAAAGTTAAATGCATATTTGCTAATGAAAGAACTCAATCTGAAAAGGCTACATACTGCAGGATTCTAAGTATATAACCTTTTGGAAAGGCAAAATTTTAGAGACAATATAAAAAGATCAGTGGTTGCCAGGGGCTTGAACAAATGACAGGAAGAAAAATAAGTAGAGCACAGAGGGTTTTTAGGGCAATAAAACTATTCTGTCTGATATTATAATGACAGATAGATGGCATGATATATTTGTCAAAACCCATAGAACTGTACAAAACAAAAATCAAATCCTAATGTAAACTATAGATTTTAATAATAACATTAATATTAGTTCATCATTCATAAGGAATGTACAACACTAATAGAAGATGTTAATAAGAGAAACTCGAACTTTCTGTTCAAATTTCTGTAAATCTAAAATTTCTCTAAAAATAAAGTCAATAATGAAAAATAGAGATTTTATGGTGTGTTTTATTTTTCCAAACAGCATAATTTATTTAGCTCATCCTGTCTGAAATGGAAATTGGTTAACTATGAGTGGTTAATTTATGAGCTGCCTCAAAAATTGAAATGAAATATATGTGGCATTATTTTAGGACTCATGCAGTGGGACATAAAATTGGGACAGCATCCATATTAGTGGCAAAAAATATTCAGTATTAAGTACACCAGCAAGAAATTGGAAGACATAGAACACTGATAATTTATCTAGGATTGTGGGTGATAAAAGGTTAAAAATAGCTTTTTAGTTGCATTTGTTTTTTGTTGTTAGCTGTGTTTGACAAGGCATATAAGAAGCTTGTAAAGAAGCAAAGAATTGGCTATTTTGCAACCAAGAATGAAAGCAAATACAAAAAGTCAATATATTCAGGCACTAGGATGGAAAAGCCAATTGAAACTTGGTCAACAATTAAATAATAAAAATGAGAATTTCTTTTTAGTAAAGAAGGCCATGACATAAAATGTAGCTTTCCTGCAAGGGTTAAAACAAGGTCATGGCCATCACATGATTCGATGTTTGGTGACAGGTGGAGACTTGACTTGGGGTGATGAACAAACAATACAGTGTACAGATATTGTATAGTGGAATTGTGCACCTGAGACCTGTGTAATTTTATTAATAAAATATTACCCAATTCCCTTTTATTGAATTTATTTGGGTAATATAAATAATAATAAATAAATAAAACTGGGAATGGATTAAAAATATGTGTGACAATTCCTGTTGATCATATTCTCACTTGCTCTTATCTCTAGCACAATAACAGCAGTAAGAAAACATTGCTCAAAAGAGATACACATTTGTTGTAGAAGACCAAAAAAACCCAAGCAACGCTTAGAGAAATGGATTTACACAACTTTATTACACCAGCGATCTCAGTGTTACCTCTAAAATCTGAGCAAACCAATATGGTGGAAGCCCCTCTTTTATCCCCTTTTGGTGTCTTTGTCCCCCAAATATGGATTATACTTCTGGACCTTTCGCGAGCTTTGCAAAAAGCCCCAGGTGTTGGGGGTCTTAAGCCCATACCTAAGGGCCTGGCCTGGCGCCAGCGCTGATAACCCCTCTCCAGGGGCTGTGTCATGGTTTATGGCCTCTGTAAAAGGAGAGCATTTAGATAACAGTGTTAGAAATAAGACGAGCCCCCCAAGTCAGGGGTTCTGATAGAACACAAAACATACTCGGGAGCCAGGCAGCAAAGCAAACATATTTACTTCTACGTAGAAGGGTGCAAACACATGGTCTGGAAGTGCGTGCACACCAAGCAGGCAGTCTGCTCGGACTTATAATTCCTGAAGCACGTGACCTGTCCTTTGCTCTTGATTGGAGCTCAGGCGCACAGTCTTTCATGATTGGCTAATTCAAAGGGAGGGGTTGGCCTTTGCTGTTTCAAGATGGCAGCCCCCAGGGGAGTTGCAAGCCATGTGGCCAATATGGTGACTGCCAAGTCACGCGGTCCAAAATGGGAGCTCTCTAAACTGTTCTTTGACAGAAAAGATGATTGTTTATTCTCACAACAAGTCTGCAAGACCAGTTTGTGGAGAAAGGGGCAATGACTTAATTATAAGTTATCAAGAATGTACATTAGATTGCTGCCACAGATTCAGATTGCTAGCTCCCCAAATATCAGGGTTACATTGGAATTAGCCTTTTAGCCTTCTCATATTAAAGTAAATTAATCAAGACCCCAAGACTAGTAATATATAAACTCTGATTTAAAATAAGTAAGAATATATTGCTGAAATGAAGGACTATGCTGCATTTCATCTACATATATATCTACACAGCTAATAATCTGTACAGTATATTGAAGATATTTTGGATGTCCCAAAAATGTATACACACATTTTAAATAATTATAAAGGCAGTATTTATTAAAAACATTTCATTTTCAAAATTGACCTATTAGCTATTAAAGTGTGCATATATTTTTGGGACACCCTGTATTTTGTTTACTTTAAGAAACACAAATCATTTATGATAGTAATTCCATTTCTAATCTGTACTTGAATTTATTATATAAAATACATGTCTTTACACTAGAATGCTAAGTGAAATAAAAACATTAAAATATTTTTATCTTTTTTTGCTAAACCTCCTTACAGTAGAGAAATATGCAAAAATATTCTATTCTCAATCAAATTTTTAAAAAACTTTCTTCAACTAAAAATATCATATTGATCTGAATTTCTCTCCATAGAAAATGTTTTTTGGATGAACAAAATAACTATAATTACAGAATACATAATTTTCAAACATACTCAGGAAATGAATAAGACATCTGTAGTAAAAGGAAACATGATTTGGGTTATTTACATATTACCTTTGAATCAGAGTAAAAGACCATATTTTTTAAGGAATATTATTATGATGCTGCTTTCTTTCCATTGATGAGATTACTGTACTAATACAGCAGTACTACTCTAAAATTATATCAAGTCATAGTGGTTAAAATAATTTTGAGTTTAAGAAGTTTACATTAAAATTAAAATGATTTAGCACAAAATCTTCAAATGTCATAAAGTCAATGTCTATTTTTAAATGTGAAGGACATTTTTAATTTAAAAAGTAATATATTCACTCTATTGCTGAAGTGATAATTTATTGTAGGCAAAAAAATCATTAAGTCTGTTTTAACTTTTCTTCGTCAGGATCTTTTTTTCTTTTTAAATATATATATATATATATATATATATATATATATATATATATATATATATATATATATATTGATTGACTTGAGAAAGAGAGAGAAACCTCAGTTTGTAGTACCACCCATTTATGCATTCATTGGTTGCTTCTTATATGCATCCTGACCTGGGATGGCATCACAACCTTGGCATATGGGGAGGATGCTCTAACAAACTGAGCTACCCTGCCAGGGAGAACTGATAATTTATTATAGGCCAAAATAAATATATTAGTCTGTTTTAACTTTTCCTACTTCAGGATCTTTTTTCTTCTTTTGTTCAATCCAATACCTTTGCTTTATGGTATCATAGCCTCACAACCTTATTCACATCAGCAGGGAGCATCACATAAAAGAAATGCTTGAAAGGGTAATGGCATTCACTGTATTACTAATCTATTCTTTCAACTGCTGATTAACATTGAAATGGATTTTGAACTTCTTGTGATTAAAATGACATTAATCTAGCATTAGCTGTTAAGAAACATAACACCTATTTCATGTTAGCAGGTGTTGACACATCATTAATTTGATAACTTGATGCTGCAACTCTTAAAACCTTTAAGAGCATTAATCCAAAATAACTGTAAGAGAGAGTAACTGTAAATATCAGTACTTAAGAGTGAAGATGTTATCTTTTTTTGAAAGTATTTGAACTTGGCATTTTCAGTGTATGCACCCAAATTGAAATTCACATTAATATCTTCTTCTTTATTATAACTTCAGAGTCATCAACCCTAGCTGTGTGCTAATCACCTAAAAAAAAAAATGTTAAGCCCTGGAAGGAGCTCAATGGTTAGGGCATTGGCTTACAGACCAAAAGGTTTTGGGGTTGATTCCTGGTAAAGGACACATAATTTGGTTGTGGGAGGCAACCAACTAATGTCTCTCTCCCTCTCTCTCTCTCTCTCTCTCTCTCTCTCTCTCTCTCTCTCTCTCTCTCTCCTGTTCCTCCCTCCCTTTGAGTTTCTCTAGAAATCAATGGCAAAAACATCCTTGGGTGAATATTAAACATTTTTTTAAAAAATCTTGATACCTTGAATGCAACCCAGAGATTCCAATTTATTTGGTCAGGTATCAGGTCAAGTTATCACTATCATTTACAGCTCCTTATGTGAATTCTACCAAGAAGACAGTGATGAAAACCAGTTTCAAGCAAACATTCAAGTACTAACACTGATATATGCTATTATCCTGTAAATCATTCATGCATGCTACCAAATCCTTTATAAATAGCAATTAAAAATAATAAATATTTTTGTTCCTGTCTCTCATGAAGGAATTTTATGCAAGTAAAAAAAGATTGTGTGTATATATATATATATATATATATATATGTATATATATATATTCCCCTTGTGATATCTATAACAAACAATGCCTTGCTTTAATGCCAAAGGTTTCAATACTTTCCAGTACAATGTTTTATTTATGTACTAGAGGCCTGGTGCATGAAAATTCATGCCCTGGAGGGGGGTCCCTCAGCCCGGTCTGCCGCCTCTCACAGTCCAGGAGCCCTCAGGGGTGGGAGGCAACCTGGCAATCAGGGGAAGACAATACTCCATCACACATCTGCTGCTGCCACTGCTGGCAATGCAAACCTCGGCCAGCCCTGGTTACCTGAGCTTTGGTCAGCCCTGGGTGGCTGGGCAGCCACCATCTGAGAATTGCCTGTACCTCAGGCAGGCCCTGGGTGGCTGAGGGGTTGAGGGGACTGGGCACCGCCATCTTGTGGCTGTGGGCACTGCCATCTTTGAGGGCATGGCAGTCAATTAGCATATTCCCTCCTTATTGGCTGTGGGTGCCGCCATCTTTGTGATAGTGTGAGGGTCGATTAGCATATCCCCTCTTTATTAGATAGGATGATAAAAACATTTTTAGGAGATATAACCACACACACACACACACACACACACACACACCTCCCAAAAAACCTCTGATTCATGTTTTGCTCCTGTACAATTATTTATTTTTTTTGCTATTAAAAATAAAATATCGAACAGAGAAAAAAATCTAGGAGTAAAAACAACTACCTTTCTTGAAAAACAAAATATTGGCTTACATATGAGAGGCCAATATTCTAGGAATGACTCTGATACTCATTTGTTTTATAAGATCTAGGTAAACTTTTAACTCTGCCTCTCTCCACATTTATAACACATGAAGTTTGCATTAGGTTAATTCTAATATTCTTTGAAGACTTAATTTCCCCCAAATGCATTCCTAACACATAAGGAAAATTAAACTCACTTTAGATCTACAACTGAGCCACATTTAGTTTGATTAGCACTGCAAAGGTGCTCAAAAGTAGTTGTGAAATGAAATGTTTCCTTCACTCTACCAAATATTTTACTTTAAAACCTACTTATTGCCTTAGCTGGTTTGGCTCAGTGGATAGAACATTGGCCTGCGGAACGAAGGATCCCAGGTTTGATTCCAGTCAAGGGCATGTACCTTGGTTGTGGGTGCATCCCCAGTGGGGGGTGTACAGGAGGCAGCTGATTGATGTTTCTAACTCTCTATCCCTCTCCCTTTCTCTCTCTAAAAAATCAATAAAATATATATATTTTTAAAAACCTACTTTTTTTCCAAAAATTATGGTTTTATCTTTAGTTTCTGCTACTCTAAAATATAGCTTTGTAGGGTCTTATTCAAATATCATACCATAAATGTTACTTTAATAATACCACTAATAGATTATTATTTCAAATATACTACTGCTAACAGCAACAACAGAAACGCTGATTTCTGTTTACACAGCATCTTGTGCTTTTAACATGCTTGCACATACATACCCTGCCATGCTTATACCATGTTAAAACAGCCTTGTTCTTTGGAAGATGAAAAGTGGTTAAATATCCTCCTTTCTCTCTCTTTCATTACTGGCTTGCACTGATAAAGCAAGCCACCATATTGTGAGCTACCTGTGCAGAGGCCCACTTGGCACAAAATGAAAGGCAATCTCTGGCCAATAGGCAGCAAATAATTGGGGCCTATTGCGACAGCATGTGAAATGAATCCTGCCAACAACCTGGTAACTGAGCTTGGAAGCAGCTTCTCCTCCAGCCAGGATTCAAAATGACTGTCACCCCGGCTAGCACTTTGATTGAAGTCGATGAGAGACCCTGAGCCACAGGACCTGGCTGAGCCATGCCCAGATTCCTACAAAAACAGAAACTGGGATAACACATATTGCTGTTTTATGACACTAGTTTTGGGTTAATTTGATATGCAGAGATAGATAGCTAATACAACTGATCTTCTGAATCTAAATTATTATTATACTAGTGGCCTGGTGCATGAAATCTGTGCATATTAAAAGGGAATTAATTAGAGGAAATATTTTAATATTGCTATTTGCCCTTTCTCTATAATAGAAGTGTCAGTGATGAAAGGAAATTAGTAAAATGTATATGAAAATCTCCCTCCTGTCAAGAGTCTGGGGCACACTGCAGGACCCAGAGTCAAGTCCTCTCCCACCTGTGAACTCCAAGAAATCACTTGAGACCCAGAGCTGGCTGGCCCACCCCCACTGTGTAAGACCCAGACCTGGCCAGCGGCACACCCATCAAGCCCCGCCCCTCTGCAGCATCACGTCAGTGCTAGGCAGGGACGCACACAGGCAGTGTCACATCCCAGGCCTGGGATACACGCAGGCAGCATCATGTCAGCACTGGGTGGGGATGCACGCAGGCAGCATCACATTAGCACTGGCAGGCCTCCGCGCACCTCCACTAGGGGCCACCCCCAGGCCGGGCTGTGCAGTGGGCCTGCACGTGCCTCCACCGGGGATGGTCTTTGGGCTGGGCTGTGCAGGGCCTGGGCCGCATGGAGGCCCTCCTGGTGATAGCAGTCCCCACCCACCTGCTCCTGCTGTGCATGCTGCCTGCTGCACAGTCATGATATGACGGCGTCCTGGATAATTTGCATATTCCTTTATTACTATATTATTCCTCTATTATTACTATAGATTGTAGCTCTAATTTCTATGTCATTCAGACATCTGACTCTCTTCAATGATTATTTTATTTGAATGTCAAATTTTATTACACATACATGGTACAATTATCAAAGGGTAGATATAGTGGATGGTATCAATAAGAAATTGTGTTCTCTGTAATGTTAAGAGGAATTATCATTACTTCTAATCTCATGTCCCCTTATTGTTGAAAGGAAGAATTATCAAAAGGATAACTCTGAATCTCTTTTTCATTGTGACTTTCTCTACATGCCTCCTCTGAGGTGGAAGAGTGGTTGATATAATTGGGGAAGGTCAAATATCATTGGATTACATTATTACCAGTGCCATTACACTGCAATAAGAACCTGGCTCTGACCATCTAACTCTATGGTTTCTGCTGTGGGATGGATGGATGGATGGATAGATGAAGTTAGAAGAAAGTACTTTTCTGATTTTTGCCACCAGGTGGTCAGCACTTTTGGGATAGTCTCAGGCCTCAAAATTTACCCTCTTGGTATAGATGTGCCATTATTTCTCAAGTACTCTTTTTGGAAGGTAACTGACTTAGCAAGGCAAAACTGAAATGCCACATGAGGATATATTGTCAGATGAACTCTAAGACTATAAAGAAGCAAATTTTCCCACGCACAACTTCATTCATCAATTTTGGGGCTCTAGTATGAAAACCTCATTTACTCCAGCTTGAATTTGTGTTCTACATTTTACATTTAATGAGGAGTAAGGATTTTTCAGTTACTGGGTCACCATTAATGAAGCTAAATGATGATAACAATTTGATTCTGTGAACATTATTTCTAAATAGTAGAAACCAGTGATGGAGCTAATTGACTATTCAAAGAGTCTCCAACAAATTCAAATGTATCACTTATCCATTTACGTTAGATAAATCATAACTTCTTTGTGTTCTCACCTGGAAAATTTACTGACATTTATTCTTAATATCACAGTGCTATGGTGAAGGTAGGGGGCAGTGGGCAGGGGCAGGTTAGAAGAGGTCAAGAGGGTAAAAGGAGACATATATATTACTTTCAACAATTAAGATTTTTAAAAAAGAATATCACAGAGATATTTTGATGACTACGTAAGAGAATAATATGTTAATTGCTATGCTTAAATTATCCCATGCTTCTCCAAGGAAAATCAATGACAACTATGACAATACATAGCATTTGTCCAGTGTTTGAAAAGACATAAAATTCACATCTCTAAAATGGGGAAAAAATAGTAGTAATATCTGTCTTACTCGATGTCCTTTTCTGCTTCATCTTACCACTGTATGTTCAATTTCACAAGTCTCTTTTTTATACAACAAACAAGTGCCCTCATGCCTGCTTCCAGGCCTTTATTTCTTATTCTTCCTTCTGCTGAAATGCTCTTCAATCTGATTGGATACAGTTCTTTGCAAAACATTTACTCTTTGTCCATCTAGGGCAAGCTCTTCTCTAGAGAGGAATCACCTTACTATTCATTATAAAAGATTAGCTAGTTCTCATTTCCATTGCTTTCTGTCCCTTTATCCTGCCTTATACATTTAACTAGAGGCCCCATGCAAGAAATTAGTGCAAGGGGCTCGGTCAGCCTTTGCAGGCCTAGCTTCGTTCGGAAGGTCATCCAGAAGACCATTTTGCTGTTCGGTCTAATTAGCATATTAGCTCTTTATTATATAAGGTATTTAACTTATCACTATTGTATACTTAGCAATATACCATTTGTGGTTTAGTTCATTGACTTTGCTCTTCCTCACAAAGGAGAGCTTAACCTTATAAGGGTTATAATTTTATTATGTTCAATGGTTATTTCTACCAGAAATATACAGTCTATAACATGCACAAAGTTGCTGAAAATACACATAGTGAATAAATGAACAAACTACATTTATAAGAAGATAAGGGGTAATTAAATCATATCTTATCCCCAATTTCCAAGTTACTCTGAACTTTAAGGTGAAACCAGGAGGAAAGTTGGTATAGCAATTAGTCAGTAGAGCTGCAGTTATAAACTAGCACCATAAAAGTCAACATAAGCATTGCAATTTTATGTCCAAATAACCTAAATTATTTTTAAATAAAAGAAGTCAGAGGTTAAGGTAGTGTTATTAATCAGAGGTTAAGATAGTGTTATTAAACAACACACAAACTAAGGGAAAGGATATATAAGAGCATCAAAGATTAACATGAGACAGAGAATTGTTTTTGAACAGCATAATACATGGGTAAGGAAGAGAGTACAGAAGGCAAGGGGATCCAAAGGCCCTCTGAATAAACAAAAGTGACTTCATCAAACCACTGTCAATGAACAAAGGCAGGGAAAACAAAAGTGGAGGGCAGAAGACAAGAAAGGGAAAGCTACTGATGCCAGGTAAAATCTGCCTTTGGCAGCTACTGGAAAAAGAAGTCCCTACCTCTTAGTAACTCACGACATCAGGTATATTTTGACACCCAGAATACTAAATGCATTGCTTCTGATACTATTTTTACTTTTAACCAAGCAGAATGTTTTCCATCTGAACACATCTGATCAAAGGCACTTTTATCCCTTCCTTAGCCTCAGTTGTTGACAGTGTCTGGCATATTCTAGTCACTCAAAAAATGTTGACTTAATGATGGATAAGTCTAACTTATTTTCATATATGATACTAAAGAAATTGTACTTTCCCTGAGAAGGTATTTAAGTATTGTTAAAAGACATAGAATAGAGGAATTAACAGGATGAAAATGTACTGAAGATTAAATTACTTTTAGAAAAAAAGATTGTGGCTTTTCAATGAAGTGTCTAAAAATTTAAAACTATTTCATTAAATAGCACATTTTATGTTTTTTAATCTCCTACTATAATCCAGACATTTCAGAAGATAAACATATATTCAATTTGAAAATAAAGTAAAAAGGACTGGATGCTACCTTTCTTACTGTAAAAGTTATTATACTGACATTGCTTTCACCACATTCTAGGTGAAAATAATAGCAAGGGTCTATGGCACTGACATTTTAAAATAAGTCAACTAGTAAAAAATAATGAAAGAATTCCACGGAACAACTTGGAGACCATAAAAAATGGAAAAGCAACAATAAAAATATCAGGAAGACAAACATGTAAGAAATGTTTCACTAAAGTAAAAAGAAAGTGGAATTCAAGAAAAATCTCTGAGGCATGGCCATGACCTTTAAAAGTAGCTATAAAAGACAAGTACACATGCCATTAAGTATTGATTCTCCTCCAAAAAGTGTGTGTGTGTGTGTGTGTGTGTGTGAGCGCACACGCTTGTGTGTGTACAAATGCAAGTATAACAGAAAATAACTTCCCAGTTGTCACTGTATAGTGCAATACGCAGTACATTGGGTCATTGTCCCAGGAGTCTGGCACCTCTATTATTATACTTTCATCATTATAAAAATGAACGGTTAATATAGAACATGGAACTAAACACCTATTCGTGACAGTATGTTATGCATATACTTAGAGAAATACTTAAGTATATAAAAATGTCAATTTAATGAAAAAGAAAATGTTATTTTTCCAACAGCACTTGTACTGATATATATTTTAATTATGATACAGAGCTTGGTCCTAAAGAGCTGTGATACACTAACCATTTTATGGGTAAGTTATTCAACACATGCTACTTGATTATTATCTATTTTTAAAAAGTTAGAAGGTTAATCTATAATTTCAAGGTCAACAAAAGAAAGAGAGCCTGATCAGTGTTGCTCAGTGGTTGAGCATTGACAAATGAACCAGGAGGTTATGGTTTGATTCCTGGTCAGGGCACATGCCCATGTTGTGGGCTCGATCCCCAATGGGAGGCGTGCAGAAGGCAGCCGGTCAGTGTTTCTCTCCTATCGATGTTTCTATCTCTCTATCTCTCTCCCTTCCTCTCTGAAATCAATAAAAATGTAGTTTTAAAAAAGAAAGAGAAAAAAGAAAAGTTAAATACTGTCTCTAAAATATTTTTTCTTGAAACGGAAGGGGAAGATTAATAAAACATTTCAAAAATAACAAAAGAAATAAATATTAAAAGATGAATAAATTGTGTGAATGTTGAATATGTATACTATTAATCACGAAAGGTAAATATAGTGCAATTAAATACAATTAAATGTGAGATGAAATCAAGAGGAAGTTGTGAAAAACAGATACTGTTGAATATTGAGAGTAAACAAATTGTGGGGTCACTAAACCTTGACTCTGGAGAGATACACTTCTTTAAGAGCTTTAGTTTGTTCAAGTGTTATCATTTTATTAGACACTTGGAATAATGTTTCCATTTTGCTTGGAATTCTTGAAATAAAATTTTTTCTTATGGTTGCTTTTTGCCAAGTATTTTTAAAATGAAATTCAATTCATATTTTTTCTAATCATGCTTGATTTCAAGTCATGACTGGTGAAAATTCCCTACCCCTTAAAGAGAAATTCCACATTTTTCCTCATAGTTCTATAGTACATTTGGTATACTTATATATTGGTCCAAAGAGAATAAATTTGGAAATAAACTTGGTATATAATGAGATAATTAACCCAATGTTGTTGTTTATTCCAACATCACTTCTTAAAATGACACTCTTTTTCTGCTAATTTAAGAAACTGTATTTATAGTGAACTACTTCCACTAGTCTCTGTTTGTGTGCCCTTCTCCTTATTCTTCTTTTCCTGAGTTTCCTGGATAATCTCACTTGTTGTCTCTTCCAAGTAAACTTTCTAACCAACTTTTGTAGCTCAGAGTTGGCTCCAAAGACTTTACACTGTTTTAACTGAAATTTTAAAGGATTCATAAATTGAGAAAAAACAAAATTTTTGGTTTTGTGTCTTCCTAGTTACGTAAGTAATATTTTTTTTCATTAAAAATATGTTTGTATTGATTTAAAAGAGGAATGGAGAGGGAGAGAGAGATAGAAACAATAATGATGAAAGAGAATCATAGATTAGCTGCCTTCTGCATGCCCCACACTGGGGATCAAGCCCACAACCCAGGCATGTGCCCTGACTGGGAATAGAACTGTGACCTCTTGGTTCATAGGTCAAGACTCCACTACTGACCCACTCCAGCCAAGCTATTTTTTCATTTTTAAGTCCAATTTTGTGTCTTTAAAAAATGGTTTTCGAGTTATTTGTACAGGTTCCTCAATATCAAGTTTATGCACAAGTATATTTTATTTTGCTATCAAAGTATCTTTTTCAGTGTTTCCTTTTATTGAGTTTCTTTGTATTTTATTTTAATCAATGAAGATTTTTTTTGTTTTCAGTATGTTGATTATAAAACTATACATTTTACAGTATAATTTTAATATTTGTTTTCATTGTATAATTGACTTTGAGGTACATTCCCAAATGTGTATTCAGATATATCCAACTAGACATATTATGTTTTCCTTTCCAATTCTAATCACACTTATTGTTTATTCTCACCTTATATCAATAGCTAATGTCTCCCAAACTATGAATCACAAACTGTCAAAAGTCTGATATTTTACACTACTTGCAAACTAAAATAGACTGCCATATTTCCAGGCATGCTGACAGAAAACATGAGACTACTGGGTCATACACAAAGGATTTTATTACTTGCAACAAAACAAGCAACGTAAGTTTCATATTTCTATTGGTTCTCCTTATCCTCCAAGTTCCACAGGTGAGATGTGGAGTAGCCTAAGTAGCTGTGGATGCTTAGTAGTGGGTTTGTGTCACAACTGAGGAATTTAGGATACCTCTCTGCCACCATATAAGGAGAAAACAAACAAATCTGCTCAAACTTTGTCCCAGAGGAAGACACATTATCTTTAATATTCCTGGTTAGTAAACAAATCTTCCCTCTGATCTTCAGGGAGATACCATGTCCGTGTATATTCCAATGGCTGGATAATATACAAACACAACTGAGAGTACTTTACATTCAGGAATAAAAGTTGCTACCAGAGCTGAAGAAATGTTCCTGTAGGTAAATGGTAATTGGACATAGTTGAACCAATTGGGCTGGGAAGCTGAAACAGACACTGAGCCTGTTTGCTTCATCAGGAAGCTACAGCTTCATACACTCCAGGGGATCATAGCATTGTCCTGCTAAGGATTAATACACCTTCCTTCCCTCCTCCAGTACCGGATTGCGCAGGGAGCAAAGGAGGTAAACACATGAGCAACAGAGGTCAAAATGGTGCAGGAAGAAATGCTTGACCATAGTGGCCTGTCGTACTCTGGGAACAGGATCATTGGCTAGGGGGTAGACCCATCAGAAGCCCACATGAGAGTTTGGGAGAGTGATTGGTTATTTTGAGAAAGCTCCTGGTCATAACCCCTGGGGATTAATGATGGTAAGACTGGCCATTCCCCATGGAGGGACAGAGGGAAATGGGACATTGAAAGCCCAGAGACAGCCTTTCCAAATAAATCTTGCCTCACCACAATCTCCCGTGCATGGTTCCTTGGGGTGTTTTCCTTGAGATCCAGTGGAAGAACACAATTTCTACAGCCAACAAAAAGACCATGGAGAATTTTCTCCCAACTTAATGTTAAGTAGTCGTCAAGATAAATAATACCCTTTTTTATTTTTTGAGAAAGTATAAAAGTTTTTAGCATTTCTTCATTAAGTAAGTGACTGACTTCAGTCTAGACCAGCAGTTGGCAAACCACGGCTCGTGAGCCACATGTGGCTTGGGAGCTGCTGTTTGCCACTCTGTTGACTAATGAGTTTGCCGTCCACTGTCATATACTACCCTTTACCTCTTTGCACACAATATGCCGCAATTGCCTAATCCTCATAGCTTCCAACTACTCGGTAACATTTAGTCTAGTCCAGTGGTCGGCAAACTCATTAGTCAACAGAGCAGCAAACCGCGGCTCGCTAGCCGCATGTGGCTCGTGAGCCGCGGTTTGCCGACCACTGGTCTAGACATATATTAATTCTAACGTATTAAAAGCATATTAATTAATCTCAAATAACTTATTATCTAGTTAACGAGAAAGGCTGTAATATTTTATCAAATGGCTTTTAAGAATCTTCAGAAATAATCATGTTATTTTTATTCATTTCTTTTAATGCATAATAATGTATAAGTTAATGGCTCAATGGAACTAGAAATGGATTTTTAAAATATATTTCCATTGTTATATATTATAGGAATGATATCATTAATTACCTAGCTATTATTAACAGGAAAGGAGTAGAGGTGAGACTAGATAACATAGACATGCTATTTATACAGCTTTTCCAGAGAGCTATAGTTAACTCTCCGTCGATTTCTTGAAAATCACTGTGGAAAGGGACTGGACAATAGAGTATGCTCAGTAAGTTCTGGAAAATGTGGAAAGATGCTTTTCAGTCAGTCACACCTGGGAGCGAGTCAGTGGCCAGAATAGGTATGGCCACTGCAATGGTTCAAAGTCTGAAATAATTAACTGCAGAATAAAGCAGTTCCCTCTCTTGGATCTTGCACTTGTAGCCTTCTTGCTCTCCTGGGACTCTTGTATCAGGGGGCATGCTCCCCTGCATTCAGCCACGTGGCTCACGGTCATGTGGGACCCATGCAATGGACTAATGGACTGTGATTAGCCTGATGCTACATTGGACTCAGCTCCACCATGAAACAGAAACTCTGGAAAATGGCCCTGCGTTTAGCTCTACTAAACCCCCAGCTATATATTTTCTAGGACTAGTTTAAAGATAATGGGACTTTGCAAGCCAAGAGATGTAACTCTGCCAAATTAAAAATCATTCATGAGGAAACCAAGATGGCGGCATAGGTAAGCACCTAAACCGCTGCCTTGCACAACAATTTCAAAACTACAACTAAAAGACAGAATGGACACCATCCAAAACCACAGGAAAGCTGGCTGAGTGGAAATTTTACAACTAGAAGGAAAGAGAAAAGCTCACAGAGAATTGGAGGAACGGCAAAGGGTTGAGGTATGGCAAAGGGTCTTGGTGCGCGCAGAGAGGAAGGGCGGCCGAGAGCCTGGCTGACTTTCTCTGGTGGGAGGGGGAAGGAAGCCCCCGACTGCACCCCAGTTACAGGCGAAACCCCGTGGACCCAGGCTCATACAGGGGGAGTCTGTACTGTCAGGTAGAGAAAAAGGCACTGGGAGACTCAGAGACCCGGGGGAGAGCCAGGGGAGCCCCGGTGGGCAGGGGTCTGGAAGCGCACATGCGCAAGGGTGCACAAAGACTGCAGAGGTTGCCACAGGCTTTCCCTAGCAGAAGGGAGTTGGAAGCTCCTGACTGCACTGAACCCCAGTCCCAGGCGAGCCCCTGGGGACCCATTCTCTTGCTGGAGAAATCTGGACTCTCGGGCAGAGGCTCGGGAGACAGGGAAGGCAGAGGTCTGGAGGCACACAAGCGCAAGGGCAGGGCTGACGGGAAGCCAAGACTGTCTGCTCCACCCTGAGACTCCACCCCATCCAAGCTGAGCACAGAGGCTTTTGCAATTTGGCAAATCTAATCCTATAAGGCTGTCTCCAGCACTGAACTTCTCCCAACGTAGACACAGCTGATCCTCACAGTCAACTGGCCTGGAAGTCAATTCCTCCCAGTAATACCAACAACAATCTAGACTTAACTACAATAAGGCTGTACACACAGTCCACAAAGGGGTGCACCAAGAGTGTCCACCTTAGGTAAATGGGAGGCCGACCCACTGGGCCATATAGGAAACCTAGCACACAAAGCTACCCTACCAACTCAGGGAAGTAGTGAAAATGCGGCGACAAAGAAACAGATCACAAACAAAAGAAATGGAGGAAAACAAATGACTGGATATAGAATTCAAAACCACGGTTATAAAGCTTTTCAAGAATATCCTAGAAAAGGCTGATAAATATAACAAGACCCTCGAAGATATGAAAAAGGACCAACTAGAAATTAAACATACACTGACTGAAATAAAAAAATATTATACAGAGACCCAACAACTGACTAGAGGAATGCAAGAATCAAGTCAAAGAATTGAAATACGAAGAAGCAAAAAACATTCAACTGAAAAAGCAAAAAGAAAAAAAAATCCAAAAAGTTGAAGATAGTGTAAGAAGCCTCTGGGACCACTTCAAGTGTACCAACATCAGAATTATGGGGGTGCTAGAAGAAGAGAAAGAGCAAGATACTGAAAACCTATTAGAAGAAATAAGGATTGAAAACTTTCCCCACCTGGTGAAAGAAATACACTTACAAGTCCAGGAAGCGCACAGAACCCCAAACAAGAGGAATCCAAAGAGGACCACACCAAGACACATCATAATTAAAATGCCAAGAGCAAAAGACAAAGAGAGAATATTAAAAGCAGCAACAGAAAAACAGTTAATTACCTACAAGGGAGCACCCATAGGACTGTCAGCTGATTTCTCAACAAAAACTATGCAGGCCAGACGGGAGTGGCAAGAAATCTACAAAGCAAGAACCTACAACCAAGATTACTCTACCCAGAAAAGCTATCATTCAGAGTGGAAGGTCAGATAAAGAGCTTCACAGATAAGAAAAAGCTAAAGGAGTTCATCACCACCAAACCAGTATTATATGAAATGCTGAAAGGTATTCTTTAAGAAGAGGAAGAAGAAAAAAGTAAAGATAAAAATTAAGAACAACAAATACATATCTATCAACAAGTGAACCTAAAAATCAAGCGAATTAAAAACCTTAGGAACAGAATAAACTGGTGAATACAATAGAATCAGGGGCATAGAAAGGGAGTGGACTGATAATTCTCAGGGGGAAAAGGGTATGGGGGGTGCAGGAAGAGACTGGACAAAAATCGTACACCTATGTATGGGGACAGTGGGGGGGGGGAGGTAAGGGCAGAAGGTAAGGTGGGAACCGGGTGGAGGGGAGCTATGGGGGGAAAAAGGAGAAACAATTGTAATAATCTGAATAAAGATTTATTTAAAAAAATCATTCGTTCTCCCATGTGAGTCTTAGAAAATGCCTTTTCTGAAGATAATGCAAGAACCCCAGTCCCATTGGTGGTGGAAGAATTCTAACCACCCAATCTTTCAGCAACAGGAAGAGTTCTAAAATGATCCACAATGTCTCAATCCTTGTTCAGTTCTCCCCAATGTAAGTGTATGCAGGATTTGTAACTTAATTCTAACACATAGAATATGGAAAAGGTGATGGAATATTACTTTAGTGATTGAATTACATTAAATTAAATCTTAAAAAGGGAATTTGCAGATACAATAAAAGCCACTAATCAATTTACTTTAAGTTAATTAAAAAGGAAATTATTCTGGGTGGGTCTGAACTCATCAAAATAAACCAGCAATTTTCACACTTTTTCAACTTATGGCACACAAACTAATTAGTAAAATTCTGCAGTTCACCAAAAAATATATATTTTTTTGCCAATCTGACAAAAAAATAGATGTAATTTTGATTCATTCACACAGACAACTATTGTTGTTTTGGCTGTTGTCATGTTTTATTTGACAATTTAAGGAAAAAGACGTCAGTGCCTCTAACCAAATAGTCAGGTATTGCATGTTTTAAAAAATCTTGCAGCATACCAGTGGGCCTCTAGTAGCACACTGGTTGAAAATGGCTGGGTTAGACACTTAAAAAAAGGTCCAGAGGTCAGAGAAAGAAGTCTCTGCCTAGAAGCAGGAGAGATGCTTTCTTTCTAGCCACAAAGAAGCTAACAGACTTGCTATGAACTACCAATTGACAGAGGTGGCCTCTTGCAACTGTGACCCTCAGTTCTACAACTGCAAGGAAGTGAATAACGCCAACAGAAATGGGATTTTAGGAGAGAACCACAGGCCTCAGATGAGACATTTTGACTGTAGTCTCGAGAGACCCTAGACAGAGGTAGTCTGTGCTTAAACTTCTAAGCCATAAAAACTGTGAGACAATAATTGTACTTTATTTGAAGATCCTAAACTTGTTATAATTTGTTGTACAGAAATATAAATTAATATATTATACAGACATATTAATGTATTTTTATGAATCCTAAAATAAACACCATTTCAAAATATATTTAAAGTATTGTTGGCTTTTGTTTGATAATATTTTATTTAAGGCTTTTACTTACATATTAATAAATGAATTTGCTTTGCCCAACAGTAATAGGTATCTAATTCCTCTTTATTCATAAGAAATATATAAGACTAGAGGCCTGGTGCATGAAATTTGTGCACAGGGGTGTGTGTCCCTCAACCTAGCCTGCACCCTCTCCAATCTCTTTGCCCCTAACTGCCCTCCCCTGCAGGCCTGGTCACCCCTAACTGCCCTCCCTTGCAGGACTGGTCCCCCCAACTGCTCTCCCCTGCAGGCCTGGGTCCCCTCCAACTGCCCTTGCCTGCACACCTGGTCGACCCCAACTTCCCTCCTCTGCCAGCCTGGTCACCCCTAACTTCCCTCACCTGCAGGCCTGATCACCCCCGACTGCCCTCCCTTGAAAGCCTGGTCCCTCCCCTGCTTGCCTGATCACCCACAACTGCCCTCCCTTGCATACCTGTTCCCTCCCAACTGCCCTCCCCTGCTAGCCATCTTGTGGCCACCATCTTGTGTCCACATGAAGTCAGTGATCTTTGACCACATGGGGGAAGCCATCTTGTGTGTTGGAGTGATGATAATTTGCATATCATTCTTTTACTAGAGGCCTGGTGCACGGAATTCATACAGAGGGGGGTGTGTGTCCCTCAGCCCAGCCTGCACCCTCTCCAATCTGGGACACCTCAAGGGATGTCCGACTGCCCAGGTAGGATCGGGCCTAAACAGGCAGTCGGACATCCCTCTCACAATCCAGAACTGCTGGTTCCCAACTGCTCACCTGCCTGCCTTCCTGATTGCCCCTAACCACTTCTGCCTGCCAGCCTAATTGATGCCTAACCACTCCCCTGCCAGCCTGATTGATGCCTAACTACTCCCCTGCCAGCCTGTTTGCCCCTAACTGCCCTCCCCTGCAAGCCTGGTTACCCCTAACAGCACTCCCCTGCAGGCCTGGTCACCCCTAACAGCTCTCCCCTGCAGCCTGGTCACCTCTAACTGCCCTCCCCTACAGGCTTGATTACCCCCAAATGCCCTCCCTTTAAAGTCTGATCCCTCCCAACTGCCCTCCCCTGCTGGCCTGATCCCCCACAACAGCACTCCCTTGCAGTTGGAGTGATGGTCAATTTGCATAATTATCTTCTATAATTGAAACTTTGTAGCCTTGAGTGCAGGCCTAAGTCAGCCAGGAAGCTTGGCTTCCTCCATAGCTGTGGCCAACTCAAGCCTCCTGCTCTCTCCAGCTCCATGTCTCCAACCATCTTGGTTGGGTTAATTTGTATACTTGTTCCTGATTGGCTGGTAGGTGTGGCTTGTGGGTGTGGCTGAGGTACGGTCAATTTGCATATTACTCTTTTATTAGATAGGATTAGATAGGAGGATTAGATAGGATAGAGGCCCCCACCCATGCACCAGGCCTCTATTCTATCTAATAAAAGAGTTATATGCTGATTGACCATCACTCCAACACACAAGATGGCTGCCCCCATGCGGTCAAAGAGGATTGTCCCATGTGGACACAAGATGGCCTCCATAAGATGGCCAGCAGGGGAGGGCAGTTGGGAGGGACCAGGCCTGAAAGGGAGGGCAGTTGGGGGCTATCAAGCCTATAGGGGAGGGCAGTTAGGGATGATCCTGCTGGCAGAGGAAGGAAGTTGGGGGTGACCGGGCCTGCAGGGAAAGGTAGTTAAGGGGGACCCAGGCCTGCAAGGGAGAGCAGTTGGGGAGGGACCAGGCCTGCAAGGGAGGACAGTTAGGGGTGACTATACCTGAAGGGGAGGTTGGTTAGGGTCAAACAGGCTGGCAGGGGAGCAGTTAGGCATCAATCAGGCTGGCAAGGGAGTGGTTAGGGGGCAATCAGGAAGGCAGGCAGGGGAGCAGTTGGTAGCCAGCAGTCCTGGATTGTGAGAGGGATGTCCGAAGGCCCACCTAAACGGGCAGTCAGACATCCCTCGAGAGGTCCCAGATTGGAGAGGGTGCAGGCTGGGCTGAGGGACAACCCCCCCCCCATGAATGAATTTTGTGCACCGGGCCTCTAGTATATATATATTCAAACATGTGGAATGCTTATTAAAAAATGTAGTTGCTCCATTAAATTAGTTGATGAATGAAAGGTTAACTATTTCACCATTACTTTTTACAAGAATTATACATGAGTTGACAGTGGATATCTTTATTCTCATACTTTCAAAAGTTCTCTATTTAGCATGTATGTATCCAAGTATGTATGTATTTGCTTATTTATTTGATTTTATTATAGTTATTTTTAGTTTTTGAAGAAATGTGCTTAGAGTTGTATCCCTTCCTCTCCCTGAAACCAATAAAAATACACTTTAAAAAAACTTTGGATAATGCTGTTTTCTTCCTTGAAATGAATTTATTGCCTGAAATAGCCAGAGTGGTTTCACTGCAGTGGTGTTTGAATAGCTGACAAAAAGGTGATGTCACAGATATAATTTCCAAGGTACAGAAAAGGAAAGCAGTTGTTTTCCATTATCACCCACCTTTGAATCCAACAGATTCCATACTATTCAAAGTCTAAATCCATAATTAGATGGTTCATTCTTTTTCCTTTTATCATAGACAACACAATGTATAGAGAAGATTGACTCAAGCTTGTTGATTATATTGCTTGTAGCTATTAAAGTGGCAGTGCTCATTTTCTGAAATGACTTATACATCTGAGTTTGGCAGATTAAATGCTCATTTAGATTTGTATGCATATATTAGAACCATTGAGAAATGAGACTGTAGCCTTGAAAACATTATACAGTAATTTTTTCTATGAGTATCTTTTAAATAAATATATATAAGTAAATGCCAACTTAAAATAAATTGGTATTAAAAGAATTGCCACTCTAATAAAATTGCTCTCGACACAATAATAATTAAATAAAGGTGTCTAAAGCTTTATTTTTAAAATGTAAATCCAGTAAGAAAGTAATGAAAAAGAGATAAAATATTACAACATAATTTGTATAGCATATTAACAATTAAGAAATCATATTTCCATAACTCAGTCACTTTTATGTGTCAAAAAGAGTATAAAATCCAAGTTTTAAATAAAACATTTGAAAAGAGTTCTAAACTCCCCTATAAATTTGATAATATTTTACACTTAAATATTTTGAAACAAGGATGTATTTTGGGGGCTGTTTTGGTTTGACTTGTGTATTACACTTTAATAGACAACATATTTTAGATGATTAATAAAAATAATTATTAACACATATATCTGAATTGAAATAAAAATATAAGATTAAAATACCTAATAATTTTAAAAGATTGATAACTATGAGAAAACAAATAAACTCTCGAAATAGAAATTTGGTATTTATGTTCCTTAAAAAGCTGAGGAACATATATATCAATTAGTGATGTTACTCTTTTTTTTTTATTTTTTTTATTTTTATTGTTTTAAGTATTACAAATAGTAGTACATATGTCTCCTTTTTTTTCCCCCCTTTGATCTCCCCCCGACCTCCCCTACCCCCCAGGACATGCTTTCACCTGCCCACCCTACCCCCCCCCACCCCAGTGTCTTATATCCATTGGTTGTGCTTATATGCATGCATACAAGTCCTTCGGTTGGTCTCTTACAGCCCTCCTCGCCCAACCACCCCTGTCTTCCCAATGTAGTTTGACAGTCTGTTCAATGCTTCTTTGCCTCTGTATCTTTTTCCCACCATTTCTTTCCTTTAAAAAGTTTTGCCTTTGCAGACTAGAAATAAACATATAATAACAAAATAAGACAAAACAAAAAAATGTTTGAGTCCCAATTTCAATGTCCAACAGTTCCTTATGTGTACATGTCAGCAGTGATATCTGGATGGTGGGCACATGGTGGCAATGCAGGTCCGACCCTCTCTGGTTTGGTCCTAGGTAACCTGCAGCGGTGCACAGCTGCTGACTGCTCGCGTGGTAAGGCGTTGTCAGCGTCTTCCATCTTTGGACTGTTTTTTCCTCTTGTCTTCGTGGTTGGAGCAGACCTGTCAATTCCTCTCTGTTGCAGGAATCCACCTGGTCTTGGGGTTGTTTTCTGAAAATATACAAATATATTCTCGACCACAAGTTAATAAAGGAATCTTTTCTATATAATTGATTTGGGATCCTTTTTATTTTTGTTCAAACGATTTTCCTTTGTCTTATTTAGACACCATGTGTGTTTTTAATGGCCGTCTTGCTGTTAGCATTCCAAATGAACCTTAATTTGGTAAAGTAAAAATTTTCTAGATGTAATTTACTTATAGGATATTTTTCCTTACATGATATTGCCCTACTATCCCCCCCCCCCTGTTTTTTTTAATGGAGGTTTTTGTAAATTTTATAATGCAGTCTTGATAACTTTAAATTTAAAAAAATTTTTTTTTCCCCCCACACATATGACTGCTTTAGGTTCATTGCATATTCAGGAATTTTACCATGAGATGAACTACCAATAGAAATTTTAGTTATTACTTTAAGAATAGCTTTTTGTCCAGTACTTGAATATTCACTTATTTCAATTAGCCTATTTAAATTAATCTGAAAATTCGATTACTATGCTACTCTTTATTTGAAAATATTTTATCTTTTTTTTTTAATTTCACTTAAAAGCTTTTTATTTCCAATAGAACTTAAAACTTATGTTTGGATATGGTAGCTATACTGTAACTATAAGCTTTCAAAGGGCGTTTTTAAGGGAATAGTCTCATCTATCCATAGTCCTTTAACTTATAGATAAGAATTCAAGTAATTCCCATGTTAATTAATATTTAAGGGCCAGATGTGTTATTAGTAATTTATAACAAAGATATTGAAAGGAAAGAACTAATTTCTTAAGACTGATCATCTTCTGACTGGCCTGATAGAAAAGGTGTTTTCTTTCCTCAAAAGTTATGAAAACTGGCTTAGGCTAATGATTTAACTCAGTTTGGTCAATTGCAAGGCTTAGACACTAAGACTCCAATCCCACTATTTATCAGTGTGATGGTTTGTTTCTTCTCCAAATAAGAAGTCGGATACGGTAAAGTCAGCCACTCGATGGCTCCACCACATAGTTACGACCATAGAATTAAACTCTGTCTCCTGATAATGACATAAAAGGACTGGTTCTTCTCCTAAGAGTCCAATGCTGACTTATCAGGGTGAAGCTGGACAGATACTGAGAAGTCACATCTCTGCTGTATCCTGGTCCCTGATCACATGACCAGAGGAACCAGTACTTCCTTCATCAGGCAGCTTAAAGCTCCTTAGTTTCTAAGTTGCATCCAGCACTTTAAGAACTGTAGAATGCAAGGAGCAACTGTGGTTATTATTTTTCCTTTTCCAAGATATATCACATAACCTGACATTAAAATGCATTAGAAGCTCTTATGTAAGTAGCTTTGAAAAATAATATCATAAACTCTTAAACTTGAAGAAATACATTTGAGAAAAAATGAGTACTAGTAATGATATGTCAAATGATAGATTTAAAACTATTTTAGGAATTTGAATGAACTATAATATAATTTTAATAAAAAACTATTACTATAAAAATACCCTATTTTCTGCCAGTCATCCCAAAGCAATGTATACACACACTTGGAATGATTATAAAGGCAGTTTTTATTAAAATACATTTCATTTTCAAAATTGAGCTATCAGCTATTAAAGTGTGTATACATTTTGGGTGATACTGTATATATGCATGTACATATATGTATATGTATGCATATTCTATGTGTTTAATTTACATATACTGCATCATATTTACCATTGACTCTTCTTTGTCTTTATAAACAAAGTAGACTTAATTTTTCTTGAGCTAGGTCAGAAACTTCCACAACACCTAGCTAAAGAAGAAAAATAAAATAGAATTTTCCAGCCAAGGGCTGTTTCATTATTCCAGACAACACTTTGTATTGATCCTCCTCTATTTATTTCTAATTTTGTTGCCACTGATTGAGTTGAGCTCTAAATCCTGTGATGACTTACATGCTATTAGGATGCTGCATTGCTACCAGAAGAACAAGGTAGCGATGTTCTCATTTTAAACTCTAATTTAGTCTTATTTGTGGCAAATTAAGGTACCTGATGTATCATTTTAGCACCAAAAATGCTTTATTATATGTCTTTTTTTTTCACCCTCACAGAAAACACAGTGTACATGGTCAATACGAATTACTGCATTAGATATCTAGTATGGGAATTGTGAACTGGATAAACTAATACAGACATTTTTAGACAATCTACCAATGTACATGGCAGTAAATGTATACCTATGTGGTTATATTTCAAATTTTCTATGTCTAAAACTTGCCAGAAGAGTAAAATGTGATATGAAAAGGGTTGAAAGACACACCTATCTAATAGTCTCCTAGACCTGACTTTCACCTTTGGATAAGATTTTATTCTGAAGAGCTCTCTCAGTGAAAGATTATATATGTAGTATTTTATTAATGTACACACACTGAGGGGTATTGATTTCTCACATTAACAAGTTTGAGACTATAAACACTGAGGCAGTGAAATTTATAAAAAGAATAATTTAATGACAAAGAAAAGGAATCTGGAAAGAGAGAGAATATGGGTAAATGTCATAAGTATTCAGGTAAGGCTCCACACATATCAAGTGGTACAGGTGTTTGCTAGGGAGGACACTCAATAGGGAGAAAAAAAAAACACGTGAATTTTTATTTCAGATTTATAGAAAATATAATTAAATATATTTTTATATTATTAAAAACTGATTTTACATTTTGCTTTCTGGTGTGAAATACTAAAAGGTTTTCACTGACTTTTTTTCTAACCTTACTTCTTATTTTCCTTTTGCATTTTCTTATTTATCTTTTACATAGCCTTTATCAAACTCTACTTTTCATTGAGATTAGGGTTCATACCTAATAATTTTGTATAACTTGTATCCTTAAAACTAGCAAGATAATAGTTATACCAAATTTATTCTACTGAATATATATATATATATATATATCTCCTATATAAGAGAGTAATATGCAAATTGACTGTCACTCCAATACACAAGATGGCTGCCTCCATGTGGTCAAAGATGGCTGCCCCCATGTGGACACAAGATGGCCACCACAAGATGGCCAGCAGGGGAGGGCAGTTGGGAGGGATCAGGCCTCCAAGGGAGGGCAGTTGGGGGCAATCAAGCCTGCAGGGGAGGGCAGTTAGGGGTGACCTGGCCGGGAAAGGAGGGAAGTTGGGGGTAAGTGGGCCTTCAGGGAAGGCAGTTGGGGGGGACCAGGCCTGCAGGGGAGGGCAGTTAGGGGTGACCATGCCTGCAGTGGAGGGCAGTTAGGGGTGACCAGGCCAGCAGGGGAAGGCAGTTAGGGGTGACCAGGCCTGCAGGGGAGGGCGGTTAGGGGTGACCAGGCCAGCAGGGGAAGGCAGTTAGGGGTGACCAGGCCTGCAGGGGAGGGCGGTTAGGGGTGACCAGGCCTGCAGTGGAGGGCAGTTAGGGGTGACCAAGCCTGCAGGGGAAGGCAGTTGGGGCAAACAAGCTGGCAGGGGAGCATTTAGGCATCAATCAGGCTGGCAGGCAGAAGTGGTTAGGGGCAATCAGGAAGGCAGGCAGGTGAGCAGTTGGGAGCCAGCAGTCCAGGTAGGATCGGACATCCCTTGAGGGGTCCCAGGTTAGAGAGGGTGCAGGTTAGGCTGAAGGACACCCCCCCATGCATGAATTTCGTGCACTGGGCCTCTAGTATATATATAATCACCTAACATTAGTAGTTTGTTAAAATTCTTCCAGTTATATTTAATGTGTCTCAAGACAACATGATTATCCCACAATCAGTCCAGAATAGTGATGAGCAAATTATTTTTGCCACAAAAGATAACTTTCAGCAATATAATCCTTCCTAGTGTTATTATGTGACCCTTATTATAGTTTTAGTCATCATGTCACATTACAGTTCTGAGAATTCAAGGCAGAAAAGGCCCAAACCCCCAAACTAATTAATCTTTCTCTTTGTGTCTCCCTTATATTTACCCCATAATCTCACATCCATTGCCACCACCACTCCATTACCTTTCATGCCCTATATGGCTAATTGCAGTTGATGAAGATCTATGGCAAATTTGCACAAGGATTAGTAAACCCTGGGATAGGAGGTAGGTAAAATATAAATGCCCAGACATGTTGTATGATTATCTTGAGATATTTTCTAAACACAATTAGAAACCAACTGCAGTTATTGTCAATAAGAGAAAAGTGTCTAAAATATTTGTGAAATTTGTAAATGAAATGAGACATTGTAAATTCAGCTAAAGTTTCCTTAATTCTGGGTGCAATATATTTTTTAAAAATTGTTTTAAAATGTATGTTATGAATAAGAAGCATTATAAGGCTTTATATTTTGCATGATCTTATTTTTTAAGTAAAAAAAAAGAAGTGTCCATCCATATAACCTTCCAATATTTCTGTGTGTTCTAGTTATAAGTTCTCAAAATTTAGTCAAAGATAAAATCATTTTGTGTAGGGAATAAATGCATATTCAAGAACATCTATAAGTATAATATTTCCTAATAAAATTGATGCATAATGTTTTATTCAGAACTGACGAAAATGGTCAGTCCTTTGTTTATGGACTTTCCTTCTTTTAAAAAATATGCTTTTTGAAAAGTGTTTATTTAGGTCCTTTGGCCATTTTTTGATTGGATTGTTTATTTTCCTTTTGTTAAGATGTATGAGTTTCCTATACATTTTGGAGATTAGGCCCTTATCGAATATAACATTGGCAAATATGTTCTCCCATGCAGTGGGCTTTCTTCTTGTTTTGTTGATGGTTTCGTTTGCTGTTCAGAAGCTTTTTATTTTGATGTAGTCCCATTTGTTTATTTTCTCCTTAGCTTCCATTGTCCTAGAAGTTGTATTGGTAAAGATATTGCTACGGCATATGTCTGAGATTTTGCTGCCTGTGGATTCTCCAAGATTTTTATGGTTTCCCATCTTACATTTAAGCCCTTTATCAATTTTGAGGTTTTGTTTTTTTTTTAATATGCTCTCAGTTGGTGGTTTAATTTCTTTCTTTCTTTTTTTTTTTTTTTTTTTGCATGTATCTGTCCAATTTTCCCAAGAGCATTTATTGAAGAGACTGTCTTTACTTCATTGTATGCTCTTGCCTCCTTTGTCAAAAGTGGATATACAGAAGGCCAAGAGACATATAAAACATGCTAAAAGTCAGCAATCATCTAAGAGATGCAAATCAAAATGACAATTCTGTCAGAATGGCAATCATCAACAAATCAACAAATGACAAGTGGTGGCGAGGATGTGGAGAAAAAGGAACCCTCATGCACTGTTGATGGGAATGCAGACTGGTGCAGCCACTGTAGAAGACAGTATGGCATTTCCTCAAAAAATTAAAAATGGAACTCCCATTTGACCCAGTAATCTCACTTCTAGGACTATATCCCAAGAAATCAGAAACACCAATCAGAAAGGACATATGCACCCCTATGTTCATAGCAGCACAGTTTACAAAAGCTAAGATTTGGAAACAGCCTAAGTGCCCATGAGCAGATGAGTTGATTAGAAAACTGTGGTACATCTACACAATGGGATACTACGCTGCTGTAAAAAAGAAGGAATTCTTACCATTTGCAACATCATGGATGGACCTGGAGAAAATTATGCTACGCGAAATAAGCCAGTCAGAGAAAGATGAATATCACATGATCTCACTCATTTGTGGAATATAATGAACAACATAAACAGATCAACAAAAGTAGAACCAGAGTCATAGAAGCATGGAACAGACCATTAAATCTCAGAGGGAAGGCAGGGCAAGATGAGAGGATGAGGGATAAGAGATCAACCAAAGGACTTGTATGCATGCATATTAGCATAACCAATGGACATGGACACTGGGGTGGTAGGGACTTGTCCTGGGGTGGGAGGGGCCAGGGAGAGGTCGATGAGGGAAAAAAGAGACATATGTAATACTTTAAACAATAAAAGAATAAAGGAATAAATAAATTAATAAAAAGTAATTCTGACATATTGGTAAAAAAAAATAAATCATGACACAATTCAGCTTTTTATCACATATAACACATATGCTAAATATGGGTTCAGGGCACTCTTTCAGGGACCTGACAAATTCAAGCATCATAGTCATTTCTGAGACATAACCCAAAAAACAAAAGATATGAATAATTCTTAAAAATAAATAAAGAAATATGGTTTTGAAAGCATCTTTTCAGTGAAAAACATTTAGACTTACTGTGTTTTCAATTAGACAATGAAATATTAAATTATATGAAGAGAACTGCTAAATAAATCCAAATGTTCAAAATAAAATAAATGGTCAATTTACTTCAGACTTACAAGAATTAAAAGAGCATAAAGATCTATCTGTGCAATAATTTAAAGATAATTTCCCATAGATAATTGTTCATAAAATGTGAATTCATATAGCTTGTTTGAACCAATACCTGGTGACTGTCACTAATTCTCCTGGTTATGTCACATCAAAATAGAAACAAGTGAAAGTTTCTAGGATGTGTGTTAAATAATTGATTGTAGGGCTAAAATATGGAAGTATAGGACATGCCTATAAATATAGAAAATGCTCAAAAATTGATGATAAATCTGTACCACCTATTTCCATGTGGCTAGTAAGAAAATTAAATTAGAACTGCAACAGTCAATTGATTTTACAAGGTCTATTGAGTAAGAAAATAGCACTAAGCACCATAATATGATCCCATATATGTTTCATTATAAGCGTACAAGCATTGATAGAAATGTTAAAAACACATTCCAGAAGTGAAAAGGAGTTGACAGAGTGATAATATTCGTAGAGAAAAAGCAAAGAGACTAAAAGGAAAGATAAGCAAAAAGGAAAATGAACAATGTACACTGTATATTATAAACTGCATAACATAATCATATTTATGGAATGTTAAAACACACACACATACATATATAATAGATTGTCAAAGTATAAATGATCCAAAAGTAAAAAAACACAATGCATTATATTTTATAGCATGATATGAAATAAATAATCTAAATTTTCAAGTAAACTGCCTTTATACTCATATATGGGTAAAAGAAGAGATGTGTGTGTGTGTAGTCGGTAAATATGCAAGAAAATCTACAAATATAATTTTGTTAGAGCAAAAACAAACAACTCATTAACTTATTTATTAATCATAAAACAAAGTCTAGCTATTGGGAAAATTGAAAACTATAATTATTTGAATCTTATGCTTTTCCAGACATTTTATTCAATAACATTCATTGAGCTATTGCTATGTACTTACTGTGCCCTAAGTTCAGTGTAAAACATGTTCTATAGTAGTGAACTGAACAGACATGATTGTTGTCCTTAATGCAAGTATAGGAGGCCAAAAAATAAATGAAACAAATAAATAAACAAAATAGTCACAGTATCCTATTTAATAAAAGGGTAATATGCAAATTAACCATCACTTTGTGACAAATATGGCACGCCCATGGCCACAAATATGGCGGTGCCCATAGGCACAAAGATGGCAGCATCTGCCGGAGCCATGGAGCCAGCAGAGAGGGCGGGAGGCTTGGCCTCCTTCCTCTCTGGGCAAGGAAGGAACCCAAGCCTCCTGCATGCCCAGGCCAGCCGCTGAGGTAACCATGAAGGGGGTGCAGTGGGGAGACATGTGGGGAGTGAGCGAGGTTCCCTGTCTGGGGTTTCCAAATCCGCCATTGGTTCCTTTCACTGCTGATTCCCCTCCTCGCAGGTATCCTCCACGCAAAAGCTGTTCCATGCAAATATGTCATGTCCTAATGGGTGAATTCTAAACCGAAGGAGTGTCACATCTGGGTAACCTAACTCCCGTTAGAAAAAGGACCTGGGAGGAGGGATTTAGGAGTCACCAAGCCATCGTGACCTGCTCAGTCTCCGGAACAGCTGTCAAACACAGGCAGTCTGAGACCCTCCCAAACACCACCTGAGCTAAACCTGAGAACCAAGATATTTTTAAGGCCCAAAGTTGACGAGGTTAAGGGGCAGGGGAGCAAAGCAAGCAGAACAGCCAACTCAACCAAAGACGCAGGAGCCTAAGATAACGCAGAGAAATGTCCTGGCCTCCGATGCTCTCCTGCAGACATGGTGCCCACACCTGGGGAAGGGGGTGTGTACAGGCAGAATTTAAGGCCACTGGCAGGAGGGAAAGTCAATGCATGCCTAAGGATTTTTTGTACATGTCCCACAGTCGAGAAGCAGAGTCAGCATCAAGAAGCGAAGTCTTACCTCAGCACTGGGGTGTTTAAAAGTACCTAAGAATAGCAGTTCCATCGCCGAGTCCACTGCCAAGTTTGCATGGACTGGAGGCACACAGAGGACTTCCAGGGCAGCTCTATAACCTCCGGGGTGACAGCGGCTTGGGAGAGGGAACGACTGCAGCCCTTTGGGTGTCCAAAGAGCTAGCGCCGCAAACCTTGGCCTATCCGGAAGCTCGGTGCTGCTGGAATCCTCCTGCCCCGCCTTCTCTAGCACCTTGCAGAAAGGCTGAGAGGGGACAGGTGGGTACGGTGGCTCCAGTGGTCCAAATCCTTTCCATGTCTCAGTTACTAGCCTCTGCGCCCTCCAGGACAGCCTCAGTACCAGTGCAGGGGAGGCTTTGGAGAGGGTAGTGGTGAGGAGAATGCTTCTGACTCTGGATACCCAGTGAAACCACTGTCAAGAGCCTTTCTAGGGCTCAGTTGCTGTAACCACCAGCTCCCCGCTCCTCTCTGCTCCTCTTGCTCTTGCTCTCTGCGCCCCGCCGCCCTCCCAGGTTGCCATGGAAGAAGAAATCTCCGCACTGGTCATCGACAACGGCTCCGGCATGTGCAAGGCTGGCTTCACTGGGGATGACGCCCCCTGGGCCATGTTCCCGTCCATGGTTGGGCGCCCCTGGCACCAGGGCGTCATAGTGGGCATGGGGCAGAAGGACAGCTATGTGGGCGACGAGGCCCAGAGCAAGAGCGGCATCCTGACCCTCAAGTACCCTATCTAGCACGGCATCGTCACCAACTGGGACGACATGGAGAAGATCTGGCACCACACTTTCTATAACAAGCTGCACATGGCCCGCAAGAAGCACTCGGTGCTGCTGACCAAGGCCCCTCTGAACCCCAAGGCCAACCGTGAGAAAATGACCTAGATCATGTTCCAGACCTTCAACACTCCTGCCATGTCCGTGGCCATCCAGGTCGTGCTGTCCCTGCACGCCTCTGGCAGCACCACAGGCATCGTCACGGACTCTGAGGACGGGGTCACGCACACGGTGCCCCTCTACGAGGGCTACACCCTCTCCCACACCATCCTGCATCTGGACCTGGCGGGCCGGGACCTGACCCACTACCTCAAGAAGATCCTCACGGAGCGGGGCTACAGCTTCACCACCACGGCCGAGCTGGAGATGGTGCGCGACATCACGGAGAAGCTGTGCTACGTCGCCCTGGACTTCCCGCAGGAGATGGCCACGGCTGCGTCCTCCTCCTCCCTGGAGAAGAGCTACGAGCTGCCCGAAGGGTAGGTGATCACCATCGGCAACGAGCAGTTCCGATGTCCAGAGGCGTTCTTCCAGCCTTCCTTCCTGGGCATGGAGTCCTGCGGCATCCACGAGACCACCTTCACCTCCATCATGAAGTGTGACGTGGACATCCGGAAGGACCTCGGTGGAGAACCTTGCTGTCCGGCAGAACACGGTGCTGTCCGGCGGAACCACCATGTACCCGGGCACAGCGGACAGGACGCAGAAGGAGATCAAGGCCCCGGACCCCAGCACAATGAAGAACAAGATCATCGCCCCGCCAGAGCGCAAGGGCTCGGTGTGGATCAGCGGCTCCATCATGGCCTCACTGTCCACCTTCCAGCAGATGTGGATCAGCAAACAGGAGTATGATGAGTCGGGCCCCTCCATCGTCCACCGTAAATGCTTCTAAACCAACTGCACACAGATGCTTAGCATTTGCTGCGTGAATGGATGAGTCTCTGTTTGCCCTGGCAAAGGCACAGCTCATGCCGGCCCGAAACTGGAATGCGCCTTCGAAAATAAGTTGTCCTTGAAGCCTGGATCTGAGCTCAGCACTGGATTGTAGGCCTGGCTGCTGATGTTGACCTGTATTCAAGTTACCTGTTCCCTTGGTACATGTTTAATGCCCTGTACATACCTTTCATTTAAGCCCCTGTACACGCGTCGGTCACTTGGTGGCGGAGACGAGAACATGGCCCCAGGAGCCCGCAGAGCCTCATGTGTGCGGGGCACTGTCTGTGGGAGCTGCCCTTTCCAGGCGCTCTGGAGTTTGACATGGCCCTGCCCCCTGCCCCCTGCACCGTTACCATTCTGTCCTGCTGTCCGATGGGCTGGAGTTGGAAGGGTCCGAGCTTGGGGCCCCCTTTCCTTTCTTAGTTGATGTTCCTGCCAGAACACCTGGGCTGTTACTTGCCTTGAGTTGAAAAACAGTTTGCATTTCCACCTGTAAATCTTCGTCCTTTTAATTTATGTAAAGTTTTTGTATGCGATTCTTGATGACAAATTTTGGTTTTCTACTGTCACGTGAGAACATTAAGCCCCAGCAACACGTCATTGTGAGGAAAATAAAAGTGCTGCAGAAAAAAAGGAAAAAAAAGCCTTTCTAGCCTTTCTAGGACTGGCAGGAAAACGCAGCAATGAGGGAAAGATAATGTCTTAAAACGAAGGGGTGTTTTTTTTTTTTCTCATCAGTAAAATGTGAATATTACCTAAACCACAGACTTTGCGAGAATTAATTGAAATAAAATTCTAGAAATTGTATAACAGCCAAGCTGAAGTGGATAGGTTGGTTGAGCGTGAGCGTGGTCCTGGGCACGGAAAGGATGCAGGTTTGATTCCAGGTCAGGGAACATACCTGGCACATACCTGGGTTTCAAGTTGGAACCCTGGTCAGGGCTCCTAAGGAAGGCAATTGAAGGGATGTTTCTTACATTGATGTTTCTCTCTGTCTATCCCTCTCCTTTCCACTCTCTCTAAAAATCAATGGAAAAATGAATTAATGCCATATCTACAAATGTGGATAATCTAAGAAGAAAAAAAAAGAAGTGGGGGGGCCCTAACCAGTTTAGCTCAGTGGATAGAGCATCGGCCTGCGGACTGAAGGGTCCCAGATTCAATTCCAGTCAAGGGCATGTACCTTGGTTGCGGGCACATCTCCAGTTTAGGGTGTGCAGGAGGCAGCTGATCGATGTTTCTAACTCTCTATTCCTATCCCTTCCTCTCCATGAAAAAAATCAATAAAATATATTTAGAAAAAAAAGGGGGGGATTGAATATGTACTGTATAATTTAAAGCATGTAAAATAATATAACTTTTTAGGGGCATATATGTATGAATACTAATAAAATACAAATAAAAGGGTAATATGCTAATTAGACCAGACATCTTTTGGACATCCATCCGGCTGTCCTTCTGGGCAAAGCCACGGTGGTGGGGGCCGAGGCAGAGGTCATTAGGGGCAACCAGGATGGCAGGGCAGAGCACTTAGGGGCAACCAGGTCAACAGGGGGGGCAGTTAGGCATCGATCAGGCTGCCAGGGGAGTGGTTAGGGGGTGATCAGGCTGGCAGGCAGGCAAGTGGTTGGGAGCCAGCAGTCCCAGATTGTGAGAGGAATGTCCGACTGCCAGTTTAGGCCCCATCCCACAGGGTCCCAGATTTGAGAGGGTTCAGGTTGGGCTGAGGGACCCCCCCATGTACGAATTTCATGCACCGGGCCTCTAGTAAAGGTAATAAACAGGATTGCTGAAATCTATACTAATAAAAGGGTAATATACTAATTAGAATGGGAGACCTTCCAGACATCTTTCCAGTCAAAGCCATGGTGGTGGGGCCTAGGCAAAGGTGGTTAGGGGCAATCAGAACAGGAGGGGAAGGCAGTTGGGGCTGAGCAGGCCAGTGAGGGGAGCAGTTAGGGCAATCAGGCTGTCAGGGGAGGCAGTTGGGATGAGCAGGCTGGTGGGGTAGGGGGCAGTTGGGGGTAAGCAGGCTGGTGGAGGGGGGGCTGTTGGGGACAATCAGGCCATCAAGGGGGGGGGCAGTTGGGGGCAAGAAGGCCAGCAGCTGGGGCAGTTGGGGGTGAGCAGGCTGGAAGGCAGAGTGGTTAGGGATGATCAGGCAGGCAGGTGAGTGGTTAGGAACCAGCAGTCCCAGATTGCGAGAAGGATGTCCAACTGGCAGTTGTGTGGGATCGGGCATAAACCGGCAGTTGGACATCCCCTAAGGGGTCCCAGATTGGAGAAGGTGCAGGCTGGGCTGAGGGACATCTCCCCCCTCCACTTATGCATGAATTTCATGCACCTGGCCTATCTAATAAAAGAGTAATATGCAAATCGACCGTTGCTCCAACACACAGTATGGCTGCTGCCATGTGGTCAAAGATGGCTGCCCCCATGTGGACACAAGATGGCCACCACAAGATGGCCGGCCAGAGAGGGCAGTTGTGAGTGATCAGGCCAGCAGGGGAGAACAGTTGGGAGGGACAAGGCCTGCAAAGGAGGGAAGTTGGAGGTGATCAGGCCTGCAGGGGAGGGCAGTTGGGGGGACCAGGCTTCCAGGGGAGGGCAATTAGGGGTGACCAGGCCAGCAGGGGAAGGCAGTTGGGGGTTACCAGGCCTGCAGGGGAGGGCGGTTGGGGGCAACCAAGCCAGCAGGATGGGCAGTTGGGGGAAACCAGACCAGCAGTGGAGAGCAGTTAGGGGCGACCAGGCTGGCAGAGGAGGGCAGTTAGGGGTGACCAGGCCAGCAGGGGAGGGCAGTTAGGGGCAATTTCACTGGCAGGGGAGCAGTTAGGCATTGATCAAGCTGGCAGGGGAGTGGTCAGGGGGTGATAAGGCTGGCAGGCAGAAGCGGTTAGGGGCAATCAGGCAGGCAGGCAGGCGAGCAGTTGGGAGCCAGCAGTCCTGGATTGTGAGAGGGATGTCTTACTGCCGTCAAGGGGTCTAAGATTGGAGAAGATGCAGGCTGGGCTGAGGGCCACCCCCCTGAACCCCCGTGCATGAATTTCATGCACTGGGCCTCTAGTAATATAATAAAAGCCTAATATGCAAATTGACAAAATGGTGGAATGACCAGTGGAATGACCAGTCGCTATGATGTGCACTGACCACTAGGGGGCAGACAAATGATGCAGGAGCTTCCCCCAGCTCACAGGCCCCAGGCTGGCCAAGGCAGGTGCTAGCGGGGGCTCCCCAATAGCCCTGTCAGTCTCCCCACAGATCAGCCCTGATTGCCGGCCAAGCTTGGGGATCCTACCCATGCACGAATTTCATGCACCAGGCCTCTAGTATATAATAAATGGGCAAGGTATATAATATATGGCAGTCAGAAAAGATCTACCTATGTCTGCAGTGTGCAGAAACATGAAGATCAAGGGAAAGTGTTTCAGGCATTGATTTAAGGTTGCCATGGTCAGTTTTACGTGTCAGTTAGGCTACTCAATCAGACACCACTTATTGATGAGTCAATAACCTGGGCCTTGCTGTTAAGTTATCTAGTAGATGTGTTTAATTCCTACAGTCGGCTGAATTTAAGAAAAAGGAAAATATCAGTTATCTGGGGGAGCCTAATCCAAGCAGTTCAAAGGGCAGAACTGAGGTGTCTTTGTGTTAGGAAGAAGAAATTCCACCTGTGGACTACAGCTTCAGCCCATGCACAGGAGTTTCCAGCCTGCTGTTCCTGATGGTCTGCCCTGTAGATATTGGAATTTTTTGGCCAGCCTCCACAGTATATACCAATTTTTTGCAATAAATTGTATAAATAGATATATGTCTATGTATATCTTACTAATTCTGCTTCTGATGGAACCTTAGCTGATACAGGAATACAATGACTTTGAAGTTAAAAGTGAATCTGTTGTGTTCAATGAACTGAAATCAAGCATGTGGCTGGAACACAGTGGAAAAAAGGAGAGGGGTAAGTAGATGGGGGCCTTTGTATCATTTTGTTGAATCCACATAAATGCTCTTGGAGATCATTATTACAACTCCCATTTCAAAGCAGAAAATGTAAATTTAGTAAGGTTATATAATGTTACCACAAATGAAATGTCAGGTAAATGGTATAGCACTGGAATTTAAAGCCCAGATTTTCCTAACTTGACCTTACCCAATTTTCTAGGTTTTCTTTGCTATCTTCTCATTCATATGTAGGGAAAATAAAAGTAATATGACAACAATAGACTAAAATATAACCAGTGTGGTTGGTTCATAAACCTGAAGTTAAATTCCAAACCCACATTTCTTCATCCCTATTTCTTTAAGGATCATTTGTGACTTGGCTATATCATTCCTATTATTATTGATTTCTTCCGTTTATCAAAAGGTTTTTTTATACATTACAAACTTATAATCCTGTTATATGACTTCAACATCCAAATTAGCTTCTCTGTGCAGGAGCATATTTCCTTGACTCTATGAACCACAATGACTAAAAATCTATTCCATGTCCACCACAACCTTTGTCCTCACTAGGAATGATTCCACCTGTGAAATCTTAAAATTATCTCACTGATCACGTTCTAGTTCTTTTAATTCTTGTGTTAGCCTCGTCAAATACCACTATCCCAGGTACCTCCAAGTGTAGCTTTTGTATCAACATTTTCCTGTTCTTCTTGTCTTTTTATATTCAGAATAGAGGCCCGATGCATGAAATTCATGCAATACTAGGCCTTCCTTCCCCTGGCTGCCGGCACCGGCTTCCCTCTGGCACCTGGGACCCGGGCTTCTCTCCAGCACCCAGGACCCAGGCTTCCCTCTGGCCACCAGCTGGCACCCGGGTTCCAGGCTTCCCTCACAGCCCTGGCTTCGTCCGGAAGGTCATCGGGAAGGATGTCCAGTCAAATTAGTATATTATGCTTTTATTATTATAGATTAGGCTTTGCAAAACACCCTTTATTTAGCATCAGTCTCGGGTTCCGCTCAGGTAAGCGTAATGGCAGTTCTACATCCCTTTAAGTGGACGTAGTCTTAGCTGTTACTCCTGGGTTGCTGCACACTGTTGCTAACAAATACCCACCTAGACTGCTCAGTAGAAATTTTTGCAATGATGGAAATGTCCTATATCTGTTCTGTCCAATAGAGTATACATGAGTCTCTGTTGAGCACTAGAAATGTGACTAATGCATCTAAGAAACTGAATTATTATTTTATTTTAATTAATTTAAATTTAAAAGACACATGGATACTGATTACTGTTTTGGATAGCACAGCTCTAGAGTTATTATACATTTGTGGTTCCAACCTAAGTCTGTGAATAAATTCATTTCAATATTTTTCTTTACAATCTATATTTATTTTATTATTAGTTATTATTGTTTTGCCTCATTGCACTGAATTGAACTTCTAGTATATATGATGTTAAATAGCAGTGGTAAGAGAAAACATTCTTGCCTTCTTCCTGAACTTTGGAATAAAAGTATGCCCTTTATCATGCTAAGGTAATTCCATTCTATGCATTGTTTGCTAATGATATTCATCATGAATGAATGCTGAATTTTTTCAAATGCTCTTTTGCTTTAAATGAGCTGATCAAATAGCATTTCTTCTTTAGTCTGTTAATATGGAAATTGCACTAATTGTTGAATGTTGATCCAGTTTTATATTCTTGGGATATATTCTACTTGGTGATGATGTATTATCCTTTGTATATATTGCTGAGTCAGAATGTTCAAATTTTGGTGAGAATTTTTACATTTGTTTTCCTAAGACATATTTGGTCTGCAGTTTCCTTTTGCTTTAAAGGTTCTCTCCAATTTGGGTATGAAGAAAATTTTGGATTTATAAATTGTGAGTGGGAATTATTTACTCCCCTTCTAGCTCTGGAAGATATTATTAAGAATTAGTATCGTTTTTGCCCTCCCATCAGCTGCAATGAGTTTTTACCAGTGCTTTCTATTGTTTTCTCTCTGCAGATTAAATCTTTCTTCTAATTGGAACATGGAGGAGGTGGGGACTGGGCAGTTTCAGGAGTTCATGCTGTTCTATTTCCCCAGGCAGTATCAGAGGAAGAGCATTCTTGGATTCTCCCTGATTGTTTTCTATCATGTCCTGGTCATTTGTGAAATCCTCATTTCTGCAGCCCCAATGGCCTTCCCACAGTCATCTACTCCATCTTTCACAATTTGTTTAAAACATTTCATCTGTGCTTACAGTCTACTCCAGTATTCAAGTGAGAGGGCCCTGTTTCTTGCTGCACTTGGCTTTCTTTCCCAAGGTACCAGGTGACTTAATTTCAATGTACTCTCAGATCTGTGATGGGTTCGAGAAAGTAATTATAGTGTAAGTTTGTATAGGTTTTTAAATGTTGTGTAGATAACAGTGAGACTCCAGTTCTCTACATCTCTGAACTAAAACCAGACTTTTTTAAGAAAAAGAAGTCTGGATTTTTTTTTGACATTTTATTTAAAGAAATATATTAAGAACTCATCAAAAACTTTACATTAATCTTTATAAAATTATCAAAATAAGCTTTCCCCTGACATTGAAGTAGGCTTTTAAATCTAACTTAAAATTAAAGATAACCAAAAATAATAAAAATATAAGTGGTTATCAAAGTATTTTTATTGTATTGAATTGCTTAAACGTTAATATTTTGTACATTACACATGTATTGCATACAATGTAAATTTAAAAATCCTGAATGTTAAAGCCTGATCATGGATATTAACATAGTTTTCATTCTTTAGAGACCGAAATCCTTCATTAATCATGTAAGTCTCTTGCTTATGCATTCACTTTCTTAAATATTCTTGGAAGATTATTATTTATAAAAATTGAAAACAGCCTATTACATGTTAGAATTGTTTTTATTCACATAGCCTAGTGTGAACAACATTTTGAGACATTGATTTATTATTTATTCCTATCTATATCATACCATATTACAATATTATATTAGCATTTTCCTTTCTCCATTTCAAAAATGTAAGTGAAAAGATAGAAAGCAAAAATATTGTATGACTCTTCCTGGCTTTTTTTAAATCTAAAAGCCAAAAGTTGTGCCTCTGAAGAGGCACTTAAGTAGGAAAGAATATCTAAAATGCATCTATATATATATATATATATATATATATATATATATATATATATACACATACCTATCATCTATCTATCTATCTATCTATCTATCTATCTATCTATCTATCTATCTATCATCTATCTATCTATCATCATCTATCATCTATCATCAACTGATGTCTATCTATCACCATGAGCTGGGATAGCAAGCATAGGATCAAGCTTGAATTGGAAGAAAGTTACCCAGTCTAGGTTTGGGGAAAACAAGGAAGCCAAGGAGCAAGCAGGAATTTAGGATAAAAGAGAACAAGAGAGCCAGAGAAACTGAACCATGCTTCCCAGAATGCTAAGTGAATGCAACTAGACCCTGCAGTCACCTGGAGGAGATGGAGTTTCACAATGTCAGTGAGTCAGAAGGGTTTAAAGAGACAAGTCATACGTTATAAAACCAGACAGAACCACAGGTCGTCTTGTGAAATTTCCCCTGTGGCTACTTGAAACAGAGGCCTCAGACAGGTGCTAGATCTGAGCATTCATGTTGACAGTGATGATGTTTTAAATAATATCCTCTACAAAAAAATGACAGTTGCCTGTGTCTTATTTCTATAAACTGTCCCTTTGAACTTTGACACCAGCCTGTCCGTGGAACCCTGAGACTCTAAAGTTATGCAATAGAGTGAATATTCAAAATAGATATTAATTTTTATTTTATAAAACATAGTTTGTACATGAAGAGTCCTATGGCCCATATGAAGTGACTTACTCTGAGCTACTAAAATTCTAATGCTCCGATTGACTCTAGCCATTGAAGAGTAGAAAATATTTCCGAATGACTGATTATGTTTTTCAATAGCCTGAAAAGATTTGAGTTTAAAATTGGCTATTTTGAGTTTTCAGAAACTAAGTTGTAGTTTCTGCTCTTCTGTTTCAAACCTATTGTTCTATTAAAACAAAATAAAACATTTATTTTAGTTTATATTATTCAGTTCAGCTCACTCATTCTTCTATTTTTTCCCTATAGGCTTTTCCTTTTCACTCCAAAATAACACTTTAAGGGAACAGAAAGTGAATGAAAGAAAAATTAAATATTTGTCATCTTTCCACTTATATTGTCAAATTTCTCATTAGCCACATTACTGAAGAATTTCAACAGTTTTCTAAACTACTTGCTGTGACAAAAGGGTTTTTTTAGAGTTGTCATTGCCTTTCCTAATATAGATTGATAGCAATGTTTTAATTAATTTTCACAATTTTTAAATAAGCATTTTATTTTTATATTTTGTGATGCATGCCTCTTAACTGGCAGTTTCAAAATATTAATATTAATAATTGTTGACTGATTTGCATTTTGTACTGTCCACCTCAATGTTGGAAAAATATAGATGAAAGAATCAAGTAACTTAAGCATATCACTTAAAATAATTTTTAAAATTTTGGTTTCCAACAAAATAAGAATACAAACCCAGGCTATTGATTGAAAAGGCATTTACATTTATGTATAATATTTTATTTCTTTTATGTATTAAAACATAATAGGGGCATGGAGCTTTTGATATATTATTCTGTGAAATGTTGTATTTTAGTTTGGCTTTTTAAAAATTCTTTAAAATGTAGAGGGCACCATCAACTGTTGAGAAGACATATAGAACTTTGGATGCTACATGCCATGTATTTTCCAAAGAAGTATGGATTTTAACATGTTGTTCTATTGTCTGATTGCATATGAAACTATTTTTCCCAATTTTTATAAGAGCTTTGAGATGGAATTTATTTGAAATATAATGCAATTTATTCTTAATTTTTATCTCTTATTTTTATTTTTTATTAATTTTATTGATGTGACATTGGTCAATGTGAACATATAGGTTTCAGGTGTGGGTTTCTATGTTACAAGATCTGTATATAGCACCGTGTGCCCACCACCCAAAGTCAAATCTTCTCCTGTCCTATATTAGGACCCCCTTCTCAGTCCACCCCTTTCCCTCTGGGAACCATCTCACTGCTGTTTGTGTTCACTAGTTTCAGTTTTATATACCACGTATGAGTGAAATCATATGATTCTTAGCTTTTTCTGACTTATTTCACTAAGCATAATATTCTCAAGGTCCACCCATGTTGTTGCAAATGGCACTATTTCACCCTTTCTTATGTATGTACTAAAGGCCCGGTGCACAATAATTCATGCAATGGGGCGGGGGAGGGTGTCCCTCAGCCCAGCTGCACTCTCTCCAATATGGGATCCCTCTCACAATCTGGGACTGCTGGCTCCCAACCGTTTGCCTGCCTGCCTGCCTGATTGCTCCTAACCACTCCCCTGTCAGCTTGATTGATGCCTAACTGCTCCCCTGCTGGCCCTATTGCCCCCAACTGCCCTCCCCTGCTGGCCTGGTTGCCCCCAACTGCCTTCCCCTGCTGGCCATCTTGTGGCAGCCATCTTGTGCGAGTATGTGATGGTCAATTTGCATATTACCTCTTTATTATATAGGATGTACCACATCTTCTTTACCCAGTCCTCTATCACAAGACACTTTGGTTGTTTTCATGTCTTGGCCACCCTGAGTCATGCTGCAATGAATATAGGGTTGTATATATCTTTGAATTCAGTCTTTTAAAATGTACAATTCGGGGGATTTTGTGAAACACATTCACAGTGATACAATCATCACCTCTATCTAATTTTGGAACATTTTTTCATCTCTCTCTTTCTTCAGCAGCCACTACTCTACTTTCTGCTCTACAGACTATATCCTGTGGGCCTTCTGTGACTGATTCTTTAAATTAGCATAATATTTTATGGGTTAATTCATGTTGTAACCAGTATCAATACTTCTCTCCTGACTCTTGTTGCTTTACAAATCTTAGCCCTACTGTAGACACTCAAAGCAGGAGATAATCAAATATGTGAGCAAATTTATCTTCAATATCAGAGGAATAGTACAGCTTAAATATGGTCACAAAAAAACAACACATAGGTGTTACTGATTACTGGCAGTCATTATAGTATTTATGATAGTCTTATTGTGGTGAGGGGATGAGGCAGGAGACCATTGTGGTTTCTTATATTATCATGATTTTAAAAGACTGGAGAACACTTCTTTTCTCTCTGCTTCCCCTATGTAAAATCTGCATGTAAATGTGTACATGTCCATACTCTGTGCTCTAACAATGCTATGGTTGTATTTATTAACTTCTTATCTTCACTTCATATTTATCTATCTTAAATGTCATCTATATAATGACTTTATCTATGTAAGAACCTGTTCTTATTCTATAGTGAAATTGAGTTTTCATTCACTCTTCAAACTTATATTTTATGTCCAGTATGTGCCAATTATTGAGTAAAATTCTCGGGATATTACAGTACATGAAATATAGTATCTGATCTCAGAACTGGAGTTTTTCAAAGGATACATATGTAAACTAATAATTTTCACAGTGTGATAATTGCCATAATAAATGATTGCCCACATGGTAGAAGTTCACTGTCAAGGATAATATTCAATCACGAATCATATGTAGAGTTTTTCTAAATCAATGTGTGTGATTGGAATAAAGACAATTTTGAGAGAAAGCACCCTGTGCCTAGATATAATGAAATTTTTAAAAAAGGGATGTACTCTGAGAATTGTAAGTCTTTATATCCAAATTATGAACCAAGTTTCTAGGATAGGGGCACCACTCAAGGGAGAAAGTTAGAGAAGGAAAACAATTCTATTAAACATGTGCTAAAGCATGCTTAGGGGCACACTTATTAAATTGGCCCTTTTAACTCTCAAGGCTTGACTAAATTAGAAACAACCATCATTCTTGCCTTCTGTCTCTCTGGTCCCCTAATATGGCCATTTCTTGAACTTGTTCTTCACAGCTATTCTTGGAAACCTTTAGTCTATTTCTCATAGTATAAGCAGGCTTGCTTTGTTAAACTTTGAGTGTTTGTACTCTGCTAGGATCCATGAAAATGTCTTACAGTCATTTCAGTTAGTTGTTAATCTGAGATTAGACTGGCTGCATCAGAACTCTACTAGTATGAAGGTTTTTAGAAACACAGAGCTACAGGTGCCACCCTGAAATTCCTGATTCAGTAAGCCCAGGGGAGCTTTGTTACAGGGTTTCTGATGCATGGCCCAATAACTGAGAACAGTAACACTGTAAGAAAAAGGTGTCATTTCCGTATTTTATAAGACTTCAAGTTGAAGCGAATTAAGGTTAGGAGCCTTTCCAAGGCCACATAGTTAGCTATATCAGAGGTTAACAAATCCAACTCACCACTTGTTTTCAAAACAAAGAGTATTTTAAAGACCCCTCTACTTATTCATTTATTGCTGTTTTAATTCTACCTCAAATGCCTTGTTTATTGTGCTTTGCTCTATTGCACTTCACAGATGTTGCATTTTTTTTTTTTTTAAATTGAAGGCAAAGCCTCTACCAGCAAAAAATGATGACTTGTCTTTTTTTTTTTTTTTTTTAAATACTCGCTTTAATTATTGTGCTGTCTGGAATTTAACTGGCACTGTCTCTGAGGTATGCCTGTATAATGGCAGAACTGAATAGTTGTGATAGAGAGCCTATGACCCACAAAGCCATTCACTGTTTGTTTTTTATGTGTCTATATGTTGGGCATAACTCCTGAATCAAAACTTAGGGGAAAATATATTTTATATTTTTTCCTGTTCCTTAATTGCATTGTCTTAACTTATCTACAGTAGCCCTTCATCCACAGGGGTACCTTCCGAGACCCCAATTGGATGTCTAAAACTGTGGATAGTACTGAATCTTGTGTATACTACCTTTCAGCCTACACATACATACCTATGATACAGTTTAATATATGAAATAGGTACAGTAAGAGATTAACAATTACTACTACTAAAATAGAACAATTATAACAATATAGTGTACTAAAAGTTATGTGAGTGTGGTCGCTGATTCTCCCTCTGAGAATGGATCGATAACTGAGACAGCTTCTAACTGGCTAATGGGAGGGCAGTGTATACAGCATGATACGCTGAACAAATGGATGATTCACATAACAGGCATGACAAAGCAGGAAGGTGGGAGATTTCATCCTACTACTCAGAACAATGCACAATTTAAATCATATAAATTGCTTATTTGTCCAATTTTCCATTTAATATTTTCGGACCATGTTTGACTATCGGTCATTGAAATTATGGAAGGTAAAAACCATCGGTAAGGGGGTACTTCTGCATATACTTTACCTAATTCACAGTGCTTTACAAGGGACTAACCTTCTAATTGGCAATAATTGAATTAACACTAATATTTATAGAGCTGTGCATGGCCACAATTTTGTATTCACTATCACATTGTAAATAAGTACTTTTACTCATCTACTGAACTTTAATTTTATTAAGCTTATAACCCTCCAGAAAATTGCCTTTAGGTTCTTATTTTATTAAGAATATTGGTTGCAGTTATTAATAATTAGTAAATTCATTGATCTTTTAAATTCAAAATCTTAATGATAACAACTACCAATATTTAATTAACACTTACTGTGAGCCAGCCATATTTATTATTTTATGTGATATTTCAAAAACTCCATAATACAAACATATTTAGTAATTTTATAATTTTAGAGATCTTAAATTAATATTATCATGAGGATTTCAATCTAGGCAGGTTGACTCCCAAGGTCCCCCTCCCATTCTTAATAATTCTATTCCTCTTTCTTTTTTTCATATGGTTCTGACCCGAAGAAATACTTTCCCTTCTTTAAGTAGATTCCTTCACCTGTGTTCTTTTTTAAAATGTATATTTTATTGTTGATAGTATTACAGAAACTATTAGGCTGCTTCTCATCTGATCTATTTGTATACTGGAGTCAGTATGACCAAATGCTAGTGAAGCTGAAAGCCAGTGCTGTGCCTTAAAGCCAAGGCTGCATCCATTCATCTGTTGCTCTCTAAACATGAGCATACTGCTTGTGTATACTGAGTGTTATGTTGTTCAGTGTTACAGTTCTTTCCCTGATGCCTTTGCTGTTCTTTCGTTTTGGTTTTTGTTGTCATTACATTCATTCTAGTAACTCTATTAATAATAAATGTTCTTATATGTTTATAGTCAAGTCCATTATGAGGAACTAATTTTGTCTTGGCAACTTCTTGTATTTAGTACATAGCACAGTATCATCTATTGTAGGTATTCGTTGAGTTATTTATCATTGTGGCATATCAAAAAATAAACAAACAACCACGGGGGGGAAGTAGAACTATGTTCAGAATTCAAAAAATCCCCTTAGGTAGTTATTACTACATCCATGCCAGAACATAAAAGTTAATGAAAAATCCCCCAGTCTTATGGCAGAACTATTGAGACTCAGGCCTTTGGGAATGTGAGTCTGAGTAACACAAACAACTAAGGACCCCTCACAAGAAAAAATGAAGATCAAGGAAAAAGGGACAAAAATGGGTAAAGAAAGAGCAGCAATAACTTACTCCATTATAAACAGTTGTATTAGCATATTATTCCCTTTAACCTTCTATGCTTGTCCCATTGTTTCATATAAGGAATAGTGACAATTATTTTTGCAACTAATATAGCAACCTAGTTTAATGTTACAGAATATCCAGATGTGACTGTGACTATAAGAGAGGAGGAATGAACATTTCTGTGTAACTCTATGTGTTGATCATATTTCTAGCTTTTGTAAACTTGATGCTTTAACATCTGCTGGACATGTATGTGCCAGGCAGACCCTGCTGTAGACAACGTGATTGTGTGCCTGCATCACTGGGCCATGGCCTTCTGACTTCCTCATGCCACCACCCTTCACCAAGAGGAGTCTTTCTTGCCTTAGCCTGTTTGGCTCAGTGGATAGAGCACTGGCCTGGCAGACTTAAAGTTCCCAGGTTCAATTCTGGCTAAGGGCACATGCCTAGGTTGCAGGCTCTATTCCCAGTAGGGGGTGTGCCTGAGGGAGCCGATCAATGATTCTCTCTCATCATTGATGTTTCTATCTCTTTAACGCTTTCCTTTCCTCTCTGAAATCAATAAAAGTATTTTTTTAAAGAGGAGTCTTTCTCCTGAGGCACTTTTCAAACGTGAACCAGCCAATCCAGTAGACACTCCCAGCCACTTTGCTTGTTGATCTTTTATACTCAATACATCACTATAAACCTGCCCTAATCACCCCAGGGCCAAGTATCAGACAATTAGAGATAGTCCCTAGGCCTTAGAGCCTGAAATCAGCCAATTCTAAGCCCACTAACTACAGCCTGACCCATTCCTTCTGCAGAAACCACAGTTATGGCTCTTGTCCGTAGTTTTTCCCTTCCCATCTGCCTTGTGACAAAACCTGGTGCTTCCTTCTGTGTACCCTGCTCCTCACCACATGGCGTGGCATGCCCTTTCCTCTTGGGAACTGTGAGTAATAAACTATTTTTTCATTGGAAATCACGATCTGCTGACCTTACCATGCCTCAATTTTTCTACTAATACACTATATTTTAACACATTCATATTAAAGTATAGTCAAATATCAGTTGTTGCATGAAAGATGGTTGGTTGCATCATATAAAGAAGAAGATGCTATTGTCATTACTGCTTTAATTATGGGTAGATGGAAGGAAAAGAATACTGACAAGTCAAAGCAGTGGATGTCCCATCATTTGTGTGTTGGTTCTCAGCCCACAGTCCCACCTTTCTATGCTAAAGAAATCTCTCAGTTTAAATTAAAAAAAAAAAAAGAGTCGTTTATTATCTAGCTGGCACTTTGGTTGAAACAGGAAATTACAGATGCATTGAGATATAATTTATGTTTTGGATCACACTCTTTTTAAACTAACAGTTGAAGCAATATGACTTAGTAAAAGTCACATAAATTAGAATATTAAAATCTAGTTTTCAAAAGAGATAAATAGTGGGGAATTGGCTTCATAAAATAAAAATTTGAGTAACATACTTTTAGATAGTCAGCATGCAAGCAATACAAATATTAACCAATTCTTGTAATAATACTATTTTTTAATTGAGTGAGCTGAGACACAGAGACAATAAGTAATTTGCCCAAGACCGTAAGCAAAGTCATTGGAAGTCAGGATCGGAAACCAGGTAATCTGGCTCCAGATTTTATGCCTTTAGCGGAGTTTATAATAGGTTCCAACATACTTGCTTTAAAAAATAATTATTTCTTAAAATATTTGCAAACAATATACAGTTGCATTATTTTTATCATGCCATCACATAATTCAATAGTAATTTTTAAAACTGTAAACACAATGCCAAAGGGACAGTATAATGCACAGTTGGACATATTATGGAAACTTTACTCACTTGTATTCTCTTAATAATTTATTTAACATTAAGTGTTTTATTAATTTTTACAAAAATAACAAGATTTTTATTTTATGGTCCCAATGTTTCTACTAATGATAGAGTAGCTATTTTAATATATTTAAGCCTTTATTATAAAACAGTATTTGTAACATCTCTATAATTAAGAACTCATTGTAACTACTCATATAACTTCATGATATAATTGAAGCTATTCTCCTTTAGTCATTTTCTCTTTTCAATATGGATATTACAGGGTATTTTACATTCTTGATACTAGACCAGTACATTATATATGACGTTTTACTCCTGATTATGAAAATATTATTACTATAATTTTTGTAATAGAACTTCCAAGATTTAAAGTGATAATTTTGAATCACATCTTAGAAAGGCCATAGTTACATGAAATATATTGTTCTAAAACACAAAATAGATTACTTTTACATATGAAGGTGTTTTTAAAATAGAAATTGATTCCTGAGAGATTAACTGCTTTTGTAAGAGTCTTATGAGTATAGATATTAATTTACATGTTTTCTGATTTTCATAGGAAAGAAAATCTCTCAAATGTTAACAGGAAAACAAATTTCAAAAGAAAGTATCATGCAAATTTTATAAACTTAAAGGAAGTTTTGCTAGAGTGAAGATCATACCAGACTCAAAGGCATTTTCAGGGTGACTCACATTGCTGATTTTGAAAAAGTAGAACTGAAAAATCACATAAATCCAGAAAACCTCTGTGAACAGCTCTGTGTATAGAGACATGAAGATAGATTAGAAACAGAAAAGCAAAACTACAGAAATGTTTTCCTGATATGTGACTTCCATCTGGAGTGAAGAGTGAAATAAGTCAGAAACTAATGGAGCAAGAAATTCTCTAGGGCTAGTTGAGCATGAAAAGTGAAAGTCTGGAGGCAGGGTTTCAGTAGGAAGAAGGAATCCTCAGAGCACCAGGGTACAACGTTTGCCTTTGACAGAAATTAGAGGCAACGGCTTGTCTGGAAAAAAAATATGCCATAAAAATAACTATTCAGAATATATCAAATGATATATATATATATATATATATATATAACATATATATAGTGAAATTTATTCTTCCTAGCCATCTAAAATGTAGACTCCTTAAAAGAGTTTTTTTTTTTTAAATCAGTGCTATACTAAATGTGACTTGTGCCCTAGAACCAACCCATGTATTTTTAACCACAGTTACCATGAAATTAGTATAGAAAATAGAGGAAATCTTTAGAAATGTTTGTAGCAAATAACATTCTTACGACATTATTATTTTTTCTCCATGGGTTGAATTATGTGCCCCCAAATCCTTAAGTTAAAGTCCTAACTATCAGTAACTTAGAACATGACCTTATTTTGAAATAGGCCTTTGCAGGTGTATTTCCTTAAGTTGAAGTCAGAGGGCCCAGATGCAATATGACTGATAAACCTATAAGATGGGGAAATTTTAATGCAGAGGCATGCACACAGGGAAAATGCCATGTGAAATGGAAGGCAGAGATCAAGCTGTACTTCTACAGACCAAGGACCAAGAGAAATTGCCAGCAAACCATCTGAAGCTAGGGGAGTGGCAGGGGACATATTCTTCCTCAGGGCCCTCAGAAGGAACCAACCAGCTGACATTTTTTAAAAATCTTCATCCAAGGATATTCTTACCATTGATTTTCAGAAAGAGCAGAAAGGAGGGAGGAAGGGAGAGAGAGACAGAGGAGAGAGAGAGATGGTGTTGTGTATCTCCTATTTAGCATTCCTATTCCTCACTTCATTTTATGACTGTTTCATAGAGAGATGCCCATTACTTGGCTTATAGAATATCTCTTGCATGTTATTTTATGATTTGTTATAAATCAAAAGGTAATATAGTTCAATTTAGAAGCAAAAAAGCCCAGTCTCTGGAGCTAAAGTTTTTGTGTCCCAATAGGAAGTTGCAATAAGATTGGTACAACCACTATGGAAAGTAGTGTGGAGGTTCCCCAAAATTAAAAATTGGAATTGCTTTATGGCCCAGTGATTCAACTTCTGGATATATGCCATATAATAAAAGCCTAATGGGCAAATTGTCCCCTCAGGTGGTCATTCAACCACTCGCTATGAATGCGCTGACCACCAGGGGATGGCATAGAACATGGCAGACATCAGTGATGTGCTCAGACCTCTCACCAGCTACCTGGGTGTCGGGCTGATGCGGATGGAGGTGCGGTGAGAATGTGGGGTGTCTGCCGAGCTTGCTCTCATTCCCCCTGCTACCCTCCCTCTGGGACACCAGGGTTTATGCACCAGGGGGCCCCCCGCAGTAAGGTTCCAAGTGCCCGTGAGGAACCCACCTCACACCCACATGGCCTCTTCCAGGTGACCTGGGCCACAGCTGCAGAGCTGCAGGGGCCGATCAAGATCCCCAGATCAGGAGCTGGTCTGTAAGGCCAGCTGGGAGAGAGTGCGCTGCCCACCCGGCTTCTGTGCAGTGCTGCTGAGCCCAGAGGCCGATGCTGTGCCCCAGCCTATTGCATCTGGCCATGCTCACCGCATCTCCGTGTGGGGACTCGGGCACCGTGACTCAGGTAGAGGGGGCACATGGGGGCCCAGGGGACCAGGTGCTACCCAGGGCCCAGATGTCAGCTGGGACCTGCCCTTCCACAACAAATGCTTGTGCTTTGATCACTGGCCAGGCCTAGGAACCACACCCATGCATGGATTTCATGCACCGGGCCTCTAGTATTCAAAGAAACCCAAAACACTAATTCTAAAGAATATATGCAGTTCCATGTTCATGCAGCATTATTTATAATAGCACTTCGAAGCAACCCAAGTGCCCATCCAACAGATGAGTAGATTAAAAAATATGTGACTATTACTTGGCTATAGAAAAGAATAAAATCTTACATTTTGCAACAGTATGGATGGACCTAGAGAGTATTATGCAAACTGAAATATCAGATAGAGAAAGACAAATACCAACCATATGATTTCACTTATATTTGGAATACAAAGAACAAAATAAACAATCAAGATAGAACAGAGTAATAGATTCAGAGAACAGACTAACAGTTGACAGAGGAAATGAATAAAAAAGGTTAAGGGATTAAGAAGTACAAATTGGTAGTTACAGAATAGTCACACGGATGTAAATTATAAGATAGGGAATATAGTCATCAATATTGTAATTACTATATATGGGGCCAGTTAGGTACTTGAAATATTGGGGAGACCACTTTGTAAAGTATATGATTGTCTAACCACTGTGCAATAACCTGAAACTAATACAGAATACTATTGAATGTAAACTGTAATTGATAAAAAAAGAGAAAGTTGCTACATAAATAAAAAAGTGAATAAATATGATCAAAAAGTAATCATTATCAAATTTAATGTAATTCAAGTGTTCACATATTAAGTTACTAGAGGCCCAATGCACAAAATTCATGCAAAGGCCTGGCCCGCCCCCCACCCACTGCCACCATGGCCTGGGGCCTCTGCCATCTCTGCCTCAGCCCCCACCCTCTGTGGCTTTGTCCAGAAGGAAGGACGTCCGGAGGAAGGACGTCCAGTCTAATTAGCATATTATACTTTTATTATTACAGGTAGCAGAAAAATGGCACTTGATGCTGATAAGAATTCTATAAAACTTTTTCCATCATTAAAATATGAAGTACTTTCCCATCATAATTATGAAGAAAAGTATAAAATTAAGACTTTTCATGCTGCTAATTGATCAACATGTCAAATTTTCATTTTCATATTCTTTTACATACTTCATTTGTTGGCTATTTTTTTTCCCCTTTGGAAATAAATCAGAAATTCCCAGCAATTCTTAGATTAAATGTTCTTACTTCATTTTCACTTAAAATACTAAAAATAAAAACATAAATCATCAAATTCTGCCATGATTATAGCATGTAAAATGGTATTTTCATTAAATTTTAAGTAAAAACTGCAAGATATAAAGTGATTTTTACGTGGTCTATTAAAGGTTTCACCAATCAGTGAGTCACAATATGTTTTATGTCAAAATCACAATATCAGCCTTTAACAGAACTCCTTCTTGGAGGCTTTCTGTCTACAAATGCTTATGAGAATCTCAGTGTTGTAATTTAGGCTTGGTCATCCTCAGGCATGGCAGGAGTAAAGGTAAAACAAAACAAAACATGATAATGTTTATTTTCACTGGGTTTTTGGTTTGTTGATGACTAATTTAGCATTTATTCCTTTGCATATTTCACAAATTTTTAAATTAAATATGTTAATATACAAAATTAAATATTTCTACTGTCAACAAAAAATAAAATAATGCTCTTTAAAATGCGTTATTAAATATATATAATGGATGAATTATCATATTTGTATACATATATAGTTTATAAAACTTGTTAAATTTGTGTACTTAGTTTCAAGCTCCTGAACTCTAATTTTTTAAGTTTCCTTTAATATTCTGTTAATTGACCTGAAATTAATGATGCAAGAAAGGACAATCACTGTGTGACAGATATTCTGGAAGAACTTTGTCTGAATGGATATGATAAAGGAAAAGCTAACTTTGACATTAATGAGAACTAATCATGTTAAATTTTTAGCCTAGTGAAGCTTACCACTGACCTGTATTATCAAAAGAACTAGAGGCCTGGTGCATGAAATTCTAGCACAGGTAGGGTCCCTAGGCCTGGCTGGCAATCAGGGCTGATCGGGGCCTTCTGGCTGCCTGCTGGGGCCTCCCTTCCCCTGCTGCTGGCTGCTGGCCAGGGCTTTCCTTCATTCTGCGCCACCTCCTGTTCGTCAGCGCACATCATAGTGAGCAATCAGTCTCCTAGTCGAACTCCCATGGGGACAATTTGCATATTAGGCTTTTATATATATATAGATAGCTATAAAGAGACAGTTATAAATAACATTAATGAAATTCCATGCACTATTCTCTCCCACTTAGAATGGGAAATTGTAAATTAAGTAAATACTTACATAGGGCGTTTTATTTTTCGTCTTTGTTTTTTTGTTTGTTTGTTTTTTTAATCTTCACCTGAGGATATTTTTCCATTGATTTTTAGGGAGAGTAGAAGAGAAAGGGAAAGAGAGAGAAACATCAATGTGAGAGAAACACATTGATGGGTTGTGTCCTGCATGAGCCCTGACCAAGGTCCAGGCCAGGGAGAAGCCTGCAACCAAAGTACATGCCCTTGACTGGAATTGAACCCAGGACCCTTTGGCCCATAGGCTGATGCTCTATCCAGTAAGCCAAACCAGCTAGGGCATATAGGTTTTTAATCTTAACAAAAATAATTTTAAATGGCATATAACAAAAATGTCTACTTATTTAGTAAGACCACAATACAGTTATTATGTTCAATCACCACTTGTATTCAAGTTATGACCCACTCATTTCTAGAATCTTTATTTAACACAGTTTCATACTAAAAGTTGTATAATATATCATGCTTGTGAATATGTGTATTCTTCCATGGATAGAGTAATAAAACTTGTAACTTGGACAGGTTCAAGAATCATCTAAGATATATATGGAAAAAATAAAGTGTGAATTAGTATAGTGGCTGTCACAACATGTATTTTACAATACACTTCATTGATTTACTCCATTTAATTCAACTAATATTTATTTAGTAACTATCATGTAGGTAATATGTTCTAGGAACTGTGGACACATGCAAAGGATAAAGACACAAACATGATTGTTTCACGGAGCAAATATTGTAGAGAGGGAGAGAAAACTAATCTAGAATCTAGAATTCACAAAATACATATCATTGGTAATTTGTTCTAAGAAATTACAAGGAAGTAAGTAATTTATAAGCAGAAAATGAGGGGTCATTTACTTTAGATACTCTCAAAAATAACAGCTTCTTTGAGGAGACAATAGCAAGCTGAAATCTCAAGAATGAGTATGAATGAGGCATATCAACATAGAGACCAGAGCACTCCAGGCCAAGTGAACAGCAGGTGTTGAGAACCTAATGGGAAAATAGCTCTCGCTCACATAAAGCAGATAGTTGTGTCTGTTTGTGGCTAATTTGCCTTACTGATGGCCTCCAAGATAGTTGCAAGATGACTTCTCCAGCAATGCATTTCTTTGTGCAAAACAAGTGTCTCAGAATTATTTGGGAATATTTGAAAAATGGTCAAAGTCTATTTTTTATTAACATTAGAAATATTAATATATTTTCCAATGAGAAGAAAGGATAACTGAGGTTTTTAAAAATAATACTTTAAGCTCTGTCTTCAGAATTTCCCAGCCATGTTTCATATTCTCCCTCACAAAACCTGGCTAATATCTTGAAGGGATTCCAGCCATGGGTCCGAGTCCAGCTGCTTTCCCAGCAGTATTTCATTTCTTAAGCACCATATATACCAGGACATTTAAATCTACCTTTCAAAAAATTTTCTCTTAACTCTCAGACTCCCACATAGTCCCTGAACTTGTTCTAGGAAAATGTCCTACGGAAAGACTTGGTCAAGCATTTGAGTCTCCTCAGTTTCCTGCTATTATTCCAGCACTGCATGTCAACTGAGTAAGACCTTCCTGGTTTCTCTTTCTCCAGCAGAGGCTATCTGCTTGGGCTAAGCCTGATCTGCAACCTGTGCTCAGAATTAGCAAATATCCAGTCTTACAATGAAGTGAACTTGAGGCAAACTCCATTTATCAACTTAATCCTATAAAATACTGTTTTTCCCTTTGGCATTTTGATTCAAAAGAACTTTGTCATAACTCAGGACCAGTGTTCCATAATCTGAGAAATGAACAGGCATTTCACTTCTCCTCATCTAATATTACTCTATGAGCTCTCTTTGGGAGATAAAGAGGAAAATATGTAATTCATATGTTATAATAGGTCTTCCTATTATGTGTCAGTTTTATCCTCAATGAAGAGGCTCTAGCTCTCTGAACTGACCTAAACCTAGGAATTAGTCAGTGATCATAACCATAGGTCGCTCAGTTCAGTATTTGTTGGTCACATTAGATATATCATTCTTCTGGTTTTGTTGTTGTTGATGATGATGATTTATTTCTATAGTTCAAGAGAGGCCTTAGTTTATGGTCCATCTATTTTGTTCTTAGATGCTGGAATTCCAGCATGTCAGCAGGGCTAAATCATCTGGGATGGCTGAAAGGCATTTCCTCAAATCTGAATAGGCTTGCTTGCTGCCAGACAGCTCTGAGCATCTTAATCTGCATGTTATTGCCTCCTGTTGGCCAAACACCTGAACAGCTGTAGGCTATTCCCCAATCTGACAATGCTTTTGTAAACCTTACCCATTGAAACCCTACCCTTTGAAGTATATTATCTCCACCTTGCCTTAGGACAAATTGTGTTAATAAAAAGTATGGGTCCTGAGTCAAGGGGTAGTCTTTATCTCCTTTAGCTGAAGCTCCTCTGACCCCCAATGCCTTTCAAAAATATCTTTCGTCTTTGGACTCCTTATTGAACCTATGTGCAGCTCCTTTCTCCAGATTGCTGAAAACCCCTTCCTAATGCTGGGACAAGAACCCCAGCATTTAGAAACCTCATAATCAACTAACTCCAGTTAAAACTAAGATCTGTGCTGGTCAAACCATTCAGTTGACCAGACTCAATAGAATGCTACTGCAGAGCTGTCAGCTGGTTATGACAGTGGAAGAGAAAAAGCAAGAGCTGGAGTCATTAAACAGAGTGAGTGCTATGCCGATCTGTGGATGTTGGTGGTATGGTGCATATAGCTATATGGAGAGAGAAAAATTTCTATTTTTCTCTAACTTGTGGGAAGATAACTGAGCATTATATTTCTGAGGAAACTGGAAGATAGAAACAGATAGTAAACTTTCATGACTACTCCCATAATAGCCCTGCCATTTGTCCCTGGAAAAGCAAGAGGGTAAAACCAAATAATAATGTAGAAGCCTGAGGTCACATCTCTTTCACATTATCTTTATTGTTTTCCAGTTGCAGGCATCAGTCCTTCATTGAAGAGTTAGAGAAGAGCAGTAGATAAAGATAATAAAAATTAGCTATGACTCTTCCAGAGAAAGTGTTTCATTCTTTTTTTTTATAGTCTAGAATTGTGTTTATATACTACATCTTTTTATACAATAACTTATTGATGGGTATTGGGTAAAGGGTTGGAGGTTGGGGGTGAAAAGGTGAAGGGAATAAGTTCCAAAATAGTCACAGGATATAAAGTATAGCATAGGGAATACAGTCAATAATCTACACTAATAAAAGAGAAAGATGCAAATTGACTGTACCTTCATGACACCCACCAGCCAATCAGGAGTGAATATGCAAATTAACCCAACAAAGATGGAAGGTTAATTTGCATACACAGGCGCCAAGTGGTGGGGGGTGGAGTGCTTGTGTGGTTTCCATGGCAATGACGCAGGCATTCTGCACCGCCCCAGCCACTCCGGGCCTCTGGGCATTGTGGGAAAGCAGAAAGGCAGCTCCGGGCCGAAGCAAAGGTGGTGCCGGCAACCTGGGGAAGGAAGGCCCATTCTTGCATGAATCTTCATGCATCGGACCACTAGTATTGTAATAACTATATATCATGTCACATGGGTACTAGAATTATCGGGGAGATCACTTTATAAATGATATAATTGTCTTACCATTACACAATACACCTGAAACAAATATGAATTAAAAACATATATACGTAAAAGTCTTAGACAATTGTATGACACATACAAAGAGCTGTTAAAAAAAGAAAGTCAAAGAATACTTTGTAGTTAAGTGGTAGAAGATAAAGAGACAATTGAACAAGGGTAAGAGAATACTTATAAAAAAGGTGAATGGAACAGAGACTATTAACAAAAATAAGACAGTCTAGCTCTTTACTGACCTTCCTCAAAAAAGTGCCCATGGGGGAAACTGGGTCCAAGCTAAGGTTTAAAACTGAGTAAATCTGTTTTAAAATCAGTGCTTTTCTGTCTCCTTGTAAGCAGCATTGACCTTAAGATTCTTCTATTTGTGCATATGTATTAGAAACAAACTGAGTTAAAATTAGTGTTCAAAGGTTAAAGAGTTTACATAAATGAGAACATAATATGTCTTCTGGTAAGTTGTTAAGCAATTTATATGTGATGCTTTACATTATAACAGGTCTGTGTGTTTGAGGCCTCATTTACTTTTTTTTAAAATTACATGTTATTATTTCCAAGGCAGTTCATAATTTTTTAGTGAAAGCAATTAAAACAGACTTATGACAATGAAAGCACACATTTACCATAAATTTAATGATTTGGTAGCAGATAAAATATGGTTCTCAATTATGCATACTGTATGAGTTGTTTACAGATGTGATGCAAGAGAAGCTTTAAGTTGTCTGAGAAGATCGGTTGGGGCCAGAGCATTTCTGACATTGCCATGAGAAGACTTCTCTCAAGTAGCTAAGAACCCTTTTAGCCTCAGCCTCAGAATAAAAGCATGAGAGGTCTAGCAGAGCCCAATCATAATGAGGAGCTAAGCCCATTCAGACCTATAGTATGGAAAAAAGCCAGTCCACCAAATCTACCCTTGATTAACTGATACACAAGAGAATTGGAGACCTGTGATTACGGGACTATATCTTATTGCTATTGTATGTAACTGAGCTTTGAGTAGATTGTTAATAAGCATTATTGAGTTAATAGCTGACAGATCAAGATATTGCCACCTAGTAGTAGAGTGCTGCTATACCAACAATCTAAAATATGTGGTATGCCCATGGGCTTTGGGACTAGAGAACAGGAGTTATGAAAACTACTAGAGGACCAGTGCACAAAAATCTTGCACAGGGGGCAGGGTGCAAGTGGGTGGGGAGATCCCCTCAGCCCAGCCTGCATCCTCTCCAATCTGGGACCCCTCAGGGGATGTCCAAATGCCAGTATAGGCCCGATCCGAGGGATCCCTCTCACAATCCAGGACTGCTGGTTCCTAACCACTTGCTTGCCTGCCTGCCTGATTGCCCCTAACTGCCTCCCCTGCCAGCCTGATCACCCCTAACCACCTCTTCCTGCTGGCCTGATCGCCCTTAACTACCCCCTTGCCAGGCTGGTCACCCCCAACTGCCTCCCCCAGCCTGTCTGGTCACCACTAACTGCCCCCCTCCCCGCTGACATAGTCGCCCTTTACTGCCACCCCCCTGTTGGCCTGGTCACCTCTTACTACCCCCATGCCAGCCTAGTCACCCCTAACTGCCTTCCCCTGCTGATCTGGTCACACCCAACTGCCCCTCCTCCTGGCCTGGTCACCTCCAACTGCCCCCCTGACACCCTGGTCATCACCAACTGCCCCCCCTGCTGGCCTGGTCTCCCCACGCTGCCTGCTGTTCATTTGTTTGGTCGTCCCTCACTAACCCCCCTGCTGACCTGGTGGCCCTATGCAACCTGCTGTTCAGTCATTTGGTCGTCCCTCACTGACCCCCCTGCTGGCCTTGTCACCCGACGCAGCCTGCTGTTCAGTCATCCGTCCAATTGTTTCGGTCATGATGGCCCCTGGCTTTTTATATATTAGGATAATAGGGTCTTGGAGAAAAGAGAACAGGCCAGTTTAAAAAAAGAATTAAGGAAGATTCTAGAAACCTTGAAATGCCAGATTTGAAAATAAAACTTTTTTAATCTTTAGTATCTCCAGCCAGTAATAATTCAAAAGTTAAGATACAGCATTAGAGTGGAACTCAAAAATCTATGTTCTGAAAATACTTCCTGTATATATAAATAAACAAAACTAAAGTCCTGTCAGCCTTACCATTTTTTAAGTCTTCTGAAATGAATATGCTGGCACCTATTAGACCCCTACATTTGAGTAAATCATCTCCAAAATAAGGTAAAGCACAATGTCCCACAAAACAAGAATAATCCCTTTAAAAACTTGGTAAGGCTGTTGGCACACAGAGTTGAAATAAACACATTTTTGAGAGATCTATATTTACAAGAATGTTGCCAGTTTACTCAAGATGGCAAACAACAACAAAAAACACCTCTTGTCCTCCACTTACTATACGTAGAGAATAAATAGAAAATGCACCAGGAAGTGGAACCAACATCTGGTCAAAAATTTTCCTATCCCAGGTTTAGGAGCACAAGACAGTGTCTGCCTGGCAGGACCTCAGAATTCTGAGGGATTTGTGGATCCAATGTGTTTCCCATTTCTCCTCATTTCAAATGAAAGTGTTTATTGAACTTACCCTATCCCTAGTCCACAGTCATTTGTTTGGAATGTGGGTGAAGAATAATTTGCCTTTTTAATAGGTCTCCATGTAAAAATAAGAGATACCATGCCTGATGTAGATCAGGAGATCCTAAGCAACAATTAGCAACTCTGAGGCAGCAGATGAGTGAACTTTGTGTGCAGATGCATCCTAAATAACAGTGACTAAGGGAATGGACTGTGATAGACTTAATTATTTTTTGCCACTTTTAACTCTTCTCTGCAATGACATCTAATGTCATGTGACTTGCTTTGGCTAATTGGATATGCATTACAGAGAGTAAGGGGTTGAAATATGCTCACATGAATAGGTTTTCTTTTTTGTCCTACTGGTTCTCCTCTGGGTAATATTAACACACATGAAGTAGACCTTAGCTGACCTTCTGGGAAGAAGCCAAGCTCTACAGACCTGCAGCCTGAGGAAGAGCGTCACAACTGAGTCCAGCCTAAATGTGCCAACCTAGCGCTTCATTACGAACCATGAAAATAGGAACAATACTTAATGATGTAGTCTCTGAGTTTTGGGGTGAATTTTAGGCAACATTTTGTGACAGTAGTTTACTGATACATTTATAAACCATAGATTTTGTAATGGAGGGAATACCATCCTCAGGGAAAAAACTTTCTTGACCTTAACTAATATAGATAAAGGAGGAAGTTTTCATTCATTTTGATAAAATCTAACATGATCATCAAAATGTGTTTCCCTGGAACACTTTGGAAAATTTTTCTCTCTCTTGAGTTTTTTTAGAAAATTAGCTTTAGGCCATGATTGGAAAAAAGAGTTCAGAGAATTCATCTTTTTATAAATATTACTAGAGGCTCAGTGCACAAAATTTGTACACTTGGGAGGGGTCTCTCAGCCCAGCCTGTGCCCTTCCGCAGTCTGAGAGCTCTCAGGGGATGTCCAACTGCCACAGAGGCGGCCACTGCCCCTGGGCTTGCCAGCAGTGAGCCCAGCTTCTGGCTGAGCGGCGCTCCCACTGTGGGAGTGCACTGACCACCTGGGGGCAGCTCCTGCATTGAAAATCTACCCCTTGGTGGTCAATGCACATTATAGCGACTGGTCATTCCTCAGTTTGGTCAATTTATATATTAGCCTTTTGTTATATAGGATTTGCCTTTTAACCTTCAATATTAAAATTTTTAAAGTAAAGAATTAATGATAGAGAATATAGTTTATAACAAAAATTGAGGAAATCAATATATTTTAATTCTTTTATTTCCTTATCAGATACACAATTTGAAATGAACACATACCTTTATTTTTGTTATTGTAGGTTACTGTAGGAAGTTTAAATTTTTTAATATGGCTCTGTATTATAAATGTCACATCCTTAAAATTATTTCAGAAAGCAAATTATCATCATCCTATATAACAAAAGCCTAGATGGCATCATGTGATGTCATCACAAGATGGCCACCACAAGATAGCCACCCCCACGTGGTCACAAGATGGTTGCTACAAAATGGCCACCACAAGATGCTCACCACAAGGTAGCCGGCAGGGGAAGGCAGTTGTGGATGATCAGGCCAGCAGGGAGGGCAGTTAGGGGTGACCAGGCCTGCAGGGGAAGGAAGTTGGGGGTCAGATCAGGGCTGCAGGGGAGGGAAGTTGTGGGTGATTGGGCCCACAGGAGAGCAGTTAGGGGGCGATCAGGCAGGCAGGCAGGCGAGCATTTAGGAGCCAGCAGTCCTGGATTGTGAGAGCGATGTCTGACTGACGGTTTAGGCTTGATCCCCAAGGGGTCCCAGATTGGAGAGGGTGCAGGCCGGGCTGAGGGACACCCCCCCAATGCACGAATTTCATGCAACAGGCCTCTAGTTTTTATATGTTTCCCTTAAAATTTTCTATGACTTATTAACTTTGTTCTATAACAAAAATGTAAAGGTAATTACTTTATGGAATGTAGGGGATTATCTAGGCATGATGCAGGTGTGGAATTGAAAATGATATAAGCTGTAATTTATTTGTACTTTTATGCTTCAAGGGTTTGTTCTTTTAAAGCAAACACTATCAATATTGTATAAGTCACATTAGGCCATAATTCTCTAAATATACTTCAGTATAATATTTCATGTTTTAATATTTGGTATATTTCTCTCAATTTTGTATATAGTTTTAATGTTATTTTCTATACATCTGACTAGTTTTAGAAAATTTTAATTGTACAACACAGATTAAATAATTACATTCATAGACCCTCAAAACTTCCATCAGACATACCTTGCAAGAAATGTTTAAAAAAGTTCTCCAGTCAGGAAAAAATGTTATATTTGTTAGTATAGTTAATTAAATAGTGGCCTCAAGCAAACCGTCTGAAGTCTAGCTGAAAAGAACACCTACAACTAAGAATATAAAGAAGCCACATCAAGACTGGTGAGAAGGGTGCAGACTCAGAATAGGCTGGTCCTACACCCATGTGTGGTAGATAAAAATCAGGAGGGATATCCTCACTATGGAGGTCCTCCTTGAAGAGCAAGGGATCAGGTACTGCATCAGGTCTCCAGCAGGGTTCCAGTGCTGGCCAGAGAAGTACCTATAATTTTGGTGTGAAAACCAGAAGGGATTGTGGCTGAGTAACACTGAGGCCGCTGGGATTCCAGGCATTCCTCTAAAAGGGCCCACACACAGACTTACTTGGGCGCACTCACTCAGCTCTAGTGCTAGGGCAGCAGCTCAACACCACCAGGAACATAACTGGAGGACTAAATTGTCTGACATTGGGTGAGAGCTGGAAGGGCAGCTTTCTCCCAGAGAGAGGTGCTGGCAAAAACCCTTGTTCCTTTTCTGAGTCCTCCCCACACAGAGGTATTAGGCATGCATCACACTGAATATTAATCAATTTGGCTAACACTGTTTACCCTGCCCTGGTGATTCCCTTGTACTTGTAAGTATTTTTTTTCTTATTAATCAAATTTATTTGTATGACATCCTATTTAATAAAAGCTTAATATGCTAAGTGTCTGGTCATCCAGTCAACCAATCAAAGCAAAATATGCTAATGATATGCTAAGGCTGCTCAACCGCTCATTATGATGTGCACTGACCACCAGGAGGCAAACATCGATCACTTGATCAGTCGCTATGACTTGCACTGACCATCAGGGTCAGACGCTCCAACTGGTAGGTTAGCTTGCTGCTGGGTCCGGCCGATCGGGACTGAGCAAGATGGGTCAGACATACTCTGGAGCCCTCCTGCTGTTCCTCCCCTGCTGGTCAACCTCCAACATCCCTCCCTGGCCCTGATCATGCACCAGAGGGGTCCCTCCACCTGGCCTGTGCCCTCTCTCAAACCAGGATCCCTCGGGGGATGTTGGAAGCTGGTTTTGGCTCAATCCTGCAGGCCAGACTGAGGGACCCCACTGATGCACAAATTCTTGCACTGGGGCTCTAGTTGGTTAATAAAAGTATATGGTTTTCAAGTGTACAATTTCATAGATCATCTGTATATACCTGAAATAAATTATATACCTGTATATACCTGAAGTAAATTACATAGAAGAAAACATAGGTACTACACTTATTGACACTGATCTTAGAGAAGGTTTCATGAATTGACCCCAAAGGCAAAATGAGCAAAGGCAAAAATAAATGAATAGGACTGTACTGTATGAACTAAAAAGCTTTGGCATAGCAAAAGAAACAACCAACAAAACAAAAAGACAACCAACACAATGGGAAAGCTATTTGCAAACAACAGCTTCAACAAGGGGTTGATATCCAAAATATATAAAGATCTCATATAACTCAACACCAAACAAACAATCCAATTTAAAAAATGGGCAAAGAACCTGAACAGACACTTCTGCCAAGAAGACATACAAATGGCCATCAGACATATAAAAAGATGACAAACAACCCCTTTTGGAAATGAGAAAAATATTAGAATGGATAACTCACCAAAGGAAATATACAGATGTCAAAAAAGCATATGAAATACTTAATTTTAATTAAATATTTCAAATTAAAACAACACTTAACTACCATTACATTCCTAATTCAAAGGCTAAAATCTAGGGGGGGAAACACACATCAGATAATATCAATTGCTAGAAAAGATTCAAAACAACAGGAATTATCATTTATTGCTAGTTGAAGTGCCAAAAGATACAGGCACTTTGGACAATAGTTTGATAGCTTCTTGCAAAGGTAAACATAATACCACCATGTGACCTAGCAATTGCACTCCTAGGTATTTATGTATTTATTTTGGAAAACTTAATTGTACCCCTCCAAAAAAAAAAAAAAACTGCACAGGAATGTTTATGACAACTTTACTCATAATTTCCCAAAAAAGGAAGCAACCAACATGCACTTCAATAGGTGAATGGATAAATTGTGGTACAGCTATAAAATAGAATATTATTCAGCAATAAAAAGAAATAAGCTATCAATCCACAAAATGGCATGCACAAATATTAAATGTACATTGTGAAGTGAAGAATGCATATGAGAAAAGTCTAAATACTGTATGATTTCAATTATGTTACATCTGGAAGAGGCAAAACTATAGACATGAAGATTGATACTTGCCAAGTTTGTGGGTAGTGGAGGGGAGGATGGTGAGTAGATGATGTACAGATGATGTACACTCTCTCCACTACTGTACACCTCTGGTCTGATTCCTCAACCCCAGATGCTCATTCTTCCATGCTTCTTGCTCCTTAGGCTAAAACACTTAGAGCCATCCTTTATCTCTCACTTTTATTATGTTGCACAATCAATATAGCTACAAATGTTATTGCTTGTAGCTTCAAAATACAATCAGAATAACACCACTTGTTGAAACTATTCTATATAATAGAATATGCAATACTAGGTACATGGCACTAGGCATTTTTCAAAATCTACGTGACTTTTAGTACAAATAGTCATGTCAATGAATCCAAAATAATGTATATATTTGAAGTATCCCAGGATGGGATAAAGAATACTGAAAAAAAATATATAACTATATTACAAATATCTGAAACATCTTCACTGACCCACATAACTTTCAAATAAGTGGATTTTAATTATTTTACAAATAACAAAATGCAAAAAAATGAAACCAAAAAAGACAACCCATATACCCAAACATTATACTCTGGTTGACAAACTTGTTTTACACTACTAAACAACTCTGAGCTATATCAGTAGCCTCAAATGCTCTTTCTCCCATGCTTCATTCTGCTCAAGCTAAAATACTTGGAGACATCCATTACTTCTCACTTTTATTATATTGCACATTCAATGTGTTTGCAAATTTGATTGCTTGTAATTTCAAATACAATCGGAACACCACTTTTTTTTTTTTAATCAACTCCACTTATGTTACAAGGCAAGAAACCACCATCTTCTTTTTTTTTTAATACATCTTTATTGTTCAGATTATTACAGGTGTTCCTCTTTTTTTCCCCCCATAGCTCCCCTCCACCTGATTCCCCACCCCACCCCATGCCCTTACCCCCGCCACTGTCTTCATCCATAGGTGTAAGATTTTTGTCCAATCTCTTCCCTCACGCCTCACTCCCCCTTCCCCCTGAGAATTGTCAGTCCACTCCCTTTCTATGTCCCTGATTCTATTATATTCACCAGTCCATTCTGTTCTTCAGATTTTTTATTCACTTGATTTTTAGATTCACTTGTTGGTAGGTATGTATTTGATGTCATTTTGTTGTTCATAATTTTTATCTTTACCTTTTTCTTCTTCTTCCTCTTCTTAAAGAATACCCTTCAACATTTTATATAATCCTGGTTTGGTGGTGATGAACTCCTTTAGCTTTTCCTTGTCTGTGAAGCTCTTTATCTGACCTTCAACTCTGAATGATAGCTTTGCTGGGTAGAGTAATCTTGGTTGTAGGTTCTTGCTAATCATCACTTTGAGTATTTCTTGCCACTCCCTTCTGGCCTGCATAGTTTCTGTTGAGAAATCAGCTGACAGTCGTATGGGTACTCCCTTGTAGGTAAGTAACTGTTTTTCTCTTGCTGCTTTCAAGATTCTCTCTTTGTCTTTTGCCCTTGGCATTTTAATTATGATGTGTCTTGGTGTGGTCTTCTTTTGATTCCTCTTGTATGGGGTTCTGTGCGCTTCCTGAACTTGTAAGTCTATTTCTTTCACCAGGTAGGGAAAGTTTTCTGTCATTAGTTCTTCTAATAGGTTTTCAATATTTTGCTCTCTCTCTCTTCTTCTGGCATCCCAAAAATTCAGATGTTGGTATGCTTAAAGTTGTCCCAGAGTCTCCTTACACTATCTTCATATTTTTGGATTCTTTCTTCTTTTTAAATTATTCCAAAACCTCCCATCTGGTGTCCCAAAACCTGTCTCAGCCCTGTACATAATTTCGGATAATTTCTCTGGTCAAAATCATCAAATTCTATAACTTTTTAATTAATATCCACTATATATCAAATTTTTTATGTAATCATAAGCAAAGAGGTACTTTTAGTAAATTTCAACAGTTGTTTAAGATAATTTTGTTGGAATTGGAATGTTTTTTATATTTTTCAGACTGAATTTTAAAGAATATTTATTATGCAGTTCCATTCTCTATGTCTTTAAGAAAATATGAATAGCCTTTTATTTCCTAGTATAGCTTTAATAAGTACAAAAAGTAAGTATTATGACCTTTCTACATACTTCTTTTTCCCTGTAGAAGATAAGTTCTATCAAATAAAACAGACAATACCCAGAATAAGTGTTCACTGTAGGTATTTGTTCATTTTTCATCATTATGGTACAAGTAAAGGGTGATAGGAAGGTTACTCTTTGATTTTAATTTAAATTGATTTTACTAGTAAATTGGATTTTGGTATGCTTCATAAGGATATATTTTGTGTAGCAAACTAAATTGCCTACCTTTACAAATTGATATGAATCAGGAAAGAAACTTCATTTTATGAAAACTTTTTAATATCTAGCAGAAATGTAAAATTTACTCTTGCAATCATTGTGGTTCTACTGCATTAAGAATTCTATTTATCTAAGCAAAAGGAACCCATTAGCTTGCATTTAGGCATTCATCTCTGTGCCTCTACTGTATAACATGTTAACATATTTAATCTATTCAACATCTTTGGATGTTTTAAACATGATCACATGCATTTATGCTAGGGCTTGGGCATACTTTTACCACCGTAATGAGTTTGACCTATCAGCAAAAACTCTAAAAACTTTTATCTAATAACATACATAGAATTAGCATCATTAATATTGTTTTCTTAGAAATTTGCATAATCAGTTCTAAATGATTAATTTTTTTCTCCATGTTAAATGTATATAGTATCTTAAACATTTTTTTTTTTTAGAGAGAAAACATATTTTTAAATAGCTTTTTAGAGAGGTAGGAAGGAAGAGAGAAAGAGAGAGAAACATAGATCAGTTGCCTCCCTCACACCACAAGCAGGGATTGAACCCACAACCCCAGTATGTGCCCTGACCAGGAATTGAACCTGCCACCTTTTGGTGTACGGGATGATGCTCCAACCAACTGAGCCACACTGGTCAGAGCAAAAACTTTTTAATTGTATGGATTTTTAAGTCACTATTTTATTGTAAAAGTTCTAGCTCTTTATTCACTTAAAATGGCAATTAGTTATTGGAAATTATATTTTTTCCATTGATTACAGTTATTGTAATATTAACTTTAATTAGACATAAATGTGTTCAATCTGATAATCTACAAATGAAAGTTACACAAAAATATTGTTGATATTACATTGAAAGCCAAATAATTAGCATTCAACTTTCCTATTGAATTTGCTCATTGGAAAACAATAACTGTTCCTTTACTACTCTCTGTCCAACAATTGCCAGTTAAATCACAGTAGTGAATTATGCATTGTTGGTGTCAGACACTATTTATTGGCTGCTAAAACTTTGTCTTCCTCACTTTGTTAAACTCAAATATTATTTGAGCCACATTATGCTAAATGAATAGAAGCCTCATCACTCATTCCAGGTATTAGTTATTATTGGTCTAAATAAAACATGATCATCCTGTATCCTCTATTAGATACTGGTTAGGAGTGAGAGTGTCACCTAATTCTGATGCATGAGTCATAAGAAGTCTAATGATTGGAATTTTGAGAAATCTAATTTTCAAATTAAGAGAGAGAGAAAGGAAATACTTTTTCTCTTCTTGTTTTAAATGTGGTTTTTTGAAGATGCAATAGAGATTTGGCAGCTATCTTTAGGCCATGAGGGACAAACCTAAAAACCAAAGACTAACACAGTTTATTAGAATGCCAGTAAGAGCTGTATTATTAACCACGAGTTATTGCATCAGAATTGAAAATACTTATAATCTAAATTCCTTGTTAGGTGAAATAATGAAACGTCTCTATTGTTTAAGGCTTTGTTCTAGTACTGTGCACTCATCTTTATTGACACAGCTTCTTTTACTGTTTCAAAGTTTGGATCCCTTGTAAGTAAGTATAATTAGCTATGTCTACTATTATAGGTAATACTCTAAATAATGGCTACCACTTACTATATGACTATTATGGTTCAATGTCCTGTAATTATCACAATAATCTTATAAAATATACAATTATACCTACTATCCAGATAAGGGAAAAAAGGCACAGAAAACTAGAGAAAGTGCACACAAAGTGGCAATTGCAAATTCACATGCAAACCATCTCACCCTAGAGCTCCAGCTCACTGCTATTATTGATGGGGCACCATCAGAGAATATATAGGCAGAGACAGAGAAGCTTGAAAGCACATCATATAATCCACATTTTGTATAAAAACAAAAAACAAAGAATAAAACTATTATATTTGTAATGAAAAACTGTATACAAAATAAAGCTGAACGGTTACACTTTATTAAAAATATCCTATTACTATTACCTCTTGGAATCTATATACTAGATATTCCACTTCAGTTAACTATTATATAACTGCTTTAAAATCTTTAAAATGTATTTACAGTAAATCTTAAGCAAGCATGAACTTGTGATTTTAAGAAACATGTCATAATAATGGTAATATATTATATTCAAAATATGGACTGAGAAGAAATGTCTACCTTGGTCAAAAAACATATAAGACTAAATCCTTAAGCCAAATTACATGACTTGAACTTCAGAAAGGGTGGGTGAAATAAGGACAAATTTCTTTCTTTATTTCTTATTTCTCCATAGGCTAGAGTCCTATTTATCAAGATATGAAAGTATAAGATAGAAAACATGTGATTCACTTTTCTTACCCCTGAGAAAGTACAAGAGTCTCAAGTACAGTTCATCTGTAGAACTGTGAATTTATCTTGTATATAATCTCCCCAGATTCCACTGCTGCAATGTGTAACCCTGAACTTTTGATCTGGTGATCTTACATCTTGTCATGTAATAAACAACTTTAATTTTCTTTTTCCATCTCTACTGGAAGAATGTATGCATCTTTGAATTACTTGTGTAATTCACATATTGGTATTATGATGTAGATATTAATGTATTAAGCACAATAAATAATAAAACAAAATATTTCAGCATAAGCACTAATAGTATGCTGTATCATCTAATTTGTGAACAAATTAAAGACTAGTGTAATTCTTACATTAATTTGTGGTGTAAAGGTAGTTTTAACATTTATTTCTGATTGTTTTCTACATATATTAAAAATAAGATTTTTATAATATTATCCAAATACATTTCTATATTATCTATAATTATTCTGCCATAATATTATTGACTAGAAAAAAATTGAACTATATGGAAGTGTTTGCATATTATACTTAGTATTTTATTTATGCAAATCAATGTCATTTTAAGTAAATGTCTTGATAATATGATCTGATGACTCAGAAAAGATTAGAGCAATGTCTATGCTTTTGGGACTACAGATAACTGTATTTATGGTCAACAAAAACATTTTCAGACTGTTGCTTAGCAACCTTCATGCAAGAGAAAATTTGCATCAGTGCTTAAAGAATAAGGACTTAAGATAATGATATTAAATTCTTCAACAGTGTTTGGAATTATTACTCTTCAAAGTTCACTAACAATTTTAACTTGATTGGCATTCTAATTTCATTTGTAGTTATCAGTTTACTTATTAACTTTTACATAAAAGCACAGAAAGAAAAATACATATAAAACCTTTGAAAAAGAAAACAGAAAGAGAAGGTGTGGAAAAGGGGAAGAGAGGAAGGGAGGGAGGGAAAAAGGAAGTGAGGACGGGAGGAAGGAAGGGAGGAAGGGAGGAAGGAAGGAAGGAAGGAAGGAAGGAAGGAAGGAAGGAAGGAAGGAAGGAAGGAAACAATAGTGGAAGAATGGTGAAAACAACCATTTTATTATTCCTTAAGGGAAACAGTCACAATGAATGTGAAGGTACTATCTTCCCCTCTCTCTCTCTCTTTTTTTTTTTTTTTTTTGGAGGCCATCTTATGGCAAAACAACTATATCCTTGTGAACTATCTCTTCAGTGAATTTTATACAGGAAAATTCAAATGGAAAGACAAAAACAGATACCTACAACCACAAGGGTGTGAATATTGCCTCTTTAGCACACTTACTTATTTGCCAGGATACCTCTGTCAAGCTATACATTTTCACTTGCATCCCAAAAAGAACAGTAGTGGCATTGTTAGAATTGAGTAATGAGTCATTTCATTCTTATTTTCTCTTTAAGGTGTTTTGTTTTTTTTTTAAATCACAGAAGCCTAACTACTTACAACAAGCAACATTAAGCAATATTATGAAATTTTGATAGTTGGTCACTCATTAATACTAACTGATAATTTCTTTATATAAAAATAAGATTTGCATATTTTATTTCTTCCTTATATCCCTATTATTGTTAATGGTACTATTATGATGTTAGCTGTCTAAGTCAGAAATCAGTTAATTGTTATCCACACTTATGTATTTCTGCTGCCCATATGTAAAAGGCAACTATATCTTGCTTAATTCTGTTATCTATTTTTTCCTCTCAAATCCAAGTCATTCTTTCCATACTCACTGCACTTGCTTCAGTGCTTTCCTCCATTATCCTTAGAAGTGTTTCTAAATTGGTCTTTCCATTTAGTCTCTGCTCTCCAAAGTGTATAAACTGTTCACAGAGTGTTCTTTCTGCCTCAGTGATATCACTAACTTAAACTTAACAAAGGCTTCTTATTATCTGCATAGAACAGTCAAAACTCTTAACGTGGCGTAACACGTGACATGGTATAGCCTCTGCTTACCTTAGCTGCATATTCGCTCAGCAATTTCTCCCCCATTACTAGTATATGCAGTACTGAAACGATATTGACATACATTTTCTAAATTTAGTAGTCTTTTTTTTTTCTTTCACTACTCTAGCATTTAATTTCCTCCACTTCCTTATTTGGAAAATAACTAATTCTTGACTCTCAAATTTATTTTTGCTTCTCCCCACCCAAAAGCCTCTGTTTAACTCTTTCCCCCAGTGAAATGGAATATTCCCTAATCAGTGTTAGCATGTAGCTGACACATACTTCTGTTTACTATACCTTCTTATATTTATTTACAGGTCAGCCTCTGATACGATAAGTAGGCATTATTTTCTCCAACTTTTTTCTTTCCTAGGAACCTATACTATGTCTTTTAGGCTCTAGAGCTTGATGTATAACAAATATTAAATAGTCAATAATATGATGTTCAATAAATGAGTTAATTAATCTATTCAATAAATGATTGATGTAGTAATGCATTTTAAAAGATAACATTTATGGGAACATTTGATCTTTGAAACAACATTTTTTGTTCAGTGAAAAAGAACTTTTAAACTCAAAGTCAGGATTTGTCATTTACCTTCTTTATTCAACAAATATTAATTGGATGAGAATTGTATACTCTACACATAATTAAAATGGTTTCTCCCATAACATACTTACAATCCCACAGGCAATGGTTTATGAAAGAGAAGAGATTGGCTGGTACTTGTCATCATGGAGCTGTTTACCAAATTGAAAAGAGAGCTGCTTACCCCGGACTTGCAGAGCGGAAGCATGCCTCAAGGAAAAAGTACCACCGAATTATGTTGAGAAAATGAAAAAAGTCTAAGCCAAATGAAAATGGACATAGAGGACATTTCAAGGAGATGAAATAGTAGGGACAAAGGCTTGGGTGTGAAAGAAAGAATGATATTTGGAGGGAAATGAAGACAACTAATACATGGTTAGGTTTACCCACCCAAAGAAGCCTCAGGTCCAGATTAATTGTATGAGTTTACTGACCAGAGTTTATTATAAGAATACATGTAGAAGCAAAGATTTATTAAAGCATTCCTTAAAGATTTACTGATAACTACTAATGCAACAGGCACTGTGCTAAGTTTTAGGGATATCATGTTAATTCAAGAACAATAGACCTCAAGTTTACATACCGATTTACATTCTAGTGGTAGAGAGAGTTATGTATGTTATAGTGCCACACATGGTTAACAAGGTTGTGACAGAAAAGAAGAGGATATGATTAGCATATGCAATGACGGAAACTGAAGCATAACAAACTCATCTAGAAGATAAAAATCCAAGCTTCAGAGACACTAGAAATTCATTCAAAATTCAACAGCAAATCTGCCAGCTCATTGTTGGGCTGAATTTCTAGGATATAATGAAATTGGGAGAATGGGCAACCTAGTTTAGGACCAGAGGGAACAAGATTGAATTGCTTGTAGGTACAGCCAAGAGGATACTGTGATACTGATACCCAGCATGAGATCTTAGCTGAGAGGACATTTCCCATCAGGGTTTAGATGACAGTAAGAACATGGGAATAGATGAAGATGGAAGCAAAAACTAAAATATATATTAGCAAATAATAGCCTGTGAATGGGTTTTGTTGTTTTTGTTGAAAAACCATTTGTCCTTATTTGTTCTTTTTTTGAAGATTAAAATTTCTCCCTTACTCCCTCTTGCTACTTTTAGAATTGTTCCTGTTTTTCTTCACAGTTTTACTGTAAAGTGCTATTGTGTGCTGTTCTTTATATTTATTTACCTTGCTAGAGGTCATAATCCTCTTTGAATCTATTGGTTATAATTATTTTACACATAGTAATTAGCTTTTTAAATATTGCTACTGCCATACTTTTATGGGACTTCACATTTTATGGGACTTCAATACATATGGGATAGATCTTTTCACTTACATTTTTTTCCCTGTATGTTTTGTTTTTTCTCTCTCTGTGCTTCAATTCAGATATTTTCTATTAAATGATTTTAAAATTTCTAATCTTATCCTGGATTTGTTTTTTTCTGCTAAATCCAATTATTGTTTTTAACTTTATTATTTATTTTTAGATCTAGAAGAGTCATTTGCTTCTTTTTTAAAATGATTTTAGTAAACTTTTAATCTTATTCATTTTACCCATTTTCCTATTTTTTTTAACAGTTAACCATTTTATTTTAAATATCTTGTCAGGAAGAGCCAATGTCTGGATACTCTGGAGTCTATTTCTGTGGTCTGACTGTCTACTCATGTGTCATATTTAGTGATGTTCCAGAACAGGCTCATACCTCTTTGGGACGATAGACAGTGAGCATCTCTTCCTAACCCTGCATTAAATAACTTTACATGGATAGTGTGAAATCACTCAGGGTGGGAATATTTACATATGGAAACTAGTAAAAGCCTCAACTCAATACTCTTCTATTCTTCTAAAGCCATTGCATATGGTCCTATATTCCTACTAATTCTTTTTTTAATTGAATGACAAACATTATCTACAAAATGCAGTGAGCAGTGACTCACAACCTTTTTCATCTCATGGCATACATAAATGAATTACTAAAATTCTGCAACATATCAAAAAAATATATTATACTTTGCTGATCTGACAAAAAATGTATGGCTTTGATTCATTCACACCAGGCGGTTATTGTTGTGTTGGCTGTTGTCATTTTTCTATTTGACAATCTAATCTAGGGAAAGATGTCAGTGTCCCTAACTAAATAGTCAGGTACTGCATGTTTTAAAAATTCTTGTGGCACATCTGTGTGCTTGCCCCACGCAGCACACTGGTTGAAAATCACTTGACCTGAAGCTATTTTCATTTAAGGAGGCTTATCCTTTTACCCTGCTTGGCAGATAGGATGATGACTGGCTGGTAACTTTAATCCCATCAAGCATCTAACTGAGTATATGGTGGATTATGATTTTGGTAAGGTTCTGTCGATCTTCAGTTACCCAGCTCTTCTGATATAACTCTCCAGAACTTACAACTGAAAGACTCTTCCTTAAACTCCCAACCTTTTGCCTTAGCAAAACCTTGTGTCAAAAAACCTTATTCAATGGTTTAAGCTCATCTTTTTAGACTCATATCCTTGGCAACTTCACAATTCACAGGTCTTTAGGAAAGAACTGGTTGTATATTATAAATTGATTATCAGTTGTCAAAAAAAAAAAAAAAGTTCCATGCCTCCCTGCTTTGGGTCTTATTTTGTTGGCCAATTCATATTGTTCATTAGATTCCACAAATAAGTGAGATCATGTGATATTTGTTTTTCTCAGTTTGGCTTGGAACAGACTGACATACCCTGATGTGTGGCTGGGGGGACAAGAAGAGATAAACCAAAGAATGTATATATTTACTAATGTACTGGTATGCATAGCCCCTGGACAGGAACAATAGGGTAGCCAAGACCTGGGAATGGCGGGTAGGGACTGAAAGCAGGAGAGGAAGGAGAGGAAAGGGAGGGATGGGAGATACCTGTAATACTATCAACAATAAAAAAAAATATTTAAAAATAAGTTCTGTGCCACTCACTTCTTAATTTTTCAATTTTGTATTATTCCTCCCATGGTTTCTCTGTCCTCCTGCAAGGTTTCTTTTCTAGATAATGCATAGATTTAAATATATATATGTGTATATATATATATATATAATATATATATAAATATATAATTATATATGTGATATATATAATTATATATAATATATAAATAATATATTTTTATTTATTTACATTTTTGATCTATGCCTCAAAGGGACAAATATCCTAAGCCAAAAGTTCTTCTCTGTAGCTTTATCCTCCATAGAATTTGGGTGCCTTCTCTTCTTGTTGATTCAGCAGCCCTCTGATAACTTCAAACAGACTGACATTTTTTGTTGTTGTTGCTGGCTATTTCTAGTTGTTCTTCATAGGAGCAGTAGTCTTCATAAATTACTTACTCTTATCTAGAAGGAGAAGTCTGCTCTATTAAATTACAATTGCTTTGGATTAATTTTCTGTTGAATCATTGGGACCTTGCATGTGGCTGGTACACAGGGAGTAATTAGACATGTAATAAGTTTCTTATTTGTGCAAAAAATATCCTTTCCCAGTGAGGCAAAGTTATATATTCTTTCTTTCAATATTTCCCAATGTTCTTTTCCTGACATATGTGCCCAAAATATCACATGTATAATTTTTTCACATGCAATTATTATAAAATATATGACTTCTGTCATTAATTTCTTCATATTGCATTATTTGGAGTATCACTTAATTCTTAATAAATTAAACTTTAAAAAATAGTAATCTTTTGGAGGTTATTTAGAAAACTGATATGTTAATTACTTTAAAAATAAAGCAAGATGGGATAAAAAATAAATTAAAAAAATAGCCCTATACCATGAAGAGGGAGAGCTTATCATAATTAGCAAATTCCATAAATAATCTCTCTATTCCTGCTTTTGCTTTCCCTTAAAAATGGACTGTATATAATTATTAAATGAAATATGTAAAATTTATGGAGAAAACCCTGTGAAATGAAAAACATAACTGAATTTAGGATGAACATTTTATTTGTAATAAACATTAACATTTAAATAATTTGTATAATTTTATGAAAGATATAAAACATTAATGGAAGAAGTAGTTTTGGAATTATATTCTTCAATTTAGACAGTGTTTATTGACATTCTCCAATAACATCCTATCACACAGCCTTCTTTCTAATTGTTATAATTCTTTTCTCATTCTTGTTTATGTATATGTAAGAATTTTTATATTTAAATTATTGAATTTATAACAATAAAATGTACATTTCTTTAGTAAAGACTAAAATCATATCTTATTTACAAAAGAAAATCTGTTCATTTATGTTTAAATAATATAAAACAAAATGTAATTAATAATAATATTTTCACTTAAAATTTTTCTCAAGAACTTTACTTTAGATAGATATTAGATAGAAAGAGTCTAAATATATCATGGTATTTATACTATAACTTTCTTACTAAAAGCTTAAAACCTTTGGTGGGTGTGGTGGGCTTATATTTTAACCATCTACTGTCCATTTGGAGCAATTTCAAAGCAGTTTCAACAAGCATTAAATACATCTTGTTTTGTCTGGAGAAAGTTATCTGATTATCCCCAATTTTGTACTTAAGATATCATACAGTAGTTATTTAATAACATATCATACACATCAAATATCTAAACAATAGTTTACAATTTCTACACTGTTATATAATCACAGATAAACAACTCATCACAAATACCAGCACTAATTAACATTAAAAGGTATCCTTAATATACTTTAATCTCACATATAAATTAAATGTTTAAAAAGAGCATCCTATATAATAAATAGGTAATATGCAAATTGACCATCACTCCAACACACAAGATGGCCGCCCCATGTGGTCAAAGATGGCCACCCCAAGATGACCAGCAGGGGAGGACATTTGTGGGTGATCAGGCTGGCAGAGGAGGAAAGTTTGGTGGGGGGGGACCCAGGCCTGCAAGGGAAGACAGTTGTGAGAGACAAGGCCTGCAGAGGAGTGCAGTTGGGAGCAACCAGGCCTGCAGAGGAGGGCACTTAGGGGTGACCAGGCTGGCAGGGGAGGGCAGTTAGGGGCAATCAGGCCAGCAGGGGAGCAGTTAGGCATCGATCAGGATGGCAAAGGAATGGTTAAGGGGTGATCAGGAAGGCATGCAGGCAAGCAGTTGGGAGCCAGCAGTCCTGGCTTGTGAGAGGGAGGTCTGACTGCCAGTTTAAACCGGCAGTCGGACATTCCTTGAGGGGTCCCAGATTGAAGAGGGTGCAGGCAGGGCTGAGGGAATTTTGTGCACTGGACCTCTAGTATGAATATAAAATGACTCACTAAATATAAAATGTGCTTTTTCTCTTGAAGAACATGACACCAACTTAATAATAGATCAAATAATTTTCTTCCCTTAAGTTGATCACAAAACAAAAATATATTTAGTTACAAAAAAGAGAGATTTTATGTTTCTAAATATATTGTTTGTCTCTTGGAGAAAAAAAAGAAAAACAAAATAATTAGTTTTAAACTTTCAATCAAACATTGCAAATAGATACAATAATTTAACAAGATATTAAAATAAAAATCAGCTACTCATCACTATAAAAGAAAAGGTGTAACTTTTTTGTGTGTTAATAACCTTTAAATGCTTACTGGACTATGACTTGCACACAGTAAATGATAATTAACTGTTCAAATGTTAATAATAGTTTCTCTATTTTTAGGAAAAGACACAGCTATATAATTTGTTTCTAGATTTTGATAATACTTCCATTTCTCATAATGTTCTTTCTTTTAAAAATACAATCTTTTATTTTTATTTTTATGTAATATTGTTGCAGCAAGCCTACTTAAAATAATGTGGATTAAATTATGTTCTACAAATTAATATAATTATATTTTATTAGTCAGTTAGTCTTTAAAAACACTTTTAATTAGTTGTGATCAACTTTTATGAGGTATACAGAAAACAGGGCATTGATAATTCAAAAAGTTTAGTAGATATAAATTGACTTCATAAATTATTGTATTCTTCAATACTCTTTATAAACTTCTCTGTCCACAATTTTTCATGACTGTTTCTAACAAATGACTATTGTATATGCTTGAATTATAACCTCTTATAGTTTATAAACTTATTATCTAGAAGGGAGTCAGGCAATATATTATTTTAGATATATATATATATACACTTAGACCTTCAAATTAGTTGAAAGACAGTACATTAGCTCTTATGGAAACTTCATCTAGACTCAACATTAACTTATAAAACCAAGAAACTTTCCTACTTCTACCAAAAACCTAACACCAAATAACAAGCCAAAGCAGACTTCTACTTCTGCTGGGGAGGTACAAGAGCATAGACACTTCATTTCTGGGATGTGCTTACAGGGCCTGCTGAAAGCTGAGAATGGAATGGAAACCCTGGAAAACAAAACGAAAACTGCCTGTTGACTGCTCTGGCAATAGTTAAAGAACAAAGTAGCAGGAAACCAGCCAGCATGGCTTAGTGTTTGAGCATCAACCTATGAACCAGGAGGTTGTGGTTCAATTCCTGGTCAGGACACATACCAAGGTTGTGGGCTGGATCCCCTGTGGGGGGTGTTCAAGAGGCAGTGGACCAATGATTCTTTCTCATCATTGGTGTTTCTATCTCTCTCTCCCTCTCCCTTCCTCTCTGAAGTCAATAACAATATCCCATATAATAAAAGCCTAATATGCTAAATGTCTGGTCGACCAGTTGGCTGTTCAACCAATGAAAGTGTAACATGATAATATGCTAAGGAAACTCAACTGCTCACTATGGTGTCCACTGACCACCAGGGGGCAGACAGTCAACCGGTCACTATGATGTGAACTGACCACCAGGGGACAGATGCTCTGACCGGTAGCTTAGCTTGCTGCTGGGGTCCGGCCAATTGGGACAGAGTGAGATGGGCCAGACACACCATGGAGCCCTCTCGCAGTCCCTTTCCAACTAGCCAACCTCCTGTGTCTTTCTGTAGCCCCAATCGTGCACCTGTGGGGTCCCTTGGACTGGCCTGCACCCTCTCACAATCCAGGACCCCTTGGGGAATGTTGGGGATCCAGTTTCGGCCCGATCCTGCAGGCCAGGCCGAGGGACCCCATTGGTGCATGATTTGTGCACCAAGCCTCTAGTATTATATATAAAAAAAGAACAAGGTAGCAGGAGCACCCCCAACCCTACCAAGGGATTTAAAAGTATCTATTCCAATATAGGTAACTATGCCAATTATAAGTGCTATAGTAGTTTATCTATGGACTCTATTGATGAAACATTCACCATTATTTGTTTGAAGAAAACAAGAAACATACTAATTTCTTGGCATAAGTCTACTTACGTCACTGTCTAAAATTTTGTTTTGTCCCCATAATCAGTATGCAACATTACAAGCAGTGCTAGAAAAGAAGGCATGGAGAAGGAGGAGCAACCCAAGGAATAAAGAGCTAATAGAAACAGAGCCTAGAATGACACAGATAATGGAAATATCAATCAGAGATTAAAATACCATACATAACCTCTTAAAGAATCTAGTGGAAAATGTAGAGAACATGCCTGAAAATATGGTAAATTTAGCAAATATTAAACCTAAAAAAGGAAAAGTATAAAGGAAATGCTACAAGTGAAAAGACAAGTTAGAAATAAGAATTCATTTTGAAAGATTTATTACAACATTAGACACCACAGAGAACTTGAAAATAAATTCATTGACATTATGCAAATTGAAATGTAAACAGGAAAAAATGGAGATAAAAACAAGACATAAAACTTGAGTTTTTGGCCAAGATTAAGTAATACTATTATGTATTAGATTTACACTACCTCCTTAACAATTAAAACCCATATAAAACATATGAAAGGCAAGTTTTTAGGCATTAGACAAAAGTCAGTGATCTCTGACAGAGGAAAACCAAATTATCTGAGCCCCATAATATCCCCTAACATAATACCCATAGACAATCTTCATGATGTAGAGCAAGAAGGTGGAGTTGAGTAGTTTCCCTGAGTGGAATAGAAGGTGTTGGGATTCCTGAGAGGTCAAGGCAGCTAGAGTGTGCAGGACACAGTACCAGAGATGAGAGAATTTCAAGGAGATATTCTGGAGATCTTTTCAAGGTAAACTTTGGATCTACAGCAGAGTAAAAAACAGCAACATATAAGGAGATATTACTACACAAGACATGGGGGAATAAGAGCATAATAATAGTCAAGTGATTTTCCAAAGGGCCATGAGTAGGTTTTTCCATGGTGACAAGCCATAAAGAAAAAGTGTCTTAATACACAGGGTTTGGATATTGTAGTCAGAAGGTACTCAACAGTGGGCCAAAACTGACCCAGATTAAAGAGTGCTCTGGTCCCTACCTGAAACACAGAAGAGCTAAATCTTTTTCTTTCGTCATATACAAAAATTAATTCTAAACCTAAATGTAAAATGCTGTGTGTTTTAGAAAAACTGAGATAATCCATGCAGAGACAAGTATTATTTGACTTTGCCCCCCATAGGAATATATATTTTAAGAAATATTTTTAATCATTTGCTTAGAATAAGCACAAGGTTGTTATTATATCCTCCAATTCTATATAATAAAGAGCTAATATGCTAATTAGACCAAACAGCAGGACGACCATCCGGACGACCTTCCGGATGAAGCCGGCTGCGAGGGCCAAGCCCCTTGCACAAATTTCATACATCGGGCCTCTAGTGGTGTATAAGATGTTTACATCAAAAATTAATTTGGTAATAATTAAATGGGAATGATTGACGTGATATGGATTCTATAGGAGCCTACCTTAATCCAAGGACTATTTTATGTCATGTAGAAGACTGACTATAGTATATGTCTACCTAGTAATCCTTAAACTATTAAATCTGTCCTAATCCCTAGGGATAACATTTTTCCCTTTTCCCTTGGGAAATCTTTTTTATCCACATCTCTTTGTCTAGAAAATTGTGAGATCGTGACAGCCAAATTAGGGTGAGGGCCTACAAGAAATGGGTTAATAAAGCCACTCAACCTGATTCCAGTTTCACTCATAGATTGGAGACCCATATTAGTATCTGTGATTCACCATTTCAGGCAATTACAATGAAGCTTGAGGACAAAGTGTAGCTTGTGATAAAGTTAATGCATTTGTTTAGTGCTGTGTTGGCGCATCTGTCTTCCACAGGACCTAACAGAGTGCCTAAGGAAGCAGATGAGTTTTATTTCACACTGTAACCATCATTCTTTTGCTTCCAGACATGGCTGAACAAAATCATTTTATCTAAGTTCAAGTGTAATTCAATTTCTAACCCATAATTTGTTTTTGTTTTTTATGAAAGCTAATGGAAAAAAAAACTAGCTTTTTCCCCTAAACAGTTTCACTCATGCTAATCATAGGAGCGGTATAGTTATTTTAGCATAGTTAATGTTCAAGAGTTTTTCATCAAGTGAGAGTGAGCTTTTTTAAAGCTTTTACTTCATTTTATTTCAATGAATTTTAGCTCTCTCTATCAAGACACTAGAATAAAGAATTTAAACTCAAATTTTACCCTGACTGCATTTTACTATCACAATTTCCTAAACAATACTTTAAAGCTATACCCATTTCAGTGGTATAACTAAGCCCAGACTAGATAGCTTTCTCTCATACTAGTCTACATCCTAATTACATCATTTTAATTGTGCTCTAAATGGACCCATTAGTTTTTATAGTGTTTTGAAAATAAAGTTTTATTACACCTGTTTTAATTTTACACTGAAGTGTTGTTGTTTTTTAAATAGAGCCAAAGGCACGCTTTTTACAGTGAAAAAGAAGAGGTGAGGTTTGTTTTTAAATCCTCATCTGAGAATATGCTTTCATTAATTTTAGGGAGAGAAGAAGGAAGAGAGAGAAAAACAACAATGTGAGAGAGAAACACTGTTCAGTTGCCTCCCATATGCTTCCTGACTCGGGATTGAACTGCAACCCAGATATGTGCCCTGACTGGGAATTGAACCCGCAACCTTTTCCGTATACAGGATGATGCGTCAGCCAATTGAGCCATCCGAGCAGGGTGAGAAGGTTTTTATAAAAACTAAGTAAATTGTATACTCTTTGTGATAGAACATTTATGTATGTGCCATATTAACTTAAAGCAGGCAAACTACATGTCCTCCCACTTTTACTTTAATCTAGAGGCAAATAACATAAAATTGAATTAACTTGCTTTTCAATAAGATTGTTGATGCAACTGAGTAATTATAGTAAGTTGCTTCATTATTATTATTCTCAGCTCAATACATATAACACTGAGTTAAAACTCATATTTACATATCACAATCTGTGGTTAACTAAATTGTCATATTTTTTAATTTTGAGGTAACATTAACATTAATTAAGAGACATGAAAAATTCATCTAAGCAATGAGCTTGGAAACCTTACACTGTAATATATTCAAATGCATATATATATATATATATATATATTTGTTTGTTTGTTTGTTTTCTTCTTAGAAGTAGTTGTGCTGTTCAGGTGATGACAATAATAGTTATGCTATTTTTATGCTGTTAAATACAGCATATTTTGAAAAATTACTTTAATAAGTGAATATTTCCAATCTTAACACAACAAAATAAAGTTAGCTTTCTAAATATTAATCTAGATACTCTCCTCGAATACAATATACCCTCCCCAATAAAAATTACTGTGCTTTTGATACCAATGCAGTAGTATCCTTTGGAATTCATCTGTAGAAAGTTCCTGAACAAGTTTTGATCTTGTTCTGACTCACAACCTTTGTTCAGTCATTAATTATCTTTTCTCACCAACCAATTGAATGTTTGTTCTTAAACACACAGCTTGCAAGATATAATTAATATAGTTCAACCCAAATTGGAAATTTTCTATGTTCTATTTACTGTGACACATGGTTAGGACTCAGAGAGAAAAAGGGCAAATGTTTGGAACTCATGTGCAGATACATAAATAAACAAAGGACAGTTAAGTATGATAAATACAAAGAGGATAGCTCAGTTGGTTGGGTCATTGCCCTGTACACCAAAAGGTTCAGGTTCCATTCCAGGTCAGGACACATACCTACCTTGCAGGTTCGATCCCCAGTTAGGGCCTGAATGGGAAGCTACCCATGATGCTTTTCTCTCACATTGTGTTCTCTCTCTCTCTCTCAAAAAAAAAAAAATAGCTTTTGGTGAGGATAAAAAAACAAAAACACACACACATAAAAACCACAGAGGTTGCATGACAAACAAGTGATTATTACTACTTGGGGAAGTCAGAAGAGACTTTGCAGAGGAAATTATATGTGATTTGGGACTGAAAAATTAATAAAATATCAGGTGGATAAAAAGTGTCTATTAAATAAACGGAACTTAGATGTTAAAAAAATAGAGATTTTCTATTTTTCTCCAAACAAAATTCAACCACCCTTCTTAACAGAGTCCATGCTAATGTCACTAGTAGGTGATTCAAACCCTCATTTGATTTATTTCACCCTCCTCAAAGCTTCCCACAGGGATGTGCTTTGTGATAGTTTTCAAGAAGTTCATAAAAGTTTTCCTTCTGGATTCTTGGTAGCATCACATTTTCTTGCCATATTTGATTATAGTTTTGAACATGTAACTTTCTTTAATCAATGAAGTGACAGTGGAAGTAGCATGTATTTTATCTAGGCAAATGCTCTAGAGAGCTAATGCATTGTTAAGCATATTCTTTTTCATCTGCCATGATAATCATGGGCATATTGAGAAGGAGACTGTATGAACCTGGGTCCTTGAGTGGCATGGATAAGCAGATCCATAACCCACTCATTGATGGACATTTAATGTGAAGGAATAATAAAATGTCATCTTATATATCAATATGATTTGGGTTGTTTGTTACCACAGCATAACCTAGCTCTTCTTGCCTGATGATAGTCTTAAACACTAACTTACTAAGCATTTGAGACCAAAATAAAGAAGTTAAAAGAGAAAGAAATTGCTTCTATATGTAGAACATGTGCATTTTTATATAGTGCATCTCCATGTTGTTTTGCTTCTTTGCATAACAGGCACTGCACAGCCCATCTACCTTTCCCCAGGCTTGCAGAGCCATTGATAGCACCCTGTTTTTATACGCTCTCTTAGCACTCTGCATTGTCTTCACAGCACATATCATAATTGATAGTTGTGAAGTTACTGATGTGATTATTTCATGATTGCTGCCTCTTTCATATATTGTAATTCAAAGTAGATAATGCTATGTCAATATACTCCGATGAATAGTAGACACTGGACCTAATAAATAAGTGAAGGTTAAATAAGTAAGTGAATAAATACATGAGTGAGTGTATGAATGCATAAATGAATGAGTATTCTAGCCGTAGAAAAGGAAAAGATAAATAAACCAAGATTTTATAAGTAGGTATTATTAACTATAATTTAAAATCATTAACAAACACTAAAATTATTGACTTATAATAGCTAAAAGGGATATTTACAATATAGAACCAAATTCTAATTTTACAGATTAGAAAACTAAAATCTATGCATGCCTGTGGTGATACAGAGATTAAGTGACATTGCTTTCAACTTTATGATAATAATGATGATAAAATTTGATAATTATAAAGACTCAAGATAAATAGCTGCCATTTAACAGCTGCATCATTTTGAGCAAATATTTAACCCTTTGGGACCTCAGTGTTCTCATCTCTAAGAAGAGAATATAAACGTTATCTACCACATAGGCTTGTTATGAAGAACAAAGAAAGCAATATATAAAATAAGTAGGAAGCATTCCTGCATACTTTACAAATGTACACATACAGTATATATGATGACTACTATGTATGTACATACCCACATTTGGTCTGATGATGATGATGTTGGTGATATGAATGCATAGAGTCAAGTCTCAAAAAGTGGAATTTGATAAGTATCTCAGTTCTAATTATTCTTCACATATATTGGGAATAGTAATGAATTGTCCAAGATTAAAACATTTTATGATGTAGAGTGGGGAAATTACAAGTATTATGGTCAGCTTCATAATTGTAGAACATATTAATTTATTTACATTCATAACTGATATTTTTGAGTCATACTTTTTAAAATCTTATTAGGTTATATATTAACTATCATTAGGTTATATTTTAAACAATTATTACAGAAAAAAGAGAAAGATGAGATTATCATTTACTGATTCAAAATGGTATAGGTGAAACTTAATATTTATAAAGAATCTAGTTTGTGTTTATTTTCAGGCATGTAATATACCTATAATAATAAAAGAGTAATATGCTAATTAGACTGAACAGCCCAAATGACCTTCTGGACATCATTCCAGATGTCCTTCCAGATGAAGCCACAGCAGCAGGGGCTGAGACAGAGGCAGTTATGGGCGATCAGGCAGGCAGGCAAGCAGTTAGGGGTGATCAGGCAGGCAGGCGAGTTGTTAGGGGTGAGCAGGCAGGCAGAGTGGTTAGGGGTGATCAGGCAGGCAGGTGAGTAATTAGGGGTGATCAGCCAGGCAGGCAAGTAGTTATGGGTGAGCAGGCAGGCAGGCAGAGGGGTTAGGAGTGATCAGGCAGGCAGGAAAGTGGTTAGGCATAATCAGGCAGGCAGGTGAGTGGTTAGGAGTGATCAGGAACGCAGGCAGGTGAACAGTTAGGAACCAGCAGTCCCGGATTGTGAGAGGGATGTCCAACTGCCAATTTAGACTCAATCCTACATGGATCCCTGTGGGATCAGGCCAAAAATAGCAGTCTGACATCTCCTGAGGGGTCCTGGATTTTGAGAGGGCACAGGCCAGGCTGAGGGAACCGCCCCCCATGCACTAATTTCATGCATCAGTCCTCTAGAATGTACTAGTATATAAAATATTTTATATATAATTTACAAACTTGATAATTTGTAGTATATACTTATACTTTCCTTTCCATTTGTTTCCTACTATTTTTTAGAGAAAAAGAAAATAAGATTATGTGAAGATAAATAATATCAAAACTATCAAAGAACAATACATTTAAAAATTTTAGAAAGGAGATTGATAAGACTGAAATGATAAAAGCCACACTTTCAGATTTATAAAACAATGTAATTAAAAATTTAAGGACAGGTTAAATATAATGTCCAGTTGTACAGAGATCAACTTTTAACTACAACCCTTTTACATCCTAAGATATCAAAGTGTTTGCCTAAATTTGCATAGTATCTGAGCGATAGTAATGATTCCAAATCTCTACTTCCTCATCCTCAGTTTATTTCTGAGAACATTATATTACTATACACTTTACAATACTTACAATAATGGTTCATTACTTCAAAATTCCTTCAGAAAATAAATGTGTGGTATTCTTTTTTCTTTATTGTTATAATATATATTTTTAATTCTGTTGTTTCAATTACAGTTAACTTTCAACATTATATTAGTTTCAGATATACAGTACAGTGGTTGGACAATCATAAACTTTACAAAGTGAGTGCCCCTTATATTTTGAGTACTCAGCTGGCAACATACATAGTTATTGCAATATTATTGACTATTTTTCCCTATAGAAATGTGTGGTATTCTTGTAGATGATCAACTATCTCTTTCAGGCATGAATGATACTACGGCATTTTCATTTATTTTAGAGTCTACCTTTATTCCATTCAATTACCTTTCCCAGACTAGTACTTATGCCATCCTATCTAATAAAAGAGTAATATGCAAATTTACCATACCTCCACTACACCTACAATCCACACCCACCAGCCAATCAGGAGCAAGTAAGCAAATTAACCCAAACAAGATGGCTGCAGCCACAGACTGAGCAGGAGGCTTGGGTTTACCTGGCAATGGAGGAAACCAAGCTTCCTGCATATCCTGGCCAGCCCAGGCCTCTGCTTAAGGCTACAAAGTTTCAATTATAGAAGATAAATGAATCCCAACAAAAATGGCTGTGGCCACGGAGCAAGCAGGAGGCTTGGGTTTACCTGAAAATGGAGGAAACCAAGCTTCCTTCACATCCTGGCCAGCTCTGGCCTCCACTCAAGGCTACAAAGTTTCAATTATAGAAGATAAATAAATCCCAGATACCAGGGCCTCCGCTTGGGTCACCAGGGGGCGTGGCAGGCCGGCAAACCATGACAAGCCCTTCACCCAGGCTGCCCCATGCCCCAAGGGAACATCCACCCTGATCCAGGACACCCTTCAGGGCAAACCAGCTGGCCACCACCCATGCACCAGGACTCTATCCTATCTAACTAAAGAGTGATATGCAAATTGACCATCACTCCAACACACGAGATGGCTGCTCCCATGTGGTTAAAGATGGATGCCCCCATGTGGACACAAGATGGCTGCCTCAAGATGGCCAGCAGGGGAGAGCAGTTGGGAGGGACTAGGCCTGCAGGGGGGAGCAGTTAGGGGCAATCAGGCTGGCAGGGGAGCAGTTAGGCATCAATCAGGCTGTCAGGGGAGTGGTTAGGGGGTGATCAGGATGGCAGGCAGAAGCGGTTAGGGGCTATCAGGAAGGCAGGCAGGTGAGCAGTTGGGAGCTAGCAGTCCTGGATTGTGAGAGGGATGTCCAGCTGCCCGTTTAGGCCTGATTCTGGGATCAGGCCTAAAGAGGCACACAGACATCCCTCAAGGGGTCCCAGATTGGAGAGGGTTCAGGCTGGGCCGAGGGACACAACCCTTGTGCACCAATTTTGTGCACCGGTCCTCTAGTAATCAAAATAAAAGATAATTAAAATCTATCCAAAATTCAAAAAATCTTAATATTACTGTTGGAAAACTTGCAGATAACTTGAAAATTATAGTCATTTAAAAGGAGGTGTTTATACTACAGTAAGAAAAATTCTATAGATATGAATGACTATGATATGTTAATGTCAAACCCAGTGGTCGGCAAACCGTGGCTTGTGAGCCACATGCAGCTCTTTGGCCCCTTGAGTGTGGCTCTTCCACAAAATACCATGGACTTGGTGAGTCTATTTTGAAGAAGTGGTGTTAGAAGAAATTTAAGTTTAAAAAATTTGGCTCTTAAAATAAATTTCAATCATTGTACTGTTGATATTTGGCTCTGTTGACTAATGAGTTTGCTGACCACTGGTTTAACCCATCTGGGCAGAAGAAACTTGGTTAAATAGAAGCTACTAAAGGAGACCACTTTCTAGTAATTTTATTTAAAAATAAGCATTGAGAAGTTTTAAAATAATGGCTTCATGAAGGTATTGAAGGGATTGTCCAGAATGACTGAATATATATGTATATATATTAGACAGTAGAACATTATGTATATACTAGAGGCCCGATGCATGAAATTTGTGCATGGGAGGTGTCCCTCAGCCTAGCCTGTGCCCTCTCACAATCCAGGACCCCTCACTCCTAACCGCCCTCCTGATTGCTCCTTTCTTCCCACCGGCTTGTTCCTTAACGCTTGGCTCTCTGCTCCTTCTGGCTGAGTGGCACTCCTATTGTGGGAGCACACTGACCACTGGGGGAAGCTCCTGCATTGAGCATCTGCCCCCTGGTGATCAGTGCATGTCATAGTGACTGGTCATTCTTGTTGTTTCAGTCATTCTGCCATAATAGTCAGAGGCTTTTATATATACAGATATCTATGTGTGCACAAACAAACAAATATGCATTTTATAACCTTATGTACAGTTAGTTACATCTATGTGTCCCTAGGTATAGGTGACATGTACAGAGTATGAGTACATTAAATACAGAGTTTGCTTTTATATCATTGTTTATAAATTTTTGTATTATTTTTTGTACAAACAAATGTAAACCTACTTTTGTCCCAGAATCTCTCCATATTATATACAATACATAGCTGTTATTCTTGTGTATAAATACAGGATGTCCAAAAAATGTATATGCATACTTTGAATAATTATAAAGACAGTGTTTATTAAAATATATTTCATTTTCAAAATTGAGTTATCAGCTGTTAAAGTGTGTATATATGTATATATTTTTGGGGGGATATCCTGCATATGTATATAGCAATACTTATATATCTACTAGAAGCCTGGTGCAAGAAATTCATGCATGGGGGAGGGTGTCCCTCAGCCCACCCTGAACCCTCTCCAATATGGGACCCCTCGAGGGATGTCCAACTGCCCATTTAGGCCCGATCCTACCACAATCCAGGACTGCTGGATCCCAACTGCTCGCCTGCCTGCCTTCCTGATTGCCCCTAACTGCTTCTGCCTGACAGCCTGATCACCCCCTAACCACTTCCCTGCCAGCCTGATTGATGCTTAACTGCTCCCCTGCCAGTCTGTTTGTGCCTAACTGCCCACCCCTGCAGGCCTAGTCACCCCTAACTGCCGTCTCCTACAGGCCAGGTCATCCCTATCTGTCTTCCCCTGCAGGTCTGGTCCCCCCAACTGCTCTCCCCTGCAGACCCAGTTGCTCCTAACTGCCCTCCTCTGCCGGCCTGTTCACCCGTAACTGCCCTCCCCTGCAGGCTTGATCACCCCCAACTGCCCTCCCTTGCAGGCCTGGTCCTTGCCAATTGTCCTCCCCTGCTGGCCATCTTGTGGCAGCCATCTTGTGTCAACATGGGGGAAGCATCTTTGACCACATGGGGCAGCCATTTTGTGTGTTGGAGTGATGGTCAATTTGCATATTACTCTTTTATTAGATAGATAGAGGCCTGATGCACGGGTGGGGGTCAGCTGGTTTGCCTGAAGGGTGTCCCGGATCAGGGTTGGTGTTCCCTTGGAGCATGGGGTGGCCTGGGTAAGGGATCTGTGGTAGGTTGCAGGCCAGCCACACCCCCTGGTGACCCAAACAGAAGCCCTGATATCTGGGATTTATTTATCTTCTATAATTGCAACTTTGTAGCCTTGAGCAGAGCCAAGCCTCCTGCTCACTCTGTGGCAGCAGCCATTTTTGTTGGGATTTATTTATCTTATATAATTGAAACTTAGTAGCAGAGGACAAGGCAGGCCAGGGCTGCGGGAGCTTGGCAACCCAAGCCTCCTGCTCTTTCCAGCTCCATGTTTGCCACCATTTTTGTTGGGATTCATTTATCTTCTATAATTGAAACTTTGTAGTCTTAAGTGGAGGCCTGGGCCAGCCAGGGTGTGCGAAAAGCTTGACTTCCTCCATTGCCAGAGAAACCCAAGCCTCTGGCTCGCTCCAGCCACAGCCAACTTGGTTGGGTTAATTTGCATACTCGATCCTGATTGGCTGGTGGGCGTGGCTTGTGGGTGTAGTACAGTGATGGTTAATTTGCATATTACTCTTTTATTAGATAGGATATATCATACTCTGGTAAATTTAGAAGTGCTATATAAAACAAAATTGAAAAGATAATATTTGAATTTTATAAAGTTAATACTCATTATAAAGATACTGGTATACCAAGGTAAAATTTCCAAAAATCAACAAATCTTAATGTTGCCTTAAAATATAGTCTCTGTTCTTAGTACTTTCTGTTTTTATCATTGTATCATCATCTTTCTTTTCATCCATGATTTGTGGAACTGATAATTTTCTTATATCAACATTATTTCTTTTGCAAAAAAAAAAAAAAATGTAAGCTTTTGCTCATTACCTTAACTTTCACTTGGAGCAATTTGTCTGAAGTGCTTATGTCCCTAAAAGCACTATTGCCAAAGAGTTTTGCCTCCAGTTACTGCTTATATAGGGAAAGCAGTTCTACCTGTATCTTGCTTCTGAAGAGTCCTCAATATCACATAAAATATAAGACAAATATATATGACAAATGCTGTTGGGGATCAAAAGAGACTTGGTTGGAAAGTTCTAAGGAGGCTTCTGAGAAAAGTAAAGTATGTGCAAGGCAGCCTGCCCTGTTTATTGGAATTCCAACTTAGGGGATACTTAGGGGGGATTTAGGGGAGTGTCAAAGGCGGCACTCCTAATCATTCCTTGACCTTTCCAAAAAAGTCTGTGCATGTGCAGACCCCTGGGGTGGAATCCTTAGGCTTAATCCCTGGATGCCCTTGCCTAGAGGACAATGTAAACACATGTGTCCTCCAAAGATTACTCACCCTACTGATTGCATCTCAAAGATAAAAATTCCAATATGAGGCTAACAAGGCAGGCAATCAAGGCTGCTTGGACTCTAGAGCCAGGCAAGCCCCTTAGCGTTCTCCCCCACAATGAAACTGTGTCCGAGTATTCTGTTTATCAGTCATTCAGGAGCTGCTGGTCAGCGCAGGCAAACTGCTTTTATAATTCTACTATATTGATATCTACAAATTAAAGATGGGATGTCAGGATGTATTCTTCTTTTCAGAAATTATGGCATCAAGGAATATTGTCTTTATTTAAATTTAATATTATCTCGATGTAGTCCCATTTGTTTATTTTCCCTTTAGCTTCTATTGCCCTAGGAGTAGTATCAGTGAAGAAGTTATTTTGGCATATGTCCGAGATTTTGCTGCCTGTGGATTCCTCTAGTATTTTCATGGATTCCCATCTTATGTTTAAGTCCTTTATCCATTTTGAATTTATTTTTGTGTATGGTGTAAGTTGGTGATCTAGCTTCATTCTTTTGCATGTATCTGTCCAATTTTCCCAACACCATTTGTTGAAGAGACTGTCTTGACTCCATTGAATGTTCATGCCTCCTTTGTCAAATATTAATTGAGCATATTGATTTGGGTCAATTTCTGGGTTCTCTATTCTATTCCATTGATCTATATGTCTGTTCTTGTGCCAGTACCAGGCTGTTTTGAGAACAGTAGCTTTGTAATACAACTTGATATCTGGTATTGAGATCCCACCTACTTTGTTCTTCTTTCTCAGGATTGCTGCAGCTATTCGGGTTCTTTTTTTATTCCAGATAAATTTTTGGAAATTTCATTCTAGGTCTGTGAAATATGTTGTTGGTATTTTAATGGGAAGTGCATTGAATTTATAGATTGCTTTGGGTAGTATGGACATTTTGATGATGTTGATTCTACCAATCCATGAACATGGTATGTTCTTCCATCTGTTTATGTCTTCCTCTGTCTCTTTTTTCAGTGTCGTGTAGTTTTCTACGTATAGGTCTTTTACCTCTTTAGTTAAGTTTATTCCTAAGTATCTTAATTTTTTTGGTGCGATGGTAAATGGGATTGCTTTTTTAGTCTCTCTTTCTGTAAGTTCATTATTGGTGTATAGAAATGCCATAGATTTCTTGGCATTAATTTTGTATCCTGCTACATTACCGAATTCAGTTATTAAGTCTAATAATTTTTTTATGGAGTCTTTAGGGTTTTCTATGTACAGTATCATGTCATCTGCGAATAAGGACAGTTTTACTTCTTCTTTTCCAATTTGGATGCCTTTTATTTCTTCTTCTTGTCTGATTGCAATGGCTAGTACTTCCAGCACTATATTAAAATAAAAAGCTTTTGCACAGCAAAGAAAACCATCAATAAAACAACAAGAAAGCCCACTGCATGGGAGAACATATTTGCCAATGATATCAATGATAAGGGTTTAATCTCCAACATATACAGAGAACTCATACAACTTAACAAAAAGAAGATAAACAACCCAATCAAAAAATGGGCAACTGATCTAAGTAGACACTTTTCGAAAGAAGACAGAAGGCAGGTCAAGAGACATATGAAAAACTGCTCACAGTCACTAATCATCAGAGAGATGCAAATAAAAACAACAATGAGGTACCATCTCACACCTGTCAGAATGGCTTTTATCAACAAATCAACAAACAACAAGTGTTGGCGAGGATGCGGAGAAAAAGGAACTCTTTTGCACTGCTGTTGGGAATGCAGACTGGTGCAGCCACTGTGGAGAACAGTATGGAGCTTCCTCAAAAAAATAAAAATGGAACTCCCATTTGACCCAGTGATCCCACTTCTAGGAATATATCCCAAGAATCTAGAAACACGCATCAGAAAGGAAATATGCACCCCTATGTTCATAGCAGCACAATTCACCATAGCCAAGATTTGGAAACAACCTAAATGCCCATCAGCAGATGAATGGATTAAAAAACTGTGGTATATCTATACAATGGAATACTACGCTGCGGTAAAAAAGAAGGAGTTCCTACCATTTGCAACAATATGGATGGAGATGGAGAATATTATGTTGAGTGAAATAAGCCAGGCAGAGAAAGATAAATATCACATGATCTCGCTCATTTGTGGAATATAATGAACGACATAGACTGATGAACAAGAACAGATCCAGAGGCTGAGAAACATTGATCAGAACATCATACCTCAGAAAACAACCCCAAGACCAGATGGATTCCTGCAACAGAGAGGAATTGACAGGAGTGCTCCAACCACGAAGACAAGAGGAAAAAACAGTCCAGAGATGGAAGACGCTGACAACGCCTTGCCATGGGAGCAGTCAGCAGCTGTGCACCGCTGCAGGTTACCTAGGACCAAACTAGAGAGGGTCGGACCTGCATTGCCACCATGTGCCCACCATCCAGATATCACTGCTGACTTGTACACATAAGGAACTGTTGGACATTGAAATTGGGACTCAAACATTTTTTTGTTTTGTCTTGTTTTGTTATTATATGTTTATTTCCAGTCTGCAAAGGCAAAACTTTTTAAAGGAAAGAAATGGTGGGAAAAAGATACAGAGGCAAAGAAGCATTGAACAGACTGTCAAACTACATTGGGAAGACAGGGGAGGTTGGGCGAGGGGGGCTGTAAGAGACCAACCGAAGGACTTGTACGCATGCATATAAGCACAACCAATGGATATAAGACACTGGGGTGGGGGCGGGGGGGGGGAGGGTGGGCAGGTGAAGGCATGTCCTGGGGGGTAGGGGAGGTCGGGGGGAGATCAATGGGGGAAAAAAAGGAGACATATGTACTACTATTTGTAATACTTAAAACAATAAAAATAAAATTAAATTTAAAAAATAAATAAATACATTTAGTATTATCTCTTTCACAGATCTTAAATTTTGTTCTGAAATTTCAATGCCTAAGAAAACAGAAAATCAGATTTTAATTTTAATTTTTTTATCATCAGAATTTATATTTCAAAATATATTCATTATATCTTGATTTAAAATCCATGATCATTATTCATTATCTAAAGTTACAGCATTTTCTTTTCAAAATAAGTATTTTTTAAGTATAGCAACTCCTATCTTTAAGATGAACATTTTATGAAGTGAATAAATGCTAAAACCTGTATTACATATTTTGAAATTTACATAACTCAAAATTAATGTTGCTAAATGAATATAGATTAATTTGAGGCAATGTATTCTTAGGTATTATAAATCTATAATGAATGCAGTTTATTTCTTCAATAATGCTGTGTGTTTTTCTCAAGATTATGAGTATTCAATTTACTAAGAGGCCCCTCTTAAATTAAAAGTATACCTTATTATTATAATTATGAAGCTTTTTGTAAGTTTTGTCCACATTTTTTTTTTTTGCCCTTTTGGTGTATTTTTCTTTAGCTCTAGATGTAGAAACACCAGTATTAATAATGAGTGCATGGATAACATTCACTTAATTCTGTCTCAATTCCTCTGTGTTTTTGCTTTACTTATTTTCATTTTTATTTTGCATACTGATAGTAAACTTAAGTAATGAGATAAAAGCTCCATTAAAAAGTATAGCCAGCCCAGCTGGAATGGCTTAGTGGTTGAGCATTGACCTAAAAACCAGGAGGTCACAGTTCGATTCCTGGTCAGGGCATATGCCTGGATTGTGGGCTAGATCCCAGTGGGGCTTGTGCAGGATGAAGCCAATCAATTATCAATTATTCTCTCTAATCATTGATGTTTCTATCTCTGTATCCCTCTCCCTTCCTCTTTGAAATGTGTGTGTGTATATAGATAGATAGATAGATAGATAGATAGATAGATAGATGATAGATAGATGATAGATAGATAGATAGATAGATAGATAGATAGATAGATAGATAGATAGGTTTTTTTACTATATATATTAAGAAAAAAGTATAGCCAGATCCAAGATGGTGGTGAAGTAGGTGAAAGCTACATTCACTTCTTCCCAGGACCAAACTAAAATTACAACTAAATTATAGAAGAGTCATTCTGAATAACCAACTGAAGATTAGCTGAAGAGAAGTCTTATAACCAAAGATTTACAGGAGAAGACACATGGAGACTGGTAAAAAGAGTGGAGAGGAAAAGAGCTAGCCCTGCTCCCAAGTAAGGAAAAAAAGGTTTTTCCTGTATTTCCCTAGGAAGCAAAGGCTTTATATATATTATTTAATTGATTATGTTATGTTAATCAGGAAGTTGATTACTTTAAGTGAATATATTACTTAATATTGTTTAATAATAATAAATGTATTTGACTACCTTCCCAGGGTCTGAATTTTAATATTTGTTTTCTCTCTTTATGAAGAAAAAAATTATATTTAAGGTAGATGGGAATCTCAAATAAGGAAATAATACAAACATATTAAATAGATTCTGATATGCTTTAATTTATAACTAATTATTATAAGTTATAATGTTGTGGAATATTGTATTTTGCAGAAAAGGCAAGATTCCATGTATCCAGGCCTCATTGTCTCTCTGACAGACAGCAAGGATCTCTTGGCTCTGAGAGAAACCTCTGACCCACCTCAGCATGAAGCAGCTACAGAAGAAATCCAGCGTCCCCTTTCCCTGAAAGAATTCAGAGCCAAGATCCTTCAGGGAGAAGGCAGTTAGATAGACATGAGCAGAGCAAGGACAATAGGCCAACTAGAGGAGAGACAGACTCTGAGACATACTTCTCACCACTCCAACTACTCTGAAGCTAGGAATAGAGGAACCTATGTAGAACTAACCTTTAATCATAACTAATTAGAAGGAATTTATAGTTTTTGTGTAATAGAAGATATAGAAATAAAAGAAAAGAAAGTGAAGTTGACAAACTGAAAGGGTATGTGTAAATTACAAAAGGGTATGTGTAAGTTACAGAAGGTATATATAAATTGCGAAGGTATACTGTATATAAATTTAAAAGGTATGTACAAGTTACAGAGGGTCTGTAACTAGAGTTCAGGAAGTAAAATTCTGAGAAGGAATATAAAGAAAGGGATATAACAGGAAGAAAGGAAATTAGAGTAAGAATACTTAAGAATAATTATAAAAGTTATACGAATATTTATAAAAGTCATAGGAGGTTTATAAAGAGAAATCTTAAAAGGAATTGTAAGCATACTAAATAATAAATCTGATAGAGCACCTGAATTAATCTGAAAAGTAATCATATTATTTTAGATCTTAGAACACATTATTCACTTATATGTGAATAGGGGGTTAAGTTTTTCTTTAAGTTCTCTTGTTAAGGCCTGTGTGAAGTAATTAGGGAGGTGACTCAGCTGTGAATCCAGCAAGCAGAACAATAGACATGGTCAGACCAACCCACCAGCAGTTAACATCATCTCATCGCCTGACAATAGCTGATGTCTACAGACCCCAGGCCTGCATATAGCTACATTCCTCACCCTAGCCCCTTCCCCTTTATAAACTTTCCCCTACACCTTGCTAGAAGGCAAGATTTAATGCTTGTAAGCACCCTGTCTTAATTAAATTAACCATCTCTGTCATTGTAATTCTCTTTGTTTTTCTTATAGTCCACAAAATGGGAACTCAAGCAGAAATGTGCTTTGTGGACCCTGCCATTCCAAAGAAGAAAGTTTGCCACCTCCCTCTGTCTTCTTCAGCCAGTAAAACAAAAAGGGGGGAGATGTGGGGTGGCATGGGACAGGAGTTGGCTGAAGGCTCCTGCCCCTGCCTTGACTTTTCCAAACAAGTGTAAGCCTCCAGGTGTTTACTTAGACCTGTCCTTTTAGAAAGACACTATAGATGCAGGTGTTTTCTCCAGGATGCTTACTCTGTTGATTGTATCTAGAGGTTAATTTTAGTTCAAGCTGTTGTTACAATAAAAGCTTAAGGAGACAGGCAACTGGGACTCCTTTTGGCTCCTTATACCAACTAGCCCCTTAGCCTCTCTTTCACAGAAATGTGTGTCAGAGTAATCATTCATCTGCCATTCAGAGTCTGCAGGTCAGCCCCGGCATAGAGTTACCTCAAAAAATTAAAAATGAAACTACCTTATTACCCAGAGATTTCACGTCTTAGAATTTATCTGGGAGAAACCTGAAACACTAACTCAAAAGAATATATGCACCCCTATGTTCATTTCACATTATTTATATTAGCCAACATTTGGAAATAGACCAGTATCCATCAGTAGATGACTGTATATAGAAGCGGTGGTACATGTACCTTCTGTGACAGCATGGATGGACCTGGAGAGCATCAGGTTAGTTCTAATCCATCAGTCTATTGTGTGGGATCCACATGGCCATGAGCCATGTGAGCAAAGGCAGAGGAGTGGCTCCCTGCAACAAAAGAGCCAGGAGCCCAGCCAGCAAGAGCAGCAAGAGAGTGAACTCCTTTGTTTAGGAGTTTAAGTATTGCAAATCTACTGGCGCTTGCAGTGGCCATGCCTACTCTGGCCAGTGACCTGTTCCCAGGTGTGACTTTACTGGGCATGCCTATTAATTGCTGCACAAGTGGCATGCCTTTACTCTTTTCCAGTTATTAATAACTGGGCTATTTACAATGATATCAGAGCTACTGAGGGGAAAAAGAAAAGAAAACTAATGGACAAGTCACCAGTGTGGTGATGGCAAGAGGAGGGGGCTAGGAGGTGGTGGAGAAGGGTATGGGGGGATAAATGGTGATGGACAGAGACTTGACTTGGGGTAGTGAACACACGATACAGTGTATTGATGATGTGCTATGGAATTGTGCACCTGAAACCTGTATAATTTTGTTAACCAGTGTCATCCTAATAAATTCAGTAAAAAGGAAAAAAAGTATAAAGTAACATATATGTAATATTTGAAAAAGTCTTCATTTCCATACCCTGATATACTCTACAATTAGCCAAAATTTTCCAATAGCTTTGAAGAGATAGATTCATTGGAACATAAAACAAAGGGGACAGAAGTATTAATAACAGCATCTGACATTCAAATAAAGAAAGTGAAGTTGACAAACTGAAAGGGTATGTGTAAATTACAAAAGGGTATGTGGAAGTTTCAGAAGGTATATAAATTGTATATAAACTGTATATAAATTGGTCATATATACAAAAGAAAAAGCCATTGGTTTCACCAAAGGGTTCTGCCTTACTCCAATATCACAAGCGTTTAAAAGTCCTCTGCTTCCATCGTACCTTTCTGAAGGAACTGAGGGAGTAAAAACCAAACAAAACTATTGCTTCAATCATTATACTTAAATGTATGGTTGGAATTATTTTAATAGTTTAAACTTTCTGCACTACAGTAAAACTTTTTCCACTGCTATGTCATGAATGAGAGCTAATGCATAAATAAATAAATAAATAAATAAATAAATAAATAATCTCTTTTTGCACATAGTCTAGTATATTAAAAATAATTATGAAATACTACATAATGTCATGTTAAGAAAATAATAATTACTCTATTTCTTGGTGTTTTTAAATAAATATGAGGTTAAAGCAACAGGCTTGTGCTCTGACATTCTGCATGCTACAAAACGAGAGATGCATAATGTGCATCTTTGACTTATGCATGGGGAAAGCAAACTACAAATTCTTAGAAAATATTTTTACTATAATGATCAATAATTAAGAAGATTAGTTTTCTGCTAAAAATATTTAAATCAATTTATCTTATATACACATTAAAACATTCTATATTTACTGTATAAAACAGAAGGAAATGACAACTCCCCAGAATCAAAACTCATGATGAATTATGACAGTTTACATGATCCAGATTTTACCATTATAAAAATCTATGCTTATTTGTTTCCATCTAATTGCTTTTTTGTTTGTTTGTTTTGGTAAATTATTGCTTTATTTAAAAGTACATATTTATAAAATTTAAATTTAATAGAAAAATAATTAAACAGGAAAATATTTTATCTTTATCTATATAATACCTAGATGCATTACCATGTTTACTGAAATAATAGCACCCTCAGGCTTGTGTTGACTCATCCTAAAACCATTTGATTGATAGTAATAGAATTACAAAACACCCAGCTCCTCCCATCTGTTTGCTAGAAAATCTATTATTGTTTTTTGTTTTGTTTTTCATGGAGTCCCTGTTTCAGGGTTTTTGTATTAGGTGGTACCCCATCCAACAATGGATTCTGCTCATGAATACATTTGTTGACATTAAATATTTTCTGCAAAATTTGATAATATTGGTGAAAAATAATAGCATGAGAAATTTTGAAAGTTGTGTGATACCTACTTATAGCCTTTTAATAAGACTTTCCCTTCAGACTCTTTCCAGGTTTTTATTTTATCTTTTAACTTTTCAGGATTTCAAAAGGCCCAAGTTTGTTTGTTTTTTTTTTTTTAATATATTTTTTATTGATTTTTTACAGAGAGGAAGGGAGAGGGATAGGGAGTTAGAAACATCGATGAGAGACAGACATTGATCAGCTGCCTCCTGCACGCCCCCTACTAGGGGATGTGCCCGCAACCAAGGTACATGCCCTTGACCAGAATCGAACCTGGGACCCTTCAGTCTGCAGGCCGATGCTCTATCCACTGAGCTAAACCGGTTAGGGTCCAAGTTTTTATTTTGCCTTTTGTTTTGTTTTGTTTTTTAAACCTTTATTGTTGAAATTATTACATAGGTCCCTGTTTTCGCCCATTGACCCCTTCTAACCTGCCCCCCATCACAGCCAGGTCTTCACCTCCCTATTATCTGGGTCCATGGGTTATGCATATATGCTTACAAATTCTTTGGTTAATCTCTTCCCACCCTCCTCCACCTTCCTTCTGAAGTTCTACAGTCTGTTCCATGCTTCTATGTCTCTGGATCTATTTTGTTCATCAGTTTATTTTGTTCATTAGATTCCACATAAGAGCAGGATCATGTGATATTTATCTTTCTCTGACTGGCTTTTGTTTTATTTTATTGGCATGTATCAGAAACATAAAAAATAGCAACATTTTATAGATATGAGAAATACAGTCCTGATACTACCTTTTGTTTATATTTCAATTGATATTCTTTAAAAAAGAATAAGAGGTTTTCCAGTATCCTTTTTTTTCCTCCCCTCCCATGTTGCTTTTTTATTTTGTTTCTATTGCCCTTTTTTACAAGGACTTTTGAAATAACATTTTCCACAGAGTGGAAGGGTTTCTCATAGCCTGACTGACACTTCTCTAGGGGGTTAGTGTTCTTGGAATATAGCCTGGAGATTATTAAACTAACAAATAAAGCATTTTGAGATATCTCATAAATTTTTGGCACAAGCCCAGCATCAGCTGCAGTGCTTCTGGCCAGGCTGACCCTAAAGGACAGATAGGAATTGCTCTAAGCAGAAGGAAATTGTGATGCAGCATCAGTTTATTTTGTTTGTTTTGTTTTATTTTTTACTCAATCATTAGCAGCAGGAAATGTGGTCTTTTCAGCACAGTTTCACCATGAATACCTCTCAGCTTGTAAAGTATTTCAAAATTAAAATTTTAGCAATCTAATCTCAAACATATCTATTGCATATTTTAATGTAAATAAATATAATAAACAACTTTAAGAGTTTTATATCCATTTACAAGTTGAGAGCTTGGATTGTTTCTTCTTACTTTTTCTGTTCTAGATTTTTCAGAAAATGCTGGTAGCTATCCATTGTCTATACTACCAGAAGAGTGCAAACAAGGAACCCAGAAGGCTGATGGACCTTGAGCTTTGGCAAGGGCTAAAGCTATGCACTGATTGTTCTGTCGACACAATGGTGGCTTAAGCAATTTCCTGACCTAATAGTCTCAAAGTGAATATTTACTAATATTTACTGACCTTTAAGATAATCTGTCTGCTACTGGAATTGCCTGCCTAAGGGCAAGATGTGCATCTAAAATTGAATAAAAAGTTATCAAGGCCTGGGCACCAGTGAAGCCTTCCCTCTTGAGAAAGATTCTCTGCCTGGCCCCGTGTAATTTCCAAATTCGTATTTCTTGTCTAGTCTATTCACTTGTGAGTGGCTCTTTTCCAAGTCCTGAACCTTAGCCATGCAGGTTGCAGCTGTCACATCTTTCACAAGAAAATTGCACTGTAGCTTTAAGCTGAAGAAATTTTAAAAAATAAAAAATTCCAACTTAACTGATTTTATTTAAATCTATTTTTTAAAGTAATAGCTAAAATATCACAAGTCTAGTGTTTCCTGAACTGTCCAGAAAGCAAACTAATCCTTCTTCTGGTCTCCTACAGCACTTGCCTAATATTAAATTTTAGCAATTGTTACATTAAATTATACTAATCTGGAGTATATCATTTAAAACTTTTCTCAATCATTCTAATTATGTAAAACAGTTCCTCAGAACTGAGAAAATATAAATCTATTAGGAAATTGAAACAAAGGATTAGTATTATAATGAATAAGAAAAATTAAAATTACTTGACAATTATTGTACAATAGCCTTGTGAGAATTAATCCTAACAAATATCCCATTTTCTAACAACTCTCCCATAAGGTAGATACAATTATCACCCCATCTTATTCATGAGGAAACTGAGTTACAGAGTTTCAATAGCCTGACTGATGCCATGCACTTAGTGCATTAAGAAGCTAGAATTCAAAGCCAGAAAAGCTTAACTCTAAAATCAGGTTCTCTTTGTCTAATGTCTTGTTAGAGAGTGCCAGAGTTGATACTATACTTTAATTAATGGAAAAGTGTGTTACAGACAATTAAAGTGTTCTTAATTATTTAGTTGATACACTAAAATGTATGTAATATACATTATTCATATATATAAAAATAGATATTAATGGACACATATATACATACATGTGTACCAATTATGTATATACTAGAGGCCTGGTGCATGAAATTTGTGCATGAGAGGGATGACCCTCAGCCTGGCATTCAGACATCCCTCTCGCAATCCAGGACCACTGTCTCCTGATCCTCACCTGCCTGCCTGCCTAATATCCCCAACTTCCCTCCCCTGCTGGCCTGGTCACCCCCAACTGCCCTCCTCTGCTGGCCTGATTGTTTCTAACCCCTTGCCAGCCTGATATCACCCCTAATTGCCTCTGCCTCAGCCCTCAACACCATGGCTTTGTCCGGAATGAAGTTGGATGTCTGCAAGATGGCCAGTTGACCCAGTCTAATTAGCATATTACCAATTTATTAGTATAGATAATAGAGGCCCGGCCCACAAAATTTGTGCACAGGGTAGGGAGTGTGTCCCTCAGCCCAGCCTGCACCATCTCCAATCTGAGACCTCTCGAGGGATGCCCGACTGCCTATTTAGGCCCATCCTAGTAGGATCGGGCCTAAACGGGCAGTTGGACATCCCTCTCACAATCCAGGACTGCTGGGTCCCAACTGCTCACCTGCCTGCCTTCCTGATTGCCCCTAACTGCTTCTGCCTGGCAGCCTGGTCACCCCCTGACCACTTCCCTGCCAGCCTGATTGATGCCTAACTGCTCCCCTGCCAGCCTGTTTGCCCCTAACTACCCTTTCCTGCAGGCCTGCATCCCCCCCCAACTGCCCTTCCCTGCAGGCCCGGTTGCCCCCAACTTCCCTCCTCTGCTGGCCTGGTCACCACTAACTGCCCTCCCCTTCAGGCTTGATCGCCCCCAACTGTCCTCCCTTGCAGGCCTGGTCCCTCCCAACTACCCTCCCCTGCTGGCCATCTTGTGTCCACATGGGGGCAGCCATCTTTGACCACATGGGGGCAGCCATCTTGTGTGTTGGAGTGATAGTCAATTTGCATATTACTCTTTTATTAGATAAGATATAATCTCTATATATCTAGAGAGGGAAATTATTTTTTTACATGTATCTTGCTATGTAGATTAAAAAATTGAAAGGAAGGAAAACATCATTGAAAATAACTTAAAATATATTAATTTCTAGAAGATGAAAAAGTACCAACTTTGCAACTTCTATACAAAGAAAACAAAGAAACCTTAATATGCTACATAAGAATGACTTAAATAAGTAGAATGCTAGTTGATTTTGAATAGAATGACCCAATAACTCACTTTAACCTACCTACCTTTTCTTCCTTGAAAGTAGAAACCCAAATAAGCATATGACAAACCCTTGCTGAATCACATCCTATCTAATAAAATGATAATATGCAAATTAACCATCACTCCATCACAAAGATGGCAGCACCTATAGCCACAAGATGACAGTGCCCATTCCTCTCAGCCCCGCCAGAGTCCCCCAGTCCCAGCGGGGAGGCGGCCGCTGAGAAAGGGCAGCATGAGCGGCCTGGTGGAAGGCTTGCTTCATCACCACGCCTGGCCCGGGCTGGCCCCCAGAGTTGGAGCAGACACAGACAGGAACAAGGGAGCCCGGCCTGCAGCCTCTGCGGCCGAGCACAGGCCCGGAGAGGAGACGGCTGGCCTGCCTCCCACGGAAGCAGCACGGGTCCCTCCCACCTCCTGCAGAATTGGCGTGGGTCTCTCCCAGCTCCTGTGGAAGCAGTGTGGCTCCCGGCAATGTGCTGCAGTTCCCGCCGACTCCCGCGGAAGTGTTGGGTGGCCTATTGCACGCGATATCATGCGATGGGCTACTAGTCAACTATAATGGGGAAATGCAAATTTAATCAACAATAAAATATGAGTACACCTCTATTAAATGGCTAAAAATCCAGGACAATGATAACACAAAATACTGGCATTGATGTAGAACAATGGAAACTCTTATTCATTACTTGTCAGATTGGAAAATGGTATAAACATTTTGGAAGATGGTTTGGCAGTTTCTTAGAAAACTAAATACACTCTTACCACAAAATCCAACCATTCTGCACCTGGTTATTTACTGCAATGAGTTGAAAACTTATTTCCATGCAAAAACCAGTACAGATATTCTAGTAGTTTTATTCATAATTACCAAAACTTGGAAGCAATCAAGATTTTCTTCAGTAGATGGATGGATAAATAAATAAATAGTGGTATGTTCATACAATGTAATACTATGCACTGCCAAAATGAAATGAACTATCAAGTCATGAAAGAGATGGAGAAATATTAAATGCTTATTACTAAATGAAAGCAGTCAATCTGAAAATGTCTGTTCTATATGATGCCAACTACACGATATTCTTGAAAAGCCTGCTGGGGTGTTATCCTGCATCTAGAAGGGTTCAGGAGTCTGGAAAGGGGACTGCAAGTAAATTAATAAAGAGACTAGACATGGAATATAAATTTGGAGGGCATTTTGGGAGAGCCAGATGGAGCTTAGCTGTAGTAACTAAGTTCTCTGAATCCCCGCATCCAGGGCCTTTTATTCCCACATTTTGCCCTATATCAAAGCAGATATACATGTCAAAGGTAAGGTTTGGTCAGGTTGGGGGAATTGCCCTTGGCTATTCAGCTGTTTGGCTAGCAGCAGGTAATAACATGTAGGTTTTCAGGTTTGGAGAAATGCCCTCAGCTGTCTGACAGCAGGCAATAACATGTATCTTTAGCCCTGCTGAAGACTCAAGGTTCATCAGCCTTTTGATGAACTTCTTGCATTTATGACCTGCTGGAATTAGCCTCAGCAAAGTCAAAATTAAGGAGCCAGTAAAAAAGATTAGTTGTTGACAGGGTTATGGAGGAGGCAAGGATGAACAGGTGGAGCATGAAGGGTTTTAGAGCAACGAAAACAGTCTGTATAATACATGTTATTGGACATTTGTCCAAATCTATGGAATGTGAAACACTAAGGGTTAGACTTTGAATGAGTATCATGTGTCAATGTAAGTTCATCAATGATAACAAATGTTCCACTGTGGTGGACAATGTTTATAATGGGGGAGGCTATGGCATATGTAGAAGCATATAGGAAATCTCTACCTTCTTCTCAATTTTACTGTGAACCTAAAACTGCTCAAAAAACTAAAGTTCCAAAACAAAAAAACACAAACAAAAACCCCTTTTCCTTTAGGTATTCAACTGCCTGGTGCAAAATTTAGTGAAAGTTGAGAACTTCCCCATCCTAAAAGGTGAATTTTTATTAGTCCACTTGCAGAATTTTGAAAAATAAAATGAGATCTGCTGTAAAACTCCTGAAAAAAATTTATTTACTCTAAATACAAAGGAGAAACATTCTTTTCTCTTGACATTGGACTTTGTGGGTGCTTGAAAATGACATATCTGCCATATAACCACTGGGGCAAGCCTGGTGTCAAAAGTTAAGACAGTAATAATAGTATATAATAAGGATAGCATATCAAATTTTGGAGGAAATATATATTATCTATCAATACTGCCGAGACAACATGATATAAAAAATAGAATGGTCTGGCCTATGTTGCTCAGTGGTTGAGCATTGATCTATGAACCAGGGAGGACATGGCCCAATTCCCAGTCAGGACACATGTCTGGGTTGTAGGCTGGATCCCCAGTCGGGAGCTTGCAAGAGGCAACCAATCGGTGATTCTCTCTCATCATTAATGTTTGTATCTCTCTCTCCCTCTCCTTTCCTCTCTCTGAAATCCATAAAAACGTATTTTAAAAAACAGAACTGGATTTCAGAATCTTTATACCAAAATAAATTCTACACAGTCTATGATTAAAAGTAAAATGAATTAATTAGTTAACACATAGAAGTAAAAATTAAACATATAAGAAAACTATGAAGTTTATTTTTTGAATAAAGTGGTAAAATAGTAAATGATTTAAAATAACTAAATGGTAAAAATGGTAAATGATATATTATTTAAATTAATATTAAATCATAGTAGATATCTCCCATACACAAGGTAAATATAATTGGTACAACATGAAATACAATTTGACAACATGTATAAAGCTTTTAAATATCTACATCTATACCCATTTAATCTGTTTTACACTTATAGCAATTTTTCTTACAAATACATTTGCAAGTGGGCCCAATGACAAATCGAATAAACAGTGATGTTTATTCAATCTATATGTGTTGATATGTACAACCCAGTATATAACCAAGAAAATGTATTGTTATATGAGAGAAACAAAATATATCTAATAGCTGAGGGATATTGTGGCCTATAGTCAACCAGAAATCATAAAATTTAACTTAGGAAAAACGTATTAAGAAGGAAACAGAAAAAAATAAGAAAGTGTTATTAATTATTGCATGGTTTTGAAAGACATATCAAAACAAACATAAAAAGGAAGAAAAGCAAACTCCATCATTTATTTTTTTAATATATTTTTATTGATTTCAGAGAGGAAGGGAAAGAAGAGAGAGATAGAAAGATCAATGATGAGAGAGAATCATTGATTGGCTGCCTCCTGCATGCCCCACGCTGGGGATCGAGCCCGCAACCCCGGCACGTGCCCTGACCAGAAATCGAATCTGGGACTTTTTAGTCTGCAGGCCAATGCTCTATCCACTGAGCCAAACCAGCCAGGGCTTTTTCCATCATTTCTATATTTCCTTTTGCTTTATTATCTTTGCCTCTTCATTACCTTTTAATTTTTATGCTGAAAGCTGTAGCCATAAAAGCGGCTGCAAGTGACTGACTATTCATGTTCGGGAAGGAAACCCTAGTTTGACTTTTAGTGTGATGTAATGTGTGTGTGTGTACAGACCTCTAGACTGAGAGTAGTCTGAGAAGTTAGAAGTCTATGGCTGATATAATGAAGGCATTAGAAGGGACAAAGAATGCTATTTATATTTGCTATCTTGAAAGAAACATTTTTGGAAGAAAACACTTAAGTCTTTCTGGTTCTTGCAGTCTACTTTCATTTCCCTTTGTTACAAAAGGCCTAAGGAGGGTAATCTTTTAAAATTCAGTTATCTACCTTCAGCATCCACATAAGTAGTTTTGACTGAATGCTGATTAAACTTTAGTACAACACAATCCTGTTTGGAAACTTCAGAGCAAGAGGCACTTTACTTTCTAGGTATCAAGAATAAACACGTTGAACTCTTTAGCACTGCAATAATTCTCTGAAAATGTCAAGTTCTTGTTTCCAAATCCTCTATGCTCCTGAAATAATGAGAATTTACAGTACACACAAATGCCCTTCTCTCTGAGCCACATCACCTGTTCATTCAGCACGGTGAACTTCCCCTCCACAGACATTACTGTAAATCAATTATGAAGATTTCAGGCCCAAGTTCAGAGTTCAGTGTCATCATTTTCTCTTCTTAATGGAGCAGCCTAAACACTGTGGTTACTAAGCTTTCTGCCAAACTGAATATCCTGCTACCCAACACAATAAAACTTCTTTTTACTCCTCTCTTCATTGCTTATAGCTGATGCTTGCCGCCAGGTTCTCTTAAATATTGAGAAATTACAGGTTCTCTCTCTCTCTCTCTCTCTCTCTCTCTCTCTGTCTCTCTCTCTCTCTCTCCCCCCCCCCCCCCCACACACACACACTCCCCAACAATCCATGTTTTAAAATACACACAAAGGAGTTTAGGTGTTAGGGGTAGGGGAAGAGAAAAGGAGCAGATGAGGATTTTTAAGTATGTTAGGACATTTTATTTAGAATAAGGTAAGTATGTTATGTTGAATTTAATTTACCTTACTGTAGTCACTTTGTATTCACCATTGACTAATAAGTGCTGAGATTTAGGGATGACCTTAGCCTTTATAAGAAAAAAATTTGAGCCTCAAAGCAAATTAAAAGTTTGTAATATTTAATAAATGAGGAAAAATGTTTCATGTATGCATCCTTTCTTCTTATAATGATTATAAAATAGAATCCAACCAACAATTAGTCCATTAAGAAGTTTCTAAGTATTTCCAGGCTTTGTAAAAAGGAAGGTATGCTGGTATAATTCAACAGCCTTAATTTTCATGGGATTAGAGTTTGGTATGTGGGATATTCAAACATGCATATTTTCTGCAAAATCATTTAAAATTTTTTAGTTCCTTAATTATATGCAAGCCAATGTCATAATTACAAATTAAAAATGTCATTTTTAATTTACATTTTGAAAGTCACTAGATAGGTCTAAATGAGTTAACATTAGAAAAACTAGAAGAAGGACTTTATATAAAAGTAGCATGTACAGACACTGTTGTAGATAGAAATTATGAATGTCAATGAAGGGCAAATTTTCTTAAGTATTTTCTCTAAACATCATTATCCTAATCAAGTTTATTCCTTAAGATTCTAAAAGCTATCACTTTGTGCTACAATAATTTATCTTTCATCTTTAATTACTTTATTGACTTTTCTATACTTCTTAAAATATCATTTTTCTCTTGCAATTTTGAAAGTAATATAACATTATTGTAAATAGTTTTAAAAATATAAAAAAGGTACATATGAGAAAAAATCACTCATAATCACAAAGCAAGAGGAAATCACTATCAGAAAACTATTATTTTCCAATATTTCCAATTATACAAATATTAGTATACTTATGTTTTGCAATTAAGTGGGATCAAAATGTACAAATATTTGCATTTGGTTTTTTTAATTAACATGTATTTGATCATTTTTTATGGCATTAAGGAGCCTGGAAAACACAATTTTAATTACCACATATAATATACATCAATTAAGGTAAATATCATAATTGATTTACTCATTCTCCCATTTTTTTTGTTATGTTGATTGTTTACTAAACATGTCCTCACAAGTATTTAAAAATCAATACTGTTATTAATTTTAGTTTGTTATTCCTTATTAGTAATGCTGAGATGAACATCCTTGGCTGTAGACTGCCAAACTAAACTGTTCAAATATTAGCGAATTTTATCCCTCCTGATTATGTGCTGGGTTCTTCTGTTGCACTGCAGCTTGCCAGTGTTGAAAACTATCATTTTCAAAAACTTCTGCTTATTTTAAACGGTGGAAGTATGAGATTTTAAAGTGGATTACCAGCTTTAACTGTGTTATTTCCACCCCTGAGATTTTCATTTGTTCATATAAATCCAATGAAATAACCGGACATGCAGGGAAACATGCATGCTCAGGGGGTTCTGCTTAGGGAAGAGGGAGGCTTAAGAAAAATGGTGATAAGAAGAAAATACATGCCTTTCTCTAATATTGATCTAGATCCCCAGCCCAATAAATCTGTGTGAGAGGGGCAATGCCAGTACCTATTTTAGATGATGTTTCAGAGGAATTATTTTAAATTTTGAGGCAAGAAAGCATTCTTTGAGGGCCCAGGAAAAATAATGGCAAGTTGAAACAGAAAGATACTCTTCTAACATTTCTAACAAAACTTTTGTTACCTCATCTTCAGATCTCAGTTTAAATGGATATATTGTATATCTTCCTATCTGAGTTATGTATTTAATATTTTATGTTTTTTATTTGCTGATAAGTTTTCTTTAATCCATCTTCTCTTGAAGCCATATTAACTAACATTAAAATATTTCTGTAGGGTTTTTATAAAAATAAAAGGGATTTTTCACACACTTATCTTTCCAGATGAATTTAAAAAACTAATTATATTTTAAAAGTAATATATAAAGAATAAAAAACAATCAAATATAATAAACTGTATACAGGGTGGGGCAAAGGAAGGCTTACAGTTGTTCATATGAAAAATAATACAAAAATAAACTGTTTTGCATACTCACAACTGTAAGCTTACTTTTACCCACCCCTTTATACTGACAAGAAATTTCTTTATCATTACAGATCCCTGTCTTGCTTTCTATTTACAAGATTGAATGTTTTCACCTTCTTATGAATCCTTTCTAAAATATTATATATACACTAAAGGCCCATTGCACAGATTCGTGCACCGGTGGGGTTCCTCATTCTAGCCTGCGAGGATCAGTGGACCTCTGTGCCACGGCAGCCTGGCCTTACCCGCCAGCTAGTCTGGGGGCGGGGGGAGTGGGAAGGAGAGGGACACGCAGGGGGAGTATTCACCGGAGAGGCTTGCTCCACCATAGCTGCTCTCACCAGCCCTGAGCCAGTGTCTGGCACCCGTTGGTCAGCTGAGCAGTGCTCCTGTTTGGGAATGCCCTGACCACAAGGGGGCAGCTCCTGCATTGAGCATCTGCCACCCTCCTGGTCAGTTCACATTATAGCTACAGGCCGTCCAGTCATCTGATCACTTAGGGTTTTATATATATAGATAGTCAAATGTATATGCATTGCAAATACAAATATTGATACAGATTTTTTTTTAACATGAGACATTTTTCTGATGTTCCTTTTCCCTTTTTTTTTACTTGTACACCATGATATATTCAAGGTAATTTCCTTTGTGAACTTATACTTTCACTAATAGCTAATTTTTACGCTTTAAAATATTTTGCTGCCAAATATTGTAACATTTTCTTGATAATCTTGGAAGAACTCTAAACACTGTAAGTTCATATAGTTGGAGTTGACCTCTTTCTAGTGTTACAATTAGTAACAGAAGAAAATATTGTTTAATGTTTATCTAAATTCTGTTCTCTTGTTCTTCTGGGTGCAGTGCACATTAAACACTCTCACCACCTGTACAGAAAAGAATTAACATAGCAGGCCTGGAGCTACCATGCTTAGAATGGCTTGTTTGCAACATCTGACTTTGGCTAGCAAATGGAAACTTAGCTCTCAGGGTGTTCCTAATCAATAGTAAACTGATAAGGGGTGGTTTGCGGGTGCCTAGACTTTAAATAAACAGTATAATTTATGCTGAACACCAACTTTTTTGATTCTGGAATTTTGGTACCTTTTTGGCAGAGGATATTCATGTGACCAACTCCACTGGGAAAGCACTCAGAAGCGTGTGCCTGATTTCCCCTGGATTTCATCCCGCGCAGCTTTTCTCTTTGCTGAATTTGCTTTGTATCCTTTCACTATAATAAAATTTAGTCATGAGTACAACTATATATGGAGCTCTGTACAGCTTTCTATGGAATCCCCGGGGCTGGGAGCCATCTTGGGGAGCTCACACACTCTCCCTTGCATTTGGACATGGAACTAGGCCCTGGACATTATGTCGTTGTGTCATTCTGGGCTGTAGTATTAGGTCGTTGGTGTGAGATACTCCATTGTTTCTTTCCGTTTGAGTCGGTAAATGACATCCAAAGAGTGGAGATTCTATAAGGCTAAGGCTGAGAATGAAGTGGAGCAAAGGATTCAGATGACATTAGATTAAATTAACATTGTAAGAAATGAACTTCTGAAAGCTTTTAGCCACTGAAATTTTACAGTTTTGTACTATTGTAGCACAAGTGGGACAATCTTGACTGATACAAATACTAAGTAGATTTTTGTTATGCTAAAAATAAGGTTATGTAACATGAAGGGTATTTATATCACAGATTAATAACAATAATCACTTGTCATGCATGGAAAATTGCTTACCTGTCACTCATACTTAAAATTTTGACAGTCATAGTTTGTTTTAGTTAATTAAATTATCCTCTAATGAATGTTTTTGTCATTTTCCTACAAATCATATCAAACCTGAACTACTTATTACAAAGAATCTGCATAGATCAAAATATACTATAATTTATAAGAAAATAACCTTATAAAATTTTCTAAGTGTTGATCATATATGTAATAGTCATCATTTTAAAAAGTTTTCGAAGTCAGTGGTAAGCAGATATTGTCAGTCTCTTAATAAAATGCTAACCTGATTAAAATGGCATGAAAAGGGAGAATCCAAGATGGCGACATAGGTAAACACCTAAACTGCTGCCTCGCGCAACAATTTTAAAAATTCAACTAAAAGACAAAACGTCTATCACCCAGAACCACGGGAAAGCTGGCTGAGTGGAAGTTCTACAACTAGAAGGAAAGAGAAAAGAGCATCGAGAGGTGCATGAGCGCTGAAAAGCTGAGGTACGGAGGTGCGTGATCCAGGCTGGCGGCGGGCGTTGCTTTTTTCAACCCAAAGGGAGACAAGCCCCCGACTACTCTGAAATCCAGTTTCTGGGGAGACGCGGGGGACCCAAACTCATACGGGGAAAAGCTGGACTGTCTGCCAGTGAGGGTGGCTTACTTGCAGAGCTGCGCGCAGGAATAATTGTTTACAGCACTGGGGCACGGGACTCCGGGACGCCCTTGGGGACACAGAGCCTGCTAACTAGCAGCCATTGCTGTTTGCCACGCCCTAGCCTAGTGACACCCTGAGACCCCGCCCTGCACAACCTACAAACCCACCCAAGCTCCAAGCAGCAGCGTTAGCAGAAGAAAGCCCCGCCGTATCGCAGCTTAACCTAGCAAACTTGCAGCCTGGGTCAGACAGCTCCAAAACCTCCAAACCCCAAGCAAAGAGGAGAAAACTGTAGCTCTCACTGTAGCTCCTGCTGGATGGCCTCAGACAGTAGCTGACCTGCACCCCATTGGAGATCCAGAAGCCAGTGTACCTAGTGGTCAGAGTGAGACACCAGATTTCAACTCCTCACATCCATAAGTGACACATTCAAAGGCAGACTCAGTGAGCACCAAAGCCCCACTGAAACAAGTCCTGCCCCATAAGTGTGTCTTCAGCGCAGCAGTTCTTCCATTATAGACACAGTGAGTGCTCACAGCTAATTGGCTTGGAGGTCAATTCCTCCCAGTATACCAACAGCAATTAAGGCTTTAACTGCACCAAGTCTTTGCACTCAGCCCACAAAGGGGTGTACCAAGAGTGTCCACATCAGGTGATTGGGGAGGCTGAGCTACTGCCCCCTATAGGTCACCTACCACACAAAGCTACTCCATCAACACAGGGAAGCAGCCAAAATGAGGAGACAAAGAAACATGTCACGAATGAAAGAAACGGAGGAAAGCAAACTACTGGATGACATAGAGTTCAGAACCACATTTATAAGGTTACTCAAGAATCTTCTTAAAACCGCTGAGAAACTGGATGAGACCTTCAAGGAGCTTAATGAGAATGCCAAAAAAATGGAAAAGGATCAGTCAGAAATGAAGCATACACTGTCTGAAATAAAGAATATACAGAAACTCAACTATAGATCAACGTACCCCAAGAATCAAACCAAAGATCTAAAATATGTGGAAACAAAAAACATCCAACCAGAAAAACAAAAAGAAAAAAGAATCCAAAAATATGAAGATAGTGTAAGGAGCCTCTGGGACAACTTTAAGTGAACCAACATCCGAATTTTTGGGGTGCCAGAAGAAGGGAGAGAGCAAAATATTGAAAACCTATTAGAAGAAATAATGACAGAAAACTTTCCCTGCCTGGTGAAAGAAATAGATGTACAAGTCCAGGAAGCGCACAGAACCCCATACAAGAGGAATCCAAAGAGGACCACACCAAGACACATCATAATTAAAATGCCAAGGGCAAAAGACAAAGAGAGAATATTAAAAGCAGCAAGAGAAAAACTGTCAATTACCTACAAGGGAGTACCCATACGACTGTCAGCTGATTTCTCAACAGAAACTATGCAGGCCAGAAGGGAGTGGCAAGAAATATTCAAAGTGATGAACAGCAAGAACCTACAGCCAAGATTACTCTACCCAGCAAAGCTATCATTCAGAGTTGAAGGTCAGATAAAGAGCTTCACAGACAAGAAAAAGCTAAAGGAGTTCATCACCACCAAACCAGGATTACATGAAATGCTGAAGGGTATTCTTTAAGGAGAGGAAGAAGAAGAAAAAGGTAAAGATAAAAATTATGAACAACAAAATGACATCAAATACATACCTACCAACAAGTGAATCTAAAAATCAAGTGAATAAAAAACCTGAAGAACAGAATGGACTGGTGAATATAATAGAATCAGGGACATAGAAAGGGAGTGAACTGACGATTCTCAGGGGAAGCAGGTGTGAGGGGTGTGGGAAGAGATTGGACAAAAATCTTACTCCTATGGATGAAGACAGTGGCGGGGGTAAGGGCATGGGGTGGGGTGGGGAATCAGGTGGAGGGGAGCTATGGGGGAAAAAATAGAGGAACACCTGTAATAATCTGAACAATAAAGATTTATTTAAAAAAATAAAAATAAAATAAAAAATGATGTGAAATATAAAAAAAAAAATGGCATGAAAAGATGTTTTCCCCCCACTTTATTAACATTGAACTATGTGTTGATTACATTCTAGAGGACATGGGTCATTTGTTCTGCTTGGTAGCAGAAGTGTCAGCAAGAAACAAGTTGGATGTAAGCTAAATATGAAAATCTATTATTGATTCATAGTAACAAACATGTTCAATAAACTACCCATAAAGAAATATTTAAATGTCTCCAAAATATGTTTTATTTCAGAGGAAATGTATGGGTACAAATTCTCACCTTTGGGGTTTCCAATTGGAGTATGGATATCTCTGCCATTATAAATAGTTCACACACCAAAAATAAAATAAAATCTGAATATATTAGTAATTTCTATTTTCTAATGTGGTTTCTCTACTTTTTTCACTTAAAAACTCAAGTATTAATCTCCCATAATACCTTAGAAAAGTTGAAGACTAAATATTGCTACCGTTTCCTGCTGCTATTATGATTTAAAAAAATAGATATAATGAACTGAAATTTACTTCATAAAATTTAATATTTTTTCCAAAGGCTTAATATGTTTTTATCACTAGTATAAATCTTGTTTGAAAATATAATTAATATAAACTTTATACATAAATATTTTATCTTATTGTTTAAATTCTGGTGCATCGAATGTATATGAACAAGTTATAAACATGTAGTTTATAAAGGCAGCCTTTTCTAATTTCTATCTATGATATGGGACATGTTCTGACTCATTGGGAAAATGTGCTGAATGTAGAGGAATTTGCATTATACAGTTTTATAACTACAGTTCATTTAAAATTAACATAAATCGATCACAATGCCTTTATTATATCCTAGCTAGTTCGTTGTTCTAATTATGCTATAGCTAGAGAGAAATATATTCAATTAATTTAGTACATAATGTTTTTTAAAATAAACATTTTTCAAGAATAGTTTTACATTTGCAGAAAAGTTGTTAAGATCTATTCTCAGCTTTTTGCTATGATCAAATGCAGAAAAGTTGTAAAAATAGAACAGAGTCCACCTATATGTCCACACCATTTCTCCTATTAATAACATCTTACATCAATATGGTACATTTGTTATAGTTAATAAACTAATATTGATATTGATCAACTGATTAACTACAAGCCATAATGCATTTAGATGTCTTGGTTTTTATTTAATATTCTTTCCATGCCCAGCTCACGCACAAGATATAATTATTTAGTAAGTCTTTTTTAGTCTCTTTGGCTGTGAAAGTATTTCAGAAATTGTGTTAATATCCTAAACAATTTTGGAGACTCCTGGTCTCTAGAATGTTCCTGAATTGGGATTTCTTTGACACATTTTGCACAATTAATGGGGTCATGGTTTGTATTTGTTCCTTTGTTGTTGGAGGGGATAGGAAAACACTGCAGAGGTAAAGTGCCATTTTTATATCTTCATATAAGGGCACATGCTGTCAATATAACTTACCACTGTTTGTGCTCACAGTTGACTGAGGTAGTATTTGTTAGATTTCTACACTGCAAAATTACTCATTTTTCCACTTTGCATATACTATCTATTAAAATAAAGTCACTATGTGCAGCCCACTCTAGCCAACAAAATTATTAAATGCTATTTTAACTCCATCAAAATACATATAAGTATTTACAGTCATCACATACTCATCTTGACAACTAAAAAATTCTTCTAAATTAATCTTAAAGAGAATAATCTGTTAGTAAATATACACAATCCATTGTTGGGAATATTTTTCCAAACACTCACTGAAATAAAATGCAGAATTCACCAAACCAGGTGTTATCAAACATGTGTGCATAAAAATCACTAATTCTGATAAGGTCCCATTAACATGATAGAGGATTTTGGTGCATCATATTTTTGAAAACAATACATTAAATTCCTCAAATATCCAATCAGTTTTTATTGCCTTAAAGATATTTTACTCTAATTGGCAAAGTTTATAAATTAAACATTTTATCTAATTCTCACAGGTATGGTGGTATAGTATAAATTAAAATATAGGTTCCCTGACTCCCTAGACAGTGATTTCTGTAGTTTGGTATATCAACTATTTTTCTTGTCTTGTTGAGTGCCAACTTGATTATCAATTATAGCATATTAACCGGCTGTTAATCTTACACAAAACCTCACTTTTACCACTCTTCCCTCATCTCAAGTCTATAATACCCCTACAATAGTTTACAAATAAAGTTGAAACAGTTTATGTAAGTTTTTTTTTTCTTTATCATTGTTCCATTCTGTTTTTTTATCCTAAGGAATCTCAAAGCAATGCCATAACTATGCATATGTTATATAAACTTTTCTGTTTAATTTATTTTTTATTTCTGTCTACCTCAGGTTGCATATTCAAAATAAACTTTATAATTACTTTATCAGATTTAGTTTGCATAAGAAAATATAGAAAAATAGCATGACTATATATTGGCTAAACCTTGAATAGAAGACAAATGTGAAAAAGTTATATAGTTCCTCATTTGAAAAGAAAAAATAAGGTCTCCTCAAGGTTATCTGTTAATATCTGTTATTTGGCCATTCCCCAACTCCCATTTACAGTGGCATCTGCTATTCCTGACTCATTTTGACATTATTTTTGCTCCATCTTCTATTTCTCCTTTAGAGTACTTACAACAATTAAAACAACCAACAAAATAAAAAGGCAACTTACAAAATGGTAGAAAATATTTGCAAATCATATATTGGATAAGGGGATAATATCCAAGATATATTAAAAACTAATAGAAATAAATAGCAAATAAAAGAAGTCAATTGAGAAATGGTCAGGGGAATGAAATAAACTTGTTTTTCAAGGAAGACATGGCTAATGGGTATATGAAAAAGTAGTTAATATCCCTAATTATCAGGGAAGTGCATATCAAAATGACAGTGACATACCTCACACCTGTTAGAATGGCTAGGGGGAACAATTATTAGAAAAAGGAATGGGACCAGCAGGCATGGCTCAGTGGTTGAGCATCAACCTATGGGCCAGGATGTCATGGTTCGATTCCTGATCAGATACATGCATTGGTTGCAGGCTCAATCCCCAATGTGGGGAGTGCAGGAGGCAGCCAATCAATGATTCTCTCTCATCTTTGATGTTTCTATCTCTCTCTTCCTCTTTCTTATCTCCTCTGAAATGGTATCTGAAAAAAGAATGGTTAGAAAAAAAAAGATAGGTTTAATAGGATGTGGAGAAAAGAAAACTCTGTGCACTATTAGGAGGAATGTAAATTGGAACAGTTACTATGTACAACAATATGGAGTTTTTTTAAAAATTAGAAATAGAACTATCATATGTTCCAGCAATCCCATTTTTGGTTATATATCCAAAGGTAATGGCAACATTTGAAGTGTTGAATAGAAAGAAGATGCAGTATATACATGTATTAATGGCCACAAGAAAGAAGAAAATCCTGTCAGTTGCATTCTTTGAATCTGAGTCTTATAACTTAATAGATTTTTCTGTAAATAATTGTGTCAGTTCTGAGCCTGGATATCAACAAGCCTTGCAAGTGTCCACTTGGAACTCTGTAACATCCATGTGAAAAAGCCCAGACTAGTCAGCTGGAGGATGACAGACCTTGTGTAGAGAGGCACTAGTCTTAAATGTTCTAACAGGCAACCCAATCCAATCCATCAAACTAACTGGAAAAGAATCCCCACTTAAGCAGAGTCCAAAATGCCCAATGACAATTAGTGATTCAGTAAATTTTGATCAGATTGTTATATAGAAGACAACTGGTAACTTGGCTAACATTAAAAATATGCCGTTATCATAGAAGTTGAAAAATTTGCCAAGATGAATTCTGATTGGCACAAAGTTTACTATAGTTGAGCAGTTCATAACACATTGTGCATGAATGCATATATGTTAGAATGTGTGTGCATGCATACATGCACACACATAATCTACATATAGATAAATCCAAAACTAAGAAGGAAAATACATAGTTTTAAAGATTGCAATGATATTCCACAAAAATAAATAATTTTTATTGATTAGATATAAATAATTCAATACTCACACACAGATAAGAATAACTGATTTATTATAAGAGACAGATGGAAAGTACTGTGCTAAGTGAAATAAGCCAGTTAGAGAAAGACAAGTATCACATGATCTCACTCATATGTGAAATCTAAAGAACAAAATAAACTGATGAACAAAGTAGATCCAGAGACACAGAACCATGGAACAAACTGTCAAATCTCAGAGGGAAGGCAGGGGTGGGTGGGAAGAGAGTAACCAAATAATGTATATGCATAACCCATGGACACAGACAATAATGTGGTGAAGGCCTGTGGCAGGGGATGGGTTTGGGCTAGAAGAGGTTAAAGGGGGATGGAATGGGGACATTTATAATACTTTCAACAAGAAAGATACATTAAAAAAAACTATCTGCTTTGCATATGTAAACTTTAAGTTTTTGTTAGTCTAGCTCAGTTTTTCCATTATCCCTCTGTTAGGGATTAGTTTTTCTGGGATGCATAGTCCTCCACACGCTTAGAATGCTGGAAGAAACACATTGGCGAGGTGTCTCCCACCAGGATGTCTGTCTCTCACACCCCCAATGATGAAAATGTTATCCATTTGGGTCACCACCTTAAGGCACCGATTACCCACATTACCCATACACTTGGGACAGGGCCACCAGGGTCATAAATCAGGGATTCTTAAAATCTCTTTTCTCAAAACATTCTCAGAACCAGCTGTGTCATTTTGGGTTGTCTACAAGCTGACACCATGACAGGAATAAATAGTCTAGACATTTTTTATGGAAATCCCTATAAAGAATACATTAGGAGAAAATGAGTAGCATGGAGAACCTTCAAACCACAAAATAAATATGATACTTCTGAAAGCAAAAAAAAAAAGCAAATGAAAAATTGGCCAGGGAATAATTTACACTATAGCTTTTTATGAAGTTTTTAAAAAGCTCTAAGAATGTCTCAGCCATACCAATGTGAAGTCCATAAGCAAAGTTTACTCTTTTCAGGAAATCCAATCTGGCAGGAAGGGCCAGTAGTAGATAATCTGCTGTGCACAATGTTTGGAAATAGCCAAAGGGAATGTGACTTTGGTAAGAACTTGGTAGTAGATCCAGAGGGATCTGTAGTTGTCACCTGCATCTGCCAGCTACTGTATTCCACATTGCAGTTTTTCTTGAAATAGTACACTGCGTCTGTACTTGCTATAATGCAATTTTATTTTAAGATTCTGCTCCCGTAACTTCCTGAATGGTCATCTGTAACATCTTTCACAAATTACATCAAGGTTAGGAATATTTCCTCTACTCACTCATTTATGATCTTTTCCTAATATTTTGTTCTAAAAATAATATGTTTACTTATTTGTCCCATACAACTGAATACAAATAGGTTGTGGTTAGGAGTCATTTTCCTTTTATCTTATACTAGAGGCCCAGTGCATGAAATTCATGCACTGGGGTGGGGAGGGTTCCTCAGCCTGGCCTGCACCCTCTTGCAGTCCAGGACCCCTCAGGGGATGTCTGCCTACCAACAGTTGGAAATCCCTCTCACAGTCTGGAACCCCTCACTCCTTACTGCCTGCCTGCTCACTGCTCCTTACCACTCAGCTCGCTGCTCCTTAGAGCTGCCATGGAGGCAGGCAAGGCTCCCGCTACCGCCACTGTGCTCACCAGCCGTGAGCCCTATCTTTCTGTGTAATTGTCTGTGGGCCAACTGCTCTCTTCCTTCTCACTTAGGGCTAGCAGCATGTGAGGGCAGAGTGCACTGTTGTGGAACACAGAGGGCTGCCTGGAGCTGAGGGGAGTGGCCGGGCTCACGGGGTGAGAGGTGGACACAGAGGACACTATCTCACCCAATTGTGGGGTGGGCTGGCTGGCCTTCATCTGCCTGACCCCGTCCAGGGAGGGACTAAGCAGGGTGTCTGCCTCTGCATTCTCAATCCTTCCATCTGTGACACCTGTCTCCCTTTCCAGGCCTCCCTCAAAGTGAGTTCAGCTTAAACCCTGAATGTAAACGGGCACAGGAAAGGAAGGGATCCACTCCAGAGCCCCCTGATTCCCAGAGACAGGACCTGGTCTCAGGATGGTGGCCACAGCTGTAGAACATAGATCTGTTTCAAGAGAAGTTGGGAATGCAGACTTTCATATGAGCCCCTATTCCAAAAGGTGGCAGTTTATTCACATTGTGGGAAAGTCACCTTCAAGAGTAACATAAGTGGGTAAAGTCAGGGCCAAGCCAGGCCATTTCCTCATCCAATCTCTCTGAGGTGTGTGGACAGAACTAAGTCTCAGTTCTTTGCAGGACACTTCCAGGGTTTTTTAAGCCTAAAGACAGTAGTCTGTCTCCATTCTTGTTCTTTGGGATTTTTCATCGTCGGATAAAAGGATACGTACATTGGGGCAATCCTCTCAAGATACAATATTCCAGTTGCACTATGTGATGACGACAGCACCCCTCAGAGGGAGGGAGCCAACAGATGGGGCGCAGGGAATTCTGAAAAGCAAAGCGATCACAGAGATGCTAAGCCTTTCCTTCACACGTCTGACACCTCTCTTCAGGCGGCCTGCAGGCCAGAGTCTGCTGGACCTTTACCACTTGATGTCCTGGCAGGCTGCCCTGGGCCCTGCTAGGCAGTGTGCAGAGCCGCCTAGGCCCAGGGGGAGTCGCCTCCCCGCCCCAGCCACTCCTGGTATAGGTCCTGTACATGGGCGCTGGTCTCTGGGGACCACACTGGGATGGCGGCGTAGATGTCTTCCATCTGCTGCAGCAGTGCCCTGTCTGCACACCCGTCATCTGCCTGGGCCTGGCCCCTGCTGCTTAGGCATGCCCAGCACTTCCCCATGAAGTGACAGGGGAACTTACCCCTCTTCAGCTTCAGGACCACTTCTGGATGTTCCAAAAGCCGCTAGCAGCCTCAAAGCGTAGCAGAACCTCTCCGTCTCTTTCAAGGGTGACCCCCTGGAAGTCTTTGCTCCTCAGGGTGCGGTAGGTGAGCACTCCTTATTGAACATCTCCTTGGCCATGTGCCTGAAGATGTGTGCCAGGTACCTGTCAGAGCTGGCACTCTCTTGGAGCTCACCTCCTTCTCTTTCATGTCTCCAAATAGAGTGTCCACAGCAGCATCATTCGAGGCGAGGTCACTTTGCTCCATTATCTGGACAATTTCACCTGAGGTTAACACGCAGTCAGCACCCTGGGTACTATGTAAAGCTGTGGGAACATCTTCTCAAAGGGCCTCCAGTTTCTTGTCATAACACAGGGCCACAATGACGTGGAAAATCTTGTCTGGGAACAGGTTCTGCCATCTGGTGAAGTAATCTTTCACCAGAGAACCCATGATCTGCTGGGGAGACTTGGCCATGCAGAGGGTGGGAGTGATGGCATGACCCAGCACACGCTCTGCATATCAATCCCAGCTGGGGCAGGCGGAGGTCAGCATGGGTAGCTGGGGCTCTTCCTCACAGTGCTGGCAGTACCAATGCACAAATTCCTTCTGACTCTCCAGAATGCTGAAGTCCACAGCTATCTTCATGTCAAAGACAGTGTGCCCCAAGGCTTTTGAGGAAGTCGCAGAGCCTTCTGGATGCATCAGTGACACTGAGGCTGAATTTAGCAGCAAAATAAGGCAGAGACTAAGGACACACGGACACTGCCAGGACCTTGTGCTGTGAGGTATCACATTTCTTATTAAGGTTCAGAACACGGAAGAAGTCCTTGGTGTTCTGTTGAGAAACTTGGACTCCTTCCCCTGTGGCCACACAACTATCACATGCCAGGCAGTCACTCAGAAATATCCTGGCATCAGCCAAATTATGGAATTCTTCCTGCTCTCCATTCTCCTCAGCCGGACTCCAGATGTTGACTGCAGCATTCTCTTGGTCATCGGTTTTTGTTTTTTTTTACTACATTCCTTCTGTTTGCAGTGATCACACTTCATCTGGAGTGGGGCGGGTGGGGGCCAGCTCAAGTGACCTGGAGGAAACACAGGGAAAGCAGTCAGTCACTACTGGTCACCCCTGCACTGCTGGCAGTATCCTTTTCTCCTTGTGGAGCATCTAGGGAGGGGAAGCGGCTGGAGCGCCCAAGGCTGAGTTCCAGGAGGCCAGCAGCACAGTCAGAATCATGCTGGAGGTGCTGGTCCATTGGTGCCTGGCCTGTCCTCTTCAGATTCAACCTGCCTGACTACTAAGGGAGCCAGTCCAAGGGAGGGAAAGTGGCCTCAGTGCCCGAGGCTGAGTTCCAGGATGCCGGCAGTGCTGTCGGGATTGTGCCAGAGGTGCTGGTTCATTGGTGCCTGGCCTATCTTCTGGAGATTGAACCTACACTGACTACTAAGGAAGCCAGTCCCCAGTTCTGCCCCACCTCCACCACTGATTGATTGGAGTCTGAGGGCCAGGAGGAGGGACCAAGAGGCCTGCCTTCCAGTTGCTCACCAGTCTCCATGCCACTCACTCTGGTTCCCTGTTAACCATCCCCTGATAAATGGGAGCCTGCGGGCCGGGGGAGGGACCAAGCAGTTTGCCTTCCACCCATTCACCAGTTGCCGCTGCCACAGATTCATTGGAGTCTGAGGGACTCTGGTTCCCTCGTTAGCCATCTCCTGATCAATGGAGCCTGAGGGCGGGGGAATGGACCAGTCGTCCGTTCGGTCATTATGGACCCTGAGTTTTTATATATTAGGATTACACAGAATCAAGCAAAATTGGCACAAAGTATATTGACAAAAGAAGAAATGAAGGATATAAAAAACAGTGGTGGATTTTACTTTCATTATGTAATCAATTAGAATATACTTATACCTGGAGATAGTTCATAACCTTGTTTCCATTATTGCAGCTGTAGATGAAAAAAAAAAAAGGAACCCTGATCTTGGAGCCAGATGATGGCTCTAGATTAGACATTGACTGATAAGGTAGAATTGATTGGAACTCTATGCATAATCATTGCCTCAAATAGCGATATTATTTTGTGCATTTAGACATTGACTGATAAGGTAGAATTGATTGGAACTCTATGCATAATCATTGCCTCAAATAGCGATATTATTTTGTGCATTTTTAATAACTGCTCTGAAAGGAAATTAGACATTTTTTGTTGTTGTTGATTCTAGACCAAAATAATATAAAAGACCTATAGCTATAACTACTTAAAAATGCTTGAATATATGTTGATAGTGTTAAAAATATGACAACAAACCCAAAATGGAGTGGCTTATGCTAAACCCTGTGTCATCAAGCAGAGACTTAATTTAATTATAGTTTCGACTCAGAAGTGGAATCTTAAACCAGTCAATCAGGAATAAGCAGGATCAACACCAGTTAGGTCATCTGCCTACTAGACCCTGGCCTTTCCTTTCTTAAGGAAAGTAACATTACTTACTCTTTTGCCTCATTGTGTTACAGAAGACTGGAGAAAAACCAAGCAATGCTTAGAGAAATGGAGTTACACTTTATTACACGTGGGCCCAGAGAAAAAAATATCTTTCAAATTCTGAACAACAACATGGAGGAAGTTGTCCCTTTTATATCTTTTTCAGTCCTTTGTCTCCCAAATATGGGTTTTTTTTCTGGTCCCCTTTGCATGTTCTTAAAGAGCCCTATGTGCTGGGGCTTTGAGACCTCAACCAAAGGCCTGGCCTTGAGCTAGCACTGATAACTTCTTCTGGAGTAGGTTTATGGCCTCTCTGGAATGGGAATAAACAGGTCTTGCAGGACCAGACAATTAAAGGGGCAGTGACTAGATTCAGATTGCTAGCCCCCCCCCAAATGTCTCTTTTTCCCCATCAATTTAACTTCCTTGTTCCAATTTCCTTCTGCTTATTAAAGTCTATCATATTATACACCTCCTTGATGCTAGATTTCTATCTGCTAGATTGGTTTCTGCCCAATTTAAATTAATCTTTTATCAACTCAAATCTTTAAAATTTAATATGCCTCAGTTTACCTTTTAACCATTCTTAGTGTCAAAGCAAGAATCAAGAATGGAAGAGGACCCTCAGGAGCAAGTACCAACCAGAGGTTGTACCTGTGGAGCCCCTGAGCTGCTGTTTCCCTGCTTCCTCAGCAGGTTGTAAGTCCCTCTTGGATCCTAGCTCTGTAGCGTTTGCATTAGGCACTTCTAGACTTTGTTTCCTCTTCTTTTTCCAGACTGGGTCTGGGAATGAGCTGGAGTCCCATTGGGTCCAACTTAAAAACGGCACCACATCCATGTCTGGTAGTCCGTTTGAATTCAAAAGTAGACTGGTTCCAGAATCAGATTGTGTCCTTAGAATCCGGGCTAATTCTAGGGTAAGACTGAGTCCGACTTAAGCAGTACTGGGTCCAATGTAAGACATCAGATGAATTCATTTTTGTTTTAAGGCTAAACTAGCAGGCTAATCTTACCAAAGATAATCTTGATTTACAGTGGAAAACTTTAAACCTGGAAAAGCTTATCTATTTATGAGGTGCCTAGAAAAAAAGAGGCCTCAGCAAAGTACTCACTCTAAAGAGTACAGGGAATATTATTATTCCTCCTCTACAGTTTCTGGTGACCAGGATGAAACCCACTGGGACACCTGATGTGCCCCAGAGCCTACAAATTGGATTCTGGGAAAACGAGTGGAAATAAGCAAAGGGTAAAAATTCTTATCCAAGTCACCTCTTGCAGGCCTCTCGCTGTGCTGCCTGGCTAGAGAAAATCTCACACCCTCCCTTCCTTTCAGATTGGCAGGCAAAAAAAAACAAAAACAAAAACAAAAAAACCACAACATTTGTAGAATGAAATCTTTGGGCTGTGACTTGTGAATTTACTTTTGGGTACTATTGGTTTCTCTCCCAGGGGCAGCTATTGCCTTCTTGTTTGTTTCATTGGGGTTGTTCAGTACTGCCAGGGATATTTACTGCTTGTGCTTGCTGGAACATGACGAGATATTCAAAGGATATTCTTTTTTTTTGTTTTTTTTTTGTTTTTGTTTTTTAATCCTCATTGAGGCTATGTTTACAGGAATCAAACATACAACCTTTGTTGTAAGGGACAATGCTCCAACCAACTGAGCCACCCAGCCAGGGAATTCAAAGATATTCTTAAAAATTTTAATGTACTTCAGTTTATATTTTAATAATAGATAGAGAGAAATAGGGAAAGACAAAGAGGCAGAGGGAAGGAAAAAGGAAGAGAGGAAAAAGAGATGAAGGAAAGGGGAGAGATAGAGGAGATAGACAGATTGTATATATTTATACTCTTCATGAAAGATAAATCTGAGATCATTTACTTAATTTAGTTAGATTAGAAGGCATAATGAATATGTTGCCATTAGACAATGGGACACTGGTAGTTCAAGGCATGTACCTTTAGTTATGAAACAAATTATTTAACTAATCACCTTCACCTTACACTTTAGGAAACAAACTGGCTTTTGCATTGGAATATTATGGAGAACATTATGAATATAAGCACAAGTCATAGGCTAGACATGTATTATATTCCTTAGGTGATCTACTGTCAGACAGGAAATTTAAGAAGTTCATAAATACAAAAATAAAAAGAAATAAAGCCCAGCCAGGTTGCTCAGTTGGTTGGAGAATTGTCCCATACACCAAAAAGGTTTTGAATTAGATTCTTGGTCAAGGCACATAACTAGATTTTGGGTTTGATCCCCAGTAGGGGTGCCTACAGGAGGCAACAGATCAATGTTTCACTCTCATCTCTCTCTCTCTTTCTTCCTGCCACTCTCTCTCTCAAATAAATAAACATATCCTTGGCTAAGAATTAAAAAAAAAATCAAGAATAAGATCAAATGATGGATAGAGTTGTGAGCTGAATTCATTTTACACTAGAATTGGATACTTTATGAAAACACACTTTTATTTCCTCTTAGTTCCTTAATACATCGTTAAAAACAGTCTTACTTAGCAACTTACTGCCCACTTGGAGTGGCTGATTGGCTGTCAGACACATAGAACAAAGACAATGTTGTTAGGAAGTTCCAAGTGGAAACCTCTGAATCTGCCACCACATAGCAATTAGTAAAGTAAGAGCAGATACTGCCTTTCTGAGTACTTTGGAGAATAACACCACCACGGCGTAATTACAAAATGTTAATTACAAAAATAGATTTGAAACAATGAGGGAACAAGACAGATTACATACAAAGCAATGACAAGTAGATATAAATGAATTTCTCATAAACCATAAGCCAAAAGACAATGTAATAATAACTTCAAAGTGCTAAGTGCAAATAAATGTCTCACTAGAATTAGATATGCAATACAACATTCAAAAATGGAACTCAAATATTTTTATGCTAAAAAAAGAGTGAATGAGTTTATTGCCAAGTGCCTTAACAAAAGATACTTCTAAAAATGTGGCATTCAGGAAGAAAGAATAGAGAACAGAAGAAAGGTGGAGACATAGAAGGGAATGTTAAGCACATGACCTGATGGAGAGTAATTTCACATAATCTCTTAAACCGGGAAACTGGGGCAATTTCTCTTAGAATGCTAAAAACTCTTTTATCATGTGAAAAACTAATGTGGCATGAGTACATAAATGTAAATAAGAATTATTTCTTCTTATCCAATACAATATACAACATATAGGAATCTGTTTTGGTTTCATTCCCCACAGTTTCATCATCTATACTTTTTTTTTCAATCACTGTTTATCCCCTCTATACCTTCTTCCACTTCCACCTGCCTCCCTGCCCACAATCACTACAGTGTTGTCTATGTCCATGAGTTCTCTCTTTTTCTTTTCCTTTTTTGCTCAATCCCTCCCCCTCACCCCCCCACCCCACACCCCCTGCCCCATCAGAACTATCTGTCTGCTCTCTATGAGTCTGTCTCTATATTGCTTTTCACACTGGTGTGCTGCCATTGAATTATCCAGGTTTCAAGAAACATTCTTTTCTCAAAAGTCCATAAAAACACTCTTTCCAGCAGGTTTTGCGGCTCTAATATTTCTTCCCTTTCTTCTGATTATTTCATGTGTAAATTAGAGGCCTGATGCATGAAAACTCGTGCAAGAGTAGGCCTCCTTCCCATGGCTGCCAGCACTGGCATCCCTCCAGCACTCAGGACCCAGGCTTTACTCCTGCTGCTGGGCTGCTTTCCTCCAGCCACAGCCACCAGACACCGAGACATGGGCTGCTTCGCTCCTGCCCTGGATTTGTCCAGAAGGATGTTGGAATGATGCTAATTCAGTCTAATTAGCAAATTACCTTTTTATTACTATAGACTAGAGGCCTAGTGCATGAAATTTGTGCACGGAGGGGGGATTCCTTCAGCCCTGCCTGCACCCTCTGCAATTCGGGACCCCTACACCTTTTTCTTATCTAGCTAACCTCTTCACATTTAAAAAAATTAACTGAAATATCACCTACTCTAGGAAATCCTCTTTAAACAAATGTCTTTACAATCTGTATTAAGTATTTTCATAGTATACCATTCTTTTTCTTTAACAGCTACTTAGAGTGGATGCAATGTGGTTTTCATTCTTGCATCTGAATTTTTTCTTCTTGCTCTTGTAATAGCAAAGCTTATCCAAATTACATTTGCCCTTCAAGGGCTTATATTTCGTTCAGTTTCTAGTTGTCTCCCTGCTTTTTTTAAGCAATAAATTTGGGTTGTGATAGTAAGCCTCACTTGTAATCAAGCCTGTAGGTCTCTCTATCTGAATATTTCTATAATACCTATCACTTTAGCATACCAGAGATTGTGTTCATTTATAGAAAATGACAATAAATGTCACCTGATCATTTGATCTTCTAGTAATATTTTATAGCAAGATGTGTTATTCTAGTAATTTAACTATTACAAAACTGAGACGTACAGAAATAAATCACATTGAACCATAAAGAATGACTCAAATATCAAAGCATAGTACACTTAGGGCCTCCCTTGTCCTGTGCCTCAGACAGCATAGCATAGTACACAGTTCACGTGGAACTCAGCTTCCTTTAAAATAGGAAGGGATGCCATACTCATGAAGCACCTACTTCCACACTTTTGTTTTTATTTAATTCACAGCACATACTCTTTGTACTAATTATTGGAAAATCATCCTAGCAATTGCCTCTGTTCCTCTCTGTATTGTTGCCTTACATTCTGATGTTATTACTGCGCTTTTATCATCCACTCGCTCTAATAAGATTGTGAATGTTTTAAGGGCAGAGATCATGACTTGAGAGTGTGTTTCTCTGTCATGGTGCCTAGATAAATACTCAAATGCCATCCAGTCCAAATGACTGTGATGAGAGAGGCCCACCGTTGCTGGAGACCTCTGATTTTTATTTAAGGGCCTCACTTGTTCTGTGCCTTTATAGAGGGGTGAGTAGGGGCTGAGGGAATTTGAGGAAAGCCAGACAGAATTCTCCTCCTAAAAGATTTTGCTAAGCTGGAGACCGGGATTGCTGGGCATTAGTCCAATTAAAACCTGGACACACAGCAATAACAAAGGCACTGGTCTCCTACTGCTAATGCATGGGGATCAAACCCCAGCCTGCAGGAACTCACCCCTGCTGTCAGGACCAGGCTGCTGGGTTGACCTGGGCCGGTGCTCCTAACTCTGGGGAGAGGGAGACTTCCCATGGCTGCAGGCTAGAGGCCCTGAACTCCACACCATGTGCCCGAACAGGTCCCTAGCGCAAGTTGGTCAGCGGAGTGACTTCTTTAGCTGGGATTGTGGGCGGCTTGGCCAGGCTCTGCCTGGCCTGTTCACCCCATGATCACAGGATGCCTGGGCCAGCCTGTTTGCCCCATGATCACAGGGCAGTTCAGCCTGGGCTCTTTGCCCCGTGATCATGGGGCGGATCAGCCTGAGCTCCTTGCCCCATGATCTTGGGGCAGATCGGCCTGGGCTCTTTGCCCCGTGATTGCACGGCAGCTTGGACCTGGGCAGGCGGCGGGGCGGCTGGAGGCTTGGACCAAGGCAGACAGCATTGGGCACGGTCCCCACCACCTGCCTGGTCCCTGATCTTGGCTTGGATCCTGCCAGCAGTTTCGGGTGCTGCCTGCGCTGCCTGTATATGCAAATTTACTGGCCATCTTTGCTGGGTTAATTTGCATATCATTCCTGATTTGCTGTGGGTGTAGCGGAGGTACGGTCAATTCGAATTTTTCTCTTTTATTAGTGTAGATAGCACTTAATAATTTTACTTTTACTACTTACTTGTTATGTAACTCCAACCTCATTAATAAAAGTTTGGGGGGAGGAAAGGATGGAGGTGAAAGAGGTACTAATGGTGATGGGAAAGAAAGTGTTGCGGGGGAGTTGAGCAAAAAAAAAAAAAAAAAAAAGGAGAGAGAACTCATGGACATGGTCAACAGTGTGGTGATGGCATGAGAGCATGGACATGGGTGGGAGGAATAAGTGGTGATGAAAAAATACTGGGTTCATTAGAAAAATTTTATATATATATATATATATATATATATATATATATAATGAAAATAAAATAAGGATCCATTCCATTTAAGGAAATATAAAGAAAACACTCAGTTATAACACATTCCACTATAAGCTAACAGGATGTTTATCCTGCAAACAAAAGATAATATATAATTCTGTAAGTTGCTTTGGACATTTAGCAACTTTCATTACAACATGTGTTTTAACTTGACCTTATTTTCATTCTCCCAAGTCTAATATTCTTTGTAGGTTATTCATTTCCCATCATCTTTTCAAATTTTATTCACCAAAATGTTTGTTTTAACTTTTAAAAATCACACTAGTACTGGGGCCAGGACTCATATTCAGAAAAGGGAAATATGCACATAGATCCTAAGGCAAGATGGAATATAGCAAAATTGGACAAAATACCATCTGATTGATAGGGCACTTTGGGTTAAGAAGAGTGGTAAAGTGGAGGTGAAGAAAAGGTATCTGACCTGGGACTTATATTTGAGAGCAGATCCATTTCTGTTATTCCAAAGATTATAAATAAGCAGTGAAAATTGGTCCATAGTTTAAGAAAATTAAAAAAAGAAGAAACTGTAAAGTCTACTGTTTAAAGGTCAATGCCACTATGCTTTTAACAGAGGATAGTGATTTTACAAAATGAGGAAGGCTTTATGACACAATATTTTGGTTGATTGTACAAACTAAAAATTTTCAATAATTTGATATTATAATTGCACAATTATAATAATGTTGAATCAATTGCTTTGGAAGATAAATTATGAGGTATCCAATTGAGTTTAATCCTGTAGAAAAAATTCAATAATTTGACCTGCAGAACACTAAAAGTTGTATAATTTGAGATTAAAAAGACATTATTATACCAGCTATTATAGTCTGATCCAAGATGTATATGACTTCATTTACTCGAGAGTCAATATTAAAAGGTCAAAGATACAACAGAAGGAATTACTTTCTCTTGCACAAGGGCTATTGAGAATGTGAATGTAATTCCCATCCCTCATTCTCTAGACACACTGTGTTGTACAGCCATAGTTGTATATTTAAAATAAAGTACTGCCAGATATTTTACACGGTAAGGTCTTATACTAGCTAATAAGTTATTAAGGAAACAACATAAACTTCTTACAGGAAAGATATACTGAGTAGTCCATCTTTCATAGATAGTATTTAAGATTGAAATATCATCATGCCTTCTGATCCATGATCTCTGGACAGACTATTATACTATGCAATATTTTCCCACCTGCTCCACAGTGCCAATATTTGAAGAGCAAATGAAATTCTAAAACTCTTTATAAAATATACCCTAGGAAAGGCAGCTCTTTCTTTAATGCATATTTCATAAAGAGGAAAAAAAACAGATTAATAGTGATGGTTTTAATCAAACCTGTGAAATGTCCTTAAACAGCCTTCTTTATTTTTCAAATTATAGTCTTTCTTTACTAATCTTAGAGAGTAAGATATTTCCTTCTTGTGGTTCTTTATTGCCTCTTTCCAAATTTCAAAAAATAAAAAAGTAAAGCCTTTTCATATATATCACTTGAGACTATAAATGTAGGCTACATTAACTAATAAATATTTTTAAATATATATTTTATTGATTTCAGAGAGGAAGAGAGAGAGAGAGAGAGAAAGATAGAAACATCAATGATGAGAGAGAATCGTTGATTGGCTGCTTCCTGCACACCCCACACTGGTGATTGAGTCTGAAATCGGGCATGTGCACTGACCAGGAATTGAACCACGACCTACTGGTTCATAGGTCAATGCTCAAACACTGAGCCATGCCAGCCTGGCTAACTAATAAGTATTAATGCCATTAAAAAATAGCAACAGTAGTAAAACTTTCATTTATACTGTGCATCATTTAAATACCATTTTTAATATGTGTGCTTTAAAACATTGCAAAAAGTCATTCACCTGTGAAATGTATTAAATGGTCTTCATAAGAATATAATAGGCATTTTCCCAAATGCTCAGACTTATTATTTTGTAAGGATTTGGCATCTCTAACAATAGTATTAACTATTTTATAGTATGGTTTATGCAAGTTTACCTTCAAATATGCAACTCTGAATATTATGAATTCCAGTATTCTCTATGGTCAGTGAGAAAAATTAATAAAACGTACAGAGGGCAGTTTCATTCTATATAATAAGAGAAGAATATGCTAATTATCTGTTACGACCAATGACCAACCGCTTAAGGACCAGATCATGGATCTGCAGGAGGGTGGGGCAGCAAACTACAAGCGGGAGGCAAAAAGCTACAGGAGGGGGCAGGGCAGCAAGCTATGATGGGAGGAGGGGGGTGGGGGTGAGGGGTGCTACAGGAGGGTGGGGCAGTGGGCGGAGAGCTACAGGAGGGCAGCAGAGAGCTACTGGTGCATGGATTCGTGTGCAGGGCTACTAGTTAATATATAATTACTTTTGGGCAGCTTTACTCATATTACTTTTAATATTATATCATAATATCACTTTTGTTCCTTCACAAGATAATTGCTATGTGGTTTTGTCAATCTAGATATATTTTATGTATCTTCATTGTTTTTACTCCATTTGTTCATAAGATAATATTTACTTTATAGGCAATGAACAAAATAGATATTGTGCTTTATATTATGGAGCTTATATCTGGGTGAAAATGAGAAAAAAATAAACAAATAAATAAGGAACATAATAATGTCATATCAGGAGAGAGTCTTTGAAAAAAGTAACTTAAGTGGATAGAGAATTTCAAGTGTGCAATTGAAAGGAAGATATAATAGTTATCTCTGTTAACATTTGAGCAGATACTTTTAAAAAGAAGTGGGCCACGCAACACATTGAACTATCCCAGGCAGAGTAAGTGACAAAAGCTGAAAGGGAAGAAAAAAAAGCCACAAGAACGATGAAAGAAGAGCCAAGCAAGTCAGTGTGGCTGGAAAGTGAATGAAAGGAGAAAAGAAAAACAGATATGAAAATAACAGAGGGCCAGTTTTCTATGATGCTATAGGCCGTGTTAAGGAATTTGAATGTCATTCTGAGTAAGACAAGAAACAAGTGGAAGTTTCTGAACAAAATAATTTTAACCGACATAGTTTAGTGCATATTTACTGTTCGAGGTGTAGGTGGAGCTTAAGTTACATATGTAATACTTTCGACAATAAAGATTAAAAACAAAAAGAATCAGCATTAACCAGTTTGGCTCAGTGGATAGAGCGTCAGCCTGCGGACTGAAGTGCCCCAGGTTCAATTCCAATCAAGGGCATGTACCAATAGAGGGTGTGCAGGAGGCAGCTGATCGATGTTTCTAACTCTCTATCCTTCTCCCTTCCTCTCTGTAAGAAAATCAATGAAAAAAAAAAAGAATCAGGTAGAAGAATTGGAAGGTCTCTAGTATAACCTAAATCAAAAAAAATGTGGTGGTTTAGAACACAGAAATAATAATAAAAATAACAAGGGAAGTTGAATTACTAAGTGCAGGATTCATTGATGTATTGGGTGTGAGGTGTGAATGGAAGATGGGGAAGCAGAGGCATAACATAAAAATTAGCTAAAAGCATAGCCGGCTTTAAACACATGTTGTCCGGCTTCAGAACAAACAATTAAGTCATGCTTACTTAATGCTTAAGATAATTATTTTATTATAGCTCATGATTTTCTAGGTCAAGAATTAGAGAAATTCTCACCTGAATACTTTTTTGCTTCGTGTGGTACAACTCAGTGGTATTCAGTTAGTGCATTGCATGCTCTGGAAGTCCAACATGACTTCACTTCATATTCCTAGTTCCTTGCTGATGATTGCAAGAAGGCCGGGCTTTCCTGAGTCTCTCTGTCTCCGTGTGGTCTCCAGGAGTCATGGCACTTCAGCAGAAATGTAGTTGGGGTGTTTACATAGAGACAAGAGCGAGTGTTGCAAGAAACAAGAAGAAAAAGCCGCTGGTCCAAACCAGATATTGGCATTACGTTATAGCTGCTGTATCTCTTTGGTGGAAGAAGATAGAGAGGACGCCCTCAAGTCACATTCTCAGTGGGAAGATATCAAAGAATGAATGCACATCTTTAATTACCAATAAATATTTAGAAGTATAAAATTTTTTCCAGAAATAATAGTGAGTGCTCTGTTTCTAGGTTAGTTAATTAGGTAGGCATTATTACCTTTAATTGTAAAAGGAATCCAGAAGGATAAGAAAAAAAAAATAGGTTGGATGGGGGAAATAGGCTTAGAATTCACACAATTTGAAATGCCTTCATGGCTAATATTGTAACACATAATTGTACCATTTTATGGAATATATGATGGGGGAAGTGACTCTATAGTAGAAAACTGGCAATCAGGATGTTTTTTCAGTTTCTTTATTCGTGACAAATATACTATTCTTATATTTCTAAGAAAGATAAAAAAAATTATCCGATGTTACATGGATAAGATTTAGACTGAGTAATTTAAGACCTCATTTTTACCATTAAATAACATGTGACTTGAAATGACTTAACCTTCCTCTGGATATATTCCTACTTTTATAAAAATACAATAATAATAGTGCCTAAAAATGCAAGGTTGTTGCAAGTTTTAAAATAAATTCAAAATAATAAATCTAGAGCTTGGCTCTCACCGAGGTCTTAACAGTAGTGATTATTATTATGCACACATTCACATTTTCTATAATCAATTTGATGTTAGAAATAAATAGTTCATTTTGACAAAAAAACAAATGAATTTCACAAATTCATTAAAAAAATGAATGAAATTAATTTGACATAAAACTATCAAGTTTAAATCTTACCTGTAAAACCTCCTTTAAGGTTATATACATAGGGTATCACACACATTCACAAAGTATATACATAATTTGAATAATTATAAAGGCAGTGTTTATTAAAATACACTTCATTTTCAAAATTGAGCTATCAGCTGTTAAACTATGTATGCATTTTTGGGGGGCACCCTATATGTAAAACAAATTTCTAGAGCAGGAAACATAACTATTTATTTATAGTTAATAATGATTCTAGTTCCCCACGCCCCAATTTGCTCTTTAAGTGATGAAAAGCATATCTCTATACATGCACAGAATTTTATACGGTAATCAAGCAACTCTTAAAAAGATTACTATGAGAGGTTAAATGAAAGAGGACAGCTGTCCATTGCTCAGCTGGTTGGAGCATAGTCCCGATATGCTGAGGTTGTGGGTTTGATCCCTGGTCAGGTTATATACAATAATCAACCAATGAATACATAAGAAAGTGGGACAACAAAGCAATGTTTCTCTCTCTTTCTGTAAAAAATCAATAAGTAACATTTTAAAATATTAAAACTAAAACAAAAACAAAACACATTCTTTTCTTTTGAGAAGAGAGAGAGACCATCTGCTCCTAGTGTATACAAATTTAGTTTGGGAAGGATCCTGGGTAATCAGAAAGGTGAGATAACATCTTTAATGTTACAACCACATCAAAATTCTCCACATTTAAAAGCGGACATTATATGCTATAGCCCATACAGTTTTCAGGAGACTGAGGAGGGAACAAAACCTTTTATCACTTCTGTGACTAAAATTTAACACTCACTTTGAAGCCTTTAAAAATTAATTTATATTGAGTCTTTTCCTATACTCCCTTTGAGTTTTATTTCTATATAAAGTGATATATTCAAATACGATAGAAATTCAAGTTTACATACAGGTGTTTTGGCCAAAATCTTGTAGAATAAAATAATTGTTATTTATCAATATTAATCTGAAATCATTCTTTTGAAATATCATTTGATGTAGCAATGTACAAAGTAGTGGGTGACAATATTTATAGCCTAAGTAATTACTCATTGCATGTGGCCTGTTCGGGAGGTAATGAGGCATAGTTATTGTCTATGGCTTTAGTGTACAAAGCTCCCTATATAACTTCACACTTCATCAAAGATATTATGTGAAAGTAAAGCCAGCTTCTCTTCTGCAAAAACAATCCATCAGTTGCTCTTGCTTAAAAGCAGCTTTTACAAATGTATCTCCTTGATTTTTACAAAATTGAGAATACCCATAAATATTTCTGTTTTAATTGCAGGACTTTTCCAAAACTATTTAGACAGAGGACTTCAGATATAATCCCTATGATGCACATAGACACTAAAATGAGCACAGAGACAATTCAAAAAAAATTTTTAATTGAGATTATGCTTGCTTGACCAACATCTACAGATTAAGAGTGGTCCAATTTTAATTTCTGGTTCCTTGGCCCTTACTAATAGGCTTTGGAAATCATTCAGCAAGCCCTCTTTGGTAAGAAACTTGGGAAGCTATACTGTAGCTGTCTGATGATCAATTACATGGAAAATTGAAATAGATGGGAAAAAGTGTTCCACTGAATGATCTTGCTCCTGAGTGTGGTAATCACCTTGGTAATGTTTGGTTAATGCCCTTCTTTTCTCCATTACCTTCCATCAACCTCCATCATGCTTCACTTCCTTTCCAGGACTCAGGGTTGTTCTCACTCCTCCCTATACCAATTTCATTTGGTAGCAGTTCATTTCACGCCATTCCAACACTTTGTTCTCATCAGTTTGTGCTCACAATCTTTTCAAAACTCTTATAAATGAGCTCTGCCACTATTTTATTTCCTCATTCATGTATTTAAAACATCCTCAAAATTCATGTACAAAAAAAAGTATAAAAAAGAGATTCTAAAACAAATAGAAAATTAGAAAGCCTGTCAAAATAGCAGACAAAATCAAATGTAGGAATCAAAGAAAAAATGTCACTATTTCTACTTAAAATTAACACTTCAAAATAAGGTTATAGAAGAGTAAATAGAAGCCTATTGATCATTAATACCTGAGTCCAGACTACTCAGTTTATCTCTCTAGCCCAAAAGAGATCTGATAAGGCATTCAAATCCTTGTCCCAGTACTACAATAGAAAGTATCTTCTGCTGCAGAAAGAGGCTAAAATGATTCATGCTATAATGGCTTAAAGACAGAGACATCACTATTAAATTATATTTAGCTTAATATAGGCACTATAGAACTATTTAAAGATTGGCAAATATACCATGGTTAGTATACACACACATATTTTCTTTCTCTGAGAGCTGAGAGAGCCTAGAAACAAAGAGGCCTCAGTGGCATCAAGTGTACCCACCACCCTGATCTTGTTTTCTAGTTATATCTATACGAGTGCCCCGCTGCATGAAATTTGTGCACAGGAGGCTGTGGGGGGAGTCCCTCAGCCCAGCCTGCACCCTCTCCAATCTCGAACCCTTCGGGGGATGTCCGACTGTTAGGCCTGTGGGATCGGGCCCAAACTGGCAGTTGGACATTTCTCTCATTATCCGGGACCACTGGCTCCTAACTGCACCCCTGCTGGCCTGATTGATGCCTAACTGCTCCCCTGCTGGCCTGATCACCCACAACTGCCCTCCCCTGCTGGCCTGATCACCACCAAGCCTTTTATTAGTATAGATATGTCCCTTCACAGAAAATTTCACTAACCCTGCTTTACAATAAGGGTTTGACGATTGATTCATTGGGGCCAGACACCAAGATTTCCTTTCTTTGAATAGTGGAGGGAATAATTATCTTGTCTTTAAGTTGCCTGAACATCAAATGAGATAATGACTTAGAAAAGTATAAAAGCACCATATAAAGACAACTGTCTTTTTTATGTTCTGAAAAGACAATAAAGTGATAAAATGAAAAACACTATTTTTATTCTCCCCCTTCCTTCCTTTACAGCCTGTATTTAAACTTTGAAATTTTTCTATTTTCATTTCTTTACATTCAATATTATTTTGTATTAGTTTCAGGTTTTATATTAGTTACAGAATAATGGTTGGTTAGACAATCATATAGTTTACAAAGTGTTGCCTGATATTTCCAGTACCCACCTGGCATCATAACATCATTACAGCATTATTGACTATATCCCTATTTAAGCGACAATAAGTTGATAAGTTCCTTCCAATCTTCTGTGTTGTTCACCCCTTCTTTTCTTTCTCACTTCTTCACTCATTTTCTTTATATAGTATTTCAATTGGCCCTCAAAGCTCAGTGGTACATGCTAAATCCATTTTACAGACCAGGAAATTGAGGCCAATTCCAGTTGGCTGTGGAACTGGACTCACCTGTGCAAGGAGCACTCACAACTGTGCTCTCTGCCTTTCCTAAGGGACAGCCATGGGGCAAACAGAACAAACCTCCCCATGAGGCTTCCAAGCCTCGTTCCCAAGCACCTCTTCATCGTGGATGATCCACATACTTTCCTCTCTCCACCCCCATTCTTTACTGCCCCCCCTTCTGGGGAGCAGGTAGTAGGCTTCACACTCACCATGCAGGCATGTGCCACAGTGGGGCAGGCACGGGCTTGCTTTTGGGCCAAGGCAAGAGCAGGAGTTGTGGTCTCTCAAGTTCACAGGCTGCAGTGAGGCCATTAGTGCTGGGAGCTTCATCAAACCATCGCAGTGGATTACCCAGCAGTGTGATGCCCCTCCACTGAGGTGGCGTCATCCTTTAACCCCTGCCTCAGGGCTGTGGGTCCCTGCCCCTCTACCCAGCATCCTTCCACACCGACAGTCATTGCCTCTTGTTTCCTGCATCTTGGGGCCACCACAGAACTTCACTCTCCTCAAGTGAGGCAGATTCCCGCCCAGCAGCCCCCTGACCTTGCCCGAGACCCCTCCGGTGCATCCCGCATTGGCAGCACTCTGCACCCCTTGGGCTGCCCACCTCCTGTGCTTTGCCAAAGCTTCCTTTTTTCCTTCAGGCGCTCTCCTCAGACCCCCGGGAGCTTGGCTATGGTGGCCACACCCCAACATGGCTCCCTGAAGCCCCCGCTCCACTCAGCTCTCTCAGGTCACCTCTGGCCAGGGCCAAGTGGTCCCTGATGTGCGCTGACTGCTGGCCCACTTGGCCACTCCCGGGTTACCGCGGGCGACAGCCAAGCAGACCCTGCTCTCAGGGGCAGCATGGGAATAGAGAACTCCAGTGGGGCTGAGAGGACTGGGTACCACCATCTTGTGGCTATGGGTGCCACCATCTTTGTTGGGTTAATTTGCATACTCACTCCTGATTGGCTGTGGGTGTTGCAGAGGTATGGTCAATTTACATATTTCTCTTTTTTTAGTGTAGGTATCCTATCCAATAAAAGAGTAATATGCAAATTGACCATTCTGCACCCACAAGCCATGTCCACCAGCCAATCAGGAGCGAGGATGCAAATTAACCCAACCAAGATGGCTGCAGCCACGGAGTGAGCAGGAGGCTTGGGTTTCCCTGGCGATGAAGGAAGTCAAGCATCCTGCACACCCTGGCCAGCTCAGGGATCTGGTCAAGGCTACAAAGTTTCAATTATAGAAGATAAATAAATCCCAGATATCAGGGACTCTGCTTAGGTCATTGGGGGGTGTGGCCTGCCTGCAAACCACCATAGGCCCCTTGCCCAGGCCACCCATGCCCCAAGGGAACCCCCACCCTGATCCAGGACACCCTTCAGGGAAAACCAGCTGGCCTCCACCCATGCACCAGGCCTCTATCCTATCTAATAAAAGAGTAATATGCAGATTGACCATCACTCCAACACACAAGATGGCTGCCCCATGTGGACACAAGATAGCCACCACAAGATGGACAGTAGGGAGAACAGTTGGGAGGGACCAGGTCTGCAAGGAAGGGCAGTTGTGGGCGATCAGGCCAGCAGGGGAGGGCAGTTGGGAGGAACAAGGCCTGCAAGGGATGGCAGTTGGGGGCAATCAAGACTACAGGGGAGGGCAGTGAGGGGTGACCAGGCTGGCAGAAGAGGGAAGTGGGGAGCTACCGGGCCTGCAGGGAAGGGCATTTGGGGGGAACCAGGCCTGCAGGGGTGGGCAGTTAGGGGTGACCAGGCCTGCAGTGGAGGGCAGTTAGGGGCCAACAGGGTGGCAGAGGAGCAGTTAGGCATCAATCAGGCTGGCAGAGGAGTAGTTAGGGGGTGATCAGGCTGGCAGGCAGAAGTGGTTAGGGACAATCAGGAAGGCAGGCAGGCGAGCAGTTGGAAGCCACCAGTCCTGGATTGTGAGGAGATGTCCAACTGCCTGTTTAGGCCCGATCCTACTGGCAGTCAGACAGCCTTCTATGGGTCCCAGATTGGAGAGGGTGCAGGCTGGGCTGAGGGACACCCCCCCACACATGCATGAATTTTGTGCACCAGGCCTCTAGTGTCTGTGTGTGTGTGTGTGTGTGTGTGTGTGTGTGTGTGTGTAAAAGCCTAATATGCAAATTGTCCTCACAGTAGTTCAACTGAGAGATCAGTCTCCACTATGATGTGTGCTGACCACCGGGGGTGGCGTGGAACAAAGGAGGGCCCCGGCTGGCAGCTGGCAGCCAGGAAAGGAGACTTTAGCCAGAAGCTGGCAGCCAGGAAAGGGAAGCCCCAGACAGCAGCCACAACGAAGCCTCCGGCCGGCAGCCAAAGGCCCTGATCAGCCCTGATTGCTGGCCAGACCTAGGGGCCCTACCCATGCATGTATTCTATGCACCAGGCCACTAGTTCTCAAATAAAAGGCATAAGGCTCTATGGAAAAGTGGTTAATTCTCTGCCTAGGGTTGATTGTATAGATGATGTGCCTAGAGCATCTTATAGTGACAATGTAAGAAGTGCTAAACAAAAGTAAAGAAAAGAAAAGTAACAGAATGATGGGAATATGTCAGAGATACAGGAGTCAAGGGTTAACATAAGAGCTCCCAATGGCCAACAATTTGAGTGTAAGTGAATAGTATACTATTGGATTATAACCTAAAGTATAAAATTAACACCTACAAGTTTATACAGATATAAATAAAGAAGTAAAAATAAAAAATGGAGAAGAGACAAATCTTCTGTGCAGAATTCCAAAGAATTTATGCAAATGATCTGCCCTCAAAGAAGAGGAACATAACTCCCCACTCTGTAAGTATGCGCTGTGCATAGCGACTTCTATACAAAGATGACAATATGAAATGGGTTTAAGAAGACTGACTGTACAGTAGAGATACCTGACAAGAACTACCTTAGCCAGGCAATCAAGGTCAACATTGGTAAGTCATTTTGAGATGAAAATGACACTTTAACTCCAGTCTAATCATGATGAAAGTATAAAACAAAGTCCAACTGGACTTTAAAATACCTGGTAAATACTCCTCAAAACTTTCAAGGCCATCTAAAACAAGGAAAGTCAGAAAATGTCACAGCCAAGAGATGTCTAAGAAGACGTGACTAATATATGTGGATATACTGGGTACAATCTTGAAACAGATAAAGGACATTACCTCAAAACTAAAAAAATCTGAAAGGAGTATGGACTTTAGTTAGTAATAATGTATGACTATTGGCTCATTAATTGTAACAAATGTACCATACATAAATGTTAATAATAAATCTCTGTACTATCTTTGATTTTGTTCTGTATATCTGAAACTATTCTAAAATAAAAACTTTATTTTATTTTATTGATTGATTGATTGATTTTAGAGAAAAAGAGAGAAAGAGAAATTGATTTGTTGTCACACTTATTCATGCATCCATTGGTTATTTCTTGTGTGTGGCCTGATGGGGGTTGAACCCACAACTTTGGCATATCAGGACAAGATTCTAAACAACTGAGCTATCTAGCCAGGGCCAAACGTTTATTTTTAAAACACAAATATTAAATTGGCAAATATGTACTTCATCTGTCATATTTTTCCATACCCCTTTTCATAAATATCTTTGTTGTCAGAGTAAACATGTGACTAACATTAATCACCTTCAACAGTATACACAGCATATCTTTTTAATATAACACAAACATTTCCAAAGAAACTTAAGGATGGGAGATAGGTGAAACCACATAAAACAAAACTGATAATATATATCCTGCACAGATAATACAAAAAGCAGATGAAATCTATAATAATTAAAGAGTAATATGCTCATTAGATCAGACAGCTGAACGACCTTCTGGACATCCTTCCAGACAAAATCGCAATGGCGGGGGCTGAGGCAGAGGCAGTTAGCTATGATCAGGCAGGCAGGCAAGAGGTTAGGAGCTAGCAGTTCCAGGTTGTGAGAGGGATGTCCACTGCTGGTTTAGGCCTGATCCTGCAAAAGGGTGCAGGCCGAGCTGAGGGCCCCACCCCATGCACGATTTCGTTCACTGGGCATCTAGTTTAAATATAAAACTCAAGTTCCAGATTATTGGCATACTAAATAACAATGCAATTTAGCATTTCAAAATTATTTTATTATTTATATTGACTATTATTTATAGTATATAATGTTCTAAAAGGTTTTCCAGAAGAAACAGATCTCCTATAATGTTATTTGGTTAAGTACTTTAGGGAGATAAAGTTGTCACAGTCTATATACTACATTTCAGGGGACATTGTGTACCATTAGACTGACAAAATTTTTTATAACTATGACAATAAAAATTGCATTGAATAACTATGACTTCTACAATTTTGATCTTGAACAAAAGGACTTGATTATATTAAATCAAAATTCATATATGAAATATAATGACTCAGCATCATGTCAACTCTTGTATTTTCAATGTAGAAGAAAAAGAATTCTAAAAGACAAACACACAAAATGTGTAATGACCCATGCCTTAAACATTTTTAAACAGTTCCATTTTGATTGAAAATGACATATTATTTCTATAAACTTTGTTAAACCAATTTTATACTTTGTTTCCATTTTAATGGTCTCTATAAGAATTTTATTGCATATTTGAAAAGTATGATTTCTGAAATAAATGGCACATGAACAAGACTTTATGTCCTCTAATTATTCCTATTATAACAGACCTCAATGTTAAAATAATCAAGTTTACTCCATTTATAATTAGTTAACCTAAGACTATAAGAAAATCTGGGAAGCAAATTACTGTGCTTTTTATAAGACAATATATTTTGCAATAGGTCTAAGAAATTATTGATCTATTACTAGAAAAGAAGAGGGTGGGGAGGTGGGGAAACCTTGAACTCTCAAACCAGTAGTATACTAATGCAGATTTATATAGAACAAGATCAAATTTCTTTCAGGCTAGACCTAATCACTCTATAAAGAAAAGTATACACAAAAAGAATATTTGTGAAATCTTTCCTCCACTAATATTTTTGAAGTGTTTAACTCTTTTATTTAATGATTTAAAGTTTTAATATAACATTTTTTTAAAGTTTTCCTAATTTTTATTTTATAATACAAAATGAATTTCTACTTAATAAGTGGTTTCCTGAGATTGGTCATTACTGAACTTTTGACACCTGTTGCATTTAAACCAAATAGTCCTGCCATCCTGAGCATGCATGGTACCACTTTGGCAAATGGAGAAAAGCAGTTTCACAAACAGTAAAAACAACAACAAAACAAGTCTTAAAGAAATCTGCATCTGTATGGGATCATTAAAAAGGTCAAGACAAAAATTTTATTGTCAAATACCAAAGAAACATGATGTTAGCCATTACTGAGAACAAATCTGTCTGCTACACACTAATTTTGTGACCTTAGACAAGTTATTAAAATACTGTGACCAATTAGGTTCCTCCTTATTGCTCCTGGACAAAGGGCTGGGAAAATCTAGTAAGGGTAGCAACTAACATGATTTGTATACATTTTAGTGATGTCAATTACTCTATGCTGCCCACTTGACTCATGTAATAATCAGTGTGAAACTTCAAACCCAACTCAAGGAAGTGAACTTTGACAACATATTTTAATATAAAGAACACTAACATGATCTTGTCTGAGACTGGTTTCATGATACATATGTATAAATCCTTGATGAAAAAAGAAGGAAAGGCACTGGTTAAGTTTAAAAATATTGTAATTACTTCCATTATCTCCAATAAAGGCCATAGCAAACTATCATTTTAAATATTATTTTAAGACATTTTAAATTGTGTAACATGTATATTATAAAGTTTGACAATGCTAGATGTTAGAAGTCTGTGGATACAGTGATCTCATATATTACTTGAGTGCACATGTAAATTAAAACATCCTCTTTAAAAAGTAATTTGGCATTATTTTGTAAAGCTGAGCATTCACATAGTCTATAAACCAGTAATACAATTCTAAGAATGTAACAAGAAGGCTCCCCAGACTCCTGACACACAGGAACTGAGATAGAAATTTAAACCTAATAAATGTAGACAAAATTAATAATAACATAGCAAAAATAAATAAAATGGAAGAGACTTTTTAATTGAGAAAATAAAAAAAATCAAATATCTTAGCAAGATTTAGCAAAATAAATTTAAAATATATAAATTATTAGTAACGGGATTATAATGGAGAACCCACTACAGATCTTACAGACATCAATAAGATAAGAGGATATTAAAAACATCCTTATGCCAATGCATGTGACAGTTTAGATCCAATGGACAAGGTCTGAGAAAAAATACAGGTTACAAAACAGTAGAGAATCTTACTGGTTGTATGTCTATTAGATTAATTGAAATCATTATTTAAAATATTTGCCACTGAGAAATCTCCAGACTCAAATAGCTTCACTAATGAATTTTTTCACATATCTATGGGAGAAATAACACTAATATTGCAATTTTAAAACTACTCATAGTTTTTAAAAATAGAAAAAAGTATTTTCTTTATACAAATATAACCTTGATATCAAAACTAGCAAAGAATCTTACAAGAACATGAAATTAGAGAATATACTCCAGTGATATAGACACAAGAATCCTTAAGAAAATAGAAGTTAAATTCAGTAATATATCACACTACATGACTCTGAAAGTCACTAGTACCCATAAGTAGCTTCTATAAACAAACAAATAACACAATAGAATAAATGTAAAAGACTAGAACAAGATATTTCACACAAGGGGACATCTGATAGATGAATAAACATGAGATACTAATATACTAGTATACCCACCAGAATGATTAAAATGGAAGAAAACCTACCAAATGTTGGTGAAGATGCCAAGCATTTTTAGAAATCAGGTGTGTGATATTGTCAAAATCACTTCAAAAATCCTGTAACAGTGTTGACTTAAGCTAAATATAAACATACCCTGTGACTCAGCAATTCTATTTCTCAGAAAATCATGCACATGTTCACCCAAAAACATGGATTTTCAGAATAGCACTATTTTTTAATTGGCACTAAACACAAACTAAACAGTACATGTCTATCCAACCTCAGAATGGATAAATTATGTAAAAGTATTCACACACAGAATAGCATAAAGCAAGAAAGAACAATCTATAATTTAGCAGACAAGATGGCCAAATCTCACAAATATATTACCAAATGCAGGAATACAGGAAGGAAAAAGTTATGCTATGTTCACTTGTTTATGTATCAAGAACTCCAGAATATTATAAATCAGAAGAGTGGCTATCCTTGAGGGGATTGTGCCTGGAAAGGGAACATGAGAAGAACTTCTGTATTCCTGGAAATGTTTTGTTTCATGATCTATATGTGAGATACACTGTTTAATTTATGAATTTTCAGTGTTATACCCCTACACTAACTTAGTTTACGTTATTATTCTATATAATAAAAGCCTAATATAAGTGTCCAGTCTTCTGGTCATCCATTCAACCAATCAAAGAGTAATATGCTAATGATATGCTCAACCACTCGCTATGACGTGCACTGACCACCAGGAGGCAGATGCTCCAACCAGTAGGTTAGTTTGCTGCTGGGGTCTGGCCGATCGTGACTGAGCAAGATGGGCCAGACATGCCCTGGAGCCCTCTTGCAGTCCCTCCCTGACTTGCCAACCTCCCGCAGCCCTTCCCGTCCCCAATTGGGCACCAGTGGGGGCCCTCAGCCTGGCCTGTACCCTCTTGCAATCTGGGACCCCTCAGGGGATGTTGGAGAGCTGGTTTTGGCCCAATCCCACAGGCCAGGCCGAGGGGCCCCACTGGTACAAAATTCATGCACCATGCCTCTAGTATGTCAATAAAAAGCTAAAGAAAGAGCCTATGTCTGAAAATGGATTCAGCCTGCTGGTCACCGGAATTAGGCAAACACCAAAACAGACACACACAAAAAGGAAAATACAAGTTAAAGTAGTTTTAAAATACCTGCTGATTTGAGAATTCTCTCAGTAAAGTGATTCACATTTTAGCTCACCCCAATTCTGATAGACTATCCTCTGTTTCTGTGTCCCATAGAAGACTCATTTTTCTCATTATGAAAATTGAATAATTGCTGTGATTATACAACAAAACAAATGTAAAACCCCTTTGTCCAATGCCTAGAACACATACAATAGTGTCTGCATCATAGAATTTGTTTTATTTTCTTCCCAATTTAAAGAGGTTTGCAATCATCTGTAAAACCTGAACATACATGATACATAGAAAATTTTAACATGCACACAATTAATTAAACATCCTTGGGAGCCATCACAGAGCTTTGCTGCCAGCTCCTTGGATGCTCCCCAGATGCCTGAGCTTATTCAATTCACGTTGCCCTTTAAAATTTAATGAGAATTGGCCTGAATTCTCATCTAATATATAGCCGGCATTGCTGAATTCTTACTTTTATTACTGATTTCTCCATGTCTGCTTTGTTCATGTTTTAACTTTCCTGTATATTTTAACATACTAGATGTTTCACAACTCCCTTTGTTCCTTACATACCACTGATTCAATTTTTTAAATTTCGTTATTGTGAGCAATCCAAAGAACAAGATTTATAAGACTCAGGTGTAGTTCTGTGGTTTGGTTAGTTTTAAAGGGTAGCAAGGACCTGCTTTGATTTGGAGAGGATAGAACCCTGACAAGTAGACAAATCAACTTCCTATGAAATGACCAGGAATACTGATTCACAAGAAAAGTCCTATATTGGAGCAATCAAATGAATGAAGGCATAGACTTAGGTGAGTTTTACTTTAGGGTTAAGCAAGATATAAAGGATTAGAGGTAGCTAAGTATAGACCTTGCAGATAATAAAAAGCTCTGTAGATTAAAGTAGATATAGATTGTGGCATCTGTGGTGTGGCAGAGGGGCTCAGCACAGGGACCCTGATGGCTCTACCTTCAGCTTTCTCTCCAGAGTCACAAGCCCCAGTCAGTTCTCACACAGCTCTAGCCTGCTCCACCCTCCCTCCGCCGGAGCCCAGGGTAAGTGGTGGTAAGCAAGATTTTGTTTGTCAGCCTGTGTTTCTATAAGACTCCTGCATTTCCTTGGTGGACAGAATCCCTGCTGATTTTCACAGCCAGATGTTATGAGTATTTCTTCCTAACTCTGGTTCTCTGGTTTGAGACCCCATGCTCCTTCAATATTTTTAGAAGTATCAAATATAAGGTTGTCAACCATTTCAGGAATAGAACTAAAACTGGTTTGTCTCCTTGATTACATGCCACTTCAGATTTGGAAATATATCAAAACATAAAATGCTTTTTTTTTTTTGGCATAGAAAGACTAAATAAAGATGAATATATTGCCCATTCCAAATGATTGGACTCCCCACTCGCCCACCACCACCCATTTTGTATATTCACCCTAAGCTGAGCTTACATTTTCAGCTAAGATATCTCTCAGGAGTCTCAGCTGCCACTTGGAGGAGCCAGACCAGCCCTTCATGTGGCTCTGCTTTTCCTTTCAGTCTCAATGTGAGCTCATCTGTAAACCCTTGGTTGTAAGACTTCTGCTCAGCTCATCTTCAGTTGGTTATTCAGGTTGATGGTTCTATATTTTAGCTGTACCTCCAGTTTGGTCCTGGAAGGAGGTGAGTATAACTTGCCTCTATCCTGTCGCCATCTTGGATGCCCCTATTTTACAGTTTTAAATTTGATTCTGCTAAATTGTTAATGTAATGATTGACGTTAACACCTCATTTGCTGTGATACAAGAAAAGAAAAGATCAAATCCACTAGAACTTTATAAATTGCTAGTAATATTATAATATTCGCAAAATCCACCTTGAGAAATTCTGTAGGCATTTTGGAAGAGAGTTCATTTACCTCCACTGTCCTGTCCCACGAAAGGCAAATCTGAGTCTACTTGTTTAAATCACTATACACCAGGAACTCTTTTTCATAGATTAGTTTGTATTTTATGTCATCCAATAATATCTCTTGTAGATAGGTTAAAAATGAAAATAAATTACTAATACTATTTCATAGGAGAAAAATGAGGCTAATTATATCATAGAAACAAAACACCACATGGCGTTTTAAGTTGGACTCTATTATTTAGTCCACATCCTCACCTCTTTTATTCTTCTCTGCTATCAGTAAAATATTTGATTAAAATATGTGTATGTAATATTACAGATTATCTAATCAAATATATAATTTAAAATATATGTTATATACTATATGTGTTATATATAATATATGACATATACCATATATTAAAATATAAAGTGTGAGGCATGTAATTGTGAATCTATTTTCAGAGGTTAAACGAAACTCCCAATGTGCTGGATTTGAGAACTAAAAATAATAATGTAACAAAAGTAATTCTTAGATGCTTTAATATCCTAAACACCAGAAATGTTCTATTGATTCAATTAGTGTCATTATTGAAGCTAAAAGTTATTATGCAGTGTTTCTTTCATCCTCTTAACAATCAGTCTAAGGTCTAAACCAGATATTCTGTTTTGTGCCAGATAATCATAGAAAATATTTTAATCTGTGAGTTCCGCAGTAATTCGCTGCTCCTCTGCATTTAGTGTCTCTCATTTAGGTTAAAAAGTATGCTTCTCTAATGATTAATTCAACATGAAGCATTAATTAAGCATCAAATAAAGTTATATTAATAGAAATAAGCCCTGTATTTACAATGATAACTAACCCTTTTCCAAGTAGTTCAGGCCATATCTTCAATATTTTTAGAAGTATCAAATATAAGGTTGTCAACCATTTCAGGAATAGAACTAAAACTGGTTTGTCTCCTTGATTACATGCCACCTCAGATTTGGAAATATATCAAAACATAAAATGCTTTTTTTCTTTTGGCATAGAAAGACTAAATAAAGATGAATATATTGCCCATTCCAAATGATTGGACTCCCACTCCCCCACCACTACCCATTTTGTATATTCACCCTAAGCTGAGCTCCTATGGGATGCCTTTGTGTGAATGGCATTATTTCAAATGATATCATCACATAATGCTTTTTTCACTGCAGTCCCCACATTCAAGTGTACTTTGGAATTCAGCCATGCATACAAACAACAATATTTCACATCCCCAATTCAAAAAAAGAAAAAGAAAATTTTCTGGCTATTCCACAGCATGATGTCCAGCTAAATTGTTATTATAATCATCTAATTAAATGATAACAAAAGCAGAGGAGAAAATTATTGTCCACTGACAACAACAAACAAACAAAAATAAGGGAGAGAACAGCTGTGGAATGTGTGTAAATACAGTTTGTAAAGTATACAATTGCAAATTCTAGAGAATATGAATTTGCAAAGAGTTGCTGTGCTTTTATTCTGTTTGCCACAGGGACAAAATTTTTCCCTGCTTTTCTTCATTGCTGTTCCCTCTCCTTCTCCATCCCTGTCTCCTCTTCCTAACTTCTAAATGTTGGAGTGTCTCAGAACTCATTTTTCATACCTCTCTTCTTTTCTTGCTCCCTAGGCTATTTCTAGCACCAATTTATTTTAAATAAACATTTCCATCAATGACCCATCCCATAAAATGTATTATCTCTATCCAACGACCTAGTTGATATAAAAGTTATTGGTTATTTAATAAACAGCTCAAATTTAACACATTCCAAGCTAAACTTGTAATTTCTACCTATCCCTTTAACCTTTTCCTGCCCTATCTTTCTTAGGTCAATATGGCATTCCTAATAACTCATTTGCTCAAGCCTAAAACTGTACAGTCTTGTTTTATCCATTTATTATTTTTTAAAATATTTTTAATAGATTTCAGAGAGGAAGGGTGAGGGAGAGAGAGAGAGAAGCATCAATGATGAGAGAGATCATTGATTGGCTGCTTCCTGCATGCCCCACACTGGGGATCTGAGGCTGCAATCAGGCATGTGCCCTGATCAGGAATCAAACCAGGATCTACTGGTTCACAGTCAACACTCAACCACTGAGCCATGCTGGCTGGGCTACATTTATTATTTTTTTACCATATTTAGTCAGTAAGATATAGGGATGCTACCTTAAAAAGATTTATCAATACAACCTTTGATCATTACCTCTCCTGCTAACACCTTCTAGTTCACAATTTATACTTAGATTAATGCAGTAATTCCCTAAACATTCCTCTGATTTCAATCCTATTGTTATGAGTCTAAAAAGCAACCCAAATGCTATTTTAAAAATAAAAATCAGACCTATCACTCCTCTCCTTAGTGGTTTATCTGTATCTCATAATAAAATGCAAATATTTATTTTTAAGATTGAATCCAAATAGACTACAGGGACTTACATGATCTATTTGTATTTAAAAAGCAACCAAATCCTGTTAACTTTCTCTCCAACCTCTCTCCCAGTCACTCACTATGATCTACAAATCTTACATTTCTTGCTGTGCTTTTAAAATACCAAACACCTTTCTGCCTCATGCCCTTAGTACTGGTGGTCCTGCTCCTGGAATGTTCTTTCCTCAAGATTTTTACACAGTAATTCCTCATTCCATACAAATCTCTGCTAAAATTTCATTTATTCAGAGCCTGACCAATTTAGAAAATAGTCTAATAACTTTCCAGTCACCAAATATATCATGCTAGCTTTCATACCCAACTGTAATTTTCCTCAATTTTTACAGTATAAATAGATACATAATATTTCATTGAATCTTTTGCTAACTGTCTATCTCTGTCCCACCGAAATTTAAGTTGCATTAGAGACAAAAACATTTGTTTTTCTGCTCTCTATCCCCAAATTCTAGAACATTAGTACTGGCCACATATACACATTTATGCAGTTTTCTTCATTTTAAACAATTGGTTTAATACTTTGAGTACACAAAATAAGATTAGTTACCAACATTGGAAAAGAGCATAATTTCATCATTGATCCATTTGTAATTGTACTAGAGGCCCGGTGCACGAAATTTGTACATGGTGGGGTGTGTGTCCCTCAGCTCAGCCTGCACCCTCCCCAATATGGGACCCCTAGAGGGATGTCTGACTGCCTGTTTAGGCCCAATCCCACTGGGATCACAATCCAAGACTGCTGGCTCCCAACTGCTGGCCTTGCCTGCCTTCCTGATTGCCCCTAACCACTTCTGCCTGCCAGCCTGATCACCCCCTAACCACTCCCCTGCCAGCCTGATTGATGCCTAACTGCTCCCCTGCCAGCCTGTTTGCCACTAATTGCCCTCCCCTGTAGGCCTGGTCAACCCTAACTGCTCTCCCCAGCAGGCCTGGTCACCCTAACTGCTCTCCCCAGCAGGCCTGGTCAACCCTAACTGCTCTCCCCAGCAGGCCTCATCACCCTAACTGCTCTCCCCTACAGGCCTGGGTCCCTCAAAACTGCCTTTCCCTGCAGGTCCGGTCACCCCCAACTTCCCTCCTCTGCCAGCCTGATCCCTCCCAACTGCCCTCCCCTGCTGGCCATCTTGTGGTGGCCATCTTGTGTCCACATGGGAGCAGGATCTTTGACCACATGGGGGCAGCCATCTTGTATGTTGGAGTGATGGTCAATCTGCATATTACTCTTTTATTAGGTAGGATAGAGGTCTGGTGCACAGGTCGGGGCTGGCTGGTTTGCCCTGAAGGGTGTCCCGGATCAGGGTGGGGGTTGCCTTGGTACATGGAGCAGCATGGGCAAGGGGCCTGTGGTGGTTTGCAGGCCGGCCACACCCCCCGGCGACCCAAGCAGAGGCCCTGGTATCTGGGATTTATTTATCTTCTACAATTGAAACTTTGTAGCCTGGAGCAGAGCCAAGCCTCCTGCTTGCTCTGTGGCAGCAGCCATTTCTTTTGAGGTTTATTTATCTTCTATAATTGAAACTTTGCAGCCTTGAGTGGAGGCCAGGGAAGGCCAGGGTGTGCGGAAAACTTGGCTTCCTCCATCGACCAGAGCAACTGTAGCCTCTTGCTCTCTCCAGCTCCGAGGCTGCCACCATTTCTGTTGGAATTTATTTATCTTCTATAATTGAAACTTTGTAGCATTGAGTGGAGGCCTGGGCTGGCAAAGGTAGGAGGAAAGCTGGGCTTCCTCCATTGCCAGGGAAACGCAAGCCTCCCTCCTGCTCTCTCCGTGGCTGCAGCCATCTTGGTTGGGTTAATTTGCATGCGTGCTCCTGTTGGCTGGTGAGCATAGCTGGTGGGCATGGCTTGTGGGTGTAGCGGAGTGATGGTTAATTTGCATATTACTCTTTTATTAGATAGGATATTTTTATCTTATCTAATAAAGAAGGAATATGCTAATTGACCCTCATGCCATCCCAAAGTTGGCAGTGCCCACAGCCAATAGGAGAGAATATGCTAATTGACTGCCCCACCCTCAAAGATAGGGGTGCCTACAGCCATAAGATGGCATTGCCCAGTCCCCTCAGCCCCACCAGGAAAGCAGTCGGCTCTGCACCCCTGCCTCCGGTGTCCCCCATCCCTGTCAGCCCCCCAGCCACCCAGGGATGGTACCCCCAGCCTGAGGTACAGGAATGCTTTGGATGGCAGCTTCCAAGCTAATGCCTGAGGTGCATGCAAGCCTCAGATGGCAGCTGCCCAGCCACCCAGGGCAGCCCAAGGGCCGGTAACCAGGGATAGCCAAGGCTTGCGCTGCTGGCAGTGGCAGCAGCAGAGGTGTGATGGGGCATTGCCTTCCCCTGATCGCCTGGTCATCTCCTGCCCCTGAGGGTTCCCAGACTGTGAGAGGGGGTAGGCCAGGCTGAGGGACCCCCTACCCTGCCAGTGCATGAATTTTCATGCACCAGGCCTCTAATAAAATAATTTCTTGTGTGTTTTCATCTTCATGATTTTTGAGCCCTATGTTAATTCTGATATTAGCAGTAGGTTTTTCAGATGTACCTTATCACTTTGGGGAATTTTTCTTCTATTGTTGGTGTGCTAATAGTTTATATTATGAAGTTCTGTTGAGCTATATGAAATAAATTGTTCTGTTTCAATTGAAATGATCCTATGACTTCTATTATGTCCTATCTATACTTAAGCATAAAAATAAAGGGGACTTTTTCTAAATTAAATGACTCTTAAATGACATAAATGCTAAATACAACATGCAAAATTCATTTGAATTCAGATTTGTAAAAGAAATGAAGGTAAAACATTTGAGACTAGTGAGAAAATTTGAAAATAGACTAGATATTAACTTATAATAGAAATTATAAGTTTTATACATTATTAAAATGTACTATGATTATTTAAGGTATTCAGAATACATGTGTGAATTATGTAGAAATGAAATGTCTTGTAACTAAATTTTTTTCCAAACTATTTCTGCATAAAATCCCACCAACTTAAAGAATAAGAAAAAAAAAAAATAACTGGGAAACATGCTTTAAAGTTGTTACCTTTATATGGATCCATTTCTTTTCTTTGGGATATGTGTAATTGTTTGGAATAGGTTTAAAACAATAGAATGGCTAGCATGAGTAGTAGTTTCTTGTAGCTATATTGCCAGGGTTTTGACATATACATATGCACATAAATAAAATCTCCATTTCCTCCAATTATATCTTGAATATATTTGGTCAAAAGACATTATGTCTGCATAATAACTAATTAAAAATTTTAAAGTATAAAAATGTCACAAAAATAGAATTTATATGTGTGTGTTGGAGACTCATTTTACTTGCTTAGAGATCTATATATTTGTTCATTTTAAATGATATATAATACTTAATTATGTGAATATACAGCAGTTTTTTATTGTTTTTAATTATTTTCTTATTTATCAATTCTTGACTTTTTTCCCTAGGAGTTTGCTTTTTAGAGTACTGTTTGCTTATGAACATCTTTGTACATTTCTAATATTGCACTTGGGAAGTCATTTCCCTTGAGCTGATAATTTTCAATTATATTGCTAGAGAGAAGAAAATGTATAAATTCATAATTATGAAATCATGCTCAAATGTAGCACAAAACTTTAACAAAGTGGATCTATCATTTTCACTCCCACTATAATGAATCCCAGTGGATTTATATTCTTCTCAACATTTAGTTATTATCAGATTTATTTTTCACTGTGGTATTTTTTCCCCCAAATAAAGTGGATATACAATATAATCCCATTGTGGCTATGATTTTTTTTAACACTATGAGGTTGAACATCTCTTTATAAATTATTGGTCATATCTATATCCTTATCTTTTTTTCTTTTCTTTCTTTTTTTGTTTTGTTGTTGAGATACCTATTTATGCCATTTACTTTTTTTGGACTCTTTTTACTTTTCTTAGTGACTTATAGAATTTCTTGATATAGCTTTAATACTAATTTGTCTTGATTACATGTTTTGAAATGTATTATTCAGGATCACAATATGTATATACTGAATAAATGAATGAATAAGTATTATGTTAAAGCACTGTTAAAATACTGGATTTTGCATTCAGCAGCTGTGTAAATTTAGCAAAGTACTTAATTCCTGTGAATTTTAATAGATAAAAAAACTGTAGTACATTTTTAAAATAGAATACTGCTCAGCAGTAAAAAACAAAACAAAAACAATAACAAAACAAAACAAGGGAGTCTTACTTTTGTGACCTGGAGAGCATGTTGCTAAATGAAATAAGCCAGTCAGAGAAGATGAGTACCATATGATTTCCCTCATATGTGGACTCTAATGAACAAAATAAACTAATCAACAAAATAGAAACAAACTCATATACAGAGAACAGACTGACAGCTGCCAAAGGGGAGGGAGTTTTGGGGGATAGGTGGAATAGGTGAAGGAATTAAGCAAAAACAAACAAAAACTGATAGATAACAGTATGGATTACAAGAGGGAAAAAAGGTGGGGGGACATATAAAAAGGTAAAGGGTGATGGAAGGAGACTTAACTTAAGGTGGTAAACACACTATACAATTCACAGACGATGTATTATAGAATTGTATACCTGAAACCTATATAATTTTATTAGCCTGTGTCCCCCCAAGAAATTCAATTAAAAAATCCCCAAATGTCAATGACTTACAACAAAAGCATTTGTTTATTCTTCAGGTTCAAAAACATTAGTCATGTCATTCATGGACTATGGGTCAGCTGTACCTCTCCTCTACATATAATCTCACCACAGGGCCAGGCTGAAGGAGGAGTCATTATCTGGAACCTTCTGTTCTTATGGCAGAGGACAGAGTGCCAAGTGCAAAGTTGACTCATACAATCACATTAAGTGCTTTTATTTATATACACATAGTTTAGGTTTGCCATGTCCATTGACCAAAACAAATCAAATGTCAAGCCCAATAATAAGGTGAGGAGACATGTCTAGAATGTGTGATTATCTCAGTGAGAAATAAATAATTTTTAAAAAAATACTATGTTCAAAAATAAAATGCCAACGGAACAGATTAGTGTTCAGTGGAAACCAACCTTGCCAACACCTTGATTTCAGAATTCTAGCCTCCAGAACTGTGAAAGAATACATTTCTGTTACTTTAAGCCAAAAATATATATACATACATACAAAAATAAATAAATAAATAAATAAATGCCAAATCTGGCAGAAGGGCTGGATCACAGATTCGACATTTTAATTGGATACCCCCAAGAACTTGCTGCGAACTGATTCTAGCTAGAAGTTGGACTAAAACAATGTGTATGTGGGCACACTGGCTTCCTCACGTAAGACAAATTCCCGAGACATGGCATTCAGTGTTTTAAGAAAGGAGGAACTGCGACGATAGACAGAGACGTGGCAACTTATCATTTGGCAAGAAAATCTCAATGCATTTAAACCTGAGTTTGCATTTTTATTTTCTAGGTCCCACCCTTTCTCCATTAATGCCCCAAATTTCATATTGGATATTTTATGAGGCTGTGAATTTGATTAATATTATAATTTGAAAGCCTACCAAATCAACCTTTCATTCTTTGGTTACTGTGGTGATCGTGCTTCATTAATAGAGATTACTTAATATAAGAGAAAGTTTGTGCCATGGGATAAAATTTTGATATTAGGCAAAGTTGTCATTCTCTTTTCAGTTTGCACAATGTTATTAGTAATAACCACCCCATCACACAGATACAAGTTATTCTTACGTTCATTTTTTTTTAGCAGCAGCCACAAGTTCTTAATAAACTTTCTCTTTGTTGATCATTTCATTTTAGGTCAAAATAAGTAATACTTTAATAGATTATACTAGTAATTTTTGAAATTCCTAAGATTCCAGTGACAAATTTCTGAGTTTATTAGCATGATTTTTTACTACCTTTGGGTTTCAACTCATCAATCTAACTTTTTCCCAAGTCACTACAGCCTTTCCTAGTACAAATTTATGTATAAATCAGAGTTGGTAGTTTCAAGCAACAAGAACTCCCATCAAATAATTATCGCAAGTAGTAATTCACTGAAAGGCTATTTATAGAAAAAACGACAGCATGAGATTTGAAAAACAAGCAGAAACAAGCAACAATTCAGCATAAAAACCAGTCTGATGAATACATCAGTGGTTCCAGTAGTTAACAATGGGCATTTCAAATTATGCCATTGAGTATAACAGCCCTGGTTTCTGCAAGCAACTGTTATACTGCAATAATTTCTGCACCTAGAGACTCAACATTATATCTGTGGTATGTGTTACAATCCTTAGCTAGAATGGTTTCTTCTTGAACCTTAATTCTTTGTTGCTAACTTTTCATTCAATTTTGAGGTATGTGCACCTAATTTTAAATACTAGTGTCTTAGTTACAAGAAAGTCTGAGAAAGCAAGGATCTCACTTTTCTATAGTAGAGAGTTATCCCTACCAATACTCATGAAGTGGAAGATAATGAAAATAGGAAGAGGGTTCAGATGGAGGGCAACAAAAATAAATGACATTTATCCAGTATACACTGAATGGCCAGATTATTATGATATCTGAATGCATAATAATCTGGCCACTCAGTGTGTGTGTGTGTGTGTGTGTGTGTGTGTGTGTGTGTGTATGTGTGTGTGTGTGTATATGTATGTGTGTGTGTATGTATGTGTGTGTGTGTGTATATATATATATATATATATATATATATATATATATATATATATATATATATTAGAGGCCCAGTGCATGAATTCTTGCATGGTGGGGTCTGGCCAGCCTGGCCAGGGGGAGGGGACATGGGTGGTTGGCCAGCCTGCCTGCTGGTCGAACTCCTGGTCGAGGAGACAATTTGCATATTAGCTTTTTATTATATAGGATATACACTGAGTGGCCAGATTATTATGTGTTCAGAGATCATAATAATCTGGCTACTCAGTGTATATACTAGTACACCTACTTACTTCTATTCATAGAAAAGTAATTTGAAATAGCCCATGTAATAATGGAACAGGTTTTGATAACTATGTATTTTATTTTATAGATCAGACAAAATTATGGTCTGTTTTTATAAATAAACTAGAGGCTCGATACATGAAATTCATGAAAGAGTAGGCCTTCCTTCCCCTGGCTGCCAGCACCGGCTTCCCTCTGGCATCTTGGGCCCAGACTGCCCTCGCAGCCCCGGCTTTGTCAGTAAGGTTGTCCAGAAGTTTGTCCAGAAGGATGTCCACTCTAATTATCATATTAAGCTCTTATTATTATAGATGCTTCTTTTAATACAGTCACACCCATTATTTAGATATTATCTATGGCTACTATTGTAGCAGAGTTAAGTAGTAAGACAGGTCATATGATGCACAAATTATAAAATATTACTACCTTCTATTTACAGAAAAAAGCTTGCCAACCTCTGCTATAAATTATTGATATTTTCTGAAATGTTAGGAGCAAAACAGTAAATATTGTGGTAATTTGATTACCATTTTAATTTTCTTTATTTTTTTAAGTTTTGTGCAATGAAAAATGAACCAAAATTTCTCTTAGAGAAACGTTTCATTCAAAATCCTATATAATAAAAGGTTAATATGCAAATAGACTGAACAGCGGAAAAACTGAACAACCATGCACTATCACATGCACTGACCATCAGGGGGAATGTGCGGAACATGGCCGGCAGCGGCTGCAGCGGGGATGGTGGAGCAGGAGAGTGGGGGGGCCAGACCAAGGGGGGGCACTGGTCGCTGTCCTCGGGACAAGCCCCTGGTGGTTACTGAAAATTCTTTGCTCCTGTGCGCCAAGGTCCCATCCAGTGCTCGCACTCACTGCTGGGGCCCAGCACCAGCCCCGATCTCTTGATGCAAGTGGGTGCAAGTGGGTGCAAGTGGCGGCTGCCAGACCCAATCGTCCCTCTGGACTTCTCTACCTCCCCTTGCTCCTGAGGAAAGATTGGTGCCAGTAGCCCGCTCTCATACCCATTGCCAGTGCCAGCCCCCCTTGCACCCGCAGCCGGTGCCAGAGCTGCCGCTTGTACCCACTGCTGGTGCCCGGTGCTGGTCCTAATCGCTCGGCGCCATCAGCGCGTGTGAGCAGCGGCTGCCAGCCCGATTGCCCCTGAGGGCTTCTCCATCTCCCTTGCTCCTGAGGGGCGATCAGGACAGCAGCTGCTGCTTGCACCACTGACAGCACTGTCCCCAGTCTTGCCGCGCCTTCAGCGGGTGTGAGTGGGACCAGTGCCATTAGCGTGTGGGAGTGGCAGCAGCAGGAGCATGGCTGCCAGCAGTCAGGGAACCGGGGGCTGCAGTGGGAGGGGCTGGGCAGGGGCCAAGACCTGCCCCTGTGCCTACTGCAGCCTTGTGGCCCACAGTTCCTTTCAAGGTACATGAATTCGTGCTCTGGGCCCGTCATTGACAAATAAAAAGAAAACAGACCATTGAGGAAAAGTATTTATAACATTGCTAATGAAATTTCTACCTAGATGTCAGAAAATAAACAAATATCACACTGGTTAAATTAATACTAAAATGAGCATGCAGAAATGAGTTTTTCAGAAAATAAAGTTTGCCTTTAAAAGGCATTGATAGTTTTGGATCTCAATAACTTGAGGTGATAAAACATCTAGTTAAAGAGGCTTATTGTTGTGGGCATAACAATATATTTTCTTTTTCTTTAAGTAGAATCTTACGTTTCTAAGGGTTTATTTATTTACAACTCCGTAATTTTTCCCAGGTTATCTATCTTTTGTACCTTAATTTGGTATGTTTTTCTACTTTTTTGAAGCTACCAGTTTGAGATAAACATAATTTCATATTTCCTAGCATGCTAATTTTGCTTTACAAAGGAAAATGCAACCCAAACAAACTGTCTCTGTCATTAAGCAACAGCATTTTCTCTTGAGCAGAGAACTGCAAAGTGCTATAGAAAACAGCAGAAGCTATAAATTCAGGGGATTTGCAGTTTTCAAGCAGTTTCCATAATAACTAGCTAGAATGTTTCCTTTGTTTCCTGGCTAACCACCAGCCTTTGCATAGAGATTAGATCTTTTTATTGATCAATTTGCTGGAATGAATCAGATAAGTTGTTTTTCCCTCTCAGTCTTTCTCTCTCAAGAGAGGTTTTGAATATTATGGTTTGTCAGTTGTTAGTTAGCAAATGATATATTAATCCAAAAAAATTTTTTTGAGGATAGTGCCTAATAAAAACAGGAATGTTTTGAAAAAGCATCTGTAGACCCACAGCTCCATATAATCCAACCTCTGCAGTGTTATTTTTGAAAGTTTTTGCTAAAATTGAACTATAATCCAAATGATCTGTTGGCTCATTTTAGGGAAGAGACATGCATAACTGCTCATTCTAGCTAAAATAAAATGTTAAGGAGTCATGTTTGACAAGGGTTATTTAATGACATTTCTGATTATTACAAGGAAGTATTTTTGTTGTCATTCTTCTCTCCTTTAGTATATCAATTTAAATCCACTACTGCTAACATAAATATTCAAATAAGTGATTTATTTTTTTAAAGAGGAAGAAAAATCAAAGGTGTTATTTAGAGACCGAGCAAGTTATAATTAAACTGCTCATGAAACTAACATAGATCTTAGTGCTCCTGAAATTAAAAGTTCTGGAATAAAATTTTGTTTTACAAATTAATTAAGTCAAATCATAGAAATAAGTTATAGGGAATGAAACAAACTGTATGTAACTTAATAACAATAAGTAACATGTAACAAGTTTTTTCCTAGGTCCCATTCACTATGCTAAATTCTTTATAAACATTTATATAATTGTTTTAGAAACACTAAGTGGTATGTCCTTATTTTATAGACTAACTAGAGGTCTGGTGCACAAATTTGTGCACCAGTGGGATATTCGGCCTGGCCTGTGGGATCAGGCTGAAACCAGCTCTCCGACATCCCCTGAGGGGTACCAGATTGTGAGAGGGCACAGGCCAAGTTGAGGGATCCCACTGGTGCACGATAGGAGCTGGGGAGGGATGTGGGAGGTTTGCCAGCTGGAGAGGAACCAAGGGAGGGCACCAGGGCGTGTCCAGCCATCTTTCATTCAGTCCTAATCGGACAGACTCCAGCAGCAAGCTAAGCTATTGGTCAGAGCATCTGCCCCCTGGTGGTCAGTGCATGTCATAGTGACTGGTTGACCAGTCAACTGTGTGCCTCTTATTGATCAGTGCATGTCATAGCGAGTGGTTAAGTGGCCTTAGCATATCATTAGCATATTATCCTTTGATTGACCAGACAACCGAACACTTAGCATATTAGACTTTTATTATAATGGATAATATCAATTTTTAAAAGGCTGAAAAATTAGCCCAAGGTCACATATCTATTATGTATTAGAACAAAAATATGAACATAAACACATTTCTAGACTTGAAGGAATCACCAAGTTAACACTTTTTTTGACTCCACTTTTAACAGTACAGGGGATAAGACAAACTAATACCATTGAATAAAAGGGGAACCTCAAACACACCTATTTGTTACTCAGTATTTACTTTGCCCATCAGTCAATCCTAGATATATATTGATTTTCTTTGATTGTTTTAGCATCTACAAATGGCCTATGTGAATTAGACCTTTGGGCTATTTCTTCAATTTTTGAATCCACTTTTACCCTTTATTCTGCCCTCTGCATCCATTGACACAAGTGGGCTGTACTCTGCAGTTTGCTTATTCCGTAAAATTCTATCTGCTAGGTGTCACATTATGGAAAAGATTCTAGCACAAAATTCTTGTATATTTTAATGTGTTTCAAGACAGTAAAAATGTACATTGTGCATAATTTAAAGAATGATAAAAGAAAATGATGAGTGAAATATTTGTCATGCAATTAGAAATTAACAGTGTTACAAGCTTACCTCGCCTTTTAGTAAAACCACTGAAAATAATATACATAGTCATATGCAATCTTTCTTTACAGAGAATACTAGAGTCTTACCCAGTTAATCTGTAACATTCAAGCTCAAAATTTGTCTGAATGTGCCTTTTATTTCTTTACTTAGTTCCCTGTTTTCTCCTCAGGAAATCCTACCTTTCACCCAGTCTCCTGTCTAAGGAAAAAGAGATCTAGTAAGTATTTAAATGTATTATATCTACCAGGTATACCTGCACCTTTAAAAAAAAAACCATCCTGGTGAGCCCCAAGGAAACTATATAGCACACCATGTGGCAAGTAATAAGTTCTCAATGAACATCAGTTTTCTTATTAAATTCTAAAAGTGAGAAATATAGTGCAATGGTGGACTGAAGTTATATGTCACACTTTAATCTGGTCCTCAGCATATTCTGTTATTACCTTAGATTTTCTCACCTCTTCCCATATTGGTGTGTGAGAAATGTTTTTCTTTAAATAAGTGACTTTCACCCTTTGGAGTAAAGTGATTTTGTTTTTTGTGTTTATGTATATTTATTTAAATTTTGCAAGAATCCACTTTCTTGAACTGACTGCTGTTGAATTGTTTCACTCATTTTTTAGACCTTTTTTTTAACAATAGTTATTTCTTCCTGATATGGGTCTTATAAATGTATTTCAACCACTAATCTTAAAATAAATATAGATGTTATTAACATTTAAACTTAAAACCTTATTCAATTACAAATAATTATTTGGATTTGTCAAAACTTAACTTAGTAAAATATATCACTTTTCATTAGGAATCTTTAAGTGAATTTTGATTTAATAGAAGAACCAAATGAAGTCTAATTATAGGGAAAAATTATTATTATTGAAGCATCCAAAACATGCTTCCATTCAATTGACTAAATTATTTATATCACTCTATTTCTAAATTTAAAAGTAATTAACCTGCTATCTAGCATCAGTACATCATATTCTGTATTAAGTAATGTGTTGTGTAAAATTTCAAGCTAGGACCACAAAGAAAAGAAGTTAGATATATTTTTAAGATGTATTGGCAGTGCAAAGGGAGTATGTGGGGCCAACTCCAAGAAAACAAACTATTGCATGATGCACAGGTTTTAATATCATATTTAACTCCACTTATTGCCTGCAATAGCTTTTAGGTATATTGGCCATTTAGCCTCCTATGGACATGCTGATAGAGGTATGATGAACTGAAGCTTATTCTAGGACATAAGCAGATAAATGTATAGATGATAGATAAACCTATATGTATATATTTCCTCCCAGAAATACACATATAATTATATATAATAAGTATTATATAATATGTTAACATAAAATATTAATCTATAAATATATTTAAATAAATGTATATATATAAATAATATTTATATACACATATTTGTATACAGGGTGAGGTAAAAGTAAGTATAGTTGTGAGTATGTAAAACACAGAGTTTATTCTTGTGTTATTATTTATTAATTATTGTACTACTTTCCATACAAACAAGTTTAATTCAGGGACTGTAATAATTTAGTTTAGCGATATTTGATTGTGGAGACTAAGGTCATTCTATGAAGTCTAATTCTGGTCTCTTTAAAACCTTTCCACAAGATGTATTTCTCATAGGGTGCCTAATTTAATATTACTTGAGGTTACCGAAGATGAAAATAAATAGTTTTAGTGCCTACACATTTTCCTTTAAAATAGGTTGTTAACATCCTGGTCAGCAACCGTGCCTAATTGTGTGTTCTGCACTACATTAGACTCGGTAACTGTTAACTGACAAAAGCAACAAGCGGCTCTCATCCTTAGAATGTGGCAACACTCCTCTACCACATGCTGTGCATAGCCAGGCGTTTTCTATGCAGTCAAAGGGAAATAGTTCAAAAACAATACAGTTATCTTTGAGTTGAGGCTTCTATATGCGGGGGTACAGCAGGTAATTCATGGACATTTATCTTCCTTGAATATCCAGGATGAGCATTTGTACTTTTGTTTGTTTGTTTTTAATATTTTGATCTCCCATGAACATTTCTTTGTAGCTCTAACCAGAAACCATTGGAATGAAAGTTATCTAGTCACCTTTGAATTTATCTTTTCTGCAATGGCAGAAATCATTCCAAGCTTTATAATATTTATGTTGCATATTTTACTGATGGTAAAGATGAAATTTATTTTCTAATGTGACATTGTGACTAAAAGTGTGGCTCCCAAATGTCTATAACTACTAGTATATTTTCTAATGTGGCCCAAAAGAGTGTCTAACTAGTTATAAAATCTAGAATTATGTGAACTATGTCACGTTCACTTTCTTTTTAACAGCCAGTAATCAATGAGATCTCATTAAATACACGTACATCTGCATCTACATATACATATTTGTATATATGAGTAACAATAGTTTAAAATGAGGGTTTTTTTTCACAAGCATTTACAGTCATCTATGAATCTAAAAAATGCTTTTCAAAGCATCATAGGTCTACTAAATATGTCAGCATTCCTATTAGTTTGTAGTAAAATATAACCAAGCTGTAAGAGCAATAATGTATAATAGAAAGCAAGAAATATGTATGCCTTTATAGTCTTTTGGACACTGAAAGATTAATCAGTGTAATTATGCCTCTATAGAATATAACACCCTTAATAACTAAGAAGGGTAATTGGAGATTTGTAAGCTATAATAATTGGTCCTTGTTTCACCTAGGCAGATAAATTAATGGGTTAAGTAAAAAACACATATAAACAACAACAAGTAAATCATAGCCTGTAATTCAATTTTCTGAAAATATGATCTTACCTGAATGCTACTGTGCAGAACTCCATCTGTGTTTGAATATCTGGGTCAATGTCTTTTGTATAAATGCCCTAACACTCTTGGCAAAGGCAGAGATAGCAATTCCTAGTGGAAGATGAATCAAGCATTATTATATCCATTCATTTATTTATCAATAAGTGTTTATTGAATGTACCTATGTACAAAATCGTTGTTCAAAATGCCTAAGATCCAGCACTAGACAAAATAGATAGCAATCTCTGCCTTCATGGAGCATGTGATTGCATATTTTTTTCTCTAAGGCTAAATGTTCAAATGTTTACTTTATATGTTTTCATAATAACCCTGATAAGTATGTGCTGAATAAGATATCCAATTAAAAATGTGACTATTGAGACTGACAAAGAGACAACTCTCAGTATAGGCTCTTGACTTCTAGTCAGTGCTCTGTTTTCTTAACCATATATGTCTACTTTATAACATACATGTCCAATTATTCTAGAAGTAATTTTATGGCCATATCTATTTAATTGTATATTTAAAGCAATATAGTATCAATCAAAGTGCATTAGCAGGGAAGATGAAGAAGACTTGTTGAATGAACCAGTATTTATTGTCTTCTTTTAATCCCGGTGATGAGATACCAGATGGAAGTTGCAGACATGAGACAGTGAAAACTGGAAGTTTCCCTTTCTGGTGTGCATTGTCAGATTTTTGCCATCCACATGAGCAGTCACTTCAAATACAGAACCCAAAATAACAAGATTTTAAAATAAATAAAAAGTAAAGGTTCTCAACAGTTCCATGTATTCATGATACCTCAGGGTCTGTTCCAGGCAATTGTAAAGACGTAAGCCAAGGCACTCAAACCTAACACGGTGATAACCACTAGACCTCAGTGAGGTGTCTCTGAGAGCTCTTCTGAATAGGCTGCAACCTTGGCCCCACTCTGTCTTTGGCCTGTCCAGCCCAGTGTTAGCAAAGAGTTCTAGCAAGTCATACTCCACACTTGGTATATGATTACCATTATATCTGATTATATTCCTCATCTCCATCCTTGATATCAGATCACCTTGGCCGGCTTTGAACAAGAATTCTGTTCAAAGCAGGTTCAGTAAGAAACCCCTTGTCTTTGATATCTGTTTGCAGCAATTTTCCATCCACTGACACCCTTACCTTGGCTACACACTGAGTGGCCAAATTATTATGATCTCTGAACACATAATAATCTGGCTACTCAGTGTATATCCTATATAATAAAAGGCTAATGTGCAAATTGTCCCCTCGACCAGGAGTTGGACCAGTAGGCAGGCTGGCCAACCGCCCATGTCCCCTCCCCCTGGCCAGGCTGGCCAGACCCCACCGATGCACAAAGCCCAGTGCATGAATTTGTGCATGGGTGGGGTCCGGCCAGCCTGGCCAGGGGGAGAGGACATGGGTGGTTGGCCAGCCTGTCTGCTGGTCCAACTCCTGGTCGAGGGGACAATTTGCACATTAGCCTTTTAATATATATATATATATATATATATATATATATATATATATATATATATATATATTGAGTGGCCAGATTATTATGCATTCAGTTATCATAATAATCTGGCCACTCAGTGAATATCTTCACTTGTCCTTGTTATATTCAGAATTGAGTTCTGTTCTATACTAAAGTCTCTTTCTTCCTATAAGCTACTACGTAAAGCCTGTTTTCACTTCTTTAGTTACTACAGTTCTGGTTCTATTTGATACTGCAAAGACCCCATTTCCAAATAACATCACATTCTGGGGATCTGGATGAACACTGATTTTGAGGGGTATTATCCCACATGGTAGATAATAAATTTATTCTCACACACATTTATTACTGTTGCATAAAGCAGTTTATTTCTATCTCTCTCCAAAGAAATCGGTACTTAAATATTATAAAAAATTGTGTGGGCTCCTAGATGAAGCAAATCACATCAGGCAAAACAATAGTGACAACAGAAATGAAGCCTGAAAATAAGATAATAATGGAAAAATTAGTCATCAGCTTCTCTGTACCCCCTTAACTCACAGTAATTGACTTTCATATTGTAATAAAATGTATGTGACTATACCCTCAGCTGGATTTTTATCTACATTTAGATTAAGAGCTATGTCCCATATTTCTGAATTCTCAGGGCCAGATGGTATATCTAAGATGCAGTAGGCATTTAGTGAAAATCTCAGACTGGAATTCAAACATGTTGGGTATATCTAGTGAACTGATGGGATGACCTCACCAGGAGTGTATTTACTTGCAGGATCCAAGAGCCTCCTTGCAGGACACTTCATTAGGGAAGCAAGAATCAATGAGGAAAGCTTGACCCAAGAAAAGAATGCACCAGAAAGATAGATGATTTTGAATATAAGATTGACTATCACTCATTTGTGTCTTACATACTAGTCCATATTTGACAAGTACTCCTTAAAGGGTTATTTGTAGGTTTTTTATTAGTAACCCTGTAAATTATGAGAAACTAGCAGCACAGTGTGGATAATCTCTAATACAACATAGCACAAAGAAAGGATGTCTTTTCGCTTAAACTGCCTGTGGCCTCAGATATCTGCCACACTGGCAAATACTGAAAATCAACAGTAATAAGCTTATCCATGGTCATAAGTGAGCAGCCTTCAGTAAAGTACCAGACATGCTTAGAATACTGTTAAATGATCAAATCAATCTATTTTTCTATAAATTAATTAGTATTGTTGGACTGGTAAGATTAGGGAAACATAGGTTATGTAGACTAAAATGGAAAGTGTTACACACTAAATTTAAATAAAATAGAAGACCACATTGCAAATTTTACATGGGGCTTTAGAATTTAAAAGAATGAGGCAGTTAACTTTATAAGATCCAAAATTATGTTTATCTTTGAAAATATTTAATGTAAACACAAATTCACAGAAAGCTAAAAAACAGTGTCATAATTTTGAACCTATTAATTCAAAGTAGTCATAGAGTGAGATGCATGGGAACATGTAACATATTTTTTTAATGAGAGGATATAGTAAGTACTAATTATTCCTAATGTTCTCCCAAATGGCAATTCTAAATTTATGAGGATTATAAAGAAATTGTTGTGCTTTCATAGATGTTATTTGGTATAATTATAAATCTGAATTATCTTTGTATGAATCCAACATTTAGGAAAAAATGTAAGTAACTAGAGAAGCTCATAACATTCATTTAAATTATTTTCTTAAATTTCTAGAATTCACAAATTTTATGCAAAAGTCAGTTGAGAAAATTTTAAGGGAATATTTTTTTACCTGAACTTTTAGTCAGTTATAATCTTCTGTTAGAGAATATTATTTTAGTTTATTTCTCACAAAGATTGAGCCTTTATGTATGCTTTTTTTATATTCCTACCTGGCCAGCAGTTTAGAGGCCCCAGGTAAAGCTAAAGCATCTGAAGATAGCATTTCAAAGTATCACACTATTACCTGGGGATTTAAATTACAGTTATTTCTTTAGCGTTCTACAAATTTATTCCCATATTCTTTTTTTTTTCATATTCTTTTAAATGAATCATCTGTCCAAATACTTGAATGAAGAAACAAAAGGTGGAACAATGACAATGAGGGACACTTTAAGGAAGACCATCCCATATAGAAGAACAATCCCCTTTCTCATGGTTGGCCATCTCTAAAATGGTGGTTTTCTTGGGAAGTAGGACAATGGAATCACCAAAATGAAGACACGTGTCTTGCTACTTGATTAACTGCTCTTTTTCATTAGCTGAAGTGTTATGTTTTCAGAAAATCACTTCCTACTTTCTGCCACTGTACCAAACCTAACAGTCTCCTGCAATCCCATGTTTTTCTTTTTTTTAAAGCACTTAACACAGTCGTAAAACAACCCTGAGTGTGTGATCCTTTGATGGTGTCCATCTCCCCCCCATAAAGTTCAGCTTCAAAAATATAGACCTGTGTATATATCTCCTCATGTTGTATCTGCATCTCTTAGTAAAAGATTATAGCCTTAATAATGGAGTAAATGAAAGAATGAATGACTCAGTGTTTCTCAGTTCTCCATCCAGTATAGATTACTCACTTGATATAGACCAGTGGTCAGCAAACTGAGGTTTGTGAGCCACATGCGGCTCGCGAGCCTCGGTTTGCAGCTCTGTTGACTAATGAGTTTGCCGACCACTGATTTAGACAAAATAGACATCAAACTATGTATGAAAATAGCTTAGATACACATACACACACACACACTCCTCACATTTGTCAATTCACCTACACAGATTTGCTGACCATATTTACATTTATTATATGTCAGCACTTAGCCCAAAATACTGGTATGGCACATGATTTCTGCGTCAACAAAGGGAAACATAATGATGGCTTATGCTTATAGAAGATATTCTTCACATAGCATTTAATCTCTGGACTGTTCAATGCCCTTGCTTTTACAGAGGAAAGAAAAGAATAGCACATTTTTGCTTTTAACACCATGTGTTTGGCACACAGTTCATTGAAATCCCATTATAGTGATTTTTTAGAGAATGGCTCAAATTCTGTAATTTTTAAATAATTAAACCACAAACTCCGTGATCCCATATTCATGTGGACATGCTCGCTGATTTGTACCCATGCTGTTTGGGCAGAAAACCCGTGTAAGTATTCGCTGAAGTGAACTATGCAACCGGACAGCACTGTGAATTGGTCTGTGACTTCATTGTTACACTGCAGGAAGAAACAGAAACTTGTCTAATTTGGAGGGGAAAAATGCTAGGCAGAAATAAAACCTTTGAAGATTTTCTGAATTACTTAAACACAATTAAATATAGTCATTTACTTCAGTGTTAGGAGGAAAGATAGTATACTATCTCCATACATAAGTAATCTTTTAAAGCATATATTATAGATTGCTAAGAATATTTTATGAAGACATATGCTAAAACCATTACAAATTTTGTAACTTCAAAAGAAAGTTTTAACAATGCTTTTCTGTTATAACTTGACAATTTATTCCATTGTCATCAGAGTGTGAAAATTCAATATCACAGAGTGTGAAAAATTATGATAGCATTCATTACTGCATGTTTATTATATATCAGAAATAATAGTCATATTTCTCAACATAATGCACTCTAATTTTAAAAAGATTGAAATTTAGAGATATTCATTTATGTGCATAATGTTATATAGCTACTTTTTGATTCAAATGCAGACCTGGCTTACTCAAAGCCTCTACTGGTTTTTTATTCACATTGTAAAGAAAAAAGTATCAGCTTTCTCCTCTACTTCTGTGGTCAGATGTACGGGATGTTTTCCCACACCAACCAGTTCTTTGACAACAGCTAGGTGTTCTGCAATTTAACGCAGATGCCAGAGTTAGCCTACAACTCCCAGGTGAAGATCTCAGCTCCATAAGATGGGCCTCTATTTCAGATACTAATCACAAGCAGTGGACCCCCAGATTACCCACAACTTCTACTCAATGTGGCTACAAGGTGGAGGTTTCCAAGGCTCCCAACGTGATAGAGGGGCTCACAGAACCCAAGAAAACAGTTTACTTATTATTGCCAATTTATTACAAAAGATATTTTAAAGGGCGCAAATAAGCAGCCACATGAAGAGATACATAGGACAAGTTCTGGTTTTCAAGATCTGAATTTTGAGGGAATTTAAACATTCATTCCATACCAACATGGTAATGATGGGTACCAAAACCTATAGAACTGTACAAATGAACTGTAGTGTTAACTGCGGTATTTTGATAATAATAATGAACCAAGGTTGATTATTATGCCACATCAATGCAAGACTTCAAGTAGTAGGGAAACTATATATATAGTGAAAGATTGGCAATGGCAGAGAGAGTCTGGGAACTTTCCACTCAATTTTTCTGTAAAACTAAAATTGCTTTTTAAAAAATGTCTAGCCCTGGCCAGATGGGTCAAATTGTTGGAGTGTTGCCCCATATACCAAAAGTTTGTGAGTTTGATTCCTGGTCAGGACACATACCTAGGTTGCAGGTTCAATCCTTGGTCAGGGTATGTATGGGAGGCAACTGACAGATGTTTCTCACATCAATGTTTCTTTCTCTCTTTCTTCCTTCCTCTCTCTCTCTCTCTGAAATCAATAAAAGCATATCCTCAGGTAAGAATAAAAAATGTATAAAGTATAAAAAGCAATAGATTTATGTGGAATTGTTTCACATAATTTACTAAGAACTTAAGAGCAAAAGTACATTTTAGTACATACTTATATTTAGATAGCAAAAACATGAATTTTAAAAACTTAATATTGATTAAATAATTCAGTAAATAATTTCATTTATAATGTTACTTTCAAAATATAAAAAAGTTGTGTTTATAGGAACTTCATTGAGCAGCAGTTCTCGGGCAAGAAAACACCAATTTACATCCATCATCTATGAAATGCAACAAAGCAAAAATAAACAAATGGGACTACATCACATGAAAAAGCTTCTGCACAGCAAAGGGAACCATCAGCAAAATAAAAAGGTAACTTCTTTAATGGGAGGACATATTTACAAACCATATATGTCATAAGGGGTTGATATCTAGAATGCATGAAGAACTCACACAACTTATTGCAAAGAAAGTCAATCTGATTTAAAAATAGACAGAAAATGTGAATAGACATTTTACCAAAGAGGACATGCAGTTAGCCAACAGGAACAATCATCAGGGAAATGCAAATCAAAACCACAATGAGATATCACTTCAAACTCCTTAGTGTAGTATTATAAAAAAAGACAAGAAATAACAAGTGCTGGCAGGGATGTGGAGAAAAGGGTACTCTTGTGCACTGTTGATGAGAATGTAAATTGGTACAGCCACTGTGGAAAACTGTATGAAGGTTCCTAAAAATGCAGCAAATCCACTAGGGATATTTATCCAAAAAAAACACTAACTCAAAAAGATACCTGCACCCCTATGTTCATTGCAGCACTATTCACAATAGCCAAGATACAGAAGCAACCAAAGTATCCATCATGGATGACTGGATAAAGAAAATATGATATATACAAACACTGGACTAGTATTTAATAATAAAAATATGTAAATCATTCTTTTTGCAACAATGTGACAATATGGATGGACCTTAAGATCATTATGGTAAGTAAAATAAGTCAGACAAATATAGTATATCACTTCTATGGGAAATTAGAAGAAAGAGCTCACAGATACATAGAACAGATGGGTGGTTGCCAGAAGTGACAGTGGAAAGATGGGGAAATAGGTTAAGGGGGTCAAAAGGTACAAACTTCCAGTTGTAAAATAAGTATGACATGGAATGCACTGTACAGCATGATGACTACAGTTAATAACACTGTATTGTGTATTTGAAAATGGTTTAGAACATAAATCTTAAATGTTTTTATTAAAAATTATATCTAATTAACAAAATAAACTGATGAACAAAATTGAACGAGAGACATGGATTCATGGTACAGACTGACAGATTTCAGAGGGGACGTGGATAGGGCAGACAGGATGAAAGAAAGTGAAGCGAATAGCCAAAGAACATATATGCATTGCATAGCCCATGAAGACAAACAACAATGTGGTGAGGGCCAGAGGGAGGGAAGGGCAGGGTCTGGGTGGAAAGGGGCAGAAGGGGAGCAGCAAAGAGGGAACATCTGTAATAATGTCAAAAACAAAAAATTATAACTATGTGCAATGAAAGATGTTAACTAGATTTATTATGGTAATGATTTTGCAATATATTGAATAATTGTGTTCTATACCTGAAAGTAATATACTATGTAATGTTATATGATAATTACATTTCAATTTAAAAAGCCAATGTATATCCATCAGTTGTGAAATACAAATGAAAATGACAATCAGTGCCTAAATATTGTATATAATTTGAAGTTCACCTTCAGTCATCTGCTTCTCTTTTATGGACCTTGCATGTTTGTGAAGGTGTGTGCTCCTAAGGTGGGGTGGTGGTGGTGGTGGAAAAAATTTTGAAACAAAGTGAAAAGTGACAGATGGCTATTTTGATAATTTGGTGAAATGAAAGTATAATAGTTTTATATTATAAATTTTACTTCTGAGTGGGAAGTTTTAGAAATTAACATCCAAAATCCTCTAAGAATTATAAAATGCAATTGGCAGCCAAGATGTCTTGGCTGAAGGAACTTTCTCCTCAGTTGACCTTTAAAAACTTTTTTGCTTGATTTCTTTGTTCCCTCATGCTCTTTGGAACTGGCACCATGAAGTAGTCTTTTGTGCTGTTCCCCAAACATCCCCAGCTTTCTGTCTTTTAATTATATAGTGAAATTTTTCTTATCTACACTAGAGGCCCGATGCACAAAAATTCATGCAAGAGTAGGCCTTCCTTCCCCTGGGTACTGTCACCGGCTTCCCTCTAGCATCTGGGACCTGGGCTTCCCTCCTCTGGACACCCGCAGGCACCTGGGACTCAGGCTGGCTTCCCTGGGGTCCAGGACCTGGGCTGGCTTCCCTCAGGCCCTGGCTTCATCAGGAAGGACATCTGGAAGACATCCAGTCTAATTAGCATATTACCTTTTATTATTATAGATTCTTTAAAATTTTCAACAGTAATATATCTTCCTTTGGCCATAGAATGTGATTGGAAATGATACATCATCTTTTCCAGAAGAGGCTCTAAAAGCCGATTGTGTGGCAGGTTCATTCTCTGGCTCCTGCTCCACAATCATGGAAACGTAGAGCTAGAGCTTAACTCATCCTGCAGCCCTCAGTTAGGATAGGGAAGAACAGAGTCCCTGGCTGACCAACAGTGGACACAGCATGAGCCAGGAACAAATCTGTGTTATCATAATTATTACAAACTATAGGATCTGAGGAAATTGTATTAACATATCATGAACTGCCTATTCTGAATGATACTCTTCATTATAGGACTATAGCAGTCATGTGGACTGTTTTTAACTCTGTCTTTCTACTAATCAACTGGAAGAAAAGTACAATTTCTCTGTTTTAGTTGATATGAATTTATAAAAGTTCAATATAAAATTTTACTAAGAAATTAAAATATTCTTTTACATTCCCTAAAAAACTATTTAGGTAATTTGACCTTTTAGAATGTCGCATTTCTTTACTCAACTTTAACCTAGTAATGCTTTATTAAGTTCTTTTCCAACCTTAAATTTTTTTACCTCCAATTAATTACAGTTACAGTCTTTTTTTCTAAAGGGCAAACTTTGAAGAGATTAACACAAGAGTTCTGTTCTATTAACCACTCAGGTTGAAGTATATTCTAATTATCTCACAAAATATCAGCAGTTGGAGAGAGTGGCTGTGATATATATACACAAATGAATATTAACAAAGTTTTGAGGAATAGAAATACTCTCCCAAATGTGATTATTAGCATCGTACAACCTATATTTAGGCTACCTGTTTACCTATCCTAATACCATCACATATTGAATGAACTTAATTAATTACTTAATTCTTTCCATTCTGTTTCTTTATCTGTGAATATCTCAAAAAGTCATGTTGTGCAGAAATATTATCTATACATCTAAGTTTTTTTACCATGGGGTTTATATATAATGAATGATCAACACATACATAGTTATTATTTAACTATTATTAATTTGCTTACCTATTGGGAAATCATTGTTTTTTCTTGTGTGGTATTTGTCAATATTTGCTGAAAAACTAATGACTAATTTATTTCTTAAAACACTGGGTGAAAAGTAGACCTCAGAATTAATGGAATGTAGGACTCACATCAATGGGCTGCTGTTTGCCATTTGATAAATATCTTTTGGATAAATGGATCAGTGATGAATTACTTATTTTATTCAGAAAATCTATATTGTGTATCGGTTGCATGGTCATGTCAAAGATAGAAGTAGAAGTCATGAATTGGAAGAGAACACGCAAAGCAGGCGAGGGGCCTGCCTGGAGAGGGCAGGCTTGGGGTGCTGGCAAGCACATAGAGATGCCCTCAGTGACCTTGGCAAATCTAAAATTCTCTCACTGGTAGGTAAGTAACCTAAGAAGGTTTTACTCTGTAAAAACTTTTAATTTGTGACTCCAAAGACATTTTTATACTATACTACACATCCCACATAGATTAATCTGGGTATAGAGAAGTTATATGACTGACCTGGGGCTACATGAGGACCCAGTAACTCTGCTAGAAACATAAAACCTAGGAGTTTTAAATCCAAGTGGCTTTTCAGGTATGTCCTTGACTAATTACAGTTGTATCCAGATCGTGTGAAATCTTCAGAAGAGAAATATTTTGAACCTAGATATGCTGGATACAGAGGTGGAATGTCAAAACATAGCAAACACATCCATAAGGTTATAACATTAATTTTATCAGAGCTGTTCTGGAGCCCAACAGAAGTTAAAACACCTTAGGGAAAGACTTATACTCAGAAAGTAACTTATACTTCAGCCTCCTCTGATAAGTTTATTCCAATAGTCTCACCCAGATGGCTGTATGTTGTTTAAGTGTAGTTTTAACTAACATTTTATTTTGAATTTTAAATCAGTGAATTTAAAACCATAAAATGCATGTTCTTATTTATATATTGAGCCTTCTTCATTCACTCAGAGAAAGTGTCAAACCTGATATTTCAGAATGCTTATTAGGGAGCACAGAAGTGTGATTCATAGAAGAAAGCCAGGGCAAAGAGTAGTAACTTTATATGTAGTACAGGCCAATTGGTTCACACAGACAACATCCACAAACAGTCAGATAAAAACCACCCAGTAGAACAGGCCCATGTGGTTTGTCAGGTTCTTGCTTAACAACCTTTCTAGGTCACAGCATGATTATTCATGCTGGCCTTAAATCTGGGACTGATCAACTCTCTTGACTGATTGTGCATTCACTCAGTCACCAAATACCTACTAGGTTATTAAGGTGTGTCCGGCTCTGTGTTTTGCTCTGGGGATGCAAATCTGTTAGAATTAGATCTCTATTCAAGATAGATCAAGTCTTATGGAGAGGCAAACGCCTAAAAACATATTTATAAAACCATGTGAAATTTATAAAACCATGTGAAATAGAGCTTAAGCGCAAGGTTTTACAGAAACAGATAAACAGAAGCAATTAATTCCAGGGAAGAAAATCCAGAAAGGTGAGTATAAATGCTGGCAATTAAGTGGGCCTTGGAGGATAAGCTTACCTGGGAGAGAACACTAAGATAAAGAAAAACAAAAAGACACCAGGTTCGGATAGCGTGTGGCATATTTGAAGACCCAAGTAGTTGGTTTTACTATCTTCTTATAGTTTACATTTAAGTATCACTGATATTAGGTATCATTTAGTCATCTCTCCCTCTGAAATCAATTAAAAACTACTTTATTAAGAAATAAAGAAAAAATAAAGAGTGCAACCTAAATCTAAAATAGTCTTTTATTTCTCATTGGTATAATCAGAATTTTCCTGAATTACAAGTGGCTGAGTTTCCATTTTATGCTTCAGACTTTGAATTTGGAAAGTAAATTAGAAAGATATTGACACAATAAAATAAACACAAATATTCTTAGCATTATTTTAAATTTATCATAATATAATAGTCATTATCAATTAAACATTTTATTACAGCAGAACTGCTTCATGAATGGCAAGATTTCAAAATATACATACCACAATATAATCTTAATTCTAAGGCATCATACAGTTTTAATTAAACATTCATGAAGTCATTTATACATTTGACTTCAGAATCCACACAAATTTATTTCCTTGGCTATTAGTGTTAAAACTAACTAGAAAAAGATAAATAACACCAATTTACTCAATAAGTAATGATAAAGATTCATCAATAGAAATCACATTAAGTCTTTAAATATGAAGCAACTGTGGACAACTCCTGGTTTCCTTACTAGAGAAAAATCAACAAGATGCTGATTTATGAACAAAATTAAATTGGATACCTTCTTTTTGGAAGAAAAAACTGTAGACAATTCCACATTTGAAATGATTTGTGATAATTAGAGTTCTAAGTAGGCATAGTAAAATGACGATTAGTAATATTTTCTTATTCCTTATTTAGTAAATTAAATTAAGCATTTGTATGAACTTTAAAAGTAACTATTCTATTATTTTAATACTAAAATTTATATCATTGTTATAATGTTGAAAGAATAAAATCAGATTCTTATTTTTGTAATACAACTTTTCCAAATTAATGATAAATAAAATCTGACTGAAGATATATAGAACAGAAAAATAGAAGAAAACATAGATATATGTGCTTATACATGTTGTAAAAATGAAGCATAACACCTATAAAAAATAAAAAAATAAACTGTAGTTCACTACCATGTTAAATTTTCAAGTTTCTTGATATGACTTCTTTTATAAGGTATGCCATTTATCTAGAGGTTTGATTATATTCTTCACCCAATAGGATCTGTTTTATCACTAAAATAGTTCTCATCACCTTTAAGGGTGATTAACTTGAACATTAATGGTGAATCTCTGATCATAATCATCATCTACATCTTCATAATTATTACTAGTAAACATGAAGTGCCTATTATGTGTTAAGTATATTTATGTATTTACTCATTAGTCCTTAATGTCTATAAAAATTGAATTTTAGGTTAAATCATGCCCTTTTCTGTGTTTCTTTTTTTTACTATAAATTTGATTGCTTTTGTTAGACTTTAAGTCTTAGTTTATAAATCATCTGAGGCAACATCATATAAAATAAAAACTTATTTAAAATGTTTGTTGCATCTGATATCCAAATAATAAAGGGTAAACTATAGCACTCAATTGAATTAATATTACTTTTATATAATGTAAATCAAGTCAGTGACTAATTATTATGGTAAAAAAAAAACTAATATAGATGCTATATTTCCTTCATTATACATTTAATTAATGCTCTTCTATGCCCTGTTATTACTATGAAAATTTACAGCTTAGGAAAAAATCTATCATAGAGACAATTTATCTGGTGCTAGTGTATTTTTAAATAACGATGTATTACACCTACACAATAAAATAAAATTCAATATGTAACAAGTATGTCTTTTCTTGTCAGTCCTTATACTCACTTAGAGTTTCAAATATAGATCGCATCTCAAAATATGTATCATAATATGAAATTGTAAATTTAAAAATTTTTCCTAAATTAACTATTTTCACATGATTTGTGAAAATATAAAACAACAAATTCTGCTATTTTATGTTGCATTTTGAAAGAGAAATTAAATAAGGATCAGAATATTTAAAGGTGGGGATGGAAAAAAAGGTAAATTGTATATTTTTTTTCAATGGTGGCAGTAAGGGGTAGAGAAGCTCTCCACAGATTATTTAAAAAGGACAGAGAATAAATGGAAGATATTATTGAGTTGAACAGGAAAAGAAAAAGAGAACACAAACAGCAGTGTGGTGGTTGCTGGGAGGAAGGGTGAGGGGAGGAGAATGGGGTCCTAATATAAGGTGACAGGAGAAGATTTGACTTTGGGTGGTGGGCACATGGTCCTAAGTATAGATTTTGTAAATTGGTAAGCCATGCATGAAACCTATATGTCCATGATGACTAATGTCACCCCAATAGAATTTAATAAAAAATAAATAAATAAAAATAAACAAATGAGGCTCCATCAAACTAAAAAGCTTCTGCACAGCAAAGGAAACCATCAACAAAATAAAAAAAGTAACCTGAGGAGTGGGAGAAAATATTTGCATGTCTGATAAGTGGTTAACCAATATACAAAATATATAAAGAACTCAATTCCATAACAAAATAATAAACAATCCAATTTAAAAATGTGCAGAGTATCTAAATAGACTTTCTTTCAAAGAAGACACTCAGGTGGCCAAAAAGTGTATGAAAAGATGCTCAAAATCACTAATCATCAGGAAAATGCAAATCAAAACTACAGTGAGATATCGCTTCACAAAAAATACCAAGTACTGATGAGAATATGGAGAAAAGGGAAACCTTTTGTACTGTGGGTGGAAATATAAATTGGTGCAGCCACTCTGGAAAACTGTATGGAGTTTCCTAAAAAAAAAATATAAAAATAGAGCCACCATATAATCCAGCAATACCACTTTTGGGTATTTATCCAAAGAATATGAAAACTCTAATTTGAAAAGATATATGCACGTTTATGTTAACTGCAGTATTATTTATACGACTAGAGGCCCTGTGCATGAAATTGGCAATCTGGGACCACTGGCTCCTAACCTGCCTTCCTGCCTGATCGCCCCTAACCCCTCTGCCTGCCTGCCTGAACACCCCTAACTGCCCTCCCCTGCAGGCCTGATTGCCCCTAACTGCCCTCCCCTGCAGGCCTGATTGCCCCTAACTGCCCTCCCCTGCAGGCCTGATTGGCCCTAACTGCCCTCCCCTGCTGGCCTGATCACCCCTAACTGGCCTCTACTTTGGCCCCCGCCACTGTGGCTTTGTCCGTAAGGAAGGCAGGATGATGGGAAGATGTCTGGTCAACCCCGTCTAATTAGCATATTACCCTTTTATTAGTATAGATAGCCAAGATATAGAAGTAACTTAAGTGTCCATGGATGATGAGTGGGTAAAGAAATGCAATACAAATATATAAATATATAATGTGCTATATATAAAATATACATATAATAAAATAGTATTTCACCATAAAAAGAATGAAATCTTGCCTTTTGCAGCAACATAGATGGACCTTGAGGGCATTGTGCTAACTGAATTAAGTCAGACAGAGAAAGACAAACTTTGTATGATCTCATTTATATGTAAAATTAAGGGGGAAAACATGTTCATAGGTACAGAGAATGGATTGGTGGGGTTAGGGGGAAGTGTGTGGGCAAGATGGGTGAGGGGCAGCAAAAGACACAATCTTCCAACTATAAAATAAATACATCATGGGGATATAATGTATATCACAGAGATTATAGTTATTAAGAACTCTATTGCATATTTGAAATTTGCAAGAGAGTAGATATTTAAAGTCCTCATTACAAGAAAAATAAACTTTTATAACTATGATAATGGATGTTAACTAGATTTATCATGGTGATCATCAAATGATATATACAATTAATCAAATCATTATGTTGTATGTCTGAAACCAATATGTTATATGTCAATTATACCTCACTTAAAAAACTTCATAAAAGAAAGAAAGAAAGAAAGAAAGAAAGAAAGAAAGAAAGAAAGAAAGAAAGAAAGAAAGAAAGGAAGGAAGGAAGGAAGAAAGAGAGAGCTATGTAATTGTTGTAGTCACTTCGTGAAGGGAAAAGGCCGACTTTCCTGGTGCTTTTGGCCCCAGTTCTTCTGTATTTGTCTGTTTGCCACATGTAGTCTTGATTAGCTTTTCCCTGTTTTACATAGGTAAAATGATGCTCAAAGAATAGTCATTTGTCTCAATCTTCATTTAAGATAATTAATCCCACTGCACTCTTCATTTCTTCTTTTATTCTACTGCCTTCCTCTTTTGTTATATATTTCCTCAGGCTCTATTTTGTCAGGTTAATGATATCTTACTGAAAAGAATAATGATTCCATTTTATAGTATCATAACCTGAAAATGGTACTGCTTATCTTTTTAAATGGACTATCCTGGTTCTAAATACCCTTTATAACTCAATAAAATGGCTTGATGACATGTAACAAAATAGCATGATACATACACATCACAAATTTATAGAAAATGTATGTATATAAAATAACCCATGTATTTAAAATAACAATGTCAATGGATTATATATAGCAACATACACTAATATTCACATCATCTCTCTCCCTCCTGTTATGTACTCTTTCGTGTTTATTCTTTTCTATTTGGAGGATATAACTAATCCAGGGCACACCAGTCTTCCAGCATTCACTGAACACCTTGCAAGCATCATGACTTCCTGCTGCGCACGTTATAAATGGCAATAGGGTGTCTGCTATTGCAGGTTACTTCAGAAATGTAGTGATGAAAGAGAAGATTTCTGCTGTGATCCTTGTCTGTAACTCTTTCTCCTGCTCACTTTGATGGTGTCTTTGTCTCTTTTGTAACTAACTTTGCCTATAACTTAAGTAGAAATCTTTTTTCTTATATCCTGAAACAAATGTTTGATAACTACATCCATGTACAACAATAGACTTTTAAGTTTTATAGGCTTTAAAAGATATGCAAACTATTATAAATCATAGTGAAAAAAGAATGATGAAATTTTTTAAATGTTTGTTTCTGAATGTTCAAACCACCTAAAAGACTTCTTATACTATAAGTTGTGCAAACGTGCATACGTATTTTTATAAAATACAAAGGCTAATTAAATGTGGAATGATTATTTGATTTCACTATATTCAGTAATTTTGTTTCACTTCTTAATAGTAAATTCTATTTTATTGAAATTTATGAACGCTTTAAGCAAATCAGTTGTAGAGGGCATAATCTAGGGATTCCTGAAAACCTGTACAGTTTTATACTTCAATCAATAAAAGTTAACACAGTGAAAAAAATAGAGAAATATCAATCAGAATTGGAAGTTTTTTGCTTTATGAAGCAAAATGTAGAACTTTTGTGGAAAATATTGACTTGGAGACCCCAACAGATAAACAAAAGTAATATGTAACCATAAGCTTCCCATCTGGTTCACTGAACCAGATTTGTTGCAATGGGGCAACAAATGAGATACTGAATGGAAAATTTATTTTTCTGTTTGTTTCTTTCTTTTAAGTTGAGTTTGGTTTGGTTTTGCTAAGTCAGGGAGTAGCTAAAGAAGATAAAAGAGTTTTAAGTGGAGTCCATCTATCCAAAGTCAAGAGGAATTTTGATAATATAAAATTCTACATAATTTATCTATATATATAAAAGCCCAGCAACCAGAACAGCAGAACGACCAGAACAATCAGTGGCTATGACGTGCACTGCGGTAGCCAACCAGCCTGATCCAGGTCCTATTAGCCCCTCTGCCCCGGCCAGCCCAGCCCCCGATTGGCCCCCAACACCTTGATCTGGGACAGGGCCAGCCAGCAAGCAACCGCATCCTCCCCCCTAACCCCCACTGGCCTAGCCCTGATTGACCCCTATCCATGCAAGCCAGCCGGACCCCACCCATGCACGAATTTGTGCACCGGGCCTCTAGTAAAATTATAAAATGACTAAATGATAATCAAAGAAGAGATATTAAAGTTATTTTTTTACTTTAGTCTATACAAAATAAGAAATAAAACAAACTTGAAAGTAAACATTGTTAAAAATAGTATTTTATTATTATATATTTTTCATCTTACAATAATATTGTGCATCAACTAATACCAATAAATTATTTTAATGAAGACATATTTTCATTTTACATAGGGTGAGAAAATATAAATACTGGAATTAAAATTGCAACCTTATGAACACTATTATTTTAATCTCAAAACTGTGAAAGTAAATTCTGAATATAATATAAGCTAAGTTTTATTGTCTGTGTGTGAGGAATAATGTCTGTGTGTGTGAGAGAGAGAAAGAGAGAGAGTGCTTACAAGTGCTTGAAGTCTTTGAAGCTGAAGCCACTATTCTGAGTAAAGAATAATTGGGAAATTTATGTTCTCAAGAGTTTTTAACTATCTATTCCTAGAGAAAATTTTCTAATATAAAGTTTCTCCTTTTACTACTAATGCACCTCATATAAAGTAAATTTTGAGGAATACTCTAAGCCATATATACTTTCAGAATAAAATTCACAAGCTTTTCATTTACATAAAATATTTCTGTAGTGTAATTATTTTTCTGGTACATTCAGTTGTAATCAATATCTTTCTCTACAACAGCTTACTTAACCAGAAATATTTGCAGAGTAAATTAACATTTCCATAAATAGCTGTAACATTCATCATTTATCATTCAAATAAAAAATGCTCAGACTATATACCAAAGTACACCTCAATATTTGTACCAATTCACAAAGTGGCAAGAAATATAGATTTAACTCAAAATCATAAGGAGAAATATGACAATTTTCAAGATAAATTACTCAAATATTTAGGTAATTGAGAAAAATGGCTTGATAAATTTAAATTATTTGTATAATTAATTTCTAATTGTATTTCAGCTTAATTTCATTTCTCCAAATACATTATGTGGCCTGAATAAATGTATGATAGGTAACTTTCTATTCATTAGTTTAGTATCTTTCATTTAAAAATAATAATTTATATTTTTCCTATGATTAATTAATAAGATATATTTATTTAATTTTTATTAGAATATATCTTACTTCTTATTAGTTTCACACATATTTCTTTTTTCCATCATAACATTTACTTATTAATATGTGATAGCTTAGTTGCTTTTCTGTATCTCTTAATAGACATCAGCTTATAAGGATGGAGACCATATTTTAATTTTGTCTCTTTTTAAAACCAATATGTTAATATTACCTGTACATGTAAACTTCCATTAAACTTTGATAAATCAAGGGTAATAATAGTGATAACCTCATCTCCACTGGGTATAAGCAAATAAAGGTGCTGTTTTAAGGGAAGTTGCCAGAAAATAATAAAGCCAGCTTACCGTAATGTATTAAAAAGCAAAGTCTCTTCATAGAATATAATTTTGATTGGCTTCAGGGTTATATAACTTTTACATGGCAATGGAATTGATGACCTCTAAATCTTCACCAAAATGTGGTAACCTAAGGATTGATGGTCCCTGGTGATGTTCAATCCTGGAGGACACAGATAGTGAATAATCTAAATTTCCCATGAAAACATCCAGGACAGATATCTCTCCAAAAGGCAGAGAAAATAGAGAATAAAAATCATTTTACTATGAAAATACAGCACTATGTTTTACATTTGCAGGGAAAGAGACTTTGCTTGGGACAGTGGGTGCACGATGCAGTGTGCAGTTGCTATTCTGTTGAGTTATATACTTGAAACCTGTGTGGTTTTGTGAACCATTGTCACCATAATCCTATATAATAAAGAGGTGATATGCAAATTTACCCTCACGCCCTTACAAGATGGCTACCTACGACCAGGCCGCAGGGGGATTAGTGATGGATGACCAAATGACTGAACAAGCAGGCTGTAAGGGATGACCAGGCCAGCAGGGGGGTTAGTGAGGGATACCAAACGACTGAACTAGCAGGCTGTGGGGGGCGACCAGGCCGGTGGGGGGTTAGTGAGGGCTGGCCAAATGACTGAACAACAGGCTGCATGGAGTGACCAGGCCGGTGGGGTGTGGGGGGCAGTTGGGGGCAACCAGGCTGGCAGGGGAGGAAGTGGGGGGTGACCAGGCCATCAGAGGGGGAAGTTAGGGGCAACCAGGCAGGCAGGCAGGTGAGCAATTAGGAGCCAGCGGTCCAGGATTGTGAGAGGGATGTCCGACTGATGGTTTAGGCATCCCCCAAAGGGTCCCAGAATGGAGCCAGCCTGCACCCTCTCCATTCTGGGACCCTTTGGGGGATGCCTAAACCATCAGGCTGGACTGAGGGGACCCCCCTCCATGCATAAATTTCATGCATCAGGCTTCTAGTAAATCAATAAAATCAATCAATTAATAAATTTAAAAATATGTAAATTGGCATGTTTTAGATTAGAAAAGCAAAATACATACTGTAGACAGACACAGAAGGACATATAGGTATCTGGTTTATAAACAAGCATTTACAACTGGGGAGGCTTTCTTATAATTGAACTCCTAGGTGCTAAGGCAAGGCTTTAGTTTGTTCTTGCCTGTACCTAGAGAGGTTTGAACTGCAGGAGAGGAAAAGATGTCCAAAACACCATTTTAATAACAAAGTGAGTATAAATAGAAAGTGCTTCCTTTCTAATCCCAACAAGAGGAATTCACAATGGCTTTGTGCCTAGCCTTTGTTAGAAAAACACATTTCTAGTGTTATCAATTTCAAAAGCTGTTGTTTTGTTTTGTTTTTCTATAAGTAAGTTGTTACATACTCCTGAGTGGATTCTGACTTCCATGGCCAAAGTCCTACACATATTTCTGAAGAACATATTACTCTGAAAATCATTTTAGAGAGTATTCTTTTTCTTATGTGGGTAAGGCAGTGTATAAAAAAAAATCACTTGCTACCATAAAAACAAGTTCTTTCTGCACTGCCTGTTTAGATCTGTTACAAACTTTAATGAGCAAGTAACATTCTTTATGAACTACATTCTGGCCAGTTCCATCTGCTTTCATTTTTTTAAATAGACTGGTGAAACAAAGAGAGATAATCAGGTAATAAAACATTTGACTGAATTATGACCTTTAGGTTACCATCATAATAAAAGGCATCCTGGTGATATTTAATAGTAGAAGTTAAAATCTAGAATTGTTTATTTTTAGGAGTTGATGTTTCAGTACTCTCAAGCAAAATAAGATAACTCACAGAACTTGATTAAGATGTGTTTCATACATCTATACTTATAATAGGGTAATATGCGAATTATTTAGGATGCCGTCACAGTAATGACTGACTGATCAGAAGGCCACAGGAGAAGTCAGAAGGGAGAAGGTGAGAAGGCCAGTTGTGGGAGAAGGCAGAAGGGAGAAGGCAGCAGGGAGAAGGTAAGAAGGCCAGTGCTGTGGGAGAAGGAGAGGGAGAATATGGCAGTTAGACAGAGGGATCAGGCCAGGAGGGAAGAGCAGATAGGCAGTTTTGGGGATCAGGCCAGGAGGGGAGAGCAGTTAGGCAGTTTGGGGGATCATACCAGGAGGGGAGATCAGTTAGGCAGATAGGGGGATCAGGCAGGCAGGTGAGTAATTAGGAGCCAGTGGTTCTGGATTGTGAGAGGGATACCAGATTGGAGAGGGTGCAGGCCAGGCTGAGGGCCCCCTCCCCACCGTGCATGAATATCATGCACCCGGCCTCTAGTTATAATATAAATAATAAAAAAGTATTAAGACTCATTATCTAAAATTACAAATTGACAGTCAGTATAGGTCTGCTGGTTCTGATGAGTCAAACAACAGTCAGATCAGGGCAAGTATGATTAAAGCAGTATACGGATGTCGACAGGTATTGGCAACGATTCATCACCAAATTCAAACAATGCTCTAAATAGGATAATGGTAACCGTTTACAGTAGAGAAAGCTATTGCATTCATATTTATTTACTTGACACTAAGAGAGCATTTCTAATAAAGAACAATTTCACAGGAATATTTTATTTGGCTTAATATATGAAATTTATATAATGGTAGATTGCTTGCAAAAATTGATTTTTTTTCTTCTCAGTATCCATAACTCCTTTCATTTTGACTCTTCAGTGAGAATAAGTCTAATAGGCTAATTGCTTTTAGACTTTCTTTGGCCAATAGAACACAGTATCAAAGAGCCTTACTTGCTTCCAGTCTTCGCTGGAACACAGCTAAACCTGCACAGCCTAGCCTGTTGGAAGGTGGAAGACAATTGGCCCAGTTACTCACACTGCCTCAGCCAACAGGCCGTCAAATACCAGGCATCTGAGTGAAGCCAGATTAGATAGCTCAGCTGACCTGCCAGCTGATCTCAGACACATAAAAAACCTAACAGATATTAGCCAAGCTTGATCTACATTGGGAGAGTGACCTACCTGATCCACAGATTCATGAAGGATATTAATGATTGTTGTTTCAAGGCTTGGAAAACTAGTACCTGTAGATTGGCCCCTGTTTTTGTAAATTAATTTTTATTAGAACACAGCCTCATTCATTTGTTTACAGTGCTTTCACACTATGCCAGTAGAGTCAATTTCTTGCAATAGAGACCTTATGACCTTCAAAGCCTGAAATAATTATCTCCTCACCAGAAGGGCATCTGAATAGTCATTCTGCTGTTTGACCATTCAGTCAATTTGAATATTATGCTTTTATTATTAAAAATTGAGAGTAGAGAGGTAATGACTTGGTGTGATGGGTGCCATGACAGACTTAGAAGGTCCTGCTGAGCAATACAATACACACTATTGAGCTCTTGAAATGCAGCTGGTCTGATAAGGGATATATGTTAATGTCATATAGACACCAGATTTTGAAAATACAAATGAAAAAAAGAATGTCAATATCTCTGCAGCTTTTATACCAGTTACATTCAAAATAATATTTCATATGTAATGGTTTAAATAAAAGTTATTAATTCTATCTTTTTCTCTTTTACTTTTTTTTGAAGCTACTAGAATGTATATGGCTAACATAATATTTCCATCAGACTGCTCAGGACTATCAAGACTGTGGCTTCTACTCTGAATGAGATAGGTTCTTACTAAGAACAGTCTGTAATAACACAGTTGCAGAAGCTCAAGACCAGTTTGGGGGATGTTTCTTTAATCTGGGCTGAAAGAAAGACAATGGGGAGTTGGAATAGAATGAAGGTGATAATGGAGATGGCATATTTTGCATATATTTTAAATGTAGAATTGATATTTGCTTGTACATTGAAAGTGGGTTATAAAAAAAGAAAGGATGGGTTTATGTATCTACAGTTTGAGGCCAGGCAACTGGTAAAATATCAGTCAATTACTGAGATGAGGACGACATGAAGAAAAGCGGGTTTGGTGTAAGAATGATTCCATCTGAGGTATGGTAAAGCTGAAAATGTTGAGTAAACATTTGAATCAATAGTCTATATTTCAGAAATGAGGTCTGAACTGGGTATTATACTTTGTGACTCACTAACTTGTGGTGGAATATAAAGCTCATAGAATGAATGTGTGAATGTGGACAGAGAAGGAAAGCAGTCCAAAGGCAGAGTTTCAAGGAATTCTTAACCTACAGAGGTAAATAAATAAATAAATAAATAACAAAATGATGAAGCACCAGCAAGTGGGACTGAGAAAAGCACCCTAATGAGGAAGAAAGAAAAGAAAGCAGAATGTTGTGGGAGCTCAAGCAAAGGAAATGTTTCAAGTAATTGGGAGAGATGATCTCTGTCAAGTATTTTGGATGAGATCTGAAAATTAATTAATGTTTTTGCAATATTATAGGTTAACACAGATTTTATTAAGAATAGCTTTGGTTGAGTTTTAGAAATAAAATGGATTAAAGGGAGAAGGATAAAAAACGGAGCTAGTGAATATTGGGAACTTTCTCTAGGAGTTTCCTATTAAGAAAAACAAGGCATTCCATGATAGTTGAAACATGATGTAGAGGGTCAAGAGAAACTTTGTAAAATGTGCGGATCACAGAATTTATGATCAGGCTCTAAACTAAAATTATGTTTTTCTTTTTTATTACAGAATTTATTGTTTGAGTAGTTTGAGGCTTACAGAAATATTGAGCAGAAAATACAAGGGATTTCCATAATTCTCCCATCCACAATCCTACACACATTTTCCCATATTATTAATGTCTTGGATTAGATAGATATTTGTTATAATTTGTTACAATTATAATATATAGAAAAGTTTTATGCACTAAAAATCCCCTGTACTCCACCTATTCATTCCTCCATCCCTTCCCTTGTGCCCTGCACAACCACTGATTTGAATCTGTCCCCAGGGTGCTTTATGCCTTTCCCAGAATATAATAGAGTTGAAATCATACAGTATCTAACCTTATCATATTGACATTTTAAATATATTTTTATTGATTTCAGAGAGGGAGAGGGAGAGAGAGAAAAAGATAGAAACATCAATGATGGGAATCATTGATTGGCTGCCTCCTGCACTCCTCCTACTGAGGATAGAGCCCACAACCTGGGCATGTGCCCTAACAGAGACTCAAACCATGTCCTCCTGGGTCGACACTCAACCACTGAACCACACCAGCCAGGCTCATATCAATTGTTTTTCACTTCAAATTCTTCCATGGTTTGTTTGTGGTGTGTGTGTGGGGGGGGGGGCGGGGGGGGGCTTCATAGCATATTTCTTTTTATCACTGAATAATGTTCTATTGCATAGATGTACCTCATTTATTCCTCCATTCATCTAATAAAGGCCATCTTGATTGCTTCCAGATTTTGGAACTTATGAATAAGTGTACTATAAACATCTATGTGCAGGTTTTTGTGTGGACTTAGTGTTCAAAGAGCAAGGCTGCAGCTGGATCTTATGGTAAGAGCAGGATTAGTCTTATGAGAAACTGCCAAACATTTTCCAAAGTGGCTGTATCATTTTGCACTCCCACCAGCAATGAATGAAAGTTCCCATTGCTCCACAACTTCACCAAAGTCTGGTGTTGTTAGTGTTTTGGATTTTAGACATTCTAATAGGTGGGTAGTCATCTCTCTTTGATTATTTATTTATTACTTATTTATTTATTGTAAAAAAGCAAGCAAGAATTTATTGACCGCAGCAAAAATATACTTAGGACAGTCTCTCTTTGATGTTTTAATTTAAAGTTACCTAATGAATATAATGATGAGCATCTTACTTCTGACAACATCCACAAAATAACTTACACAGTTTCTCTTTATTATTTTTTTAGTTTTAAAAATGTATTATTGCCGAAACCAGTTTGGCTCAGTGGATAGAGCATTGGCCTGAGGACTGAAGGGTCCCGGGTTCGATTCTGGTCAAGGGCATGTACCTGGGTTGCGGGCACATCCCCAGTGGGGGGTGTGCAGGAGGCAGCTGATCGATGTTTCTCTCTCATCGATGTTTCTAACTCTCTATCCCTCTTCCTTCCTCTCTGTAAAAAAATCAATAAAAATATATTTAAAAAAATAAAAATGTATTCTTTCCTTTGGCTTCATGGGAAAAAATTCATGAGAATAAAATTTTATATTTAAATTTTGATAATACTATTTATAAAAATACTTTCTTAATTCTACTTTTTAAAATAAAATATATACAGTTCTCAGAAGAAAGGGAATTTTGTTTATTAAACATAATTGTTTCAATTATTCAATTTATAATTATGTGAAAATAGTGTAAATGAAATAAGTAAATGCAAACACTATTTAAAAAGACTAATATTTTTGTATTAACTGCTGTGTGAGAACAGAGTTTTATTTCATGTGTCACTGAAAACTTAATTTGAAATATTTCTATTAAATAATATTAAAATGTTAATGAGGAGGCAAAATCAAACTTTAAGCTTCATAATATATTGAATCAGAAGCATGAGGTGTTATTAAATCGTCATATAATTTCTATTTCTAATAGAAAACATTTAAACTCAGTATTTAAGCAGACTAAATTTTCTGTGGCAAACTGGTCAATCTAAGTTTTCATCATTTCCATTTTGAAAACGGGTCATTAAAATAACATACTGATAATTCATTGACTGAGACAGAAAAATATTACAAATCATTATAAAATTTTAGCTGTAGGAAAATTAGTAGAATCATTTCTGTGGAATAGCATGTAATCAAATCTGGGCTGTGTCCAGAAAAAAAGAAAGGAGATTATTTCCTTCAGTTATTCCAATGAACTGTACAGACTCAAAATTAGAGACACTTAATTTTTTTTTCTTTAATGTGCTCCCTACAGCATTTAACCCATTAGCTCATTTTGCTGATATATTCTTCAGAATTTACATGGTTTTATTCACTTTCTCTTTGGCTTAAGATATAGAGAAAGAACACAATATTTGGATTTGAAAAACCAGCATCATGTTCTGACTTCATTAATCACAGGCTACATCAACTTGGATAAATTCTCTATCTTCTTAGAAAACAGTCTTCTGAAATAAAAAATGAAAAATACGATGCTTATCTCAGAAGGTTTCCTGTTAACATCAAATATGATGGAGAAAATGCTTAGTAAATGATGAATACAAGTGTTAACTTTTTACATTTTTATTTCCAGGCCCTTTTAACTCTGGTTATAACCATAATTATATTATCTATAAATTGCTATATTTCCACAACCAATTTCTTTTTTTTAATATTTTATGTTTGTTTGTTTTAATTGATTTCAGAGAGAGAAAGGGAGAGGGAGAGAGAGAAACATTAATGATGAGAGAGACTCACTGATATGCTGCCTCCTGAATGCCCCCTATTGAGAGCCAAGCCTGCAATCTGGGCATGTGCCCTAACTGGAATGAAACCTTAACCTCCTGGTTCATGGGTCAACACTCAACCACTGAGCAACACCAGCCGGGCCCCACACCAATTTCTCTCATCTTCCAACTTACCTTACAAATAAAAATATAGATAATTCTTCTAAATAAGTACCATGCATAATATGTCATAAACATCCTATATAATAAAAGGCTATTATGTAAATCGACCGAACGGTGGAATGACCAGTCACATGACACACACTGACCACCAGGGGCAGATGCTCAATGCAGAAGCTGCCCCCTGGTGGTCAGTGCATTCCCACAGGGGGAGCACTGCTCAGCCAGAAGCTAGCTCACACTGGTGAGCCCTGTGGCAGTGGCAGAAGCTTCTCCTGCCTACACAGCAGCGATAAGGATGTCAAGGGTTCCCAGATTGCAAGAGGGCACAGACTGGGCTGAGGGACCCCCCCCCCCCGCCATGAGTTCATGAATTTCATACACGGGGCCTCTGCTTGAGAAATAAGCATAGAAACAGAACAATCATCTCTGTGTGATCAAAACATATTTGATTTGCATTTTCTTCTTTGTGTTTTTGATTAAAAACAAAAACCTCTGCATTGAATATACATTCATCCTATAATCAGAAAAGATATACACCCTATTTATAATTAATTTGAAAGGAATAATTACCCATTTGGAATGCCTATAATTTTCTCAAAATGATCTTCATGGTTAATCAAAATGCACAACTATTAAAAATCAATAGTCAATAGTTAAGTTAATGTTATTTGCACACCCTTAAGTTGCTTGGAATACAATAGAATATAACGCAGAGTTTTTGCCTTTAAACATATAAAGTAAAATGTACAATATATTGGAAATACATTAATAGAAGTTAACATTATTTTCTGTATGATATACAGACTATCATTCAAAATAGATATCCTTAAAAATCATTCTGCCTAATAAGCCATTTAAAGAGTAAAATGTGGCCTCTGTTCCAGGTGTTATGTTACATGTAAAAGGACACCTTTGCCTAATAACATGTACTTTGAAACATGGAGATATAAAGCAGGCTGTTGAACTCTCTAATGCTGCCAGTCTCTCTTGGCTGTGATGGTCCTAATAGTGTCATCTGTCAGCAGTTCTCCCTTTCTCCTCCACCACTGAGTAAGCAGCTCACAGAGACAAGCCAAAAACGGAGATGCAATATTAGATACCATCTGTGTTGCTCATCAGGTTTCAGTCCAAACTGTTCTCAAGCCAATCATGGAACCAAGAAAAGAATTTGCTTGTGATTAGGGTGAGAAATTAAAAAGACATTAAACTAGACATCAGCATAAAGCATCCAGGCACAGAGAGGTGAATGCCCCTTTTGCAAATTCCATTGTGGAAAAGGGACTCGAGGCCTGAAAAATTATAACATGTATGAACATGGACAAAAAGTGCAAATAAATGCTTATATATGTAAATGTGCACACACTTTTTTAAAATTGACTACTTCAAATAAATGTCCTTTATAATAGTTTTAGCAAAATATCTGCCAATATTAAAATATGGAATAATAAAAATTGAATATATGTCTGTGAGTATGTAAAAATTTAATCCTAAGATATTTATTTTTCAAAATATCTGAAGACTGCAGGTGAACAAGAATCAGTGTCATGGTGAACAGAGATCTGTTCTGTAAGTGTGCCACTGTGGATCCTTCTGCAAAGCTCATAATCTAGCCAGTTGCTTTAATAAGAACAAGTTGTAAAGAAATAAGAGACGTAATTTTTATTTATTTTGATCATAGCTAGTTCTTTTTCTTTTTTTTTTTTTTTTTTGAGGATGGGTGAGCAATGGTTAATTGCACTTTTTATTTATGTTTATATTTTCCTTTTCAACATATTTTGAGCAGAGTTCCTCATTAATGTTGAGTGGCTAGAGGCAATAACATGGCACAGAGCAAGATAATGTTTCTAAATTAAAAATATTACTATATTTAAAAGTTATTTTATATTAAACATATCTCATGAAATAAGGTGTAGAAGACAAAGAAACATTTGTCTTTGGACATCTCTGATTCATGTCATTTTAGACTTCAGAAGATTATTTCCATAGCACATTACCACTAAAGAATATTGAAAACTTTATAATATATCCTTATTAGAACCATATATGTAGGCTCCATAATGTACTTAAACATCTACACTAATAAAAGAGAAACATGCAAATTGACCATCACTCCACTACACCCACCAGCCAATCAGAGTGAGTATTCAAATTAACCCAACTAAGATGGTGTCCACCATGGAGCTGGAGCTGGCCAAAGGCTTGGGTTGCCCCTGGCAATGGAGGAAGCCAAGCTTCCCACCCGCCCTGGCCTCCTGCTCAAGGCTACAAAGTTCCAATTATAGAAGATAAGTAAGTCCCAACAAAGATGGTAGTGGCCACAGAGCTGGAGAGAGAAGGAGGCTTGGGTTGCCTCCAGCAATGGAGGAAGCCAAGCTTCCAGCCCAATCTGGCCTGCCCTGGCCTCCGCTCAAGGTTACAAGGTTTCAATTATAGAAGATAAATAAATCCCAGATACCTGTTTCCAGCCAGCCCTGGCCTATGCTTGGGTCCCCAGGGGGCATAGCCAGCCTGCAAACCACCATAGGCCCCTCCATCAAGCCTCCCTATGCCCCAAGGAAACCCCCACCCTGATCTGGGACACCTTTCAGGGCAAACCAGCCGGCCCCCACCCATGCACCAGGCCTCCATCCTATCTAATACAAGAGTAATATGCAAATTGACTGTCACTCCAACACACAAGATGGCTGCCTCCATGTGGTCAAAGATGGCTGCCCCCATGTGGACACAAGATGGCTGCCACAAGATGGCCAGCAGGGGAGGGCAGTTGGGAGGGACCAGGCCTGCAAGGGAGGGCAGTTGGTGGTGATCAAGCCTGCAGAGGAGGGCAGTTAGGGGTGACCAGGCCGACAGAGGAGGGAAGTTGGGGGTGACCAGGCCTGCAGGGAAGGGCAGTTGGGGGGGACACAGGCTTAAAGAGGAGAGCAGTTGCGGGGGATCAGGCCAGCAGGGGATGGCAGTTGGGGGGGACCAGGCCAGCAGGGGAGAGCAGTTATGGGTGACCAAGCTGGCAGGGAAAGGCAGTTAGGAGCAATCGGGCTGGCAGGGGAGTGGTTAGGGGGTGATCAGGCTGGCAGGCAGAAGCAGTTAAGGGCAATCAGGAAGGCAGGCAGGTGAATGGTTGGGAGCCAGAAGTCCTGGATTGTGAGAGGGATGCCTGACTGCCCGTTTAGGCCCAGTCCTACTGGGATTGGGCCTAAACAGGCAATTGGATACCCCTCGAGGGGTTCCAGATTGGAGAGGGTGCAGGCTGGGCTGAGCGATACACCCATGCACAAATTTAGTGCACCAGGCCTCTAGTTATTGTATAAAGAAGTCAAATACAGAAATATTACTATGAATTCCCTTTACCCATTATTTTCAACTTCTATAGATCTAGTTATTTTTATCAACAGAATGCATGTGATTTCAGTTACATATATAATTTTCAGTTTGACACTGAAATGAAACATTTCATTTAGAAATGTCCATAATATATTAACCATAACATATACTATTTATAAATGTTGTTAAACAGGATTTAACCAAACCTGATCAAAAGCCAGTGTTCTGGGAGACATTTTTTCTTGCTGTTCACTTTTTATTTTTCCCACTGTGATAAGTATTTAGGACAAAGATTGTTTTTCATATGTATCATCTAAGTGACACATTTGTCTTTTTAGTAAAATATTTTTAATAAAATTATGGTGTGACAAATGCATTGCCATGAGTTAAATATCAAGATTTTCATGTTGAACCCTTTACTTTAAATGAAATGATCTGGGACAAGTTTTACACTTTCAGAAAAACTATGTGCCATTTTTTCAGGGAGAAGGTTGTTCCCTTATGTGTGAACCTTAAATTAGGATTTTATGATTCCATATTGCTATATTGCAAATACGTATTAAATGTTAAGTTTGTGCCTTTTACCTCAAACATATGAAATCTCAGAACTGGTATATTAATGTTTCTATTGATAGGAAATCCCATGAAAGCACTTATCACAGTATCTGGCTTAAAGTAGGCATCACAAAGTAATGGCTACTGTTATTATTTCTGATCATGTTTTATTAAATTTACTAGAGGCTCAGTGCATGGAATTTGTGCATGGGGGGTGTCCCGCAGCCCAGCTTGTACCCTCTCCAATCTGGGATCCCTCTCACAGTCCAGGACTGCTGGCTCTCAACCGCTCGCTTACCTGCCTGCCTGATTGCCCCTAACCGCTTCTGTCTGCCAGCCTGATCACCCCCTAACCACTTCCTGCCAGCCTGATCAATGCCTAACTGCTTCCCTGCCAGCCCGATTGCCCCTAACTGACCTCCCTTGCCAGCCTGGTTGCCCCTAACTGCCCTGCCCTGCCAGCCCAATTGCCCCCAACTGCCCTCCCCTGCAGGCCTGGTCACCCCTAACTGCCCTCCCCTGCCAGCCTCGTCACCCCCAAATGCCCTCCCCTGCCAGCCATCTTGTGTCCACATGGGGGTGGCCATCTTTGACCACATGGTGATGACCATCTTGTGTGTTGGAGTGATAGTCAATTTGCATATCACCCCTTTATTATATAGGATTAGAGGGCCCTAGACAGGTTGGTTCAGTGGATAGAGCATTGGCCTGCAGACTGAAAGGTCCCAGGTTCAGTTCTTGTCAAGGGCATATGCCAAGGTTGTGGGCTCAATCCTCACTAGGGTGCATGCAGGAGGCAGCCAATCAATGATTCTCTCTCATCATTGATGTTTCTGTCTTTCTCTCCCTCTCCCTCCTTCTCTGAAATCAATAAAAAATATAATAAATACATAAATTTATTGGAGTGACATTGGTTAATGAAATTATAAAGGTTTTCAGTGTGCATTTCTATGTCCACCATATAGTTGACCCATGTTACACTTCACTACTCCTCCACCCCTTTTTCTCTGATAACCACCATACCGTTGTCTGTGTTTATGAGTTTCAATTTTATATCCCATGTATGAGTGAAGTCACATGGTTCTTAGCATTTTCTGACTGACTTATTTTGCTTAGCATTATTTCTCAAGGTCCATCCTTATTGTTTCAAATGGCAGTATTTAATATTTCCTTATGGCTGAATACTATATCATAATGTATATATGTATCACATCTTCCTTATTCTATTTTCTATTGACAGATACTTTGGTTGTTTCTATATCTTGGCCACCATGAATTATGCTGCAATGATTATAAGGGTGCATTTATGTTTGCAAAGAAATCCAGAAATCAACCCAGGCCATTGTGCTCCATTAATATTTAGCAAAGGATTCAATACTAAATAGAGTCAACAATAGAGTAAAGACAGTTTCTTCAATAAATGGTGTTGGGAAAATTAGAGAGATACATGCACAAATATAAAAATGTACAACAAACTTATACCGTACACATGAATAAACTTGAAAATGTTAAAAGACTTAAATGTAAGTCATGAAACCATAAAAATCCTAGAAGAAACCATAGGCAGCAAAATCTCAGCCATCTCTCAGTCAATGCTTGCCAATACATCTCCTTAGGGCAAGCGAAACAAAGAAGAAAATAAACAAATGAGATTATATAAAAATTATAAGCTTCTGCACAGCAAAAGAAACCATCCAACAAAATGAAAAGGGACCCTTTGCATGGGAAAACATATTTTCCAATGATAAATCTGATAAGAAGTTATTTTCCAAAATATATGAAGAACTCATACAACTTAACAAAAGGAAGACAAATGACCCAATTAAACAATGGGCAAAGGACCCATATGGACAATTCTCCAAAACAGACATATGGATGGTCAAGAGACACATGGAAAAATGCTCAAAGTCACTAGTAATCAGAGAGATGAAAATTAAAATGACAATGATGTATCACCTCACACCTATCAGAATGGCTATCATCAACAAATGACAAGTGCTGGTGAGGATATGGAAAAAAGGGAACCCTAGTATACTGCTGATGGGAATGCAGGCTGGTACAGCCACTATGGAAAACAATGCGGAGTTTCCTCAAAAAATGAAACTGCCATTTGACCCACTTGATCCCACTTTTAGGAATATATCCTAAGAATCCTGAAACACCAATCAGAAAAAAATATATGCACCCCTATGTTCATAGCAACACTATTATATAATAGCTAAGATCTGCAAACAGCCTAAATTCCCATCAGTTGATGAGTGGTTAAAAAAAGCTGTGGTACATTTACACAATGGAATACTACACAGCTATGAAAAGAAGAATCTCTTACCCTTTGCAAAAGCATGGATGGACCAGGAGAGTATTATGCTAAGTGAAATAAGCCAAGTCTTGTCAAAGAAAGACAAGTAAGACAGTATCTCATGATCTCACTTATATGTGGAAATTAAAGAACAAATAAACTGATGAATAAAATAGATTCAGAGACATGGAAGCATGGAACAGATATACGAATGTCAGAGGGAAGGGGGGAAAGTACGGGAGGAGGGGCAGGGTGCGAAGAGATTAACCAAAGAACTTACTTATATGCACATATGCAAAACCCATGGACACAGACAACAATATGGTGAAGGTCTGGGAGTGGGGAGGTTGATTTGTGGGTGGAGGAAGTCAGTGGGTAGAGGGGGTCAATGGGGGGCTTTGGAATACTTTGAACAATAAATATAATTTTCTTAAATTTCATTGGAATTTTGATGGGGATTGCACTAAATTTTATATGGCTTTGGGTAATATGCACATTTTAACTATATTGGTTCTTCCAGTCTATGAACCACATAAGATCTTTCCATTTCATTATGTCTTTTTCAAGATATTTCTTTTTAAATTTATTGAGGTGGTGCTGGTTAACAAAATTTTACAGGTTACAGATGCACAATTCTACAACATATCATCTGTACAGTGTATTGTTTGTTCACTACCCCAAGTCAAGTCTCCATCCTTTACCATTTATACCCTCTATAGTATACCCACCTCCCCGCTTCCCCCAGCCATCCCCACACTATTGTCCATGTCCATGATTTTTTCTCTCTTTTTTTTTTATTTTTTTTTTATTTTTCACTCTACACCTCCTTCACCCAGCCTTTCCCAATGACAGCTGTTAACCTGTTCTCTATCTATGACTTATCTTTATTTTGTGTGTTGGCTCATTTTGTTCATTTGACTCCACATATGCATGAAATCATATGGTATTTTGTCTTTCTCTAACTGGCTCATTTCATTTAGCGTAATGCTCTCCATGTTTGTCCAGGCTATCAAAAAGGGTAAAGGTTTCCTTCTTTTTTTTTTGGCCAAGTAGTATTCCATTGTGTAAATTTCCAATTTATTTTAATAATGCTTTATAGTTTCAGAATATAGGTCCTTTATATCCTTTTTAAGTCTATTCCTAGGTATTTTATTTTTTTATTGCAATTATAAGAGAACTGTGCTGGGTTATTTTTCTGAAATTTAATTGTTAATATGTAGGAATGCAGTATATTTTTGTACATTGATTTTGTATACTACCACTTTACTGTACTGGCACCCAAATTGGAAATGCAGAAGTAAATGAGTCACTTTTGCAGAAAAAAATATTCTTTTCATATTTTTAAATTAAATTTATAGGGGTGGGGGGTAGGGGAGGTCGGGGGGGAAGACAATGGGGGAAAAAAAAGGAGACATATGTACTACTATTTGTAATACTTAAAACAGTAAAAAAATTTATAGGGGTAACATTAGTTAATGTGATTATACAGGTTCCATATTACATAGGTGGGTTTCTATGTTACAAGATCTGCTATTGCAGTGATTCTCAACCTTTTTAATGCCACAATCCTTTAATACAGTTCCTCATGTTGTGGTGACTCCCAGCCATAAAGTTATTTTGGTTGCTACTTCATAACTGTAATTTTGCTACTGTTATGAATTGTAATGTAAATATCTGTGTTTTCCAATGGTTTTAGGCTCTACAACAATGGTTCTCAACTGCTATCAGGGTTGCCTAAGACCATCAGAAAACACAGATATTTACATTATGATTCATAACAGTAGTAAAATTACAGTTACGAAGTAGCAAAGAAAATAATTTTATGGCATAAAGAAACAAAGATGGCGGCATAGGTTACCACCTAAACTGCTGCCTCACACAACAATTTCAAAACTACAACTAAAGGACAAAACATCTATCACCCAGGACCACAAGAAAGCTGGCTGAGTGGAAGTTCTACAACTAGAAGGAAAGAGAAAAGAGCATTGAGACGTGCACAAGTGCTGAAAAGCTGAGGTACAGAGGCACGCGAATTGGGCTGGTGGCAGGTGACCGGCTGCACTGCTTTTTTCAAACTGAAGGAAGACAAGCTCTCGATTATTCTGAACTCCAGTTTCTGGGGAGACACTGGGGACTCAAACTCCTACGGGGAGAAGTCGGACTGTCTGCCATCAGGTCAGAAAGTGAGGGTGACTTTCTTGCAGAGGTGTGCACAGCAATCATTGCTTACTGCGTTGGGGTGCAGGACACGGGGACTTGGAAATGCAGAAACGCAGAGACGGCTGACTGGAAGCCATAGTTGTTTGCCACGCCCTAACCTAGTGACTCTCTGACACTCTGCCCTGCACAATCTACAAACCCACCCAAGCTCCACACAGTGGCTTTTGCATATAAATGGCCTGCCTGATTCCAGCTTAACCTAACAAACTGCAGCTCTGGTCAGACAGCTCCAAAACCTCCAAACCCCAAGCAAAGAGGAGAAAACAGTAGTTCTCGCTGTAGTGCCTGCTGGTGGCCTCAGACAGTAGATGACCTGCACCCCATTGGAGATCCAGAAGCTAGTGTATCTAGTGGTCAGTGTGAGATGACACCAGATTTCAACTACTCACATCCATAAGTGACACATTCAAGAGGCAGACTCAGTGAGCACCAAAGCCCCACTGAAACAAGTCCTGCACCATAAGCATGTCTCCAGCACAGCAGTTCTTCCATTATAGACATAGTGGGTCCTCATAGCCAACTGGCCTGGAGGTCAATTCCTCCCAGTGACATCAACAACAATCAAGACTTAACTACACCAAGGCTGTACACACAGTCCACAAAGGGGTGCACCAAGAGTGTCCACCTCAGGTAACTAGGAGGCTGACCCACTGGGCCATATAGGACACCAGCACACAAAGCCACCCTACCAACTGAGGGAAGCAGCTAAAATGTGGAGACAAAGAAACAGATCACAAACAAAAGAAATGGAAGAAAACAAACAACTGGATATAGAGTTCAAAACCACGGTTATAACCGATAAATTCAACTAGATTCTGAAGGATATGAAAAAGGACCAACTAGAAATTAAACATACACTGACTGAAATAAAAAAAAATATTATACAGAGACCCAACAGCAGACTAGAGGAACACAGGAATCAAGTCAAAGATTTGAAATACAAAGAAGCAAAAAAACATTCTACTGGGAAAGCAAAAAGAAAAAGGAATCCAAAAAGTTGAAGATAATGTAAGAAGCCTCTGGGAAACTTCAAGCATACCAACATCAGAATTATGGGGGTGCCAGAAGAAGAGAGAGAGCAAGATACTGAAAACCTATTTGAAGAAATAATGACTGAAAACTTCCCCCACCTGGTGAAAGAAATAGACTTACAAGTCCAGGAAATGCACAGAACCCCAAACAAGAGGAATCCAAAGAGGACCACACCAAGACACATCATAATTAAAATGCCAAGGGCAAAAGACAAAAAGAGAATATTAAAAGCAGGAAGAGAAAAACAGTTAATTATCTAGAAGGGAGCACCCATACAATTGTCAGCTGATTTCTCAACAGAAACTATGCAGGCCAGATGGGAGTGGCAAGAAATATTCAAAGTGATGAATAGCAAGAACCTACAAACAAGATTACTCTACCCAGCAAAGCTATCATTCAGAACTGAAGGTCAGATAAAGAGCTTCACAGACAAGAAAAAGCTGAAGGAGTTCGTCACCACCAAACCAGTATTATATGAAATGCTGAAGGGTATGCTTTAAGAAGAGGAAGAAGAAGAAAAAAGTAAAGATAAAAATTATGAACAACAAATAGATATCTATCAACAAGTGAATCTAAAATTCAAGTGAATTAAAAAGGTGATGAATAGAATAAACTGGTGAATATAATAGAATCAGGGGCATAGAATGGGAGTGGATTGATAATTCTCAGGGGGAATGGGGTTTGGGGGGTGTGGGAAGAGTCTGGACAAAAAGCGTACATCTATGGGTGAGGGCAGTGGGGGGAGGTAAGGGCACAGGGTGGGGTGGGAACCAGGTGGAGGGGAACTGTGGGGGAAAAAGGAGAAACATTTGTAATAATCTGAACAACAAAGATTTATTAAATATAAAATAATAATAATAATTTTATGGCTGGGGGTCACCACAACATGTGGAACTGTATTAAAGGGCCGCGGCATTAAAAAGGTTGAGAACCACTGTGTTATTGCAATGTAAGCCAACCCCCAAAGTGAAATCTTCTCCCATCACCATTTGTTAGGACCTCCTTCACTTTCTACCCCCTTCCCTCTGGCAACCAACACACTGCTGTTTGTGTTCATGAGTTTCAGTTTTATATCCCACATATGAATGAAATCAGATGGTTCTTAGCTTTTTTGGACTGACTTATTTCATTTAGTATAATATTCTCAATGTCTACCCACATTGTTCTTTATATACAAAACCCTAAAGACTCTGGCAAAATTATTGGAAACAATAAGCACACACAGTAAAACTATTAGAAATAATAAACAAATACAATATTATTACCTTTCAAATGATATGCATTGCATCTAAATTCCCTTTTCCTAAATTATGCATACAAACATCTTAAATAATAGAAATTAGACTTCCATTTTTCAATTCCACATGCAAGGAGCTCAGAAGACACTATTCAATCCTAAAAACTTGTAAAAAATTTAACAGATTGAAAAATCAACAATTCTTGGATCCATAAGAGAACTGAACAAAGAGCATACTGCTGAACCCAAGATTGGAGAGACAGGTCAGAGAACACAGGGCATCACAGTTTCCAGAACCCACTACAGGAACTAGTGCTGTGGTAAGAAAACCTGACTGCAATTGGCAAATTGCTAGAGAATCAGTTTAGACAACTCTGATAAATATCAGAGAAATATCATCTTGAATTCCTGCAGTGGGAGGAGAAAGGAGCCATCTATATGTATAAAACCCTCATATGCAAATAGACTGAATGGCAGAACAACCAAACAACTGAACTACCAGTGGCTATGATGTGCGCTGACCACAAGGGGGTGTGCGTGGAACATGGTGGGTGCTGTTAGCAGGCAGCAGAGCATGGAACATGGTGCGCCTTGACCATAGCAGGATGGTGGAGCAGGTGAGCAGGGACACCAGACCAAGGCGGGGCACCACTTGCTGTCATCGGGGGTGAGCCTCTGGTGATTACTGAAAATACTTTGTTCCCATGCACCGAGGTCCCACCTGGTGCTCGCCCCCACTGCCCGCAATGGCTCTGCTCGCATCCAAAGCCAGCACTGGAGCTGACATCCACACTGCTGCTTGCAGCTGGTGCTGGTCCAAATCTCTCGGTCCCGTCAGTGGGTGCAAGCGGCAGCTGCTGGCCCTGATCTCCCCCGAGGGCTTCTACACCTCCCCCTGCTCATGAGGGGCGATCAGGGTAACAGCCACCACTCGCACCTGCTGACAGCACTGGCCCCACTCACACCAGCTGCTGGCACCGACAGCAGGTGCGAGCAGGGGTGGCGCCATCAGCGCGTGGGAGCTGTGGCAGTGGGAGTGGGGCTGCAGGCAGAGAGGGAACCAGGGGCTGTGTTGGGAGCGGCCAGACTGGAGTGCGGAGGATGGGCTGAGACCTGTCCCTGTGCCCACTGCAGCCTTGTGGCCCCTAGTTTTGAAATATGATAGAGAACCCTATTCTTAAGAAGGTCTGCCCTCAGGAGAAACTAATTAACCAAGAGGCTAGTATTATCAAAGTCTAACCAGTCTGGAAAAATTATGTACCCAACTGCAGCCTGCACTAGTCATCCTGTCTCGCCTACGAGGGGAGAAAATATATTGAAACCATTTGTGAAAGTTCACAGTCCAGAGGCATAAAGTCACTTGAAAACTGAGAGCTAATCATAGGGCTTTCGAATTCTTCCCTTTCCCCAAAACCTCACCACCACATTACTAAAGGCAGAGTTCCTTTTACCCAGCACATCATGCCAGGCAATTAAGAAAAAAAAAACTTCAAGACACACTAAGAAGGAAAAAACAACAATAACCCACAATCTGAAGAGACATGGCGAACATCCAAGCCAGACCTGGTTGGAATATTGGAAGTATCAAAGTGATATTTTAAAACAACAATGATTAATATGCTAGGAAAGACAGCATGCAAACGCAGATCACCAGTGTAAGCCAAGAGATGGAAATCCTAAGGAAAAAAAAAGAAATGCTAAGGATCAAAAGCACTGCAACAGAAATTAAGAATGTGGGTTTTCAACTACTTTGGATTAATAACAAAGAGCACAATTGCTCGATTGTGTGGTAAGAATATATTTGAAAGTTAATTTTAATTTGTTAAGAAACCACAAAACTCTCTTCCAAAGTCAAGGTACCATTTTGTGTTTCTATTAGCAATGTGTGAGAGTTCCTATTGCTCCATATACTCCCACCATTTCATGTTGTCAGTGTTCCAGATTTGGGCCATTCTAATTGCCGCATAATGATATCTCATTATTTTAACTTGTATTTACATGATGACATATTATGTGGAGCATCATTTTATATGCTTATTTGTCACCTATATATCTTCTTTGGTGAGGTGTCTGTGAGGTCTGTGACCCAGATTTTAATGGGATTGTTTTTGTATTGTGTTTCAATTTCTTTGTATAATTTAGTCCTTTATGAGATATATCTTTGCAAATGTTTTCTTCCAGTCTGTGGCTTGTAACTTCATTCTTACAACATTATATTTTGCAGAACAGAAGTTATTTTTAATTTTAATGTAGTCCAGTTAATCTTTTTTTTTTTTTCATGGACCATGTCTTTGATGTTTTATGTAAAAAATCTATCACTATTCCCAAGATCATCTAGATTTTCTCCTGTGTTATATCTCAGGAGATTCATAGTTTCACAACTTACTTTTAGGTTTATGATTTATTATGAATTAATTGCAGTGACAGGTCTAAGATCTTTGTCCAGATTTGCATATGGATATCCAGTTATTCTAGTTCCATTCACTGAAGAGACTATACTTTCCCCTATGAATTACCTTTGTTCCTTTGTCAAAGATCAGTTGACTACATTTGTGTCAGTCTCTTTTTGGACTCATTATTCAGTTCCACTGATCTATTTGTCTATTTTATTTTGTCAGAACCACAGTGTCTTGATTACTTTTGCTTTATAGGAGGTCTTAAAATCAGGTAGTCAGCATTCCAATATTTGTTTTTTTTCCTTCAATATTGCATTGGCTATTCTAAGTCTTTTGCTTCTACATAAACCTTAGACTCAGCTTCTTGGTTTCTACAAAATACCTCACCAGGATTTTGATAGTGATTACATTGAACCTACAGATCAAGTTGGGAAAAACTAACATCTTGGCAATATTGAGTCTTTCTACCTATGAATATGAAATATCTTACCACAAATTAAATTTCTTTATTTATCAGAGTTTTGAAGTTTTTCTTATATAGATCTTATGGATTTCTTTTTAGATTTATACCTAATATTTAATTTTTGGGGGGTATCAATGTAAATGGTACTGTTTTTAATTTGAAATTCCACTTGTTCATTGTTGATATATAGAAAAACAATTGGCTTTTGTATTAATTTTGTATCATGCAACCTTGCTATAATTGCTTATTAATTCTAGAAGGTTTTTTTTATCATTCTTCTGGATTTTCCACACAGAAAATTATTTTATTTTCAAACAAAGACAGTTTTATTTCTTCTTTCCCCACCTGTATACATTTTATTTTCTTTTTTTGTCTTATTGAATGACCAAGAACTTCCAGCATGATGGAAGGTGTGGTGAGAGGGAACATCTTTATGTGATCTTAGAGGGAAAGCTTCAAGGTTAGTTGTATGTTTCTGCTTGTTTGTTTGTTCATCTTTTATGTATTTCATATCAAGTTGAGGAAATTTCCTTTTATTCTCAACTTATTGGGAGTTTTTATCATGCATAATTTTATCTCATGCTTTCTCTATATCTTTTTAGGTTATTGTGTGATTTTTCACTCTCTTGATATGGATTACATTAATTTATTTTCAGTTTTGAGGTAGCCTCACATACCTGGGATAAATCATCCTTGGTCACTGTATATAACTCTCTTTATACTAGTACATTGTTGGATTTAATTTGCTAATATTTTTGAGGATTTCTTACATGCATGTTCATGAGATATCTTAATATTTAGTACTAGAGGCACAATGCACGAAATTTGTGCAAGGGCCTCAACCTCCGCCGCTGTGGTGGCCACCTCTGCCCTGGCCCCCGCCACTATGGCTTCATCCAGAAGGTTGTCCTGAAGGATGTCTGGTCTAATCAGCATATTATGCTTTTATTATTACAGATTATTTTATTGTAATATCTTTGTCTGGTTTTGACATTAGGCTAATGTTGGCCTCATAGAATTAAGAAGTATTCCCTCTGAGGGAATGTCTAAAAGCAGACATTGTATGATTATTATTATTTTTTTTAGTTTGTAAAGGTGTGTTTTATGTCCTAGAATGTGATTTATCTTAGTGATTTTCTATGTGAGCTTGAGGAGAATGTGTATTATGCTGTTAATGGATGAAGTAGTCTGTAGATGTCAATTATGTATATCTAATTAATTGATGGTGTTATTGAGTTCAACTATGTCCTTACTGATTTTCTGCCTGCTGGATCTTCCACTATGTTCTGAAAGTGAAAATAGGAAAGTACAATTTCCTCAATACAAGCTGTATGCCAAGGTGCCATTTAAGGATATAACTTTTTGAGCACCAAAATTTTGCAGTTCCTTAGTATTCTAACATAATCCAAAGACAGATGTTTTCATTAAATTAAATTTATTGGGGTGACATTGGTTAATAAGATTATATGATTTTCAAGTTTACAATTCTATGATACATCATCTGTATTTTGCATTGTGTGCCCAAAACCCCAAGTCAAATATTCTTCTGTTACCATATATTTAAATCCCTTTACCCTTTACTATCCCCAAGCTTATTTCCCTCTAGTAACCACAATACTATTGTCTGTGTTCGTGAATTTTTTTGTTTTGCTTTTTTTATTTATTCATTTGTTGCTTTCAGTGTTGTTGTTGTTTTTTGTTTTGTTTTTTAATTTTGACATTCTCCAGATGAAGACAGATGTACATTAAAGAAAGAAAAAATTAATTATAGGCCAAACCATAAGCCATTATTATAAAAATTTTTTCACAATTAGACCAGGGCTTGAGATTCCAATATTTTTTTCTCTTTTCTCCTTATTTACCATATAGGAAAAAAATTCTCACTTTGTTCTCAAAGAAAAATAAGGGAAAGCCAAGAAAAAAGAAAGAGTTTGACAAAATGTTGTGCCTCAGAAAAAAAATAAATTATAAGTTACTAAAACAATACGTAACTGGGATTTCTCCTTTATTTTTTCACAATAAACTTTCATTTTATTCCATGTTCCTACTAAGACATGTAACAAATCTGTACTATTTTAATGTTATATAATGTTTTGTAGCCAAGTAATTAATTTATTTCCATTTGTTCATAGAATGCTTAAGTAGGACTTATGTAAAGTTATTTAAATAAAATTATTTTTAAATGAATGAAGCCACTTATATACAAAATAATAATAATACCATATTGAAAAAAATAACAATAGTTTTTATTATTATTATTATTATTATTATTATTATATCCTATAATGAACAGACTAAATCCAAATGACAAATGTCCATGGCAAAAGCCTTCACACAAATTCCCCAGCTGGTGGAAAAAAAAAAAGAAAGAAAGAAAAAAGGAAGGTATTGAATTAGAATAAGAAGTTAGGAAATTCCTTTTATTTGTTTTTTATCATGTGTGCAATTTTTTTTTTTTTTACTCTTGGAACAGAATTCAATAAGCACATTATCATTTCAAATATGTAGCAACTTTTACTGCTATAGCATTAAAGATTCAATACTGCTAATTACAAAGATGTAATTGTCACCATAAGATCCACTTGTAAGCCTTTCACAGGCTGGTTTCATTTATCTCAAAAATTGTTTCCTATTATTTTTTTCCAAATTGCTTGGTCTGAGTACTACATTAGCTCTGATGAAGATCATATGATCATAGCACATTATCCATCCTCAGAAGGTGGGGAGAAGAGAGGCAGAGAGGGAAAGGTAAAGAAAAAGAGAGAGAAAGACAGAGAGAGAGAGAGAGGGAGGGTCTTAACAGGACATGTAGTATGTTTGGAATATAAATGAAGAGTTGGAGAAGCTAGTTCTGCTTGTAAAGGTTTCTAAGAAACCAATAAATGAAAAGACACAAATTGGGGATTCAAGTTTAATAAGGGATATTTATTTTATAAGTGAAAGAAAAGAAGTGACAATTAAGATTTATGAATATAATTATTTTGTAGGTAAATAAAAATAATAAATATTAAATAGTTAACCAGGTAAATTGTAAAGAAATGGAGATTATTAAAAAGATTCAATAAACAGTGTATAACAAGGACAGGATAATAGATATTCACAGCATATATATAAAAGCTATATATATGCTATATATATAAAATCCTAAGCGACCATCACAACTGAATGGATTACTGAACAGGCTACGTGGGGCAACTAGGCTGGTGAGGGGGTCAGTGAGGGGTGACCAAACAACAGAGTAGCAGGCTGTGTGGGGCGACCAGGCTGGCAGATGGGAGCAGTAAGGGGTGAACAGGCTGGTGCGGGGGGGAAGTTGGGGGCAACCAGGCTGGCTTGGGAGCAGTAAGGGGCAACCAGGCCAGCAGGGGGAGGGTAGTTAGGGGCAATCAGGCAGGTGAGCAGTTAGGAGCCAGTGGTCCCAGATTGTGTGAGAGTGATGTCAGACTGCCGGTTTAGGCCTGATCCCCAGGATCCAGTCTAAACTGGCAGTCGGACATCCCCTGAGGGGTCCAGGATTGGAGAGGATGCAGGCTGGGCTAAAGGGACCCCCCCACTTGCATGAATTTCATGCACCAGGCCTCTAGTACAGTAATAAGGAGGTACATTGTGTAAAGAATTTAAAAACAGAAGAGAATCCAAGATGGCGGCATAGGTAAACACCTGAACTGCTGCCTCGCGCAACAATTTCAAAAATTCAACTAAAAGACAAAACGCCTATCACCCAGAACCACGGGAAAGCTGGCTGAGTGGAAGTTCTACAACTAGAAGGAAAGAGAAAAGAGCATCGAGACGTGCACGAGCGCTGAAAAGCTGAGGTACGGAGGCGCGTGATCCGGGCTGGCGGCGGGCGTTGCTTTTTTCAACCCAAAGGGAGACAAGCCCCCAATTACTCTGAAATCCAGTTTCTGGGGAGACGCGGGGGACCCAAACTCCTACGGGGAGAAGCTGGACTGTCTGCCAGTGAGGGGGGCTTACTTGCAGAGCTGCGCGCAGGAATAATTATTTACAGCACTGGGGCACGGGACTCCGGGACGCCCTTGGGGACACAGAGCCGGCTAACTAGCAGCCATTGCTGTTTGCCACGCCCTAGCCTAGTGACACCCTGAGACCCCGCCCTGCACAACCTACAAACCCACCCAAGCTCCAAGCAGCAGCGTTAGCAGAAGAAAGCCCCGCCCTATCACAGCTTAACCTAGCAAACTTGCAGCCTGGGTCAGACAGCTCCAAAACCTCCAAACCCCAAGCAAAGAGGAGAAAACTGTAGCTCTCACTGTAGCTCCTGCTGGATGGCCTCAGACAGTAGCTGACCTGCACCCCATTGGAGATCCAGAAGCCAGTGTACCTAGTGGTCAGAGTGAGACACCAGATTTCAACTCCTCACATCCATAAGTGACACATTGAAAGGCAGACTCAGTGAGCACCAAAGCCCCACTGAAACAAGTCCTGCGCCATAAGTGTGTCTTCAGCGCAGCAGTTCTTCCATTATAGACACAGTGAGTGCTCACAGCTAATTGGCCTGGAGGTCAATTCCTCCCAGTATACCAACAGCAATTAAGGCTTTAACTGCACTAAGTCTTTGCACTCAGCCCACAAAGGGGAGTACCAAGAGTGTCCACATCAGGTGATTGGGGAGGCTGAGCTACTGCCCCCTATAGGTCACCTATCACACAAAGCTACTCCATCAACACAGGGAAGCAGCCAAAATGAGGAGACAAAGAAACATGTCACGAATGAAAGAAACGGAGGAAAGCAAACTACTGGATGACATAGAGTTCAGAACCACATTTATAAGGTTACTCAAGAATCTTCTTAAAACCGCTGAGAAACTTGATGAGTCCTTCAAGGAGCTTAATGAGAATGCCAAAAAAATGGAAAAGGATCAGTCAGAAATGAAGCATACACTGCCTGAAATAAAGAATGAACAGAAACTCAACTGTAGATCAACGTACCCCAAGAATCAAACCAAAGATCTGAAATATGTGGAAACAAAAAACATCCAACCAGAAAAACAAAAAGAAAACAGAATCCAAAAATATGAAGATAGTGTAAGGAGCCTCTGGGACAACTTTAAACGAACCAATATCCGAATTTTTGGGGTGCCAGAAGAAGGGAGAGCGCAAAATATTGAAAACCTATTAGAAGAAATAATGACAGAAAACTTCCCCCACCTGGTGAAAGAAATAGACTTACAAGTCCAGGAAGCGCACAGAACCCCATACAAGAGGAATCCAAAGAGGACCACACCAAGACACATCATAATTAAAATGCCAAGGGCAAAAGACAAAGAGAGAATATTAAAAGCAGCAAGAGAAAAACAGTCAATTACCTACAAGGGAGTACCCATACGACTGTCAGCTGATTTCTCAACAGAAACTATGCAGGCCAGAAGGGAGTGGCAAGAAATATTCAAAGTGATGAACAGCAAGAACCTACAGCCAAGATTACTCTACCCAGCAAAGCTATCATTCAGAGTTGAAGGTCAGATAAAGAGCTTCACAGACAAGAAAAAGCTAAAGGAGTTCATCACCACCAAACCAGGATTACATGAAATGCTGAAGGGTATTCTTTAAGGAGAGGAAGAAGAAGAAAAAGGTAAAGATAAAAATTATGAACAACAAAATGACATCAAATACATACCTACCAACAAGTGAATCTAAAAATCAAGTGAATAAAAAATCTGAAGAACAGAATGGACTGGTGAATATAATAGAATCAGGGACATAGAAAGGGAGTGAACTGACGATTCTCAGGGGAAGCAGGTGTGAGGGGTGCGGGAAGAGATTGGACAAAAATCTTACTCCTATGGATGAAGACAGTGGCGGGGGTAAGGGCATGGGGTGGGGTGGGGAATCAGGTGGAGGGGAGCTATGGGGGAAAAAATAGAGGAACACCTGTAATAATCTGAACAATAAAGATTTATTAATAAAATAAATAAATAAATAAAAGCTTTTACTCTTAAAAAAAAAGAATTTAAAAACAAATAATTACTACATAATTTCTGAAGTTACTTTTACTTTCAAAATATATGTAACCATGTTAGGGTGAGGAGAGAGATGGAAGTGGAAGAGGATATAGGGGGATACATGGTTATGGTTGGAAACTTGACTTGGGTGGTGAACATACAATACAGTGTACAAACGATTTCCTGTAGAATTGTGCACCTGAAACCTGTATAATTTTGTTAACCCAGTGTCATATCAATAAATTCAATAAAAATGGGGAAAATAAAATAAACATGTTACCTTAAAATATAGCACATTTTTTATTACTTACACTTCATAAACATTGTATTCTACCAGAAAAAAATATGTATGCTCATTCAATAATAAATTCACAATAGTTCAACATTATTCAGTCTTGCATCAGGTACAGTTCATATTGCCTGCTACTATGGTCCTTCATATTCCTGTGTTTTAATAGCAAAGTAGAAATAAGCAATGATTATATAGTGATTATAACAACAAAGCAACAAAATTGGCATTGCTTCATTTTTATTCTGACTCAATTTGGAGTTTTTGCTTGTGTTTAAAATTTAAAGTACTGAGTGGAAACTATGGTGCAAAATTTTACTTTGCTAAAAAAATCTGTCTCACACCCAATTGTGTGAGCTGGGCCCTCACTGGAGAAGAAACCCAAGTTCCCCGAGATATGTGATCAGCACTGGGACCCTGCCAGCAGGCCAGGGGTTCCCAAGGCAGGTGCTGGGTGTGGAGGCCACGGGGGCATAGCTACCAAGGAGATAGAACTGAACCTCACATCACCCTGCTTGGCCCCGGAGGATGGCTGGTTAGCCAGAGATGGGTAAGATTCCTCAAGGAAGGAACAACCTAAGACAGGCACAGTCGCAGAGGGGCCATCAGGAGAGAACTTGGGGGGGCAACAGAAGTGGGGCACAAACCCTCACCCCCGCAACATAGCAGGGGCTTGAACCCTCACCCCTTCTGAAGGAGGTCTCCTGTCCCCATGGCTGCTTCGCGCTTCCCACACCCAGCTCAGATCGGGACCCAGGTAACAGACAAGAGACTTGGCCGATAGCAGTTACCCTATATCTAAATTCAGCCTAGCATCTGGAATGCTCAGGGCCCACTCAAGAATGCAAATAATCCTTCCCACTAATATTTACAGGGTAAACTAAGATTGTTGATAGAGTATTAAATTTGACAGTAAAATAGTAATTGAGTTTTCAGATTAATTTAAATAGGCTAATTGAAATAAGTGAATATTCAAGTAAAGTTAATTGTACTGGACAAAAAGCTGTTCTTAAAGTAATTACTAAAATTTCTATTGGTAGTTCATCTCATGGTAAAATTCCTGAATATGCAATGAACCTAAAGCAGTCATATGTGTGGGCAAAAAAAAAAAAAAAAAAAAAAAAAAATTAAATTTAAAGTTATCAAGTCTGCATTATAAAATTTACAAAAACCTCCATTAATAAAAAAAAAAAGTGGGGGGATAGTAGGGCAATATCATGTAAGGAAAAATATCCTATAAGTAAATTACATCTAGAAAATTTTTTACTTTACCAAATTAAGTTTCATTTGCAATGCTAACAACAAGACGGCCATTAAAAACACACATGGTGTCTAAATAAGACAAAGGAAAATTGTTTGAACAAAAATAAAAAGGATCCCAAATCAATTATATAGAAAAGATTCCTTTATTAACTTGTGGTCGAGAATACATTTGTATATTTTCAGAAAACAACCCAAGACCAGATGGATTCCTGCAACAGAGAGGAATTGACAGGTGTGCTCCAACCACTAAGACAAGAGGAAAAAACAGTCCAGAGATGGAAGACGCTGACAACGCCTTGCCACGAGAGCAGTCAGCAGCTGTGCACCCCTGCAGGTTATCTAGGACCAAACCAGAGAGGGTCGGACCTGCATTGCCAACATGTGCCCACCATCCAGATATCATTGCTGACATGTACACATAAGGAACTATTAGACATTGAAACAGGGACTCAGAACTGTTGGACATTGAAATTGGGACTGAAACATTTTTTTGTTTTATCTTGTTTTGTTATTATATGTTTATTTCTAGTCTGCAAAGGCAAAACTTTTTAAAGGAAAGAAATGGTGGGAAAAAGATACAGCGGCAAAGAAGCATTGAACAGACTGTCAAACTACATTGGGAAGACATGGGAGGTTGGGCAAGGGGGGCTGTAAGAGACCAACCGAAGGACTTGTACGCATGCATATAAGCACAACCAATGGGTACAAGACACTGGGGTGGGGGGGAGGCCGGGCAGGTGAAGGCATGTCCTGGGGGGTAGGGGAGGTCGGGGGGGAGATCAATGGGGGAAAAAAAGGAGACATATGTACTACTATTTGTAATACTTAAAACAATAAAAAATGGTAAAAAAAAATCTAAGTAATTTTTAAATCGTGTTTGTTAAAACTAAGGAAAGGAAACATTGCATCATTAACACATTTTGCTATTTGTCTAAAATATATATTTCACAGACATTCAGTTTTATTTATGAGCCCTGGCCAGATTGCTCACTTGGTTGGAAAATCATCCCATATACCAGAAAGGTTGTGGGTTCTATTCCTGGTCAGGACACAAACCTAGATTGCAAGTTTGATGACTGTAGGTTCATGTTTTTCTATTTAAAAATAAATTAGTTAAATGTAAAAGAAGTAAAGCAGTATTCTTTTTTTGTAGTATGATATTTTTTACTTAATTATTTTTCTACTAGGATGAATATAAAAATGAAGTAGAATAAAAGAAAATTGTAATTGCCTGCATGTTTCCTAGCCATTATTTTCAGTTCATTTCACAGTTATTACAGAATATAAACTTGTCATAATGGAAAGAAATAAAAATTACTTCATTCCAGTGGTCCAATACACTTGCTCTAATCCACAATCATTGGCAAATTCTTTTATAAAAAGAAAGAAGTAAATATTTTAGAGTTTGTAGGATATACTGTCTTTGTGACAACTATTCAGTACTAGAGTTTGCCGGAAACTGATCATTGTCTCACTAATTAGAAAGGTGTGGACAAGGAACCTGGAAGGCTGGTCAACCTTGAAACTCTGAAAGGTCAGAGCCAACCACTCCCTATCTAATTGAGATAATGGTAGCTGAAGCAACTTCCCCACCAAATAATCATGTAAATCCTTACTAATAAGATAATCTGCCTGTTACTGGAATTGCCCGCCTAAGGGCAATGGGTGTATCCCAAACCTGAATAAAAGGGATGGCAAGGCCAAAGCAAGGCATAGTCCACCCACTAGAGTTGGGCTTCTGCCAGACCTCCATTTCCCAAATTAATATTTTTCTAGTCTCTTTCATTTGTGTGCGACCTCCAACCACGAGGGATGTGAAAGGGGTTCCCAAAAGAGTTGTATCATAAAACCAGCCATAGGCAATACATAAACAAATTGGTGTATCTGTTTTCTAATAAAATTTATAAACTGATTTATAAATCAGCCAGCAAAATGCATATGGCCCTCTGGTCATAGTTTGCTAATACTTGATCTATAATATGAGTGACAGTCATGCACTAATAAGGAAACACTACTTAAATACTACTTTAAGAAAATCCTATATAATAAGAGCCTAATATGCTAAGTGTCCAGTCATCCATTTAACCAATCAAAGCAAAATATGCTAATGATATGCTACGGTTTCTCAACTGCTTGCTATGATGTAAACTGACCACCAGGGGACAGATGCTGCAACTGATAGGTTAGCTTGCTGCTGGGGTCCAGACAATCAGGACTGAGCGAGATGGGCCAGACACGCCCTGGAGTCCTCCTGCGGTCCCTCCCCGGCTGGCCAACCTCCTGCGTCCCTCCCTGACTCCAGTTGTATACTGGTGGGGTGCCTTAGCCTGGCCTGTGCCCTCTCAATATCCAGGACCCCTTGGGAAATGTTGGAGAGCCGGTTTCAGCCCTATCCTGCAGGCCAGGCTGAGGGATCCCACTGGTGCAGAATTTGTTCACCAGACCTCTAGTGACTTATAATTACCAAAATTAGACAGACACCAGTAAATACTTCAGTACATTTTATAGAAAGGTAATTAGCTATGTTTTTCTCAGAATGAAGAAATAGGCTGACCAGATTCTTAAGTATCTATTTCTCAACTTAACTTTTAATTCTAATGATATAACATATATACTAGGGGATTTACCTATACATGAGGACACAAAAATGCTGTATGATGTATAACATAGTTTCTTAAATATTTTGTTGGTCAAAATTCACTACAGCATGTCAAGGGCTAAATTTATCCTTCTAAATTTATCTGTTTAAATGTACACTATAATTATACATGGAAAAGAATAAAAAAGATTGAAAAGAATAGAATCTTTCATAATAATAAATACTTTTACAATATCGTGTTATAGCTATGAAAAGTGTTAGGCTACATATTGGGAAGGCAAAAGAAAAAATAGGCTAGAATCCTAAAATTTGACAATAGCATTTGTTCTATTAGCCTTTCTCTCTCTCTATGAAAAGATCACATTCACCATGAAACTCACATTCATTTGGAAGGCCACTAAATTTCAAATCCAAAGGACTGCTTTTACCATAATCAGTTTTACTTCTTAGCAATGTAAAATTTATATCTCCTTTCTTGCTTGTTGCTTGCTATCTATATAACTTTCAGAATGATCAAAGCAAAAATCCTTTTTATTCTTTGAATCTTCAAAGCACCAGTTCTGAATTTAAAGACTAGAAGTATAACTAAAATTGCTATTTAAATGCATTCTTAAACTCCAAATGCATAAATTATGTTGTAATATGTTTGAATCAGGGATCAGAAATCTGATTTATTTTTGTTAGTATGTTTGTTAGTGGCCCATGGATTAAATCTAAGAAATACATAACATGTGAAAAGCACTGTAAACACTGCAATATGCATGCTGAATTAATATTTTGAAATGTTCAGGTCAGTGGATAAGTAATTTTCAAAAGATGAATCATTTTGATTAGTTTGCTTAAAGAAAATTGAAAAACAGATAAGAAGTGAGTTGGTTTTGTTTGTTTGTTTTTTCTTTTTTTTTTTTTTTAGTTGGTCTAGTACCAAAAGAACAAATATCATCTGGGTTACATGTATATGTTATAAATCATACAATAATTTACCTTATTTGGCTACAAAATTTATGAATTTTCTAAATTGACATTTGAAATAATTACTTCAAAATCTATGCTTTATTAATCAACATTTGGTAATTTCTAATTTCTTTCTTACCATATTCTTTAAAGAAACAGATATTTAGGAAAAGTAGATTTCTTGTGATGAAGATTGATTCTGCTGTGGAATATCAGGGGTAAATTCTGTTTTATATTGTTGCATCCTAGGAATTATAAAATAGAACAAATTGTCTTTGTCCAGGAAGTTTTGTCTTCAACACTTTAGTTCTTAAGTTCACAAAAAAGATTTGAAAAAAATCTAGCACTTTTGATATTTATTTCACTTATAAATATCATAGTGGAAGAATAAAATAAACCTAATGGATAGAAAGCATATTCAATCATTTCTCATCTCACACCAAATAAAGTTTATTACTCTGCTTTCACATGACAGATATAGAATTGTATCATCTCAATGGTCTTCTTGATTGAGAATAAATGCTTCATTAAATTTAAATATAGTAACCTAATAACAATACTCAAACCAGAAAGAATAATGACTGACATTAAAACGAACACGTATATTACCCTTTAGACCATATTCAACTTCTAGATAAAATGCAATGCTTAATATTCACAATTGCATAAGTGCAAGAATTATGATATGACATAAGTATATAAAAATCAAAATTAGTTTTAGAGCAAATTCAAATGTAAAAAGATCTGGTTGATTATTTTTAAAATGGGAATTATATCAAAAAGAGGTTTTGGATTTTTTCTACTGCTTTCTCTGCATCAATAGATATGATCATGTGATTTTGGTCCTCCAATCTGTTTCTATGATGTATCACATTAATTGATTTGCAAATATTTTACTAGTCTTGCTTCCCTTTAATGAATCCCACTTGGTCGTGGTATATAAACTTTTTAATTTATTGCTGGATCCAATTTGTTAATATTTTCTTAAGGATTTTAGCATCTATGCTCATCAGGGATATTGGCCTGTAATTCTTTCTTTTTAGTGTCTTTATCTGGTTTTGCAATTAAGATACTACTGGCCTCATAAAATGAGCTTGGAAGTGTTTAAAATTTAAAGTACTGAGCAGAAACTATGCTGCAACATTTTACTTTGCTAAAGATAACTAAGTAATATTTTGGAATAGTTTGAGGAGGATGGGTGTTAGTTCTTCTGTGAATATTTGGTAAAACTCCCCTGTATAGGCAAGGATGTGGAGAAAAGGGAACCTTAGTACACTGCTGGTGGGAATACAGACTGGTACAGGCACTGTGGAAAATAGTATGGAGTTTCCTCAAAAAATTAAAAATGGAATTCCCATTTGACTCAGTGATCCCACTTTCAGGAATATATCCTAAGAAACCAGAAATACCAATTAGAAAGAACATATGCACCCCTATGTTCATAGCAGCACAATTAAAATAGCTAAGATTTGGAAACAGCCTACGTGCCCATCACTGTGGTACAACCAGAGTGGTGTAGCTCAGTGGCTGAGCAATGACCTGTGAACCAGTAGGTCATGGTTGCATTCCTTGTCAGGGCATATTCAGGCTCAATCCCCAATGGGGGTGTGCAGGAGGCAACCAATAAATGATTCTTTCTCACCATTGATATTTCTCTCTCTTTCCCTCTCCCTTTTTCTCTGAAATCAATAAAAATATATTTTTAAAAACCTGTGGTACATTTGCAAAATGGAATACTTCACTGCTATAAAAAAGAAAGAACTCTTACCATTTGCAGCAGCCTGAAATGACCTGGAGAGTATTATGCTAAGTGAAATAAGCCAGTCAGAGAAAGATATGTATCAAGTGATCTCACTCATATATGGAATCTAATGAACAAAATAAACTGATGAAAAAAATAGATCCAGAGACATAGAAGCATGAAACAGACTGACATATTTCAGAGGAAAGGCAGGGGTAGGTGGGCAGGTGGGCAATGATTAACCAGGAAACATACATATTGCATAGGCCATGGACATAGACAATAGTGTGGTAAAAGCCTGGGCAGGGTGGGTGTAGGAGGGAGGGAGTCAATGGGGAAAAAACAAACAAAGGGGACATCTGTAATACTTTCAGCAATAAAGTTTAGGTAAACACCTAAACTGCTGCCTCGCACAACAATTTCAAAACTACAACTAAAAGACAAAACATCTATCACCCACAGGAAAGCTGGCTGAGTGGAAGTTCTACAACTAGAAGGACAGAGAAAAGAGCATTGAGACATACACAAGCGGCTGAAAAGCTGAGGTCCGGAGGTGCACGAATCGGGCTGGTGGAGGGCCACTGGGTGTGCTGCTTTTTTCAACCCGAAGGGAGACAAGCTCCCTATTACTCTGAACTCCAGTTTCTGGGGAAACGCTTGGGACCCAAACTCCTATGGGGAGAAGCTGGTCTGTCTGCCATCAGGTCAGAAAGTGAGGGTGGCTTTCTTGCAGAGGTGCGCCCAGCAATCATTGTTTACTGCACTGGGGCGTGGGATGCGGGGACTTGGAAACGCGAAAATGTAGAGACAGCTGACTGGCAGCCATTGCTGTTTGCCACACCCTAGCCTAGTGAATCCCTGAGACCCTGCCCTGCACAATCTACAAACCCACCCAACCTCCACACAGTGGCTTTTGCATATAAATGGCCTGCCCGATTCCAGCTTAACCTAACAAACTGCAGCTCTGGTCAGACAGCTCCAAAACCTCCAAACCCCAAGCAAAGAGGAGAAAACAGTAGTTCTCGCTGTAGCGCCTGCTGGGTGGCCTCAGACAGTAGCTGACCTGCACCCCATTGGAGATCCAGAAGCCAGTGTACCTAGTGGTCAGTGTGAGATGACACCAGATTTCAACTACTCACATCCATAAGTGACACATTCAAGAGGCAGACTCAGTGAGCACCAAAGACCCACTGAAGCAAGTCCTGCCCCATAAGCGTGTCTCCAGCACAGCAGTTCTTCCATTATATACACAGAGGTTCCTCACAGCCAATTGGACTGGAGGTCAATTCCTCCCAGTGTACCAACAGCAATCAAGGCTTAACTACACCAAGACTTTGCACTCAGCCCACAAAAGGGTGTACCAAGAGTGTCCACTTCAAGTGATAGGCTGAACCACTGGTCACCTACCACAGAAAACCACTCCATCAACACAGGGAAGCAGCAAAATGCGGAAACAAAGAAACATGTCACAAATGATAGAAATGGAGGAAAGCAAATTACTGGACATAGAATTCAAAACCACATTTATAAGGTTACTCAAGAATCTTCTAAAAACCCCTGAGAAATGTGATGAGACCTTCTAGGAGCTTAGTGAGACTTTCAAGGACCTTAATGAGAATGCCAAAAAAATGGAAAAGCACCAGTCAGAAAGTAAGCATTCACTGTCTGAAATAAAGAATATACAGAAATCCAACTGTAGATCAAAGGACCCTAAGAATCAAACCAAAGATCTGAAATATGAGGAAACAAAAAACATCCAACCAGAAAAACAAAAAGAAAAAAGAATCCAAAAATATGAAGATAGTGTCAAGAGCCTCTGGGACAACTTTAAGTATACCAACATCTGAATTATTGGGGTGACAGAAGAAGAGAGAGAGCAAGATACTGAAAACCTATTTGAAGAAATAATGACTGAAAACTTTCCCTACCTGGTGAAAGAAATAGACTTACAAGTCCAGGAAGTGCAGAGAACCCCAAACAAAAGAAATCCAAAGAGGATCTCACCAAGACACATCATAATTAAAATGCCAAGGGCAAAAGACAAAGAGAGAATCTTGAAAGCAGCAAGAGAAAAACAGTTAGTTACCTACAAGGGAGCACCCATACGACTGTCAGCTGATTTCTCAACAGAAACTATGCAGGCCAGAAGGGAGTGGCAAGAAATATTCAAAGTGATGAACAGCAAGAACCTACAACCAAGATTACTCTACACAGCAAAGCTATCATTCAGAGTTGAAGGGCAGATAAAGAGCTTCACAGACAAGAAAAAGCTAAAGGAGTTCATCACCACCAAACCAGGATTATATGAAATGCTGAAGGGTATTCTTTAAGATGAAGAAAAAGTAAAGATAAAAATTATGAACACCAAAATGACAACAAATACATACCTACCAACAAGTGAATCTAAAAATGAAGTGAATAAAAAATATGATGAACAGAATGGACTGATAAATATAATAGAATCAGGGACATAGAAAGAAAGTGGACTGACAATTCTCAGGATGTAAGGGGTGCAGGAAGAGGCTGAACAAAAATCTTACACTTATGGATGAAGACAGTGGTGGGGGGTAAGGGCATGGGGTGGGGTGGGGAATCAGTTGGAGTGGAGCTATGTGGGGGAAAAAAAAGAACACCTGTAATAATCTGAACAATAAAGATTTATTTTAAAAAATTAAAAAATAAAAATAAAAATAAAATGGGGACTGTGGAAGAAAGAACAAATAATTACAATCCCAAAATTACTAGCTATGGCAGATAGTTGAATAGTAATGAACTTTTCACAGAGATGAATGGAAGAGGATCAATGTGTATATTTGAAGGGAGTGTAGACAGAGTTCAGTTTTTTTAACACCAAGAATTTGACTTGCATTGGAGGCCTCCAATTGGAAATGCAAAATAGGAAGTCAGGGCTAAAAATGACCCACTCCCCAAATAATTTTCCCAGGCATCAGGCACAAATGGTTTCTACTAGAAATCTTTTCTTGTAAGTCTATTTAATAAATTCAATTTCTAATTCAAAATATGCCCTTACCTAAATCTAATTATCAGACATTATTCCTTACCTAAATCTAAATATCGTATGTTATTCCTTATCCTATCTAATAAAGAGAAAATATGCTAATTGACTGGAACACCCTCACAAGATGGTGGCGCCCACAGCCACAAGATGGCAGAGTCCAGTCCACTCAGTCCCACTGGGGGGCAGCAGGCACCACATGCCTCATCCAGCCGGAGTCCCCCAGTCCCTCAGTCCTGCAGGGAAAAACAGTTGTAAATGATCATCCTGGCAGGGAAGCAGTTAGGTGTCAATCAGGCCAGAAGGGGAGTGGTTAGGGGGCTATCAGGTTGGCAGGCAGAGTGGTGGGGGGCAATCAGACAGGCAGGCAGGTGAGTGGTTAGGAGCCAGCAGTCCTGGATTGTGAGAGGCATGTCCGAATGCTGGTTTAGGCCCGGTCCCACAGGGCATCCTAAACCAGCAGTTGGACTTCCCCTGAGGGGTCCCAGATTGGAAAGGATGCAGGCTGAGCTGAGGGACACAAAATTTGTGCACTGGGCCTCTACTTTAATTATAAATGTAATTTCTGAGCACCCAGTTCTATGAGCCAGTGACTTAAACTCTTTCCTAAAAGCCATCTTTAACAATTAGGATTTCAAGAAATCCAAAGTTCTCCTACACAAACTCCTTTCCTTTCTGCTACTATGAGAGATCATTCTGTCAGTTTTACTATCTAAATGCTTCTGAAATCCATCTGCTTTTTTAAAAAATATATTTTATTGATTTTTTACAGAAAGGAAGGGAGAGAGATAGTTAGAAACATCGATGAGAGAGAAACATCGATCAGCTGCCTCTTGCACGCCCCCCACCGGGGATGTGTCCACAACCAAGATATATGCCCTTGACCGGAATTGAACCCGGGACCTTTCAGTCTGCAGGCTGATGCTCTAACCACTGAGCAAAACTGGTTTTGGCTCCATCTGCTTTTTTAATCACAACTTTTATTTCCGTCATGTAGTAGTTTCTTAAATAGTCTTACATTTAATCTTTCTGCTTGCGTTATATTTTCCTAATTAAATCCAGAGCTATATTGTTAAAATATAAATCTGACTATGTATCTCTTTTTATTAAAAACTAGAAGCCCAGTGCACCCCTCAGCCCAGCCTGCACCCTCTCCAATCCGGGACCCCTTGGGGGATGTCCTGGGGGATCGAGCCTAAACCGGCAGTCAGACATTCCTCTCACAATCTGGGACCACTGGCTCCTAAATGCTCACCTGCCTGCCTGTCTGATCACCTCTAACTGTCCTCCCTGCTGTTCTGGTCACTCCCAACTGCCCCCCTGCTAGCCTATTTGCCCCAACTGCCCCCCTCCAGCCTGGTCATCCCTTACTGCTCCCCTGCCAGCCTGGTCACCCCTCACAGCTCCCCTCTGCTGGCCTGGTTGCCCCAACTGCCTCCCTGTGGGCCTGGTCACCCCATGCAGCCTGCTTCTCGGTCATTTGGTTGTCCCTCACTAAACCCCCTGCTGGCCTGGTTGCCCCACACAGCCTGTTGGTCATCCATTTGGTTGCGATGGTCATTTAGGCATGCATATATGTTATTGATTTATATATATATATATATACACACACACACACATTTTGTAATAACACCTTCTCTGTGAATTTAATATAAAGACCTAATTCTTAAAATAGACTGAAAATAGGTATATTCTATTTTTCCTATTGTATCTTGTTTCATTCCTCCTTTATTTTACTTCACCCACAATAACCACATTCAAAAATTTCTTACTCTTATTCACATATATCACTAGGGATCTTTCAATATAAAAACCTAAAGTTAAATTGGGCTCATTTGAACAGAAAGTGAGATTATTAGGAATTATGTAGCAGAGCTCACAGAATTTACTGGAAGGCCAGGGAAACAGGTGCAGAACAAACAAATAAAAAAGGTTTTTCTGGAATCTAGAGAGTAGGATCAATCTAAATTTTCAAGCCAGTGATTTTACAGAAATGAATGAGTTCCAATTTTATTTTATTTTTTAAAATTTGTTCAAAATATATGTTTTAAGAATAGACCATATGACTGGCATAATTTGGATAACTTATACATTCCCTGACAAAGGGAAGGCAGGAAAATTTGATCAACACTACTAAAACATTACAGTGAAGGAAAAATAATCTTCCAAAAGTAAATTAAAGTGCTATTACAAAAGAGTTTGCAATTTATGGTAGAAGGTTAAAATGTTTTTAAAAAGTATAAAATACTAGGACCTTATTCTGCTGCCACCACTACCTACAATATTCTCTCTTCCTTTTAATAACTTAATTCCTTCTTTTGCTTCTGATCTCAGTTCAAATATATGTTCTCAGAAAAACTCTTTACATACAAGTTGTAATTTTTACACATTCACTGAAAGAAGTATATTTTTTCCTAAATGACAGTGATCACACATTGTATTAGGAATTTGCTTTGTATGGTTATTTTATTTTATTTTATTTTATTTTTAGAGAAACAGAAGAAGGGGGGAGAGAGAGAGAGAAAGAGAGAGAGAGAGAGAGGGAAACATTGATGTGATAGAGAGACATATCAATTGGTTGTCTCCAATACACACCTACTGGGGATTGAACCCATTACCTAGGTATGGATGCTGACAGGCAATCAAACCCATGACCTTCCAGTGCATTGATTGATGCTCCTACAAACTGAGTCACCCAACCAGGGCTTGTATGGTTATTTGATTAAGGTTAATAAGCATATCACTTTTGTTAAAATTTTATCCTTAGTACTAACTTAACACAGTGCCTTTCATAGAATGAGTATTTAACATACAATAGCTGAACAAGTAAGTAAGCTATTTAATATTGTAATGGTGAATGACTGTGCTAAGCAGTTCTTGTAAAATAAGAATAATAAGCTACAGAAATCAACACAGTGTGGTACTGGTGAAAGAATAAACAAATAGATCAATAGGTAGGAATAAGGAGCTCACAAATGGCCAACACGAGTATAGCCAACAGATGTTTGGGAAAAAGGCAAAAGCAATATAATGGAGTGTGGGAACGCATGGGACTTGGTTGGAAAGTCTGTAAGGAGGAATCTCTGAAATGTCAGAGGCCTCTGAGGGACCTTGCCAAAGGCCCCAGCCCCTGCCTTGATTTTTCCAAATAAGTCTGGCCCCCCTGGTGTTTTATTAGAATCTTTATGTTTAGATTTCAAAACGTCCTTGTTCAAAAGACACTATAGATGCAGGTGTTTTCTCAAGGATGCTTACCCTGCTGATTGTATCTAGAGATTAATTTTAGTTCATGCTGTTGTGACAATAAAAGCCTAAGGAGGCAGATGAATGAGGCTACTCAGTGGCGACAGCCAAGTAGTCCCTTAGCTTCTCTTTCACAGAAACATGTGTGAGAGTAATCTATTCATTCGTCTCTCAGGGTCTGCCGGTCTGCCCCAGCAATGGAGCAAATATAATCTTTTTAGAAAATGGTACTGGAACAACTGGACATCCACACACACAAAAAATAAATCTATATATAGAACTTATACCTTTCAAAAAATTAATCCCACGTGCATCAACTGACCTAAATATTAAATGCAAAACTATAAAACTTCTAGATAATAACATCAGAGAAAACCTAAATGACCTGAGTACAGTGATGATTTTTGTGATACAATAACAAATATACCATCTATGAAAGAATGAATTCATAAGTTGAACTTGATTAAAATAAAATAAAATAAAAACTTCTGCTCTGCAAAACACAATGTGAAGCAAATGAGAAGACACTCCACAGACTGGCAGAAAATATTTGCAAAAAACATACCTGGCAAAGGACTATTTTCCAGACTATACAAAAAACTCCTAAAACTCAACAATAAGAACACAAACAAACACATTTAAAAAGTATATCAAAGACTTTAAAAGGCACTTCACCGAAGAAGATATACAGATCACAAATAAGCATGGGTGCTCCATATCATATATCAGCAGAGTAATACAAATTAAAGCACATTTATTAGAATGGCCAAAACCCATTTGCTAATCAATCAACATCAAATGCTAATGAGGATGTAGAGGAACAGGAACTCTCACTAATTGCTGGTGAGAATGCAAAATGCTACAGCAACCTTGAAAGACTGTTTGGTGGTTTCTTCCAAAATGAAATATACTCTTACCATATGATCCAGCAATCATGCTCCTTGGTAATTAAAGGAGTTAAAACATGTCCACACAAATCTTGCACACAAATGTTTATGGCATCTTCACTCATAATTTTCAAAACTTATAAGCAACCCAGATGTCTTCTACTTGGTGAATGGATAAATAAATTGATATATCCAGACAATGGAATCTTTTTCAATGCTAAAAAGAAATAAGCTGCCAAGACATGAAAAAACTTTATTATTGAGAGAAGCCATTCTTGAAAGACTACATACTATATGATTCTAACTATATGACATTCAGTAAAAGACAAAACTCTGAAGATAGTAAAAAGATTAGTGATGGCCAATGATTAGGCAGAGTACAGAGAATTTCTAGGGCAGTGAAAATATTCATTATAACACTATAATAGTGGATACAGTTCATTCTAAATCTGTCCAACCTCATAGAAAATATAACAGCAAGAATAAACTGTAATGTAATAAATTAACATTGGGTAATAGAGATGTGATAGATAACTGATATAAGTTCATCAATTGTAACAAATGTACTCTGCTTTTTTTGTTAGCTTAACTTCTTAATTTTTTATTTATTTATTTATTTTAGAGAGGAAGGGAGAAGGGGAGAGGAGAAAGAAACATCAATGCATGAGTGAAGCATTGATATGCTGTCTCCTGCACACCTCTTATTGAGGATTGAGCCCACAACCCATACATGTGTCCTGACTGGGAACTGAACAAGCAATCATTCCATATAGGGGAGACACCCAACCAACTGAGCCACACTTGAAGTATGTTGATGATGGGGGTGGGAGAGCCATGCCTGTGTAGGGAAAGGGAGTATATGAGAAATCTTTGTATTTTCCTCTCAAATTTGTTGTAAACCTAAAACTGCTCTAAGGATAAATGATATTAAGAAAATAAATGTAATGTGAGAACATTTTAGGAATTAACAATAGGAACCCAAAAGAAACTCAGGTCAGCTGAAAGAGACCAGAATCCTTGTGAGTGCCAGAATCCACAGCGGGAGTGTTTCACAGAGGAAGCAGTCATGACACAGGCCACTGTAAGCTGGGATTAATTAAAAGAAACTGGATTCAGCAGAAAGAAGATTATTAATAGTATTGGAAGTAAGTTTCAGAGAATTAATGGAGGAGGTGAGAACCAAGAAACATGTATTAATCATTGCTTAGCTTGAAAAACTCTATAACATAAATAGCAGTTGCTGAATAGAAATAGAAATTCCAAGGACTTTGGTTTGTCCTTCATATGTGTGTTGCTGCTGCAGTGTTTGAGGAAAACAAGCCTGGATAAGTGTATGTATGTAAAGAAGTTAAAATTAAAGGAAAAGTTTAACACTTGTGAGAAAAAATGAGTTGGTTGAAGGCGGACAGAGAAGAAGTGGGAAAATCCAAGTCATTCCCTTTGGACAGGAAGGGGCTTCTCCAATTTTAAGGAAGGGGTAATAGAAATGGCTGTGGGTGCAAATAAGGTAATAGGATTAGAATTAGAAATTTGATAAGATTTAACCTGTGTGGCCTAGGAAGGCAGGATCATTTGACTATTAGCATAATACAGGCAAAAAAAAAAAAAAAAGGATAAGGGGATGGGAGCGTACCACCAGCAATAGAAAGAGACACAAAGATGGGAGAAACCACCTGGAAATTAAAATCACATGCAGCATTGGCTTCCAGCTTCACAGTTCTTCAAGTATACTATTTTGCCCTGTTTAAGATAAGAACAGAAAATTGCAAACCCAAAAATAACTGGAAGGCCTTGTAAGGAGACTAAGCATTTGAGATACCCTGAAGCTTAAGCTTTGTGATAAATCTACTTTTGGCCACAAGACTTGATAATAAATTTGCATGGAGTGGAGTGAAAGAGTTTGCAATTTTTTTTAAAAAGCTAGCTCGGCTGTGGAGAATGAGTTGGAATGGAAGTATAGAAGTTGGGAAGTAAACCAAAGAAAAGAGAGCAAGAGAAATGAAAGTAAAATGCATGAAAGAAAATATCTATCTTTTCTCCCCCCCAAAAAAGCGAATTAGCAATATAATGAATTCCTTGGTTGCTAAAGGCAAATGCACATTTCACTTTTTTCCCAAAAATAGAATAAATAGTAGTCATGCCCTATCTATATATATAAAAGCCCAGCGACCAGAACAATGGAACAACCAGAACAACCAGAATGACTGGTGGCAATGATGCGCACTGCGGCAGCCAACCAGCCTGATCCAGGGCCCATTCAGACCCTGCTCCCAGCAGGCTCCACCCCTGATTGGTCCCCAATATCCCTAGTGGGGGTGGGGCCAGCCAGCCAAACACCTGTGGTCCCCCCCCCACCAGTCCAGCCCAATGGACCCCCATTAGGGTGAGCCAGCCAGACCCCACCCATTCATGAATTCATGCACTGGGCCTCTAGTTTTAAATAATCAAATATTAAATATAAATCTTTTATGATAATTCATTTGCCTAGAGTCTCTCTGCAAACTGAATGCATTTAACAAAATTCTTTGGAATGAATTTCAAAGTGATGCAGGATGAATATGCATGTAATGTCAAAATGTTTTCTTAGTTATATTCAACAAGAACACAATTGAGTAATAGGAAGCTTTCTTAATTGGAAATTTTGTTTGGATAATTTTACATATGCATAGAGTTTTAAGAAATAATACAAAGATATTCTTTGTATACTTTATTCAATTTTCCCCAAAGGTAACATTTTACAAAATTATAGTGTGATGTCACAACCAAGATATTAATATTGAAGCCATACTCTGATCTTATTTAGATTTGTTCTGTCTACTTGTCATTTTGGTGTATCTGAGTGTATGTTTAAGTTCTATACAATTTTATCACATGTGTATCCACCAACACAGTCAAGATATTGAACCATTTCAACATCATATACATAAGGTATTTTAAAAATAAAATTATATGAAATATTTTTATTTTTCTACCTAGAAAATAGATAAGAAAATAAATATTTATCCTTATTGACTTAACTTTACAACCCAGCCATAAACGGTAAATTAAAGTTTTGTGAACTCAAATAATAGGAAAATCTAGAGCAACATCACACTTGCCATCTTTATGTCATTTTATACAATAAAATGTAACTCCCAATTAGTGGAACACAAAGCCAGAGTGACAAGTACAGTTTCTACATACTCTAACAGATCAGATATTAGAAACAAATTAATAGACTAAGACATGAAGCAAAATAGACATTGTACGTGAACTGTTTCTGATTATAACCATTTCCATAGGTGTTCTCTCCCGACCTTAAAAACAACAAAACCCATGCATAATTTCATGAGAAAGGGTATTGCATTCATTTTTATCCAGGAAATATGTGTTTTGCCAGTGGAAATTGTTATGTAAAGTACATGCTTAAAGTAAAATTATTCAAGTTACAGGTATTTAGAAATATCCTGTATAAATATGTAAATAGTTACATCACATTTAAAAATACATTTTTACTATTGAAGAATACATTTATATAAGTTGCATGTTTAAAGTACTAGTATATTCATGTAACACACTATTTAGAATATGTGTTGTATAAACATGTAGAGACAGACTCATAAATAGAAAGCAGGTAGATAGCTCTGATAGGGATGTGTTGGGACATAGAGAGATTGAGGGGGGAAAAAGAGAGAGAACTCATGGATAGGGACAATAGTGTGGCAATTGTTGGGAGAAGGGGATGGATAGAGGTAGAAGAGGGTATGGGGAGGGGATAAATGGTGGTGGAAAAAAATAAAAATAAAATAAATTATAAAAATAGTTATATTTTGTAATTTTATTTTAATTTTTTTCTTTAAAAGAGAATTACTGTACTTTATGCATTTGCAATATTTTCGTAGTTTTATTATAAAAACGTTCCTAGGCAGCACATGGTAGAAGGGGAAAAACCAAAAGTAGAATACTCTTATCACACTCTCTTCTGCAAGAAACCTGTTCTTATGATAGAAGTTGCAATTGAGTAAATCATCCTCCCTACTTCCCATTCCTAGGCTGGAAGCATGGAAGCATAGGTTTTAGCATATCTTCCTCACAGACATTAGGGAGGGGAATATGTTCCTCCTGAGGTGGATGAGTCATGTGGAGGCTGAAACATCGAGACTACTGGCCATTACGTTGTCTTGGCTGTAAGTAGTTACAGGGTAGAGTTTTTTTCTGTGGGATGTGTTAGTTATAGTCACGTTCCTAGTTCCTATTTAGAACGAGGCACCACTGGAAATTATCTAGTGGTTTACACATAGAAATTCAAATTTATAAAACATAAATAAATAGGTAAACACAATAAAGATGAGGAAAACTAAGAAGATTGGACAAATTGAAACAAATAACAAATTTTGATAATTATATAGTAGCTTTGCAGGATACCATTCTAGTTTTAAGGAAATACACAGAGAATTGTTTATGGGTAAAAGGGCACTATATCTACAACTTACTTTGAAAAATTGCAGAAAAAAAATGTGTGTGTGTGCATGTGTGGATAGGCATGTGTGCCTCTGTGTGTGTGTGTATGTATGCGTGCACGCACAATGGGTAAAATAATAATGTAAATGAGATGAAACAAAGATTGGGGAAATCTGACTTCTCTGTTATTGAAATTTTAATGTAACTCTGATATTACCAAAATTAAAGATAAAACAATTGGAAATCAACCACTGTTTTGTTTTTGTTTTTTTCCTTCATGTATAGAGGTTCTTTTTATAAAATGGGTAGGGGTGTAGCTAGAACAGACAGATAAGAAACAAATACAGGTTAATTAATGAGACAAATTGAAATTTACCTAAAATGACACATAATTTGTGCCTCCTTTTTCCATCACACTGCCACTAACATAGTTTGAATCCTGATATCTTATATGGGTTGATATTCCTGCTGCCATTACACTCTCCATTAGTTTTCCTAAAACATTGCATCAGAAATATGTCTCCTCATACTTGTACCAGATTTACGTCCCTAACAGTTAGGGACTAAGTCTTATTAAGTGCCTTATTCACCAAATCTGAGAACCTGACTTAAGTGGCAGAGTGATTTGTTAAAATGATGATGATGTGACTAGACGCCACACAAAGTAAGCAGTTATTAGCATTTTAGACATTCTCATTAATATTGTTATAAATACAATAACAACACAAAGCAACAGAGATATGATACATTCATATTGTGCTAAGTTTTACATAAAAGTTAAAGAGCTTTCAGGATTTTCATAGAGAATGCTGTACCCTTCAATTGATTGTTTCTTGGTGTCATTGTCAAATTCAGAATCCTGAACTGGATAAAACATCATTCTGAACCTATTTTTTAATTTCCTCTTATTTAATATGGTAAATTTCATATTTTTTGGAGGGGGGGTCAAAATTTCAAAATAGCTAAAAAAATATCAAGTAGAATGGATGAGCACAGATAATAAATAAACCACTTACATAAAGATGACGTGAACAATTTCTCAAGCTCTCAGGTAGTGCACAAATAAGATACATGATACAAGAATGGTATGACAGACATGCAGCAGTTGAGGCGCCTTGAGATATATCCCCTTATACAAACAGACACACACAGACACACAAACATAAAAAATAAACAAAAACAGGTAGTGGAAAGTACATTACAATGGAACTAAAATTATCTAGAGAATAGTTATGGGCCTGCCCAACATTTACTATGTTTCTTTATACTAGTCATTTAGCAGCTCTGAGTTTTATCTTAAAAGTGAAAATAATATGTACCTCTCAGAGAAAACAAATCTTTAAAATGGGGTAGAATTTCTTAAATGAGATGTCTAGATAATAGTCCTCTGGGAATAATATAACAAGGGACATTTTACTTAAAGTAATGAAATCTTGTCTCAACATAAAATAATTTAAAATAAAAACAAATTGACGTATTATATATGCATAAATTATAAAATATAAAATAACATCTATTGACATATAAAAGATGACACACCAGAAAGCAAACCCTCTTTTTGACTCTACAGACCAAATATTGGTGCCAATGCAGAACTGAATCCTGATTTTCTAATTTTATTAATTTATTCCAAAGCTATAAAATGATAAGCTTTTTATTGACTCTGTTAGATCCCATAGGCTTGAACTTCATGACAATTGCTCAAACTATGCTTGATATAGAAAGTTATAAATCTTAGGAGGCAGAGGATATTAACATAGATGGGAGATATAAATTAAAATATTGTTATCATTGAGATTTTCCATATATTGGAAATGCAGCTCAATATGTCCAATGCAACTCTACTGAAAAATAGCTTGTTTTCATAGTAGACTTGGAACAAAGAAAGTTTTTTCTTAACCCAAATCCAGTACATGTATATTTTCAATGTTGTAATTCTTTGGAATTCTCATTGAACACCATCAGTAAACAAATAAATTAGAATATGTCATAAGAGAGGTTTTCATAAAATCCCTAGAAAACATTATTTTTCGAATCCGTGTTTACTATTATAATGCATATTATATTTACACATAATTTCCTCTTTCACATCCCTCCAAAGACAATGATGGTAATAACATCTAGCATCATCAATAGAGTATTCCCATGTTCTAGGGTGAGTGCTAAATATTTAATGTGATTCATCTTATTAGTTTTCACAGAAGCAAGGCAGAGTTAAGTCACTTGAGAAAAGTGAAGTTTAAGTGGGTTAAGAAACTTGGTCCAATTTCACAAGGATAATAAATGGTAGAAACAGAATTTGAAGCAGAGATTTTAATTCTAGCACCTCTACTTTTAACTGCTTTACTCTGCCCCTGCTTCTGGGCAGATAAACACATTGTATGGTAGGCTTGAGGTTGTTTAGCATTACTTAAAAAATTCAGCAGTGAATCGGATATTAGACAGATTTAGTGTCATATCTGCAACAACTTTGCATATCTCAGTGCAACTTCAGACTTCAGTTTAAACTTAAATTTTAAATAATTTCACATCAATCCTTGAAAAAAATGTGTTCATGTTTGTTTAAAAAATATTGCTTGGAGTTTAAGAGAAGTCAATACATTTCAACTTACAGCAATTTTGTATCCAAGTAAATTTTCCATATATGACAATTTTTTAACCAATTAATAAACCTCAGATGTCATTTAATAATTATTGATGTAAATGCCATTTAAATACCATTTAAAAACATGCATACTCCAATTGGATAAAAGTGTCCTTTCGTATAGACTATCATTGCTTATTCATGAGTGTAATCATAGTTCTTTCCTAGCACATCCTAGCAAAGATAATGTGTATGTTCTTTCCCTCCAGCTTTCAATGTTTTATTCAAGATGACTGAGTTATACTCAACTTGCCTATCTCTTAACTCTGTCCCTGAAGAATCTGTCTACTTCCACTGGAGTTCCCTTTATGACACCATATTATAAAGAGTTCAATGAATCACATAAAAATCCTAGTAGTTTCTATTTATTGTGTGCCTGCTAGTTCTGGGGCCCAGTTAAAACTTGGAAACTCATTCTGATAATGCCACAGTGCATTTAATGAGTGTCTTGTTGGTGTGGAGTATTTTATTACACTAGAGTTAATCATGGTTTTATTGTTTATAAAAAGTTCTTCGTGAATGGGTGTTTCATCTGCTAGCATTTTTAAATGGCATAGAGGTAATCAGCCCTCTAAGGACTGTGCCTACCTAGGTTAGCTGAAAAACACAGCAGCCTAATTAGTATCCCAAATCACCACCCAACCATCTGTTATCTCTAGGCAAAGCAGAAGAAAATGTAAATGTTGAGGAAATAAGGGCTTTGTGTGAGAAGTCCAGATTTTTTATTTAAATAATTGAAATAATTTTCATAGTATTTCTGATTTCCTTTTATTGTTGAGAAGTGAGTGTGAGAAAAGGTGTCAGAAATAGCAGAGCCAGGGAATGATAACAAGCATACATCACTTTAGCCCATTTTTAAGATAAAAAATGGGATGCAAAGTAGGAGGACAAACAATTTCACTCCCTAGAGCTACCCATCTGACACTTTGTGCTGACATAAACTCATTACAGAAATGACACATTTTTCAAATAGGTGGCATAGTTTCTTACTAGATTTGAAAATTACACAGCTCTTATCTTACCAGTAGTGACTATTTTTCACACATCATTTTGTTTATATCAAAACATTCTTTGCTTTGATACAAAACAAGTGCATGGTGTAATGTTCTCACCTTTTGAAAAAAAAAAGTTGTTTTGCTTTTTTTCCCCAAACACAGTATTACTCTTTGTCCTACAGGGTTTTCCTGATATCAAAAACAAAACTAAACCTTCATTACGTCTTTGCTAAAGAGACACTCGGAATGCAAAATCCTATGTAATAAAAGAGTAATATGCTAATTAGATCAGATGTCCTTTGGGATGTCCTTCCAGACAACCTTCCGGACGAAGCCGGGGCTTCGAGGGAAGCTCGGGTCCCCGGTGCCAGAGGAAAGCCGGTGCCGGCAGCCACGGGAAGGAAGGCCTCCTCTTGCATGAATTTTGTGCATCGGGCCTCTAGTAGTTTATGACTAAAACATAACACAATTTAAAGCTTTTCCACATTTCAATTTTACTATCCTACCAAGGCGTTTATTTTGAAGATCAAACCATTTATGAACATTCTATGATGTACCTCACAAAAGCACTATGATTTTATCAAGAAAAGAAGGTCATTTCAATTCCAATCCTTTTCATGCACACTGCAAATATAAAACAATTAAGCAGTTAATAGTTAAAATACTTTAGCTAATATAAAGATCCTGTTATTATTATATTCATATATCCCTGAAAATCATGCTATTATATAATCATCATTATGTAACTTGGAAGGGATCTTGTTCTAAAAGATTGTATATCAGTGACATATAATAGATTGCCCTGGCCAGGTTTGCTCAGTGGTTAAAGCATCAGCCCTTAGACCGATAGATAAAGGGTTTGATTCCCACTCAAGGGCATATACCTGGGTTGCAGGTTTGATCCTGGGCCCAGGTTAGGGCTCCTGAGGGAGGCAACCAATTGATGTGTCTCTCACGTCATGTTTCTTTTTCTCTCACTCTTCTCCCCCCTCTTCCACTCTGTCTGAAAATCAGTGGGGGAAAAAATATTCTCAGGTTATTTAAAATGACAAGACTACAAAAAATAAAAATGCGATATTTTTATTCCAAAGACCAAACTGATAAAATCTGTAAATGTTTTAGATTCCCACTTACTGTTATTTTTTACTATTCTGGGGTAGTGTTCTGTACCAGAAAGAGAATAAGCATAGAAATATACATTCTCTTTCTGGCTGACTTGTTCATTTAACAATAGATTATTGGGTGCCTATTATATATTAAGCAACGTTGTGTACACTAGGAGTACACATTTAGTAAATGTTACTAGTCCCATAGCATACTACCTACTGTGTGAGAAAATGTTAATTAAATATAGAAGGAAGCACACAAAATAAAACAAATAAATGTCTGTAAGTACCTGATGGAATCTGAAATAGTCTGGGGAGAAAGCCACACTTGATGGAATCTGCAGGATGAAAGTTAATTCAGCAAAGAAATAGGGGCAAAAGATGCCTGAGTGTATAAACCTCACAGGTAAATACTCTGTATTATGAGAAAGTATGCCATATGTAAGGAGCTAAAAGAAGACCAGGAAAAGGAAACTTCAAAGGTAGTTAAAGGGCAGTCCATGCAGTGCATTGGTCTCAGTTCTAAAGTACTGGTAAGGCGGTAACTGTATCCTGCCATGAAGTTATTTAAGTCAGGTGTGTATTTTGAAAAGAGCTCTGTGGCTGGGTTACGTAGGGGATACACAATGATGGTGATGAATATGGTTAATCAGTTAATGTGCTAGTCTGTAAGGAGATTATAATTATTTGGAGTGAGCTGGGAGCAGTGGATAATGGGCCAAGTAGATGGAGTTGAGAAATTATTTGACAGTACTTAATAAGTAGCCACCTGCTTTGTGATCTTTTCAGTTATATACACTTGCAGAGGCTTTATTTCTTTATGTGTAAAATCATGAACATTAATCATTAATTAAAGTGATAGAGTGATAGAACTGATCAGTGAAATATGATGGATGATCTGATGGGTTTATCTCCTTTTCTTCCAAAACCATTGTGTTAATCATTAGTACCTTCTCCAATGTATCTATTTCTCCACCCTTCGGGCCGATGGCATGCTTGCCCTTCCCTGTCCTATGGAAATTAGGCACAGACATGTAATTTATTTGACTAATGACAAGGTGGACAGAAGAGTCATGGAAATCTTCTTTGAATATGCAACAATTAAGGAAGAATGGTGTGTAGCTTTTCAAGCAAATCCACAACCTAGTTAATTAAATTCCATTTTTTCTTTTCTCTTACATATTTTTTTTTTCATAAAGGCAGTCTGTTTTCTCAGCAATCCAGGTACTGAGTACATTGCACAGTCAGAAAATAACATTTTCCCTCAATGTAATAAGGCCCTCTGAGTGAGCAAGGGAGCATCTGCAAAAGGAGCACTCACACATGTCTGTGCCTCTCCACAATGCCAGGTTTATTAGAGTCACACACAAGTTACACACAGAGAGAGGGGCCTTATGTGATAGAAACAGCAGAGTGAGTCTTGGCGCAGAGTCTGGGTCACTGGCCACATCCGCAGGTGGAGATTTGGGTGTGAGCCTCAAACCAGGTGGTCACAGTGGCCTCAGGTGTCCAGTGGAGAAGAAGTCCCACAGGGCTCCTTGGGTGACCCAGGGTGCAGCCAAGCTCCACTGGGTGGTTAGAACTCTGAATCCTGACAGCCCACAATGGACCGTGGTCCCACTTATCCACTTATGTTAGGGTCCAGATGGAGTCTGTATCCAAGTGTCCAGACTTGTGGTTTTGGGCACTAGGTCTCTCCTAAGGATGTTCTTGTTAAAGGCTATTACCTCAGTCTTTTATTAAAAATACTAGTGGCCTGGTGAACGAAATTTGTGCATGGGGGGTGGGATGGGGGGGGTGTTCCTCAGCCCAGCCTGCACCCTCTCCAATCTGGGACCCCTCGAAGGATGTCCTACTGCCAGTTTACAGGGATCAGGCCTAAACCGGCAGTCGGACATCCTGCTCGCAATCTGGGACTGATGGCTCCTAACCGCTCACCTGCCTTCCTGCCTTCCTGATTGCTCCTAACCATTCTGCCTGCCGGCCTGCTCGCCCCCAACTGCCCCCCACTGCTGGCCTGCTCACCCCCAACTAGCCCCCTGCTGGCCTGCTTGCCACCACCTTCCCTCCCCACTGGCCTGCTCGCCCCGACTGCTCCCCTGCTGGCCTGCTCACTCCAAACTGCCCCCCTCCACTGTCCTGATCACCTCCAACTGACCCCCACTGATGGCCTGTTCACCCCCAACTGGCCCCCCTGGTTGGTCTGCTTACTCCCAAAGGGCCCACCCCCCACCAGCTGATCACCCACAACTGCCATCCCATCCTGGCCTGATCACCCCCCAGTGACCCAAGATCCCAGCCCCTCCTTTCATTCTTTTTTTTTTTTTCAGCACCTCCTTGAGTGGAGGCCAGGGCCAGCTGGAAGCAAGTACCTGGGATCTATTTATCTTCTATAATTGAAACTTTGTAGCCTTGAGTGGAGGCCAGGGCTGGCCAGAGTGGGCGGGAAGCTTGGCTTCCTCCATCACCGGGGCAACCCAAGCCTCCTGCTCACTCCAGCTCCGTGGCCACCATCATCTTTAGTTGGGTTAATTTGCATACCTGCTCTGATTAGCTGGTGGGCATAGCAGAGGTTTCTCTTTTATTAGCTAGGATATATATTGAATTTATTTGGATGACATTAGTTAATAAAGTATAGGTCTCAGGTGTACAATTCTATAATACATCTCCTGTATATTGTATTGTGGGTTCACTTTGTCAAGTCTCCCCTTCCATCACCATTTATCACCCCCCTAAACATAGTGATACACAATTTTTAGACTGGAACCTGGATTCTTTGTCCACTGGAGTTGAAGAATGAATCCATGCACAGAGGGTGGTATAGCAAAGGTGGAGATTTATTGAAGAACAAGTATAGACTTCCATGTGGGGAAAGGGAAAGAGTCCCACAGAATGGACTCCCACATGGGGAGGGGAAAGGGTCCCACTGAGTTATTTTTCCCTATGGCTTATAAAGGCAGCAGATCCAGGTGCCTTGATTTCCCCTCTGATTGGTCACTATTTCCTTGGCCTGGTTACTAGAGTAACTCCTGAGCTCCAAGGTTAAACCTCACATGGGACATGTAAGGTTCTCCCTCCCTCCTTCCTTATTGTTTTCCTATTCCCTTTGGCTTTCTTCTCTTTCTGGATGAAGGGCTTCCTTCTCTTTATAAATATAGACCTTTTGCTGTTCCAAGCTCCCTCATTGGAAATGTCCCTGTTGCTTTTTAGCTTCCCTATTCTTGGGAAATAGACCTTCTGCTGCTCTGCAGTCCTGTGTTTCTTCCATGGTCCTCTTAATTTCCAAAATTTTCCAAACCTATCTTTTTCACCCCCCAAAATTCCTGTTTCAATAGCAGTTGACATAACTGTCATGGCTGACAGTGACTATATACTGGATTGTACAAGTGTTTAAAAGGTCCTCTTGGCTCTTGTTCTTACACTCTCTTATAGCAGAGCCATTCTGCAGCATCCACTTCATCAGATGCAAGCCTGCAACTGGATCACTTAGTGCCTTGTGTCCATTAAGATCCATTTGACCTTAGTGCTTCAGAGTAAAATGTTTTATTCCATGCTCTGCCCTGCAGCCCCTGGGGCAGCAGTAGCAGCCCTCAGTGCTCCTCAGGTGGCCCCATACCCTCAGCTCTTTTTGAGGGCCCTGCCCTCTGAAACAGACTAAAGCAAATTGCCCCTGAGACTGTAGTAGGAGTAGCAGTAAGGAATATCTCTGAATCACCCTCAGGCTCATTCTTCCCTTTACTTGAATAATAATGCTTATTAGCAACCTTTCTTCATTTTGTCCCATTCATTCTGTTTTCTTTATTCCCAGATAGTAGTGCTTCTGCAGGCATAATCCCAACTTTATTTCTAGCTTTTGCTGACATAGATGACTAAATTTCCAGTTTATACTCATTCTAATCTCCTTATCAAATAGTTGTTCAATCATACCTTTAGGGTTCTCTTTCTCATTTCTTACAACATGGATAGGCTAAGAAATGTCCAAGTTTTTACTTTCAGTTGTTTTTGGCCAATAATTCCTTCAATCTATCTCTCTCCTCTCATATTTTACTGAAAACAGACCAAGTAACCCATTCAACATTTGCTTAGAAATAGTATCAACTAAACACAGTTTCCTAATTATATCACTCATAAGTTTCACCTTTCACACAACACTAGAACACAATTCAGGCAAGTTTGTTGCTGCTTTATGTCAAGGATCACTTTCCCAGATTCCAATAATCTATTCCTAATTTTACTCTGGGACCTCACCAGAAAGGCCTTTAATGTCCATATTTCTGTCAATGTTCTTTTCATGATAGTGCATGTTTTCTCTAAAATGGTAGAGGCTTTCTCTATAGCTCTCCTCTTTTCTTCCTAAGCCTTCAATAGAATTGACTTTAGTGTTGATACTGAATTTTTGGACTGGAACTTGGATTTTTTGTCTGCGATAATTGAAAAATGAATCCACAGACAGAAAGGGGTATAGCAAAGGTCTCGGAGATTTATTGAAGAACAAGTACAGACTCCCATGTAGGGAGGGGGAAGAGTCCCACAGAACTGACTCCCATGTAGGGAGGGGGAAGAGTCCCACTGGGTTCCTTTCCCCGTGGCTTATAAAGACTGCAGATCCTGGTGCCTGATATCCCCTCTGATTGGTCACTATTCTCTTAGACTGGTTACTATAGTAACTCCTGGGTTCAAAGGCCGAACCTCACATGGCACATGTGAGGTCCTCCCCCCCTCCTTCCTTATTGTTTCCCTATTCCCTTTGGGCTTTCTTCTCCTCCTTCTGAATGAAGGGCTTCCTTCTCTTTATTTTATAAATATGACCTTTCTTGGCTTCCAGTTCCCTTGTTTTATGTAAATATACCTGTTGCTGCCTCCTTGTCTTATGGAAATGTAATACACCTGACTTCCATGTGTTATGAAAATGCACCTTCTCCTAATCTGCAGCCCTGTGCTTTTTTCCATGGACCCCGATTCTAAAAAATCCCTAACCCTGCCTATAGCCCCTAAAATTCCTGACTCAGTGTCCACATTTCAATTAACAGTCCCTTCAAGGCAAAGTTGGTTTTTTCTATCATGTACCACAAAACCTCTTCTATTCTCTGTCACCTACTTCAAAGCCACTTTCACTTCTTTAGGTATTTATTATAGGAGCACTCCACTTCACACCTTTAAAGTCTGTATTAATCTCTTGGGACTGTCATAACAAAATAGCATAAGGTTGAGTGGCTTAAACAATAGAAATTTGTTTTCTCATCTGTTTAGAAAATAGAATTCTAAGATCAAGGCACTGGCTGATTGAATTTCTGGGGACAGCTCTCTTCCTGGCGTGCAGAAGGCAGCCTTCCCCTGCCCTTACATGGTCTTTCCTTAGGTCACACCTTAGGTCACACCTAAGGAAAGGGGCTTGGGAAGAAGCTCTCTGGTATATCTTTCTAGAAAATGCCAAACCTATTGGATTAGTACCCCACGCTTACGGTCCCATTTAAGCTTAATTGCTTCCTTAAAGGACCCATCTCTAAATACAGCCACACTGGGTATTAGGACTTCAACATATGAATTTTGGGGACAAACCAAACATTTAGTTTGTAACACCTGAGTTGCTTCCACCTTTAGACTGTTTTGAGTAATGATGCTATGATCATCGATACACAAATATCTGTTGGGAGTCCCTGCTTTCATTTCTTTTGGATAAGTATGGAATTGCTGAGTTTTATGGCAAATTCATTAATTTTTCAACAGTATTTAAGTACTTACTATTTCACAGGCAATGTTCTGTGTACTGAGATCAAGTGACTGCCTTTAAAATTAATCTCTAACTCTTCTAAACTTGCAAGGTCAAAGTCATCCCCTAAAGAGAGATTAACCATATATTTTAGTTTCATCAGTAGAAAGTGTCCAGGTTTAAAATAACAGCACCTTTCAGTCTCAGTAGTGTTCATTTTTAGACGATAGATTTTTATGGTCACATTACCTAAAGCAATTTCCTAAAACTCAGGTCCTTAAAACAAATCCACCTAATGCATATCCTCATAACTCTTTTAATTCAAAGAAATATTCTACCACATGAATGGTGTTTTATCCTTTTAAAAGGCTTTTCTATTTTTATCCTATTCAGAATTTCAAGGATTTTTTTCTATTAACTAAAGATCATTACTACTAAAATTTAAATGAACAGTAAGTTACAAATCTAAGGAAGTCAAAAAAGTCAAAAGCCAGAAAAGAGACAATGACACCCATGTGATTAAGGATACTGCACCTTCAGCATTCCAACTGTCCCTTCATCTTTTGTTTTCTTTGCTGTGATAAGACTTAGGAGGAATGAATAAGAAACATAATTTTGGAAATGTAACATCATCCTTTCCTACTATCAGTTCTGGAGAAAAAATAAAAACTCCAGTTAACTCCTACTACAATATTAATTACTAAGAGAGTAACAAATTTACAAAGCATAATGAAATGAAAAAAATAAAATTAATCTTATAATTTTGTTAAGGAAATACCCCTTTTTTTACTTTAAATCAATTGAAAAAATGCCACTAAAGAATAGATATACATGACCACATAAAATTAATTAAGAAAGAAAAAATAATTTTTATTCATGATACCAGAAATTATTGAACTGTATTCTAAGATATCTTCTTTGAGATTCTGGGACAAAAAAGTTTAACATCACAGTCCTGATCCCATAAAATAAAATAAAGGATAACAGATACCAAAACAATCATGAAATGAGAGAGAGATCTACATAAATATATATCTAAATTTATATTTATGAAATGCTTCCTATTGTTTGTAGCTTCAAAGCAATAAATTGTTAAAAATCATGCTAAACACAATTTTTTAAATTTATTTTTATTGGTGAAAGTATTAGGGATGCCGCCTTTTATCTCCCCATTGACCTCTTAACCCCACTCTCACTTCCACCCCAGGTCTTCACCACACAATTATCAGTGTCCATGGGTTATGCACATATGCATATAAATTATTTGGTTAATCTCTTCCCCACCCTCCTTCCTCTGAGATTCCTCAGTTGGTTGCATGCTTCCATATTTCTGGATCTATTTTGTTCATTAGATTCCACATATGAGTGAGATCATGTGATATTTGTCTTTCTCTGACTGGCTTATTTAGATTAGCATAATACTCTCCAGGTCCTTCCCTGGCTGGTGTATACAGTGGTTAGAGTGTCAGCCTGCACACTGAAGGGTTTCAGGTTTGATTTCCAGTCAAGAGCACATTACCAGTTGGGGCAGGTGCAGGAGAGAATCAATTGATGTATCTCTCTCTCCCTCTCTTTCTCTCTCTCTCTCTCTCTCTCTCTCTCTCTCTCTCTCTCTCTCTCTCTTCCTTTGTCCCTCCCTCTCTTCCACTCTCTCTACAAATCAATGGAAAAAAATATCCTATGATGAGGATTAACCAAAAAAATCCTATATAATAAAAGTCTAATACGCTAAGTGTCTGGTCATCCAGTCGGCCATTCAACCAATCAAAGCGTAATATGCTAATGATATGTTAAAGCTGCTCAACCACTCGCTATAATATGCACTGACCATCAGGGGGCAGACAGTTGACTGGTCGACCAGTTGCTATAATGTGCAGGGGGCAGACCATCCGACCAGTAGGTTAGCTTGCTTCTGGGGTCTGGCCAATCGGGACTGAGCGAGATAGGCTGGGCATGGCCTGGAGCCCTCCTGCAGTCCCTCCCTGGCTAGCCAACCTCCTGTGCCGCACCCTGCATCCTCTAACAATCCAGGCTGAGGGGACCCTCCCCCTACCGAGTGCACAAATTTTGTGCACCAGGCCTCTAGTGAAAAACAAAAAGCAACTCTCTAGGTTCTTCCATACTGTCTCAAAGGATAAGAGATCCTTCTTTTTTATAGCTGCATAGTATTCCATGGTGTAAATGTACCACAGCTTTTTTATCTACTCATCTACTGATGGGCACTTGGGCTGTTTCCATATCTCAGCAATTGTAAATAGCACTGCTATGAACATAGGAGTGCATATATTCTTCCTGATTGGTGTTTTAGGATTCTTAAGATATATTTCTAGACCTGGGATCACTGGGTCAAATGGAAGTTTCATTTTTTCACTTTTCTAGGAAACTCCATACTGTTTTTATAGTGGCTGCATCAGTCTGCCTTCCCACCAGCAGTGTACTACTATTCCCGTTTCTCCACATCCTCGCCAGCTCTTGTCATTTGTTGATTTGTTTATGGTAGCTATTCTGGCAGGTGTGAGGTGATACCACCAACTTACAACATACATAAGACTAAGCTAAAAGTGGATAAAAAATGTAAATGTAAGATGTGAAACCATAGAAGCCCTAGAAGAAACCATAGACAGCAAAAACTCAGGTATCTCTTGTAGCAGTATGTTTGCCAATACATCATCTTGGCAAGTGAAACAAAAGAAAAAATAAACAAATGGGACTACATCAAAATGAAAGGCTTCTGCACAGCAAAAGGAACCATCCACAAAATGAAAAGGAACCCCCACTGTATGGGAGAATATATTTGACAATGATATATCTGATAAGAGATTAATTTCCAAAATATATAAAGAATTCACACAACTTAACAAAAGGAAGACGAACAATCCAATTAAAAAATGGGCAAAGGACCTAAACACACAAATTTTATAGCTCACCTTCAAATGGCTGCTTTTCAAGCAGGGAGAATAATTTTGATTCTCTAAAATGCATTAACTCTTCCTGCTCACTCTTTATGAATTAGGTTCCTGGCTCATGCACTCACTTCTCTACACATAAAGTCTCAGATTTCTACTAATAAAGATCTTTTTATTACAATGGTCCTCTTGTTACTTTAGTAATTTAATAAAATTTTCTCCTTTTTTCCACTATTTATGTTTATTTTTTTATTTTAAGCCATCTCAACCTTTGATTTGTATTATCTTTTTTTTTCTCTTTTGATAAGCATTAAATATTCTATTGAAGTAAAAAAGGTTCAATTTGCTTTCAAAGGTAATTCTCAAGTAAGAAACATGTTAGACTCCTTTTTTGTTGCATTGCATTCTTAATTTTACAAAGCATACTGATAAATGGTTACCCACTTATACTTCACATCCCCATGGTGATTTTATAACTACCAACTGGTACTTAACCCATTGACATTTTTCACCCAGTCCCCCAACCTCCTTTCCCTCTGGCAACCATCAGTCTGTTCTCTGTATCTAAGTCTGTTTCTATTTTGTTTGCTCATTTGTTTTGTTCTTTATATTCCACATACAGGTCAGATAATATTATTTTGTGGTTGTTATTAATATTTAATATTTTTCTTTGTTTCCATTTGCCTTTTCACTATAGGCAATATACTATAGTAAAGAGAAGTTTGTTAGCACATAAAGAGACCACATTTGAATTTTCACTTTATGATTCAGTTTCCCTATTTATCAATGAAGTTAATCAGTATTTTATAATAAAAATAATTAAGCAGTATGTATGGTCATGTTGTTATGTCTTCAGAAAAATTATCTACACTAATAAAAGAGAAAAATGTTAATTGACAGTACCTCTGCTAGGCCCACAGCCAATCAGGAGTGATATGCAAATTAACCCAGTAAAGATGGGGGTAAATTTGCATATGCAGAAGGCGCAGGGAGCACCCTATGCCGCCAGCAGAATCCAAGCCTAGATCGGGTACCGGGCAGGTGGCGGGGAAGCACCTGATGCTGCCTGCCCAAGTCCAAGGTTCCTGCCACCCCACCGCCTGCCCGGGTCCAAGCTGTGATCATGATGGCAACTTAGGCCCAGGCAGGCGGCAGGGGCAGCACCCGATGCCACCTGCCCAAGTCCAAGCCACCCCACAATCAAAAGAGCCCAGGCCAAGCCGCCCCAGGATCACTGGGCGAAGAGCCCAGGCCAAGCCGCCCTGCGATCACAGGGAGAACCGGCCAGGCCGAGCCACCCCACAATCACGGAGTGAACAGCCCAGGCCAAGCAGCCCCCCGATCACGGGGCAAAGAGGCCAGGCCCAGCCACCCCCCAATCATGGGGCCAGGCAGAGCCTGGCCAAGCAGCCCGCAATCCCAGGGGAAGAAGCCACTCTGCTCACCAACCTGCGCTAGGGACCTGTTCAGGGCCTCTAGCCTGAAGCCATAGGAAGTCTCCCTCTCCCCAGAGTTAGGAGCACCGGCCCAGGTCAACCCAGCGGCCTGGTCCTGACTGCAGGGGTGAGTTCCTGCAGGCTGGGGTTTGATCCCCACGCATTAGCAGTAAGAGACCAGTGCCTTTGTTATTGCTCTGTGTCCGGGTTTTAATTGGACTAATGCCCAACAGTGCTGGGTGCCAGCTTAGCAAAATCTTTTAGGAGGAGAATTCTGTCTGGCTTTCCTCAAATTCCCTCAGCCTCTACTCACCCCTCTGTAAAGGCACAGAACAAGTGAGGTCTTAAATAAAAATCAGAGGTCTCCAGCAACGGTGGGCCTCTCTCATCACAGTCATTTGGACTGGATGGCATTTGAGTATTTATCTAGGCACCATGACAGAGAAACACACTCTCAAGTCATGATCTCTGCCCTTAAAACATTCACAATCTTATTAGAGCGAGTGGATGATAAAAGCGCAGTAATAACATCAGAATGTAAGGCAACAATACAGAGAGGAACAGAGGCAATTGCTAGGATGATTTTCCAATAATTAGTACAAAGAGTATGTGCTGTGAATTAAATAAAAACAAAAGTGTGGAAGTAGGTGCTTCATGAGTATGGCATCCCTTCCTATTTTAAAGGAAGCTGAGTTCCACGTGAACTGTGTACTATGCTATGCTGTCTGAGGCACAGGACAAGGGAGGCCCTAAGTGTACTGTGCTTTGATATTTGAGTCATTCTTTATTGTTCAATGTGACTTATTTCTGTACGTCTCAGTTTTGTAATAGTTAAATTACTAGAATAACACATCTTGCTATAAAATATTACTAGAAGATCAAATGATCAGGTGACATTTATTGTCATTTTCTATAAATGAACACAATCTCTGGTATGCTAAAGTGATAGGTATTATAGAAATATTCAGATAGAGAGACCTACAGGCTTGATTACAAGTGAGGCTTACTATCACAACCCAAATTTATTGCTTGAAAGAATGCAGCAGCAAGCCAACTAGAAACTGAACCAAATATAAGCCCTTGAAGGGCAAATGTAAATTGGATAAGCTTTGCTATTACAAGAGCAAGAAGAAAAAATTCAGATGCAAGAATGAAAACCACATTGCATCCACTCTAAGTAGCTGTTAAAGAAAAAGAATGGTATACTATGAAAATACTTAATACAGATTGTAAAGACATTTGTTTAAAGAGGATTTCCTAGAGTAGGTGATATTTCAGTTAATTTTTTTAAGTGTGAAGAGGTTAGCTAGATAAGAAGAAGGTGTAGGGATCCCAAATTGCAGAGGATGCAAGCAGGGCAGAGGGAAGCCCCCCTCCCCCGCGTGCAAGAATTTTGTGCACTGGGCCTCTAGTATTATATAAAATTAAGTAGGTGATATTATTATAATTATTATTATTTGCCATTTCTTGCCCACTTTATGAAAGTCATTTGCATATTTACTCTCCATAATATATTCTCCATAATTTTTCAAACTAATGGCTAGAGTTGGCACAATATCTATTGTGTTTGGTATATTACATATCATCTGGCATCACTGTTTGGGCATCACTGTTTTCCAAACAATTCCCTCTCATGTAATCTGTTTTATATTATAATGCCCTAAACATATTAACCTGTATTTGTACAAGTTGATCTAATTTTCTTAAAATTTGTTCATATTTTTAGATTCCTCACTTCTTTAGCAAGAATTCGCAATGAAATACTATTGGCAACATTTTTAAATGCTTAATAGAAAAAGAAAAAAAAAAAAAAGCATGAAACTCAAAGACTTAACCTAGAAAACCTTAATGTAGAGTCAAATGAAGTTGAGATGCCTCTATCAATTTATTTAGTTTGTATCCTTTGACACTTTTATTCCAATATAATTTGACATATCCAAAACAATATTAAATATTTGTAAATATTAAGATATCTTTTCCTCTTTGTGTTATTGCCTATTTTATCTTGACATGTTCTTCATATAAAGCATAATTATGTGTTATATAAAGATTTTCTAATTGCCCTGTTTTTTTGGTAAAACTTTAAAATTTTTCATTTTTTATGTTACAATTTACATTCAATATTATTTTGTATTAAGTTTCAAATGTACAGCATAGTAGTTAGACAATCATATACTTTTCAAAGCATTTCCCCTATATTTCCATTACCAACCTAACACCATAGATAATTATTACAAAATTATTGACTATATTCCCTATGCTGTACTTTATATCCCCATGACTACAGTGTAACTACCAATTTATACTTCTTAATCCCTTCACCTTTTTCACCCAGTGCTCCAATCTTCCTTCCACTGGCAACCATAAGTCTGTTCTCTGTATCTGAGTCTCTTTCAATTTTTTTGTCCATTTATTTTGTTCTTTAGATTTCATGTATATGTGAGATCATATAGTATTTGTCTTTCTTTTACTAACTTAGTTCACTGAGCATAATACCCTCTAGGTCCAACCATGTTGTCACAAATGATAAGAGTTCATTCTTTTTTTATGGCTGAATAATATTCCATTGTAAAATGTACCACAGCCTTTTTGCTCAATCGTCTGTTGATGAGCACTTGGGTCCCTTCCATGTCTTGGCCATCTATAATAATGAAAGCATAATATGCCAATTAGACCAGATAGCCAAATGACCTTCTGGATGTCCTTCTGGACGACCTTCTGGACAAAGCCACTGTGGTGGGGGCGAGGCAGAGGCACTTATGGGCAATCAGGCAGACAGGAGAACAATTATGTGCTTTCAGGCAGGCAGGCATAGTGGTTTGGGGCAATCAGGCAGGCAGGTGAGTGGTTGGGGTGATCAGGCAGGCAGGCATAGTGGTTATGGGCAATCAGGTAGGCAGGCGAATGGTTAGGGGCAATTAGGCAGGCAGGGAAACAGTTAGGGGTGACCAGGAAGGCAAGCAGGTGAGCAGTTAGGAGCCAGCAGTCCTAGATTATGAGAGGAATTCCTGTGGGATTGGGCCTAAACGGCCGTCAGACATCCCCTGAGGGGTCCCAGATTGCGAGAGGGTGCAGGCTGGACTGAGGGATCTCTCCCCACCATGCACAAATTTCGTGTACCAGGCCTCTAGTCCTATATAATAAAAGCCTAATATGCTAAGTGTCTAGTCATCTGGTCATTCATGCAACCAATCAAAGCATAATATGCTAATGATATGCTAAGGCCACTCAACCACTCACTATGATGTGTACTAACCACCAAGGGCCAGACAGTAGACCTCTCGACCAGTCACTATGTCATGCACTGACCACTAGGGGGCAGACCCTCTGACCAGTAGGTTAGCTTGCTGCTGGGGTCCAGCCAATCGGGACTGGGCGAGACAGGCCAGACATATCCTGGAGTCCTCCCGTGGTCCCTTCCTGGCTGGCCAACCTCCCATGTCTCTCCCTGGCCCCAGTCATGCACCAGTGGGGTTCTTCAGCTTGGCCTGCACCCTCTCACAATCAAGGACCCAGGTTTTGGCTCGATCCCACAGGCCAAATTTGTGCATTGGGCCTCTAGTTATAAATAATGGTGCAATGAACATAGGAGTGCATAACATATGACTTTTTTATTTGAAAGCAACACAAATCCATTTGAATAAAACTGCCAGGAAAAACAATATTTTATTGGAAGATAGTAGGAATAGCTAAAAAAAAAAAATCAACCAAAACTTAAATAGCAAAACTGCAAAAATTAAATAGACTAACTACCATAACATTAGCAATAAGATGTTATCATCCTGACCTCTAAAATTTAATCATTAAGGTGACTCAAGTTTTAACTCCACTTCTCTGTCTTCCACGGCAAATTCTCAATTGAAAAACAGTTTTGCCCAGCCTGATTAGATCCCCTTATCTAAAACACAACTATATAGGCCACTAAGGCCTACTCCATTGAATAAGTATGTGAGCCTCTCAGTTAAGAGGTCCTGGCAGCACCACTCCACCAGAAACCTACAACTCTATCCTTTCGTAAACAAACATACTGCAGGCTTAGATAATATAATGGAAACATTTTGTTCAACAAATATGAGTTGTACACCTTCTGCCGACCAACTACTATGGAAAGAACGATATTTATCAGGGTCAACAGGCTATAAATGATCATTCTGATCCTTAAGTAAAATAATTATCAATTACAATGAGTGCTGTGAAAGAAATACTAGTAAGATCGAAGAGAGAACCTGGGTATGGCACTTATCTTTCTTTTAGATAGGTTGGTAAAAAGAGGCCTCTCTGAGAAGTTGCCATCTTTTTGGAGACATGAAAGATAAGAAGGAGCTGGTCAAAGGAGGGAGAATTCTTTCAGGCAAAGCAATAGCAAGTGGAAAGGATGGAAGGAGAAAGCATTGTGTTTGCTCGCAGAAAGGAGGTACTCACAGCAGATTGAATGTCAAGGACAGGAGTAAGAAACATTTAGGAAGGTGGAGAGAAGAAAGATTGTGTAAGACTTATAAACTTACATAGAAATTGAGTCACAAATTTAATGAAGTAGGTATCAAGGGAAGAGTTTGAAGCATGTTGAAGTGGGGAAGGAGACTATCTTTCAAGAATTCATTGCTCCTAAACTATAGAGAAGGTTACAAAAGAATAGAAACAAAACATATGTATCTATTAGCACAGTTTGGATAATAGGCGATGGCAGCTTTATCTAGAGAAATTACAATGAAGATCAAAAGAAACCAAAAGGTGTGAAATTTATTTTGGCAAAATAATTGTTATTGGATTAAAACCTGAAAATGGGGAAAAGGGGAAAAACCAAGATTACTGGTGAATTCTATCCTTTGCTGGGATGAGAAAGACTTCCAAGTAGCTAAATCATTATGATGTGTTGGGTTGTTTGTTTTTATACACCCAATTAAAACAATAATGTTCAAAGAGTGTATTTTCCTTCAGAAAGAGCTTTTACCCATTGTTTAAAGAGGAGACCATTGCCATGCCAAGATTCTCTGATTTCAAGTATTTGCTATACATTCCCAATGTTAGTAATATTATCATAAATATCAACCCCTTTTGTTCCCAAGGAAACAGCCAACAGCTCATGTGGCTTTTTGCCCTCTCTGTATGCATTACAAAAGATCACAAATGTCACTTTCTTTATAGTTTATCACTTTTCTATCATCAATTCTGCTAGTCCTGTTTTTCTTTGTCTTTTTTCTTTTTTGGCTTATCTGCATTTGGGCATATGTTCTTCTCTGATCTTACTGTGGCTAGAAAGATTGTCTGCACTGAATAGTTTTATCTTTTGTAGGGTCTGAGAAGCCACTGATTCAATCAGTAAACATTACTAAATATCCATTATATCATAATAGGCATGCAACAGTGAGAAAACAAAAAAACAAAAAATAAATAAAACCAATAGCAACGAAAACAAAAACCCTAATATTCTATTGAATTCTCTTCTTACTGCAAAGCTGTAAAATTCAGTATGCTATGAAGATAAGATAAAAAGGGAATGGATGTAACAAATATTTCCCAAATATATGCTGCACATCTATTAACAATTTCTGTATACAGGATGTCCCCCAAAATGTATACACACTTTTTTTTTAATTGGTGCTTTTTTTCTTTTCAGATTAAACCCATTGGAATGAATAATTATTCAAAGTGTGTATACATTTGGGGGGAGAGGAAACACTATATTTTACACTGTTGTAATCCAACCTACTTGGAGGAAAATTAAAACCAATTCTATCTCCATTATGAAAAACTAGAGGCCCAGTGCATGAAATTCGTGCATGGGGGTGTGTGTCCCTCAGCCCAGCTTGCAACTTCTCCAATCTGGGACCCCTTGAGGGATGTCCGACTGCCCGTTTAGATCCACTGAGATTGGGCCTAAATGGGAAGTCAGACATCCCTCTCACAATCCAGGACTGCTGGCTCCCAACCACTTGCCTGCCTGCCAGCCTGCTTGATTGCCTCTCACCGCTTCTGCCTGCCAGCCTGATCACCCTGTAACCACTCCCCTGCCAGCCTGATTGATGCCTAACTGCTCCCCTGCCAGCCTGATTGCCCCTAACTGCCCTCCCCTGCTGGCCTGGTCTCCCCGAACTATCCTCCCCTGCAGGCCTGATCACTCCCAATTGCCCTCCCCTGCTGGCCTGGTCACCCTTAACTGCCTTCCCCTGCTGGCCCAATTGCCTCTAACTGCCCTCCCCTGCTGGCCTGGTCACCCCTAACAGCCCTCCCCTGCTAGCCTGGTTGCCCCTAACTGTCTTCCCCTGCAGGCCTGGTTCCCCCCAACTGCCCTCCCCTGCAGGCTTGGGTCCCCCCAAACTGCCCTCCTCTGCAGTTCTGCTCCCACTCAACTGTCCTCCCCTGCAGGCCTGGGTCCCCCCCCCCAACTGCCCTTCCCTGCTGGCCATCTTATGGTGGCCATCTTGTGTCCACATGGAGGTGGCCAACTTTGACCACATGGGGGTAGCCATCTTGTGTGTTGGAGTGATGGTCAATTTGCATATTATCTTTATTATATAGGATATCTGTTCATAATTTCTGTGTTAATAAAAAGTGGGATGAATGTTATAACTTTGGAGGGGCACATTTTTTTTGAAAATTATATACATAAATTGTCATACTCTAATTTAACTTGCAATAATAAGTAAAGTTTAATTCAGTGAACACTTATACATGTGTAGTTTCAACATACGAATTTCTGATTTATAATCAAATTTTACATATTGAGCATCCATGTTTAGCATTTTTGTTAATTGATTTGCAAGTTTGCTGCTTCCTGTGTACATTAATTTAGTGGATTGTTTCTGAATAATTAATACTATTCTTCTCTTTTGTAGTTAATGAGCTTTTTTCTAATATTTTTTTTCTAAAAAAGCCATTACTAGGAATACTACCAAAACCAAAAATATTCCTTGAGAAAATATTATGTAAGCAAAAAAGAGAGACAAAGAAATTCCTTTCATTGTATTACCAGAGATCAAAGAAGAAATAAAATTTAAAAATCCTGGAAACAAATGACAATGAAAACAAAACAATCAAAAATCTATGGGACACAGTGAAAGCAGTCCTGAAAGGGAAGTTCATAGCTTTACAGGCCTACCTCAAAAAATAAGAAACAATGGTAATAAATTACCTAATCCTAAACTCAAAGAGTTAGAAAGAGAGCAACAAGAAAAGCCCAGTGTAAGCAGAAGGAAGGAAATAATAAAAATCAGAGTGGAGATAAATGACATAGAGACCAAAAAAACAATACAAAAGATCAACAAAACCAAGAGCTGTTTCTTTGAAAGGATAAACAAGATTGATGAATCTTTAGCCAGGCTCACCAAGAAGAAAAGAGAGAGGACCCAAATAAACAAAATCAGCAATGAAATATGTGAAATAACAACTGACCCCACAGAAATACAAAGAATTGCAAAAAAAAAAAAAATACTATGAAAAACTTTATTCCAACAAATTGGACAACCTAGATTAAATGGACATATTCCTAGAATAATGCAGTCTTCTAAAGCTCAATTAGGAAGACTAAAAAAATCTGAATAGGCCCATAACTGTGGAGGAAATTGAAGCAGTTATAAAAAATCTTCCAGCAAACAAAAGCCCTGATCCAGATGGTTTCACAAGGGAATTTTACCAAACATTCAAAGAATTATTAAAACCTATCCTCCTCAGATTATTCCAAAAAGTTTGAGGAAGTAATACTTCCAAGCTCTTTCTATGAAGCCAGCATTACCCTAATCCCCAAACCAGATAAAGACACTACAAAGAAAGATAATTACAGGCTAATATCCTTATTCACATAGATGTTAAAATCCTCAACAAAATTCTAACAAATCAGATCTAGCATTATATTAGAAAGATCATACACCATGACTAGAGAGATTTATTCTGGGGATGCAAGGCAGGTATAATATCTGCAAGTCAATAAACATGATATATCACATAAACAAATTGAGAGACAAAAATCATATCAATTTATGCAGAAAAAGCATTTGATAAAATCCAACACCTTTTCTTGATAAAAAAAAATCTCAGCAAAGTGGGAATAGAGGGATCATAACTCAACATAATAAAACCATTATATGACAAGCCTACAGCCAACATCATACTCAATGGGCAAACGCTAAAACTATCTCCCCTAAGAACAGGAACAAGATAGGGATGCCCACTTTCACCATTCCTGTTCAACACAGTATTGGATATGCTAGCCATAGTGATCAAACAAGAAGAAGAAAAAAAAAGGCATTCAAATTGGAAAAGAAGAAGTAAAACTGTCATTATTCACAGATGACATGATATTATACATAGAAAACACCAGAGACTCTATCAAAAAATTACTAGACTTAATAAATGAATTTGGCAATGTAGCAGGATACAAAATTAACAACCAGAAATCTATGGCTTTTTTATACACCAATAATGAACTCACAGAAAGAAACTATAAAAAAATCCAATTTACCATTGCAACAAAAAAATTAAGATACCTAGGAATAAATTAAGGAGGTAAAAGATCTGTACTCCAAAAACTACAGGATGTTGAAAAAAGAGATAGAGGAAGACACCAGCAAATGGAAGAACAAACCATGTTTATGGACTGGTAGAATCAACATCATTAAAATGTCCATACTACCCAAAGCAATCTATACATTCAATGCTATCCCCATCAAATACTAATGGAATATTCACAGACTTAGAACAAACTCTACAAAAATGTATATGGAATAAAAATAAAGACCCTGAATAGCCTCAGCAATCCTAAGAAAGAAGAACAAAGTTGGAGGGATCACAATACCAGATAGCAAGCTATATTACAAAGCTACTGTTCTGAAAACTGTCTGTACTGGCACAAGAACAGACATATAGACCAATGTAACAGAACAGAGAACCCAGAAATTGACCCAAGCCATTATGCTCAATTAGTATTTGACAAAGGAGGTATAACATACAGTGGAGTTAAGACAATCTCTTCAATAAATGGTGTTGGATAAATTGGACAGATACATGCAAAAAAATTAAACTAGAACACCAACTTACACCATTCACAAAAATAAATTCAAAATGGATAAATGACTTAAACGTAAGATGGGAAACCATAAAAACCTTAGAAGAATACATAAGCAGCAAAATAGCAGACATCTCTCATAGCAATATCTTTACCAATACAGCTCCTAGGACAATGGAAACTAAGGAGGAAATAAACAAATGAGACTACATCAAAATAAAATGCTTCTGCACCGCAAAAGACACCATCAACAAAACAACAATAAAATCCACTGCATGGGAGAACATATTTGCCAATGTTATATCTGATAAGAGTTTAATCTCCTAAATTTATAGGAAACTCATGCATCTAAACAAAAGGAAGATAAACAATCCAATTAAATAATGGGCAAAGGACCTAAATAGACACTTTTTGAAAGTGGATATACAGAAAGCCAAGAAACACATGAAAACTTGCTCAAAGTTACTAATCATCTGAGAGATGCAAATCAAAACAACAATGCATTACCATCTCACACCTGTCAGAATGGCTCTCATCAACAAATCAACAAATGACAAGTGCTGGGGAGGATGTGGAGAAAAAGGAACCCTCGTGCACTGCTATTGGGAATGCAGACTGGTGCAGCCACTGTGGAGAACAGTATGGAGTTTCCTCAAAAAATTAAAAATGGAACCCCAATTTGACCCAGTTTTCTCACTTCTAGGAATATATCCCAAGAAATCAGAAATACCAATCAGAAAGGATATATTCACCCCTATGTTCTTAGCATCATAATTTACAATAGCTAAGATTTGGAAACAGCCTAAGTGCCCATCAGCAGATTAATAGATTAAAAAACAGTGGTACACATACACAAGGGAATACTATGCTGCTATAAAAAAGAAATAATTTTTACCTTTCAACAGCATGGATGGACCTGGAGAGCATTATGCTAAATTAAATAAGCCAGTCTGAGAAAGATAAGTTTCACATGATCGCACTCATTTGTGGAATATAATGAACAACATAAACTGATAGACAAAAATAGATCCAGAAACAGAGAAACATTGAACAGACTGTCAAACCTCAGAGGGAAGGCAGAGGAGGGTTGGGGGTGGGGCAGGTAAGAGATCAACCAAAGGACTTGTATGCATGCATATAAGCATAACCAATGGACACAGATAGTAGTGAGGGTTGGGGGTTGAGGGCATGTACTGGGGGTGGGAGGGGCTGGGGAGAGGTCAAAGGGGGGAAAAGGAGACATATGCATAAAAAAAGAAATAGAAATTGCCTCTCTCATCTTATTCTTTGTGGGTTTTTTCCCCCTTAACTCCACTCCCTTCCCATGAGAGTCAAAGAGTGTATGAATTTAGACTTCAACATGCAGATGTAGTTTTGTGAAATTGTGAAACTACAACCTTCATATATTATTTGTATGGTGACTTTGGTGGTGCTAGTGGTAGTTGTGGTGGTAGTGGTACAGTGGTATGTGAGTAAACTAATAAAAACACTTCAGAATACATTTTGTTATAAAGTTAAATTCATAAGTACATTATCCCAGGAATTAAATTCCTGGGAATATACAGTAGAGAAACTCTTGCACATATGTCTCATATCAAGAGTTGATAAGTATTAACTCAGATCTATAAGAATCACAAGTATTCCTCAAGTGTACAATGGTTAAATACATCATGGTATGTTTATGCAATGAAATAAGATATAGCAAAGGACATAAATAAACTAGAGTTGCATGTACCAATGAGATTAAAACTCAAAATAATGTAAAGGAAAAGGAACAATTATTCATGCAATATTATACCATCATGTGAAATGCACACAGATGGATACTATATTTATACTATATTGGAAATATAATAAAGAAATAAAAATATTCACCACAGAATTCAGAACAATGATTAAGCCTTGATAATGAAAAGAAAGGAATTCATAGAATATTTGTAAGAGATTGGTATGGTTCTGCTTCATAATATGAATGGTGCACAATGAGTGTTGACATCTTTTTGTTAAATCAGCAATACTATTACTATTAATATTATTAAATTATTAATACTGTTATTAATAGAATATACATGTGGAGACCAAAGGGAAATTTTAGGATCCCTGCTGAGTTTCTGATTTAATGCCAGCTACCTTTAAGCATCACTTCCTATGCCCATCTCTCCAGCATACTGATAAGTCCCCCCTACAACTACAGAGACACAGAGACACACACAAATCTATATTTTGTTGCTGTCTCTTTTAAATTTGGCACAGGGCAGAAGTGTCTTTAAAATCTTTTGCCAGTGAGATTTTTTTCTTCATAAATATTTGCATACTTTTAAAAAATTATATTGTTATTGATTTCAGAGGGGAAGAAAGAGATAGAAATATGAATGATGAGAGAGGATCTTTGATCGATGGATGGACTGCCTCCTGCAGGCCCTCCTCTGAAGACCAACCAGCAGCCGGGGCACGTTCCCTGACCAGTCTGATTACTGGTTCCTACATTGATGTCCCACCACTGAGCAACCCCTGCTGAGTGATTGCATACTTCTTGATTGCTCTTTCTCAACTTCCTTCTCGGTGGCGAATGCTCTGCCCCATTTGTGGGACTTCCCATTTGTGTGAATAAATATAAATTCTCTTTGAGTCCCAAAGGTGAACTGTCATCAGTTTCAACACCAGAACTTAACTTTGGGAGGAATCTTACCCACATCACTGCAATGTTGCTGTAATAATACACATATGTGTTTTAAATTTTATGATATTTTGATGTGAAAAAATAGCTTTTAGCAAGGTTAAATTTTTTAATAATAGTCAATTTACAAAGTAATTATTTGCTGTAACAGTTTTTTTTATGTCAAAATTTTTCTCTTAATAAGTTTCTTATAACCTGAGATCAAAAAAGGCCTTTGGTGCCACTGGTGATACTTACCTTCCTTAAAATTGAAATTTTTATTAATCCTTTTAAATGCTGCCAATGTTATTTCATAAGAATCTAAAAATATGACAAACTGAAGTAAATTAGATTAACTTGTACAAATACAGGTTAATATGTCTAGGGCTTTATAATATGAAACAGATTACATGAGAGGAATTGTTTGAGAAACAATGATGCCAAAAAATTCTCCCTCAATGCCCTGACTGGTTTGGCTCAGTGGATAGAGTGTCAGCCTGTCGACTCAAGGGTGCCAGGTTTGATTTCGATCAAGGGCATGTACCTTGGTTGCGGGCACATCCTCAGTAGGGAGTGTGCAGGAGGCAGCTGATTGATGTTTCTCTCTCATCGATGTTTCTAACTCTCTATCCCTCTCCCTTCCTCTCTGTAAAAATTCAATAGAATATATTTTTAAAAAATTCTCTCTCAAGAATGATATGAAATATACCCAAACGCATTAGAGATTGTGCCAACTCTAGCCATTAGTTGGAAGACTAGCAAGAGAAATTGTGGGGAGCATATTATGGAGAGAAAGGATATGGATTATTTTTATGAAATGGGCAAGTAATGGCAAATAATAATAATATCATATATTTAAATTTATATAGCATCATTCCTCTGAAGACATAGAAAACACCATAGCCACCTATACTCTTTTATGTACATTATAAGAAAAAATTATCAACTTTATTGATAAGTGGGAAAATTGAATCATAAGTGAAAATTCAAATGTGGTCTCTTTATGTGCTGACAAAATTCTCTTTGTTATGTTGCCTACACTGATACAGCAAATGGAACAAAAGAGCATTAATGACAATCACAGAACCATGGGATAACCATTTATTAGTGTATTATGTCAAATCAAGCATGTAGTTCAATAATAAAAGGAGTCTGACGTGCACCTTACTTGAGGTTTACCCTAAAAAGTGAATCAACACTTTCTTACTTCTATAGAATATTTAAAAATGCTTATTAAAAGAGAAAAAGGCACAATAAAAATCAAATGTTGAGATGGCTTAATTTTAAAAGATAAATATAATACTAAAAAGAAAGGGAAAATTTTTAAGTTGCTAAAGTAGCAAGAGGAACCTTGTAGTTATGTGATCTTTACTAGCAGAAACCTAAGACTATTTGTAGAGAGATGAGTGGTCATCGCCATAAACCTTGAAATCAATGCACATTTCACAGCAGCATACTTACCTTCTTGCTGAAATCCTACAATACCAACAAAACAAATACTTCCCAGAAAACCAAACTGATTCTACCTTAGGTGATTTGGTTTTAAAATGTTTAGTACTTTACAGAACAAATAAAATGCTGATGGTGATAGCTTTAGATAATACAAAAATGAGCTTGGAAGTGCTTGAAAAGAAGTTCTTGCTCCAAGAGTTTCTGCTTCACAAACCTAAAAGTCCATTCTTTGTAAATGTTTAATTTATTTAAAGGACACTTAGAATATCTTAACATTATAAAGTTAGAAAAAATTATAGTCATATAAATAAAAACTTTTTTCATGCTTCAGTGAATTTTAATAACTATAATTCATAATGAATGCAATACAGTGTGGAATTCTAATAATGTTAATTCATGCTCTCTTGCCCAGGAACATTAAAAGGCCATGAGGCAGTGGGGGGCATTTATTAAAACTGAACATAAGATTGGGGGCATGAATCAGATTATATGCATACACATTACAATGCTGCATTTTAGAAGACAGATCAAGCAGTACTATTCTCAATTAAGTATGAGAGAAAAGTGTTACACTTGGACCATTGCTTTAATACTAAGGAAAAACAAATTCCAATTTAAGGTAACGATAACATTTCAAGACATAATCATATTATTTACTATTTCTCTAACTTTCTGAATCCCAATTTCCTTAACAACAAATTAATTTTACTTGCCTTTCCTATTGCATAATGATAATAAGAATTGAATAGCGTGTATGCCTAGGTGACTTGTTAAGTAAAAACACCATAATGTGTTCTATTGTGTACTCTGTAGTAATGCATTCAAACTTAAAATAGATATAAAGGTTGAGCTATGTTTGAAATCTATGAAAAATAAACATCAAAATAGTTCATGAAAGAAATGGAGAAATAATCAGAGAAATATCAAAATGCTTTAAATTGAAAGATATGAAAGCAAATGATTTTTCAGATCTTAGGAAATTCAGTTTAAAACTAAGTTATAGGCAAATACATAGCTTCTGATGAAAATATTTCAGTACCAGTAAAACTGAAAATAATTCCAATCAAAAACCTTTTTAAGAAATCAAAATATGGAAATACTAAAGACAGAGCCATCAATTAATAAAATAGAAAGCAAATGAGCACTAAAATAGAGTACTATGAAAAGTTAGAGTCACAGAGTAACATTACGAGACACAGAATAGTTATACATTTGAAAGGGGACAGATGCCTTTTTAAAAATATAGTTTAAATGAAGTGAAGTGAGAGTAACTATAAGAGGCTAGAAATAGGAAGAAAGCATAATTCATTTACTCAGTGAACAAAAATTTATTGGACACCTATTATGTGTCTGACAATATTCTGGGCACTTTTTTACAAAAGATAAATAACTCTTAGAGCACTCATTGCAGTAGCAAAGATTGCTAAACAAAATGAAAAAATAAATAATTAGCACTTTAAATTGTAATGAGTGTTTTGGATAAAACGTAATTGCAGATAATGAGATTTGAGGTTTGCTAGGGATGGAGACTGTATTTTTAAACAGGGTGATGAGAACAGGCTTATCTTTCTCAAGTCAATCTTATTTTTGAAAAATATAAAATAACTCCAAGGTTAATTTTTTCATCAAAAGCATATATTTCTAGTTCATATCTCCTATTAAAAATCTCCAAATATATCCTGAAGTGCCATAAAAATTGTATTCTGTGGCTACCAAAACTGCTTGATCCAGTTTTTCTCATGAGTCAATGGCAACCTTTCAGTTACTTAGAAAAATAAATAATAAGTAAATACATAAATAAAATCCTTCAGAATTCCCTGTTTACCTCTTCCTAAGAAAAGAATTTCCGATGTGTCAAAAAAAAAACAACAACACAAAACTGTCAGAAATATCAAAACACTGTATGAGTATTTAATGGAGCAACAGATGTACATATAAGTATGTGTGTATGTGTCTGAATACCTATAAAGAAAAACATATATCATTATTTACCAAATCATCATACATATCTATGTATATACCTTTATGTATCTCTGTATACAGACATAAATGCATATATGTGTGTGTATGTTTGATGTATGTGAGTAAAGATAGAAAAATTTTAAATTCAAATAATTTTGTTTGAACTTATTTGAATAGGCATCTGTAGGACACTGTAACTTCCTCTGAAAATCCATTCTTCTTAAGCACATATACATAGTGTTTATAAAAATTGCAATAAATCACATTTCAACTTGCTTCAAATAAGTGATGTTTAAAACATAACATTAAAGGACACGTATTTCAAAATTTAAAACAAATTTTTAAATATTCAATGAATTAAGTAAAAAAATCATAAAGCCCAATAGCAAAGACAGTTGAATAAGTCACTACATGTAAAACTGAAATGCAGAAGATGCATGATTTTAGTGCTTACTTTTTTAAGAAGCAGTAAGAAAGAAACCTTAAATTAGCTGTAATCCCAAATCTTAAGAAGTTAGCAAAACAGTAGAACAAATCACAGATACTACAAGGAAATTAGTGTTGGGGAGCACAAGAGACTTGGCTGGAAAGTTGTAAGGAGGACTCTGAGAAAAGGGAAGTGTGTGGAAGGCCGCCTGCCCTGTTTATCGGAATTCCAATTTAGGGGGACTTAGGGGAGTGTCGAATCATTCCTTGACCTTTCCAAACAAGTCTGTGCAGGTGTAGACCCGGGTGTTTACTGGAATCCTTAGGCTTAATTCCTGGATGCCCTTGCCTAGAGGACAGTGTAAACACGTGTCCTCCCACGATTACTCACCCTACTGATTGTATCTAAAGACAAAAACTGCAATAAAAGCCTAACGAGGCAGGCAACTGAGGCTGCCTGGCTTCTTCAGCTGGGCCATCCCTTAGCCCTCTCCCCCACAGTGAAACTGCGTCGGAGTAATCCATTCATCTGCCGTTCAGGGGCTGCTGGCCAGCCCCTGCAAATTAGGATAGTACATCACTTCACCAAGTATAAAACACTGATTCAAGAAAAAACAAAAACTGATTCTTTAAAAAATATATTTAAAATGACAAATGTAGAACTAAAGCACAATAATAATTTACAGGCAAATCATATACACAAACATAAATGCAAATGTCTTCCATAAAATAAAGTGTACTCAGGAATAATTAAGGAATATAATTCCTTATTGTACATTATTTTACATATACAAATGTATTTGGAAGTTAGAGATATTTATGTTTCAAAATTGTTATTCAACTTAATATCAAGTGGGGGACCCCCACGTGCTTACACAGCCCAGTGGGGGCACACAGCAGTGCCCTACCATACCCCCTGGATCAATCTCCAGCTGGAGGGTCCCTTTACATGCATGCTATACTGCCCTCCTGGATCTAACTCCAGCAGGGATATTAGGGACACACTACAATGGCTATGCAAGTCAGCCAGAGAGCTTGCAAAAAGCTGCCACTATTACCCTAGTGCAGGAGAAACAGATCCTATAATGCTCACCAGATGTTTGGTCCTGGATAGTTCTCTCAGTCCTAGAGAGTCCTTGGTTCTCCACTGTTCTCCTTAAGGTACCTCTCCTCTTTGCTGTGCACCAGCTGTTCAGTGGACTCGGTTATCTTTCAAAAGGGATTGCTCTAAATATAGATGTATATTATATGTCTTTTAGAGAAGGGGTGAGTTCAGCATCCTCCTACACCACCTTGGTCCAGCCTCTCTTAGATCATTCTTGGACAATAGGCTACCCAGCTGGAAAAAACTCACACAAATGATTATTGCATCTCACTATACATACATGCACATGCACATTCATACACACACATCAGTGCAAAATACACATACATACCTAACATATAAATGTATATAGTCTGTATAAATTAAAAATTAAATGTAAAAACAAACTAACATTTTTAAGAAAATATATTTATGCTAGTGTGTTGACAAAAATATTTCAAAGTCTTAAAAACTTTTAAAAGTAGATAAAATAATAAGCTTTAATATGGTGAAAATAAAATCATAACCAAAGTGTAAAAATAAACATTTGTATATATGATTATGTATATGTTTATATCACAATGGATTAGCATTTGAATTGTAGATGGAGAAAAACATAATAGAAAAAATGAATAATTCAAAACATATGAACAGATAATTTCAAGAAAAGGACACCTGACTAGCAAGATAAAATATTTGCTTTACCAAATTACTTTGAGAAAAATCAAGTTAAAACATTGCTTGTTCACTCAAAACTTATCAAATAGGCAGCAATCAAAATCTGCATGAATATTAAGTGTGTGGGCCGTGCTACATGAAATCTAAAATTGGAAAGTAATTTGGCAATATCTGAGACAGCTGATGATGTACAAGTCATATAATCCAGCCATGCCACTTCTAAATATATGGTTTGGAAAAAAAGCTTGAATCTATATAATAAAAGCCTAAGCAACCATTATGGCAGAATGACCAGAATGACTGGTCACTTGATGCGCACTGAACACCAGGGGGCACATGCTCAAAGCAGAAGCTGGACTCATGGCTGGCAAGTGCAGCAGCAGTGGCGGGAGCCTCTCCCACCTCCGCGGCAACACTAAGGAACAGCAAACCAAGCAGTAAGGAACCTGCCGCTAAGGAGCAGCAAGCTAAGTGGTAAGGAGTGAGGGGTCCTGGACTGTGAGAGGGCACAGGACAGGCTGAGGGACGCAGCCCCCCACCCCCAAGTGCACAAATTTCATGCACCGGGACACTAGTATGTATATAATAAGACATTCCAATGGTTATTCCTTAAACTATTAATTATGGTGACATGGTACTTTAAGTGATGTTATCATTAGGCAAGTGAATAAATATAATATGACATATAGCATATTTGAATTAAGCAATTAGTATAAATGAGTATATTCTACATATATTAACATGTATATTTTTAAAATGTTGAATGTAAAGAACATTGTATAAAGAGATATACAATATGGAGTACTGATAATTTAAAGAGTATATGCTTAAGGATATGTACATGCATAGCTAAAATATTACACAGCCTTGGGGAAGTAGTTATCTCTGGGGAGAAAGAAAGCAAATGAGAATGAATGCATACTGCCAAGAAGACTTCAAGCTCTATTATTAAATTCTGTTTCTTCAAAATAAGATATCTGAAAAAATCCTAGCATATTTACTAAATTTACATGCATTTTTGGTATATTTAAAATATGTCAAAATTTAAGAAGTGAATCAGATAAATAACTATGAAGCCTTCCCTAAGCACTCAAGAAGTTGATGCTTTATTCTCTGTGAAACCTGTAGTATCCTCATTGACTACTATAAATAAGAGGATAAGGGAAGATCATAACTGACTCTCAGTCAACTTTGTACCATGTGTAACTTAATGTTGGCATTTATTTTGGCTGATCAAATGATTCAATAAATGAGTTTGCATACTTTAATATATTTACTAATACATTTAAGTCAGAACTATAATAATTTATCAATAATGTATGGTCTGCCACACACAAACACACATATACACGTCAAGCAAGAGATACATAAATATATGTGTGTGGTTTTATATATTATATATATATATGCAATATATATACATATATTACATAGTCAAATACATATATGCTTGTGATTCAGTGTTTAAATAATCCAAAGAAAGAAGAGAGTGCTTATTTTTATTCTAGGATAGCATATTGAAAAAGAAAGTATACCATCAATTTAAATATTTCCCTAATTCTATTTATTTATAAGATGGAAATATATATATATATATACATATATATATATATATATATATATACACACATATATAAAGTTTTCCTAACCTTCTTGATTTAAAGGAATCTAGAACACATTTTATCTATATTATTTGATATATTTCTGTAGTAAAAAATTCAGCAGTATCCATTTTGTGTTGTTTTGTTAGTTGAGACTATTCAATAATAATTCCTCAGCATCTCCTAAGGTAAGACATAAAATCTTGTGGTAAAGATCAAATGAAATAAAGAAGTTTAATGTCAACAAAAATACGCAATAGAGTAAATATCACTGATGAAAAAGCCATTACTTCTTCATAAGCATTTCTTCTGAGAATTCTTAACTAAAACTCATTTTTATTTGACATACATATACTGATGGATCACTTTACTATTTAAATAATAAAACAGTGGTTTGAGTTGCCATTGACTATTAATTGCCCAACTTATATATCCCCTAATTCCCATGATTAAATTTACACATTTCATGCTACCTAATTAAACTAGCTATTTTCCAACTAGGCTGAAAGCATATTTTCTTTGTGCAAACCCAGCACAGTGCGTGGAATGTGATCAGTATTTAATAAAGAGTTGTTACATGTGTGCCACTGTTGCATTGGGTTGACTGGGTCCCAGTGCAATTCAACACAAACCACATACAATAATTCATGAACATTTATGAATTTTTCATTCTCAGAAGATATGGCTTTGTATTTGTTAAGGAAAATAGTATTCTTAAATTAACCCAAAGTAAGCCTTTAAGATTAGTTCTGAATTTAAGATTAAAAAGAATGAATTAAAAATTATAATAAATTATTCAAAATAAAAGAAAAAACTTTCATTCAAATTTACTGATATTTCTTTTATATTTTCCATAATATTAAAAATAAATACAGTTTTTATGTATATATTCAGATATAAGCAAATGTTTGAAACCATCCCTTATGTTACTATGTCAGTGTCCCAGGCACATGACAAAACAAATAATAAACATGGATCATTTTCTGATTAAGTAGCTAAAAATCATTAAATTAATTAGTTAATGGGAAATCTCTAACCATAGGTTATCTGTCTCTTTAAATAAAAATACCAGGATAAGTTGTTATTCTCCCATTTACATGGCAGTTCTCAATTTAGATATTGGGTTATTATTGGTCCAATTTGGAAAATTGTTTTTGTTATACAATTTGCATTGATAAGCCTAGTTTCCATGAGGTGAAACATCATTATATTATCATTATTTACTTCATTGTTTCATTTAGGCTTATTTTACTACTAGAGGCCCAGTACATGGATTCATACACCAGTGGGGTCCCTCAGTCTGGCCTGTGGCCTTCTCACAATCCGGGACCCCTCAGGGGATGTTGAAGAGCCAGTTTCCACCCTATCCCTTCAGGCCAGGCCGAGGGACCCCCCCCCCCCCCACTGGTGCACAAATTTGGCACCAGGCCTCTGGTATGCATATAAGATCTTTGGTTAATCTCTTCCCGCCCTCCCCCTCTTCCCTCTGAGATTCATCAGTCTGTTCCATGTTTCCATGCCTGTGGTTTCTGCTCCTGTGTTGAGCATCTGCCCCCTAGTTATCAGTGTGCTTCATAGCTACCATCCAGTGGGCCAGTCAGCCAGTTGCTTAGGCTTTTATATGTATAGATTTGCTCTTAAATTGATTGATTCTTGTGTATTTCTCTGTTGTAGAATCCAACAACTTCGGGGTCTGAGTTATTTCACATAATATAGTTATCATTCCCTAAATATAATCAATTTAAAAGATAATTAAGTTTGCTGGTGAAGTATTACATTTAATCCTATATAATAAAAGCCTAATATGCTAAGTGTTTGGTCGTTTAGTAGGCCGCTCAACCAATCAAAGCATAGTTTGCTAATGATATGCTAAGGCCACTCAACTGCTCTCTATGAGGTGCACTGACCGCCAGGGGGCAGACAGTAGATGGTTGACCAGCCACTATGTCATGCACTGACCACCAGGGGCAGATGCTCCAACTAGTAGGTTAGCTTGCTGCTGGGGTCCGCCTTATCAGGACCAAGCAAGACAGGCTAGACATGCCCTAGAGCCCTCCCACAGTCTCTCTTCAGCTGGCCAACATCCTGTGTCTCTCCCTAAACCCGATGGTGCACCAGTGGGGTCCCTTGGCCTGGCCTGTGTCTTCTTACTATCCAGGACCCCCTGAGGGATGTTGGAGAGCTGGATTTGACCCAACAGCAGAGCGACCAGTTGCTATGACACACAATGACCATGAAGGGACAGATTCTCACTGTGGAAGCTGCCCCCTGGTAATCAGTGCGCTCCCACAGGGGGAGCACCACTCAGCCAGAAGCCGGGCTCAAGGCTGGCGAACACAGTGGCCATGGCAGGAGCCTCTCTCGCCTCCATGGCAGTGCTAAGGATGTCCGACTGCCATCAGTTGGACTTTCCCCGAGAGCTCTGGGACTGCGAGAGGGCATAGGCTGGGCTGAGGGACTACCCCCACACACCCCCAGCACATGAATTTCATGCACTGGGCCTCTAGTATTTTATAATATATTAGAAAATATATGGAAATTTTACCTATGTCCAACACTATCTGAATAACATCGCCACTCTAACCACCTTCATTTTGAAAAGCTTTGATAGTATTAGGGACATTCTCCCAAATTAAAAAAAAAAAAATGAGTTTTATGTGGTGAATTTGAGATAATAAAAATAGTATAAGTAAATAATTATTAAATAATATTTGCATCATTCAAAGTAGTTTTATTTAACTATGTTTTTAATCTTCACAAAAATCTATAGGAATAGATAAGTAGTACATTTAACAATGAAAACAAATATATATAACTAATTAAATAAATAAATGGAATGCTTTAAATGGTTTAGCCAGAAGCTTTTTTTAGGATTGGAGCTAACTTTAAGTAAGTACATTGGCAAGTTCCCTGCCTTTCAAGTAGCCTTCTAGAGAGCATGAAGGATTTGTAATGAAGATGGCTGAAGTGTTGCTATTACTTTCCAGAATTCTATTCAACGTTGTGATGATTGCTGAATAATTTTTGCTCCTCAGTGGGCCCACAGTAGTATGTGTTGGTTCATATCCAAGTCCTTAGGCTTAGGATACTAGAGAGAGACATGAATTTAGTCATACTTGGCATTTCACCATCTGCTCTCATGCTTCTTGGCTTGGTCTGATGACCATGCTGACAAACTTTTCAATAAGAAATTGCAGAGTTTGCCAATGATTTCCTTGATCTGCTTCTTAATCTCAGAATAATTTCTAGGGACTATATCCAGAACATAGTTTATGCTATTTTTACTGCAGAAGAGCAGTACTATTTGCATTTCCCCATCACCTATAAAATCCTTATTAAATATTTATTGAATGGATCTTTTGCTTAATGGTTGGGAAAGAATGACAGTTCCATAACAATCATTCTGAAGTTTTCATGCTGGAAAGGATCCAAATGAAACCTGAATATCAATCTATTACCCAATTTTTTCAAAATTGTCTGGTGCTGTTACCAGAATATTTAGTGATTTATTCTTTCAAATACATTTACTCATTTATTTCACCAGTATATATAGGCACTATGTTAGGACTAAAAAATTATTCTACATCAATATATTGATTACAATTTAATAATTGTACTATAAATATAGCAATATCCAGATAGTCTGCAGTGCTTATCAAAGAATACAGTGCTGGTCAGTATCCTGAACTTTTTTAAAAGAACATGGACATGAACAATCCTTGATGGATTTTTAAAATTTCTCCATACAAGTGGAACAGCATCTTGCATCTTATTCTGTGAAATCATTTACTCTTTGTTTGCATTAGCAAAGTTGCATTGATGTGCCTTTATTCTAAACAAATTTAATCTTTAGCTTTGAGCTCTCCTTGTTGACATTGTATGATAAACACAAATGGATTTGGAAAATATCAGGCAAAATTTGAATAGATGACATAGAAAAGAGTGCATTTTAGGAGTGAAATTTACCTTTTATAGCATCTAACTTAACCTTTCCACCTCATCCTCTTTTTGCAGATGAGAAAAGCTAGGTTCAGAAAAGTGAAGGAATTTTCCAAAGTCAGGAGCAGAATCTTTCCTAATAATAGAGGAACATGTAAATTGACCATACCTCCACTACACCCACAGCCAATCAGTGAGTATGCAAATTAACCCAATAAAGATGGCAGTTAATTTGCATACATACCTGGGTCCCGGGAACCTCCTCGGCACCCACATCACACCCAGCCACCATCCCGTGGAGGCTTATGCTTGGGGGATGGGGGTACCCGCTTCCCAAGCCTACAGCCTGGGGTGGAGGCTGTAGGCTTGGGAAGTGGCCGAGCCTGGAATCAGAGGGAAGGAGAAAAAAATCAATGGAAACATATACTCAGGTGAGGATAAAAAGAAAAATAAAGAAAGAAATGTCATATCTTATGAAAGGCACATCTTGAAAATGCCTAAAGAAAGTTGTCATTGTTTCATGGTGAAGGGACTAGAGTCCATGTTGATGAAAACACCTTGGTGGCTGCGGTGACTGGCAGTGGCTGAAGTAGCGGGGTGATGGGGCTGGCGCCTTCCCTGATCAGCCCGGTCGCCTCCCACAAAGGGAGGACACACTGCTCCAACAGGGAGCGGGCCTAAGCCATCAGTAGGACATCCCCTGAGAGCTCCCAGTATGTGAGAGGAGGCAGGCTGGGCTGAGGGACCCCCTCCTCCATGCACGAATTTCATGCACTGGGCCCCTAGTATGGTATAAACTCAAATATTCTAAAATTATCCCACAATAGTAATAATAATAATAATAATAATAACAACAACAACAACAAATTAAACCCAGTGTTTAATTAGGCTGAGTTGCCTTCTGTAACACTTGTCTGTCACATTTTTGGCAGGCCAAAACCCATTCTCTCACCCCACTTGTAACTTCCTCTGAGTTTCTGCATCTTCATTTGGAGGTGATACTTTACTGTATGACCTTCTCAACAGAGTAATTCTAGCTACCCTTTTACTGCTGCCTTTTATAAGAAAAGCTCAGGCAATCTTACTGTTTCTTTGGTTGTCCTTGGATGTATTTCAGAGAACAGGAATACTGTAAATTAAAACTGTAAATCAAATGCATACTACACGTATTTATAGTTTAAGCTACTAATCAAAAATAGAGGCAACTTTTGGCTGTCAAATTTAATTCTACACAATTAATTGTGTCAGATTTCACACAGCACAACCAGCCAGCTGGTTCAATTGACATAGCCTGCATAACTGAAAGACCAATAAACATCAGAACCTCTAGTTTCATATTTCAAGAATAGACAACTAGCCTCCTTTTGAAACTCTACATCCCACCCCAATCACAATCTCTCTCTCTCTCTCTCTCTCTCTCTCTCTCTCTCTCTCTCTCTCTCTCTCTCATCTATCTCTATTTTTATCTCTGATAGCACCCACGTCATATCTGTTTCAAAGTATGTCTTTTTAAATGGTAAAATAAACACAAAATGTGTGTATAATTAGAATACCCTCAACAGCAAGTCTTTGCACATTAGAAAAATAGGTATACTACTGATTCCAGGAAGCATACATATTTCTTTGTAATGAATTTTTTTCTGACTTTGCTGAAAACATTATTTTAAATAAATAACCAGGAAGAACAAACTGGATTGTAATAAATAACCAGGCTGTATAAGCAAAGACAAAATCCATTCATTCTTCGATATTCAGGTTTTTTTTAACTTGTTAACAATACCAACATTACCATCTATAAAATTTCAGCTCACAGTTTGTGTTAACATTGTTCTGAGCATGCAGAAGTGAATGACAGAAGTTCCTAATGAAATCCCAAGTTCACTTTCTGACAATAAAAAGAACAGTGATAAGAACAATTATGTTAATACCCAACAGGAATATTGTAGTACCATTGAATGTGATCCTTCCTTCTTCTTTTTTTCCTTTTTTAAAAATTTATATTTATTGTGGAAAGTATTACAGATGACCCCTCTTTTTCCCTTGGTGCCAGTGTCTAGGAGCACACAAGGTAAAGGAATTCCCCATCATCTCCATTCCCCTGGCGTGCTGTAGATTTAAGGTAGCATTGCAGTCAAACCACTGACAGGCAAAAGTCTAAGAGGTATTGGTTATTAGTAGGGGAACATGAGTAGATAGAACCCTGATTCATCTTGAGTCCAGTAAGAATAGGAGGTCCTCAATTAAATTATCAGCACCACTCCAGCATTGAAAAAAAAAAAAATGCCCCAGCTTGCAGGAATAAGCCTCAGTAAGCTTGCTTCTGGAAACAGGGCTCAGTTGCAAGCCCAGTTGGTGACATCCCATAGACACTCGACCAGGAGCTCCTCTGTGTTGTCAGATCATCAAAAAGAGTGTGCAGGGTGGTGGGAGGGTATAGTAGGGGACCACAGAGTGACCTGATGAGGAGAAATGGACACAGGTGTCACACGTGTCCCAATCTGGGTTTAAATATCCCAGTCAGATGGCACAGCTGACAAAAGGATTCTCAGTCACTGAGTGGGAATTTAGATAATATTGAGGTAGCATTTCCATCTATCAGAAGCCACTAGTGAGCAGGTCTGAACTTTGGGTGCCTTTTCTCAGTAGTACTGAGAACCTAATAATCCAGATGGAAATTTTTTTAAGATCACATTTGAGTCGGAGAGGGGGTTTACACCTACAAAATGAAGAGGCAAGAGACAGTAACCTGGGAAAGATGTAAAGAAATAGATGCTAATTTCTACCTGAAATAAGGAATTGACTTTGGAAGGACACAGAAAAACAAAACATTTTATAGAGACTTAATACAAAAATTTCACAGTTGATTACACATTTCATTTAAAATTAGTACAGAAATAAAAATAATAAATTCACAACCCATCATGTAGAAAATAGAAGAAAGACAAAGTAAGGCTGCCATTCAGAAATCAAAGTTGAATTGAATCATCAGCCATTAGAAATTAATTACAGGTTTCAGATTTTTCAAAAATGAACTGCATTTTCCTTTTTAAAAGACAACTCTGAAGATGAATAAAAGACAGTCTGAGAGACTGAATAAGAAAGTGTTTCTCAGAGACTATCTTCCAAAAACAATGAGTTTAAGATTCTATATATAGCCTCAAAAAAGCATCAAATGATCATTTTTTGCACTGAGCTTTGTCCTTCTAATTTATATAAAAGGAAAATTTTTTAAAAATTATTTTAATATTTTTGACATTTACTTATACACTGGAAAGTTTCTACAAATAGATAAGTGGGCTTTCAGCCAAGATGTTTTCTCAAGTAATTCTCATTACTCAAAAAGAAATGGCACCTCACTTTAATGCCATTTTAAGTCGGTTTTATTTACGAGTATTTCTAAATTCATGACATCTTAAAATTTGCAGGCCTGAATACAGAAATTACTATTTGAATATTTAACTCCTTTGTGTGCATATGTGCATTTACTAAAGAATTAATCAGGACCATACTAGGATGTTTTCAACTAGTAGTATCCATTTATAATAGCCTGTACACATATAAAACTGAAATAATCATTACTCATGTGTGGACTCCATTAACCGAAGAACTTGGAAAGCAGTTTTATGTCAGTGTCATTAAATACTTCAAATAGAAAATCAATGAAGTTAACTTAATAAAGATTTGATTTTTCTCAACCAATTTATAGAAACAAATAAAGCTTTCTGAAGTTAATTCTTTCAATGGTGAAATGTTTGACATTATGTGAATGTCCAAATTCAATTTAAAATATCAGCAAAAAAGATAACTTTATATGTTTCCATGTAATGTTATAAATACATATTTTGAAGGAGCTTACTTTTACAGAACACTTTTTAACTAATTTAAAATAAAGTGGGTCAGAAATATACTAAGAATTGCCCATGGTGTATACATAATCCTGACTGCTACTGAAAGGACGGTTAGAGACAAAACAGGCAGGTTTAGGTAATCTTAAAGAGGGTCATGGGAGAAGAATGCATAGATGGTGGCTTGGAGACACAAAAATGTTTATCTTACTTGTACAGAGGATAAAAGAATGTTGCAAGATAAGGGGAGAGAAAGAAGGGGGTATCATGTGGGCTTTGAGCTTTGAAACTAATACCATGTAGCAGAATGACCAATGAGGAAAGCATGGGGGTCCTAAGTCAAGGAAGGGTGCAATTAGAAAGGGTCAGGTTTAGACAAAGAACTGTAGCATATATAAACTGGAGACAAAGAGACTCAATAGATTCATATTTTGGATTTTTTTTCCCATTAGAAAGAGAGAGAGCAGGCCATTCCCATTTTGGGGCTCCTCCCAAGAAATTCCCCTTTGGGGACCCCCTGTCCAGGTGGAGTTTGTATCTGCTTCCAATAAACTTGTACGTTTTTATTAAAGAAGCCTTTTTGTCCACGAGTTTTATTCTTCAAATTTCATAGGGCAAGAACCCACGGAAAAAGTCTGCACCCTCAGCCCCACGTTTCACTACCAACTAAGGTGAGATATTCCCGATAAAAGCTTAATTTTAAAAATTTACAATTTAAATATAATCACATAATTATTAAACTAGAAAATTATTTGTGACAAATCTAATGTTGAATTTTAAAAAAAGAATTTGGCATGGTAAGTGTTTTTTTTTAATTGTCCCATCATTAGATTCTAGAAGTATTTCAAATTTTGAAAAAAATACTTTCAAATCAACAGTGTTAGGCCACTAAATGTTGGTTGCATGTTATTTATAATCAGTTGGAAATCCTTATTCCTAGCAATTAATTAAAGAAGGCCCATAAACTTAACTCATTTCGTTTTAAGCTGCATAAATATATGAATCAGGCTTTACTACTTTTATCATGTCCCTTTGCGTGCTCACTCTGTAGTATCTGGTTATGTTTGTTTGCTATTATGATCTGGCATACTTCAAGCAAGTGGATAGTAACTATTTATAGAATGATTGATTGGACTTAAAAACTGAAATGTAAATAGACTCATGAAAATTACAAAAGGGTATTTTTAAAGATTTAATCCTATATAATAAAACCCTAATATGCAAATCGACCGAACGACTGGTAGCTGTGACACACACTGACCACTAGGGGGCAGACACTCAACGTAGGAGCTGCCCCCTGGTGGTCAGTGTGCTCCCACAGGGGGAGCGGCACTCAGTCAGAAGCCTGGTTCATGGCTGGCGAGCACAGTGGCAGTAGCAAGAGCCTCTCCTTCCTCCAAGTCAGTCAGACATCCCCCAAGGGATCTCGGACTGCGAGATTGCACAGGCCTGTCTGAGGGGACCCTCCCCACCCCCGGTGCAAAAATGTTGTGCACAGGTCTCTAGTTATGGAATAGAGAAGGAAAAAATATAAAAACAACAGTCTTTAACAACCCATAATTTAAAGTGTATAGCTTTAAACTGCCCCTCGTCTACTAATCATAAAATACCAGCCTTGGTATTTTAGCCTAGAAGTCATTTAGCCTTATCTTCTCATAGAGGCAGAATCACCCATCTTATTAACTTGCTTTATTCATTTGTATATTTGTTTAGTGTTGTTATTTTATCTATTGGTCAGTCTTGCAGCATCAAAATTTCTTCTCAGGTTTTACAAATTCCTTCTCTAGTTTCAGGATACTGAGTTCAAAAAGGCATGGTCAAGCCTTTATTTCATAATTTGTATGAACATTTTTAATATCTCTTAATCTATAATGTGATTCTGGGATAGTTCTAGGTCAGGGTGATTGTATGTTTATACAATGGAAGTTATTTGTAATATTAGTTTTTGTGGGGTTTTTTAAAATATTTTTATTGATTTCAGGGAGGAAGGGAGAAGGAAAGGTAGAAGCATCAATGATGAGAGAAAATCATCATTGACCAGCTGCCTCCTGCAATATTACTTTTAAATGAACACAGTTTTGAACTTCTGGATAATACAGAATAATAATGGAATTCTTTTCCATATCATTTGTTATGTTAAATAGTTAACTTTCATCAACTTTTGTAAGCTGAGTGCTGATTATATCTACTTGTTAGGTTCCTAAAACATCCTATAAATTCATTCTCTTAAATTAGATACAATCTCAAATGTTCCATTCTTGAGTCGACCAGAGTCCCATTGGCCATAAAAACCTCCAAAAATAAGAGGTCTTATGGAGACTGAGCTTGACTCAACATATATCTGTTTTATCTACTGGAGATAATAATAAAGCTATATGAATTACAGTTGTTGACTCTGCACTGTCTTTTTTTTTTTTTTTGATGGATTAGAGGTCATTAGACTGCTATTCAGGTTCATGTTTACTGTGAGAAATGTATTCAGAGTTTGGGGATGCTAGAGTAGAAAGCTTATTCATTAAATTATTGACAACATTAATTTAGATAAGACAGTTGGCACCTTAGAGAATAGGATAAAATGTAAAAACCTGACAAGTTGAAGTATAGGAGATGTCAACAAGATAAGTTTTAGTATGGAGGTCAAAGGAAGAGAATTCACCCAAGCGGAAAACAAACTGCACAAATACATAAAGAGAAGATAATATTTGTAGAAATGTGACATATATATATATATATTATATATATATACACACACACTGTATATAACATAGTACTATATATAATGTATTATAATGAAATATGCTATTAAACAAATTTCTTAATTAGCATTTATACTTTATGATCAAAAATAAATTTTAGTTGATATATTTCTATTTATCTTCAAGCCTAACTGGCTGCATTATCTATCCTTTCCTTCATTCATTCACACTTTCATGCTTATATGCCTATATTTAGTCAGTAAATATTTAATGAAATTAAATAAGCATTCTTCTTTTTGCAATAGAGCTACAGCAAAGGAATAGGTATAATCTGAGTCATTAGCTTTTGGAGCAGAATCCCTCTGTGATTTTGATTGTAAGAAGAAATCAGACTGAAAATTTGGAAAACCTTTCTTCATGTTCTGACACTGATTGAAAAGCCCATGTATTATGGACCGGATGTTTGTGTCCTTCTCAAATTCATAAGTTGAAGTCAGTGATAGCATTTGAAGTCAGGACTTTGGGGAGGTAATTAGATTTAATGAGGTCATGAGGGTGGGACTCTCATGATAAGATTAGTCTCCTTATAAGAAGAGGAAGAGAGACCATATCTCTTTCTTTCTCTACCCTATATGGTTATAGTCAAGCCAGAAAGAGTGTTCCACTTTCTGAATTGGCCAGCAGCTTCATCTTGGACTTCCCAGCCCTCAGAACTGTGTGAAATAAGTGTCCTTTGTTTAAGCTACCCAGGCTTTGGTATTTTATTATGCCAGTCTGCACTAAATAACACACTATGATAGTAAGACATAGATATTTTGTCTTTATCCTTAATTCTTGACACAGAACTTCTAAAGCCCTTAGAATTTAACTAAGTGATAGAGGTGATAGGAGCTTCTTCTGTTATTCATAATAAGCCTCTCTATTCATGATTCTTGAACATATGCTAATAAAGTGACTCTTGGTGAGCCCTAGATAGCTTCAGAATAGGAGCTGGTTGCCACCAAGTGATTAGAAGGTTAAAATGTTTAGTCCCACCTGCCTGCAGATATATGAAGATGGGAGAGGGGCTGGAGGTTGAGTTCAGTCATCAATGACTAATGATTAAATCAACCCTACCTACCTAATGGAATCAACTATGTAAAAACATGGATTTTAGAGAACTTCTAGGTGGTAAACACATCCCTCATACCCAGCTTCTATGGAAGGCAGGATAAACTGGGGAAGGGGAGAGGTATTAATGTTAACGCAAGGGTTACATCAAGACTATTAAATGAAATTAGATATTCTAGCTGGAGAAATGTTATCATGAATTGACCAAACAGTGATGAAATTTTCCTAAATATCAACAAATGTAAAGGGAATGGTTAGTCCCAGAGGATATTAAGATGCAAAGAGAAGAAAAATAACATCTTTATGATTACACTAGAGGCCTGATGCACGAAAGTTCGTTCAAGAGGCCGGGACCTGGGCTGCCGGCACTGACTTCCCTCTGGCACCCGGAAACTGGGCTGGCTTCCCTCCAGCCCTGGCTTTGTCAGGAAGGACATCCAGAAGATGTCTGGTCTAATTAGCATATAACCCTTTTATTATCATAGATATTAAGAATAGTGCTTGATTAAGTAAAAATTACAAGGATTTTCTAGTACCTGATATTGTCCCAGTACTATTGCCCAAATACTTTTATATACTATTGTGTGTGTATCTTCATAATTTCTTTCTCATTTGATATAATTATTGCCACTTTAATGTAGATGAGATAAATGAAACTTAGAGATATTAAGTAACTTGCCTAGGTCTAGGGTTGCCAGATTTATCAAATAAAAATATGGAATTCCCAGTTAAAATTGAATTTCATATATACAAAGAATAATTTTTTGTTAATCCTCACCTGAGTATATATATTTTCCTTTGATTTTTAGAGAGAGTGAAAAGGAGAGAAAGATGGGGAGAGAGAGAAAGAGAGAGAAACATCAGTGTGAGAGAGACACATAGATTAGTAGCCCCCCTGCATGCACCCTGACCGCAGCTGGGGATTGAACCTGCATCCCAGGTATGTGGCCTTGACTGAATATTGAACCCAAGACCTTTGGTGAGAGGGCTGATTCTCTATCCACTGAGCCACCAGCCAGCCAGGGTGAATATAATTTTTTTGGATACAAGTATATCCTGTGCAATACTTGGCACAGTCTTGTAACTAAACAATTACTCATTGGTGAACAAACATTTAAATTTAACTGAGTGTCCTATATTATCCAGCTACCCTATTTAGATCACATAGCTAAGTAAATGGTGGTCCTGTTATTGTTGTATATAGCTAGTTATTAATATTAATAAAGGGAAGAGAGCAAAGGAAAGGCCAGACATTATAAGCATGGTCATCAGGAAGCTACAGCTTCGTACACCCCACAGTAAACCACCCGTTCATTCTCTACACATCACTGGGGAAAAGAGTCCAACAAAGGTGGAAATGGGAGTATTTGCAGTGAAGTTGGGGTGAGATAAGGAAGGTACTTGCCTGTCAGTCTAACATGGGAAAAAGATAATTGGCTAGAAGGGTAGAGCCACAGCAAACATGCAAAATCCTGAAGGGTTAATTGGTTAAGCTCCCAGTTATAATTCACAAAGAGTTCTCTCCTGTGCTCCTACTCCCGTTCCATGATGCCTACTTACTCATGTGCCTCCATAACCATGTGTCCTTAAGCAGCCGCATGGCGCATGGCCAAGCGGACCCCACAGGCAATGGATTGCAGCTGGGAGCACAAGCTCAGCTAGCCAGATTCTGGACAGGACTGGACTTTAAGATAGAGCAGAGACTTTGGGAAGTGCCTTAATGCTAGCCCTGCCAAAGACAAGTGTGGGCTTTTTCCATGGTGAGACAGAGAGAGATGGGACCATGGAAGGAAAACCCCTTAATTTTACATCATCAATAAAGCTTTCCACAAAGTCTCATCACCTATGGGGGCCTCAGGAAAATCTTTCCTCACCCCAAGAGCTCCACTTCCACCAGTAATAGGTAGAAACACAGAGGGCACCCCACTGATAACAGTCCCAGAATTTGAAATCAGGTCTATAGGATCTGTATACACTTTGTCCTTAAAACTCTATGGTCTCTTTCCAGAGAAGAAAAGAAAAAAAAGAAAAAGAAAAAGAAAAGGCAGCTTAATGCTTTCTGTACACTGTTAAATCTCAGGATTGTTTCTACAGCTTTGGCTTGATTTATTCCCAGTATCAAATGCTGAAATCTACTGTTGCTGGCTCCCTATATGGTTCTTATGGACCCACTAGAATAACTCCTGCCAAAGACATGAAGCATGTAGTCATCTCTGTTTCTGTGGTTGTATTTATTATTCCCGCTATGTTAAAGGCCTCCAAATACTTTTGGCATTTCTCCTAACTCAACACTCTGCTTCCTATTGCTTACTCAATTTGCATTTTACAAGCCTCTCAACTTCCCCTACCGATCACATATTCTGGGCCAGTAGCTTTTCAAGCGGCTTTCCCAGAAAGTGGTTTTCTTGAAAGAGAAAATATTTTATTTGTAAATTATAAAAAGTATACTTTGGGCAAGATGAAACTGAGTAAAACATATATGATATATTCTATTTTCACCACAGGTTTTGGAATAAAATATAAACAGATGAAATGTTTTATTGTTATTAACTTTATCTCCTGGGACTAAATTGTCAAAGAATTAAACTTTTGGTGCCCCCTCTTTTCATGTGTGTTATAAAGATAAAATCCATAATAAATAGGGAAAGAGAAAGTTCAGAAATCAGGAAGTTAATAAAATAAAGTCAAAGGTTTTCTTTGGAAACTGTATTACTTTTTCTGGGGAATTTTAAAAAGGTTATAATAGGGGGGGAAAAACACATAAAATTTTAGGAAGCATACTTATAGACAGCTTTGTTTTTTATCCTGATAAAGGCAATGTTAAAGACACACTTAAAGAAGGCCAAGCAATTGTTGAGAATTCTTTTTTTTACTATGTGCTTAGAAATTTTCTAATTGAGGGATACTTTAAAATTTTTCATCAAAGAAAGAAAAACAAAACAGATTTAAATGATACATACAATGTATAAGCATATAGCATATTTCTATATGCAAATGCTTCAATCACAATCCTAGTTTTATTATACAGCAAACTAATAATGTGACAAAGTTACTAAAATAAACTAGGCATTCTGAAAAACCAAAGTGTTATGTATTTTAAATGTATAAGAAAAGAAATTAAGAATAGAAATCCTGAAGTGACTTAATAAGTAGAATAGATATAGCTATCTGGAATGTTTTAAAGGAAGTAGTAAAATTAAAAATTAACTTTAAAAATAAGGAAATCCCTGGGCTAAAGGAGAAGAATGACATCCAATATATCAGAGGTGAGACAATGGTGGAACAATTTACTATGGAACTAGGCCAATGCTATAAGTCAGGATTTTCTTTGTATGGTTTTCTGAAAAGCTGGTTTACCAGTACAACATGAAAAATTACTGCTATAACTTGAAATTAGTTTCCAAATATGATTATAAAAAATAGGTTTTGGAATGTTTTAACAAAGAGTATCCTAAGTATCTTCTTAAATTATTTCTTATTTACTAGGTCAAAAGTCAAAAATATAGGTCCCTCAGTAAAACTCTACCTTTACTAATTAGTTGCTGAGGGAAATTTCTCTAAATTTTCTTGTTAGCTTTTGATGCAGTTAATCTTTTAAAGATAATGCTAAGACCAATATTTCTTAGATAAAGGAGAAATAAAGCTGCTATCTATTTAATGAAAAGACAGTTGTCAAATGAAGAAAACATGAAACCATGGGAAAAAGGCACAAACTTATCTGGGGAAAAAGAGATACTTTCTAATTTTAAAGAATGCATTATTTTTCTCTTGTTACATATTAAGTGTTAATTTATGTAAAATTTTTGAAGCTCAAATGTATGTCTGTTTGCCCAGGTGCTTTGAATATAATTATATAAATACTGTAGGCCCAGTGCATGAAATTTGTGCACTTTAGGGGGCAGGGTCCCTCAGCATGGCCTATGCCCTCTCGCAGTCCTGGAGTCCTTGGGGGATGTCCGACTGTCTTGGAGACAGGAGAGGCTCCTGCCACTGCCGCTGGGCTCACCAGCCATGAGCCCAGCTTCTGGCTAAGCAACGCTCCCCCTGTGGGAGTGTACTGATCACCAGGGGGCAGCTACTGCATTGAGTGTCTGCCCCCAGTAGTCAGTATGCATTATAGCGACGGGTTGTTCTGCTGTTTGGTCGATTTGCATATTAGCCTTTTATCATATAGGATGTTTATTAGATTAAGAATAATTGGATGACAAAATACAAAGTGTTAGCATTTTAAATTGTATACCTCAAATTTTGGGATGAATTAAAAAATAGAGAGTAAAATGGCTTGTCACAGTGCTGCTTCCTCAGTCTTCACTTGCTTGAATAAATATCCTAAATGAATATAACATATAAAGCAAAGTATTGCATTTGCTAAAATAAATGCACACTTAAATGTGCACAGCTACAGATGGCTACAGCTCTTCCAGAAATAAATAGGGCTCAGTCTAAAATGAATGTAAGACATTGAAAGAAGCATAAAACCATTTTATAGAACATGATAAAGTGAAAACTGATTGACAGGTAATGAACTATAAAATCTACATTGAAATGAAAATTACACAGAAAAAGCACATGATCTTATTCCTATAGTCTTAGGGTTGAAAAATTGAGAATTTTCTAAACCACCAGCTCACAAAAATTAAGCAAATTAAAAAATGATGAAAAATCTATGTGCTATGATTGTTATGATTGAATTAGCCAGTTGCTAAGAAAGAAAATTGCAATGCAGTTTAACTTTGTGATATTGGAATGATCTTCTGACTCATATTAGATTGAATTGGCAGTTGAAAATGAACTGTTTCCTGCATATATGTTTGCTTATTTATTCACCCTTATGTGTCTTGATAATTCTTCATCTACCAGAGGATTAAAGCATATGTTAGAGATCTAAGTTCTTCATCTTAGCCTATCAGCATACCCAGGTAGACCTTATTTTGGTACTTTACAATTTAATAGTCTGAATTGTGTAACCATAACTAGTAAACATTTCATTTTATTGTTAATTTTATGTAACTGTTCTGCATAAAATTTAAACTGCCTCACTCATGGAAAGTATATGTCTTTATACTTTAACTCCCTATCTTTTTTACCTGCCTAAGGAATGTGGTAGAAAAAAAATCTGGGCTTTACCTCTTACATTAAAAAACTAACTAAGACTAGTTTTATAAATGAACTGAAAGCAATAATGGTGAAGTTATAAGGATATACCACAAGCTTACTTCAGGACACAAAAGCTTGTATGCACACATGGATCAGCTATCATTTATTGAAAACCTAGTATTAAAAAATAAAATAAAAAAGACAACATATTATTTGTCAGGTTCTACTCTAGAAATTGTATGTACATTAAAATTGTTTAATTTTATACTGGACTCAATAAGATATGTAATGGTATTTCTGTTAATCACTTATGACAAAGGTAGGACACAGAGACATGAAGAAAGTTTGCCAAATTTATACAGGTAGTATATGGCCATAGCCTATTCCAAATTCAGTAGCCTTACTCCCAAAGATGTTTTCTTAACCTTTACAAGCCAAGTTGTTGGTTTTTTTTCTGAACAGGTATATATTTTAACTAGCAGCCCAGTGCACAAAATTCAAGCATGGGTGTGTGTGTGTGTGTGTGTGTGTGTGTGTGTGTGTGTGTGTGCGTGTGTGTGTCCCACAGCCCAGCCTGCACCCTCTCCAATCTGGGACCCCTCAAGGGATGTCCAACTGCCTGGTGGGATCTGGCCTAAACAGGCAGTCAGACATCCCTCTCACAATCCAGGACTGCTGACTCCCAACCGCTCACCTGCCTGCCTGCCTGATTGCCCCTAACCGCTTCTGCCTGCCAGCCTGATCACCCCCTAACCACTCCCCTGCCAGCCTGATTGATGCCTAACTGCTCCCCTGCCAGCCTGTTTGCCCCTAACTGCCCTCCCCTGCTGGCCTACCTGGTCACCCCTAATTGCTCTCCCCTGCAGGCCTGGTTGCCCCCAACTTTCCTCCCTTGCAGGTCTGGTCACCCCCAGCTGCCCTCCTCTGCCAGCCCAGTCACCCTTAACTGCCCTCCCTGCAGGCCTGATTGCCCCCACCTGCCCTCCCTTGCAGGCCTGGTCCCTCCCAACTGCCCTCCCCTGCTGGCCTGATCATCCACAACTACCCTCTCCTGCTGGCCATCTTATGTCCACATGGGGGAGGCCATCTTGTGTGTTGGAGTGATGGCCAATTTGCATATTACCTCTTTATTATATAGAATTATCCCCAAACTGGATTTACAGCTAAATTATAGAGCAATTAACCTGAATAACCAAATGAAGTCTAGCTGAACTGAAATATTATAACCAAGGATTTGCAGAAGAAGAGACTGGTAAGAAGGGTAGAGAAGTGGAAACAGCTATCACCAGCACCCAGGTGTGGCGGCAGAGAAGCTAGAAGGATATCTTGGCTGCAAAACTCCCTCACCCCCAACCATACCTTTTCCCCCTAGAGCATGGGGTCTCAAACCCACCCAGAAATCCCATCTCAGAGCAACAGAGATAGGAAGAGGACCCCACATAGCATCTGGTGATGAAAGTCAGCGGGGAGTCAGAACACCTGGGCACCCAGATGCCACTTCCCAAGGGAGGAGCACTTTGCTTGTGGAAATGGGTTCACAATGCCATGTGCAGGTGTCATGTTTTATTGAGTTGTACCCTTGAAACTTCTATGGTTTTGTGAACCAAAGTCACCCCAATAAATTCAATTAAAATAAAAATATAGAGCTCTACTTATACTCTAAAAAACAGATGCTGAATCCTGAAAATCTTCATTTAAATCTACTGGCCTCAAGTCTGTCTATAATCCTCTGAAAAAAAATATGTGCACATATTTGTGCAAATAATGTGTATTTGTAGAGAATTTGTGACTTCTTTGGACACTAAACCAATTTGGGGTGTGTAATTCAATTCTTCCTTAAACTTTTACAATCCTAGAACTGATAAAATGACATGGATTAATGCAAAGAGGGACCAGTGATAAAGCTAGATTGTGTCATGATTAAGAAAACATATTTGAGAGGAAAGCAAGCAAATCTGAATATGGCCTATGGCCATGTAGATCCTGTGCAAATTTGGACAATTTACCTTACCTTCTCTGCTTCTCTGCAGCCCCAGGTTTGTCATTAGATAATTGGTTACAATTGTAGTATGGATCTTATTAGGCATCCTATAAAGAATTTTGATATACATAAAGTATGTAGAATTATAAAATTTCACTTTGAATCCTATATCTTTATCAGTTACTATGTGAACCTTGGAAAAGCCAATTAATTTTTTATTGTAAAACTCAGGCCACATTTGTTAAAATAATAACTATTTTAGTCATCTGTGGCAGAGTAACAAACCACCCTAAGCTTAGTGGCTTAAAAAAAAAAGATTTATTTTGCTATTTTGTCAGGGTTCAGTAAGAACAGCCTATCTCTGCTCCACAGGACATCACCTGCTGTGGTGATTCAATGGCTTGGGCTGAAAGCATTTGAAGGCTTCTTCCTTCTCATGCCTGGAAGTTGGTATCGATTGTCAGCAGGAGTCTCCACTGGGCTTTCAATCAGAACGCCTACATGTAGCATCTCCCTGTGGCTACTAGACTTCATCACTATGGCTAGGATCCAAAAGTAAGCACCCTGAAAAAAAAAGGCAGATTCCACAGCATTTTTATGACCTAACTAGAGGCCTGGTGCACGAAAATTCATGCATTAAGGGGTGGGGGTCCCTCAGCCCAGCCTGCACCCTCTCACAATCCAGGACCCCTCGGGTAGAGTCCTTAGGCCTGGCCTGAGATCAGGGCCTATGGGGGCTTTTCTTCCCCTGGCTGCAGGCAGCTGGCCCCATCCCTGCCACTGCTACTCCTTGCCATCTGTGCAGCACTGCCCCCCTCCTGCCACTAGTGGCCTCCCTCTGCAGGCAACAGGCTGGGGTGCAATGGCTTGGCTGGCCTGGTCCTCCCTCTTTCTTTGCTTAGAGGCACGTCCAACCCTGCGAGGGGCCATCTGCCTACCTGATCACCCCTAACCATTCGCCTACCTACCTGATCACCCCTAACCACTGGTCTACCTACCTGATCACCCCTAACCACTCTGCCTGCCTGCCTGATTGCCCCTAACCGCTTGCTTTGGGGTAGGGCCAGCCCAGCAAGGGGCCGTCTGCCTACCTGATCTCCCCTAACCACTGGTCTGCCTGCCTGCCTGATTGCCCCTAACCGCTTGCTTTGGGGTAGGGCCAGCCCAGCAAGGGGCCGTCTGCCTACCTGATCTCCCCTAACCACTGGTCTGCCTACCTGATCACCCCTAACCTCTGGTCTGCCTACCTGATCTGAATATGGCCTATGGCCACATAGAACCTGTGCAAATCTAACCCCTCTGCCTGCCTTCCTGATTGCCCCAAACTGCTTGCTTGGGGGCGGGGCCAGCACTGACTTCCGGTTGGTCAGCCTACAGTTGTTACTGGTCGTTATGACCCAGGATTTTTATATATTAGGATGTCAGAAATCACAGTGTTGAATCTGTCATAATCACAAGCACACCCAAATTCAAGAGGAGGGAACATGAAGCCCACTTCTCAGTGAGACGAGTGTCAAAACTACAATGTAAGAGCACTGAGGTGGAGTTATTATGGCAGCAATTTTTGAAAGATACAGCTTAACCACAGCTATTTAACAGGTAAGGATATTGCCAGAGTGGAACAATCTATCTGAAAATGGGTTGCAATATCTTAATTTCAGTAATCAAAGTAAATCATATGTGGGTGAGTACATGGAAAACACTATATGTTATCATTATTATCCAGCATACAAAAAAGATTAAATTACAGATATGCTTAAAACTTTTACTAAATCTTTGAATTTCTCTAGAGCTCAGATTGAAAATATTGTAAAATTTTAAAAGAAGGGCACAAGTGTGATGGAGTTTAGAACATTAAAAAAATTTAGAACTTGAAGGTTAGGCTATTTTAAAAATTAGCTGCAGTATACATTCTAGATAGGTGTAATTGATATCTTGAATGTTAGAAACCTTTGAGCATCTGATAACACAGCACCAATATCAGAATTTTCAACAGCCACAATGGAAGCCCAGAGACAGAAAGAAACGTATTTCCCCATGCAGACTGAAAATAACTTTCACATTATATGGAGGAAAACTATCCTTTAGGAATAAAGACTAGCTAAAACTGAGTCCTTCCTAAAGCACTTTCTAAGAGATACTTCTGGAAGAAGAAAAAGGATCCAGACTTTGAAAAAAAAGATATTAAAGATACTAAAATATACATGGATATATCTAAATTTTTTTAAAAAATGTACACGTCAATAATAAAATTATACCTAACCTGTGAGTTGAAAACAATGACAGAGCCCTGGCAGGTGCTGCTCAGTAATTAGAGCGTGGGCCCATGTACCAAAGGGTTACAGGTTCAATAGCCGAGCCAGGGTATGTACCAGGGTTGCAGATTGGATTCCTGGCCCTGGTCAGGATGCATGCAGTGAAGCAACCAATTGATGTGTCTCTCTCATGTCAATCTCTCTCTCTCTCTCTCTCTCTCTCACCCCTGCCCTCTCTCCTTTTCACTCTCCCTAAAAATCAATGGAAAAAATATTCTGGGGTGAGGGTTAATAAAAAAATTACAGAATTAAAATATTGGTATGTAGTAGCATAAAAGTATTACTTTATGGAAGGGTAAAACTTTTCATATACTTTAGACAGGTATAGGCAAACTTATGCAGCAAAGAGCTAGACAGTATTGTTTTGTGAATTCTGCATAATTTTTACTTCCAAACCTGAGGAGGACTGTACAATGAATGACTAAAATCCAAAACACTGACAACACCAAATGCTGGTGAGAATTCAGAACAACAGGAGATCACATTGCTGGTGCCAAAGCAAAATGGTATAGTCACTTTGGAAGAAAATTTTACTGTTTTCTGTAAAACTCAACACACTATCATCATATGATCCAGCAATTGTGCTCCTAGTACTTTATTCAAATGAGTTGAAAACATATGTCCACACAAAAAATACCTACACGTGGATAATATAGCAAATGTATTAATATTGCCAAAACTGCACAGCAACCAAAAATATCCTTCATTAGGTGAAAGGATCTATAATATTAAAAGTGTAATATACTAATTAGATGGGATGTCCTTCCAGACAACCTCAGGATGAAGCTGGGGCTTTGAGGGAAGCCTGGGTCCTGGGTGCCAGAGGGAAGTTGGTGCCGGCAGCTGGGGGAAGGAAGGAATTTCATGCATTGGGCTTCTAATCCTATGTAATAAAAGAGTAATATGCAGATTGACCATCACTCCAACACACAAGATGGCTGCCCCCATGTGGTCAAAGATCCTGGTCCCATGTGGACACAAGATGGCCAACTGGGGAGGGCAGTTGGGAGAGACCAGGTCTGCAAGGGAGGACAGTTGGGGGCAATCAAACCTGCAGGGGAGGGCAGTTAGGGGTGACTTGGCTGGCAGAGGAGGGAAGTTGGGGGTGACTGGGCCTGCAGGGAAGGGCAGTTGGGGGGGACCAGGCTATAAGGGGAGGTCAGTTAGGGGCAATCAGGAAGGCAGGCAGGCAAGCAGTTGGGAGCCACAGTCCTGGATTGTGGGTCCCATATTGGAGAGGGTGCAAGCTGGGCTGAGGGACGCCCCCCCCCCGCCCCATGTACAAATTTCATGCACCGGGCCTCTAGTAAATAAATAAAAATCCAGACAATGGAATATTATTCAAGTGCTTAAAGGAAATAAGCTATCAAGCCACAAAAAGACATGGAGGAACTTTTTTAAAAATTCTTTATTTTTTAAAGTGTTACATATGTCTCCTTTTTTCCCCATTGACCTCTCCCTGGCCACCCCCACCCCCAGCACATGCCCTCACCCCCCTAGAGTCTGTGTCCATTGGTTATACTTATCTGCATGCATTCAAGTCCTTTCGTTGATCTCTTACCCCCACTTCCTACCCTCCCCTGCCTTCCCTCTGAAGTTTGACGGTCTGTTCAATGCTTCCATGTCTCTGACTCTGTTTTTCTTCATCAGTTTATGTTGTTCATTAAATTCCACAAATGAGTGAGATTATGTGATATTTATCTTTCTCTGACTATCTTATTTTACTTAGCATAATGCTCTCCAACATGGAGGAACTTCAAATTCATAGTGTTAAGTAAATCTAGAAGGCTACATAATGTATGATTCCAACTATATGACATTCTGGAAAAGACAAAACTATGGAGACAGTAAAAAGATTAGTGATTGTCAAAGGAATGAGTAGGTAGAACCTGGGATTAATAGGAAAATGAAAGTATTTGTATGATACTGAGCCAGGCTGAGCCTCTCTTAAACGGATGGATGGTTATGTTCTTAGACTTTAAAAAGTATATTCACTTATTGAGCCACTCCTAGGTAAGTTTAAAGTATCTCTTTGGGCACTCACCAAAGAGCTCCACTCTGAGCCTGCTCTGGTAGACACCTGCCCACAAGCAGAGTCCCTGGAAAGCCAAGAGCTCCCACCAAGGAACGTGGAAAACAAAGGTAGGAACCTGGAAAGGAAGGAAATCTACTCTGCGCCTGCCTGATGAGCCCGGCTCCATATGCCAGGCCCGGTAGCAATTTGTGGAGCATATTCTTTATTAGTGTGTGCTCCCTGGTGTATTGAGCTCTCTTCCTTTCTCCTTTTCCTCCACTTGTTGTGAGTAAATCCCTTCTTTTGCGTCCATTTTGCCTCTTCTCTTGATTTCTATCTTGAGGCGAGGCAAGTATCTCTTTGAAGGTGACAATATTATGAGGGTGGATACGTGTCATTTTCCATTTGTCCAAATGCATAGGAGGTACAACACCAAGAGTAAACTCTAATGTAAACTGTAGTCATTGAGAGGCTATGATGTGTCATTGTGGGTTCCTCAATTCTAACAAATGCACGTCCCTGGCTCGAGATGCTAATGGTGGAGAAGGCTGTACATGTGCATGTATATGAGGGGATATGAGAACCCTGTATTTTACACTGAAATTTTCCGTGCCCTAAACTGTTCTAAAAAATAAAATTTATATATTTTTAAAAGCCAATTGTTCTTGTATGCACAATGAAAAATTTTAAATAAATACACCAAGAAATAATATTATGTTTTAATTATATTAAAGAAAATGTGTCCTGATAAATGTGGATTTATCCCAGCTATGTAATTGTGGTTTAATATTAGAAAACCAATAAACATAACTCACCACATAATGGATCAAAGGAGAAAATAAATTAATTCTATAATAAATACAGCAAAAATGTTTGTAAAATTCAAAATTTAACTATCATATTGTTATTAATATAAAAATAATAAGAGTAGAAAGGACCATCTAAATCAAAGCAACAATTAAAATAATTTTACCTCTTCCAAATAAGCAAAAGTGTATAAACTCTCATCGTATTCATTGATGGCTGAACAATGGGATATTTTATAACCCGTTAGTGGGAGAATACACTGTTCAACCACTTTTCCCCCCCTTCTGGGCAGGAAATGTTATTGCAGGCTACGTAAGACTGGGATAGTATTTTATGTTTTATTGTGGCAATAGCTAACCTTTAAGTCAGATCTGAGAGTTATGTGAGAGGGAGCCAGAAGTAAATAATTCCAACAGCCCGTGTTTTCTATAATGGATGTATGCAGAGCACTGCAGGAACACAAAGGGAATTAAACAGAAATGGCACAAATAGGTCTAAGTGTCAAAGGAGTGCTGAAGGAGATACATCTTTAGATCAGGCTAGAGCTGAACGCAGTCTGATATAGGGGGTTTGCTTGCTCAGACCAAGAGACCAGATTGGATAAAGCTGGAAGCAATAAAGACTAAGGCACATTTGAGGATCTCTAAATAGTCTAGTACCACAGGCATATAGAAAAATTAGTAGAAAGAAGGTTAGAGAATAAGACAGATGCTGCGTTAATAAAGGCCTTATTTGTTACAGTTAGATTTCATGGTAGGGCAATGTAACAGTACAGCATTCACTTTTGTCAGTTTCTTATTGGAGGACCTGTTCTATAATCTAAAAGTTTAATAAACCAAATGTGATATTGACAGATAATGAGTCACTCCAGATAAGTATCTTATTAGTACTCACAAAGTTATTAATATTTCAATAACATTGTTCTGTTCAATAACATAGTTTTAACTTTTATTCTTTTAATACATAAGAATGATGGACACAATTATGTATAATATATATTATAATAGATTATGTATTTTAATATAAGCAGTACATTAATTATAACTCACAATATATAATCATATAGTAATTAATATATTATATGTTAATATATATTATTTGTATATTAATGATAATATATTCATGTATATATTCATGTATATCTTTAAAGAGAGATAGAGATAAAGATGATGATAGAGATGGAGATAGAGACAGAGATAGAGATAGATACAGGTGTAGATATATATGTTCAGGGCTCTCATAACTTTGGGAAGACTAAAAGTTCCTTCTTCTTTAAAATATAACTTGCCAGTTTAGGAGAAATAAGCTTTGGTCTAGAAAGTTGCTTTTGGAGAACAAGACCTTTAACATGTTCACAATTGTACAATTAGAGCCTCAGTTATAGTTGTTGCTCAGCAAATGTTTACTGATGAATCAAATTAATCTCCTAATTAAAAAATGTTTGATATATGCACACTATGGGTTCAAATCTTTGCATTTCCACTAAATCTACCTTAGAGCAAATAACTTTTTTTCTTCTTGGTTTTTTAAATTTTTACAATAGAAGTATGTAATTCCTACTTCCTAGAGGTGGTGACAACATTTAAGATGTATGTAATTCCTACTTCCTAGAGGTGGTGACAACATTTAAGATGTATGTAATTCCTACTTCCTAGAGGTGGTGACAACATTTAAGATGCCACAAAATGCCGAGGACATTACCTGCCATCTAGGAGACATTTAAATTAATGGTAAATATTATTATCATTGCTGCTCAACACCCCCCTTCATTAGGCTTGCTGATGTCCAAGCTTGTGGAAGTTAAAGTCTATCAACCACAAGTAGAAACATTTGTCACATCTTGTCAGAAAAGGTTAAATACAGTGCTAGCCAAAGACATAAGATCAGTTTGCTTCTGACTTGATTTTTAATTTACTTCAGTTGTGAACCCTTTAAGGAGCTCATTAGCAACACTGCTTCTTCAGTTTCTACATGCATCACACTAAGAGAAATTATTTTTTATTCTCATTCCTATTTTATCCTCTCTCTTGCTCTTCCCTTACCTGCATGGGAAAGGCCATTTTCCTCTGCTCTTAAAAAAACTTACAGCAGTCTACTCCCTCTTTGTCCTCACAGAAAGTGAATTGGCCTTCTCACATAGCAATATAGTGCCACAGTCCAAAAGCTTAAGTTTAATTCACTCATTAGTGAGAAATACCCTACCTCGAGAAAGATAATGGCGATCTGATGCATATGCTGTATGGCTTCCCAATAGAGTGCTCCTTTTAAAAAGAAATAATTAGATGACTAAATTAGATCTTAAGCACTGATCTACCTATATACCCCACAGAATATGTAATTAGAAATTTAAGCACTCAGCCAGCTATTAAGTCATTGGAGACATTTCTATCAGAAGCCAATAGTATTACCAAAATGTTAATTTTCTAAAACCATTTTAAATTCCTTAAACATTGTAAAGTGCACATAAAGTTGATTGAGCAAGCCAATTCAGAGAAATGTGTCAGATAAATAATGCTGTACTTATGTGAAATGCATGCTATACTCTAGTTATGAAGTAGGTATTTAAAAACCATAGCAAAGGATACTGGAAATGGTGTGGCAAAGAGTCATTTACATTCAAGAAAACATGCAACCTTTAAAAAATAATTGATCATCATCTCATGATGACATTGAGCCAGGTGATAGAGGAAAACAGGCTATTTCCTTTCTCCTTATGGGCCCTGTCTACCAATGCAATCACACTGCGGTGAGGGCTACAATATGTGAATTTGGAGTGAAGCACCAATCAGTCCATCACACATGGATATTCAAAATGACCAAATGACTTTTATTATTTTAATACACAATAAAAGATGACTAGAGAAACATGTGAGTAAGATGGAAATATGGGGGGGGGGGGGGGGGGGCGGGATGGTTCCATATTTGGAACCAGAAAATTTACTTATGGATAATTAGAAATTCTTTGCAAGCTGCTCTCCTTATTTTCACTTTTACTTCTAAATTGATATACTCTTTTTTTCTACTATAGGAATAAATTCTAGATTAATTCTAAACTGTGTGAACCTCTGGGATATCGACCTGTCTGGATGTGTTAACAGATTTGTTAGATGAGTCTAAAGGAATCCTATTTGCATAAGGAACTAAGGAGTCTCACTCATGGGATGGGGAGGTAGGGACAGGATTAATGGGTCATAAGCTTAATCTGTTAAAAAAAAAAGTCTTATTTTTGCAAGGGAAAGCATATGCTACGTCAATCAGAATTATCCATCAGCCTAATATATGGTATATTGCATGAAAAAATCTGAAGGTAATAAGGCAAAAGCAGCAACTATTTTGTATTCATATACTATATCCAAGTGTTACAATTAATATAAAAAAAGGCATTTTCTTCTTATTTTTAACACAACTCTAAATATTTGGCTTTATGAGGACTTCAGGCTACTGTGAGGACAGTGGCATTGCCCAGCATATAGTAGGATAAGGAATTACCCTGAGGAAACAGAAAATCATGATAACATTTAGAAAAGGTGGAGTGCTGTTGGAGACTGGGTGTAAGCTGACAGAGTCCTTGCACCCGAAAGGACTGATAAGATTCAGTCCCCTGCCCACACAGTGTCCCCTAACTTGTTTGGATGGCGATGTCCAATTGTCAGCAGAATGAGAGCGACCTTTCATGGCTTACCAGAAGTTTGTAGCTATTTACTGAGGTTTGCTGTACCAAGAATTTGGCTTCCTACTTTATCTCCCTTAGAGATTAAGAGGAACGGAGAGTACGCTCCTTTTGAACTGACCTCCCAGTCAGTGTTTGTGTATAAAAGGTATTGCGCAGTTCATAAAGCTGCTGCAGTCTGTCAGTGGCTTGCAGTCCTCCCGATCCCGCTTTCATGTCTTTCTTTTCTTAATTCCCACCTCCCTACCTCAGTCCGGTTCACCTGCCAGGGGGCCCTGACAGAGTGCCTGGTGTATTCTCCAATGACGCTGAGATGAAATAGAAATTGTTCTTAGCACAGGAGCCAGAGTAGTTTAGGAAACTGATATCAGTAAGAGGAAGAGGAGTAAAATTACAAATGCCAGTGGCAAATGACTTGACATATGTGTAGTTGGTGTAATCAAATGTCACCGTGTGTCAGAAACAGTTCTGACGTACAGCTGATTGACAGAATACTTATTAAAGTGTCCCTCTGCTCTCTCCATCATTTTCCATTTTGGAAACCAACTCCAGGAGTAGAGAAATTTGGAGGAAGTTTGAAAGAGCCTTAGCAAGATAAGGACAAAAGTAAAATGTAAATTGTGCTTTATGAAATTATATTGCATCAGAGTGTATTGTACTATATTTAGAGTACTGAAAGATTTAAAGTACTCTCAGCCATGTTACTGGTTGATCACTAAGTTCTGCTAACAGTGACAAAAATAAAAACGGAACAGGAAGTTCTCTAGTTTTATGATTACTTGGTGCACATGTCTGCGCCAATATTTTTCCTACAAAAAATTCTATTCCAGTGCATTTCTTTTCTTGGACATATTAAGGAAGGTACTGGATTTCTCTGGGGTGGAGGGGAAGGAGGGATGACAACAATTGGAGACAACTGTGTTCACTGGAAAGAAGAGGCCCTCCTAGCACTCGCATGGGTTAACTATGGGAACAAAAGTTACAAACTCCAGACACAGGTAGGAAGGGTTTCAGACTCTCCAGATAGAATGGAAATCAGAAAAAGACTTCCTTTATTATTATTAGATGCATGACAGAAATCTAGAATCCAAATTGATTTCATTTCTGAATCAAGGGTACAGTTATACCATGTCTGAAAATCCTCCCTTTTATAAGTGAGGTTTAACTAGAATCAGAATTATATTTAGCAACTGCTCCTACTCTATGGCATTAGATGTTTTCAGTAAATACCAGATAAATTGATATGTATGCAATATTAAGGCTTAGCAGAGTTTCTAATTTTGGCACTAAGGCTTATCAGGGTTTCTAATTTTGGCCTAGATAATTCTTCTTATAGGGGTTATTCTGTGCATTGTAGGATTTTTTAGCAGCATCCTTGGCCTCTATCCACAGGATTCTGGTAGCACGGTTCCCCACCCCCACAGTAACTCAGTACATTGCCAAATTTCCCCAGAGTGGGGAAGATGGGGAGAAGAAAAACATAGTCCCAGGTTGAGAACCTCTGGCTTAGATAGAATACCCTGTGAATTTCTTGAAATGGGACCCCATGTACATTTGCTCATGGAAGCAAAATTTGGAAATCTCACACACAACCTTACTTGTGTAGACACAGCCTTACTGTCTGGGCTTAAAGCCAGAATTCAAATTAAGTATCTCCCAATTCCCTAAGACAATCAGGAAACACATTTTTCTACCTCCCTTCCTTCTACCCTGACACTATTTCGTTTGAACAATTAAACTACAGTACTTTAGGCTCCTTAGAGAAAAGCTACTGTGTAAATGCAAAGTAGTAATGGATAGTAGCCAAGTAAAATGAAAGAAACTATACTAAAAGCTAATTGTCTAAATTGAGAAGTTGATGCTCATGAATAAATATTCATGGACATATTTTCATACTAGTAAACTGAAGTAATACCAGACTCCTACTATCAGATTAATTTGAAGCCAAAGGAGACATATTTTTGAAGCTAGAGACATTGATCTTGTGGTGATCTATAACAATAACTGCATTTTGACCATAGAAGGTGAATAATATAATTTTAAAATGATAAATGCCACTGCTGTGGCTAGATGCACATTTATTAATTTGATTTGCTTTAATGGAATTTTTCCCCTAAGGGTCTTGGTGGTAGGCAGCAAACTTATAATGCATACGCTATGGTTGTTCTTACTGTTACTTTTATCACAGAAAACACAATCACTGACTATGCTTCAGCGTCAACATAAATATTCAAATAATAATATCTTGCTGCCCAGTGGGAATTTTAGAGTTTTGGTGATGAAATACACATTGTTGAAAAGGAAAGTTTCATTAATTCCAAGGAGAAAAAAAAATGTGGTTATGTGTTCCCTGAAAAGTTTAATTCTGTTTAATTAGTTAATTGTAGACTTGATTTCACTGTGAAAGGTAATGGGATAAGTAGTTAATTATACTATAAATTTATCTAATTTATTTGATTATTCTAGCTGAATTAAGGCTAATAACTTAATCTTGGTAATAAATAAATAAAATAGCATTACTTTGGAATAGAGGGCTAAGTGAACTCATGGGTATTTCTTTTTATTTTAATTTATCTTTATTGTTGAAAATATTATACCCGCCCCCTTTTTCCCTCTGTTGACCCCTCCAGCCCACTTCTGCCCCCTCCCTTTTTTGTTTGTGCCCTCTAGTCCACTGCCTCCCCATCACTCAAATGTTCATTGTCCCAGCCACTGAACTAGCTTGATTTAATCACATGCTGAACTTTTCCTCATTTATCCATTTACTCATCCTAATCTTTCAGCTTAGAAAACTGCATCTAATCTGTAATAGCCTTATACTCATTTACTTTTAAAATTCCATTCCCTAGATTTTACCTCCTTTATAACATCTTGCCTCTATTCCTTTAAGTACATCAAGTCTCTCCTCCAGTGTTTGCTCCCCCCTCTGTTCTGTCACCTACCTCATTGTAAAGCAGTTTATCAGTTCACTTATTACTTCCTTAAGAACTTGAGCTCTTTAAGGTCAGGACACTCACTCTTACTGACATTACCTACTGAACACAGTAAACTCACAGAGCACACACCCTACAGACATATGCCAAATAAGTGAATGAACTAATGAGTGGATTTTAACTACTTTATAGTTTGAAATCACTTTTTAGTAGGTATTATAATATAAAATTAACACATATTTATTTACGTACTTCTTATCTGTATTCTCTTTTCCCTACTGGCACCACAAGCACCTCCAAGTTTCTTAATGGAGAACTGACATTGTCTGTTTTTCACTTCATCTCTATTTCCATCACACACCTAGCAGTTCCCAATAAATATTTATTGAAGAAAGAATTATGCTGTTGTTAAATGATTCTTCATAACCTGTGGAGTGGGTAGCTCATTTACAAATAAGCTAAAGTTTTAATTCAGAGAACACATTATTAATACATTCAATGATTGATACAATACTAAGTATCCATCAATGATTTGTAAAAGCACTAATATTATAGTGACTTGGGATGAGGTTTAATCATGGGTCTTCTGCATGTAATTCTTATAAAAATTGTCCTGTAGCATAGTGCACATTATATTTTAAGACATTTGTCAATAAAGGACAGCAGAACGCGTGTGTTTAAGCTGAAAAAAAAAAAAAAAGGGAATTCTATAGTTCCAATATGACAGGGTATCTGATAGGGGAAAGAATGGATATGTAAGCAGGATTTGAAGGTAAGAGTGAAAGAGATGATTGATGGACTAATCTCTTGGATGGAGGTGGAGGGAATTACTACAAAAACGCAGGAAAAGGTTTGAATTTGGAAATTAAGATGGTAGGGCCTCTCTTCCATAGGGCTACAGGGGATTTCTTTTCTCCTCAGCCAAGACTGGAGGCTAACATCAACCCTTGAGGGTCATTGTTGGAGCTGCCCTGAGCTGGGAAGCCTTGCTTTCCTACCTCAGACATTTGTAAAAATAAAGAAGATGGCAATATTTCATTTAAAAAATGCACACTTCCTTCCATGGTGTTTTGTCTTAGGTTAAAGGCCATAGTTCTATATAATGGCTAACATAGCCTTCTTAGCTCCTCATTACCATGTTAACTCCTTAATTTCAGCCATGTGACCTTCTTTCAGTTCTTAAAAGTATTCAGGGCCTTCGCTCATGCTGTTCACTTTGTCTGTAGCTATCTTCTTCATCTTCCTTTCTTCTTTGTCTAATATTCAGGTCTCATCTTAGATAGCACCTCTATTAAGAAAAATGTTCCTAACTCCCTATATTAGGTTAGAGGGTAACAAATTATAGATACTTTATGAATTGCTATATTACATGAATATCTATATTGTCACTAAACTATAGCCCCATGTTATTAGGCAAAGAATCTGTATTCTTTGCTAATACAGCTCTAATTCCCAACATAATGTTTGACAAATTTTTATTGAAAAATGAAGAAATTCAGTAGTCAGATTGGAAAGAATGGAACATTAAAATATAGATATTTATAGAGACAGAAAAGCAGATGTATTTCATATTAGGTACCTTTTTTTCTTCTTGGTGAACTAGCTAAGTAGAGTTGAAAATTTCCAGAAATATAAGAAAATTTAGCAACACACAAGGTGAAGAATTTAATAGGAAATAAACAAAGACTCAATTTAAACCCACTCATTAGCCAACAATATTCTTAGCCAATAAATAAATCTGAGATAATCAATGCAGCTCTCCAAATTCTTCCTTGCCCTGCTAGGACACACCCTGCTCCAAATTTGACAGATGAAATTTCTAAGCAATTTAGGCAAGACGTCATTGCCACAAAGCAAATTATTTGAGTTATAAAATATATTCATTTAATACTCTGATAATTATAAAGTTGGCACTGACATTTATCAGTGGATTATGTCCCATAAATGCTTACAGTTCAAGTTTATTATCATCAGCAACTTTGACTGACCAGAGAGATACCGTAAAGCATTCCATAGATCATGATTTTCCATTACCTTTCTACTGGAAGTCTGATACATACACAGGAAGGCTGACCTTTTCTTCACCATTTCTTTCTTCTTCCTCTTATTCCTGGTGTCCTTGGAGAGGGAGGGTGGAGAGGATGGACTATAAAACAGCTGCCAATCTTTCTCTTGCTACTTAGTATCCCAAGTTCATTTAAATCAATTGCCAGATAATCATAAGAAAGCATGCACACAATTTTAATGTGGTAATGTTCTAATATCCAATTTATAGAAGACATCTGAAGAATAAAAATAAAAAAGATCTACATACCCCAAGCTTTAACTAAACTACTTTGTAGAGAGAAAAAACACATATAAAAAGAAAATATCCACATCCTATTGTGATTCTTAGATGACATTGACCAGCGAATGATGTCTCTCTCTCTCTCAAATTATCTTATTGTACTACTAGAGGCACGGTGCACAAAATTTGTGCACTGTAGGGGGTGTCCCTCAGCCTGGCCTGCACCCTCTCCAATCTGGGATGCCTTGGGGGAGGTTCAACTGCTGGTTTAGACCCGATACCACAGGGATGGGGCCTAAACCAGCAGTCGGACCTCCCTCTCACAATCTGGGGCCACTGGCTCCTAACCACTTACCTGCCTTTCTGCCTGATTGCCCCTAACTGTTTCTGCCTGCCAGTCTGATCTCCCTCTAACCACTCCCCTGCCAGCCTGATCTCCTTCTAACTGGTCCCCTGCCAGCTTGATCGTTCCCAACTGCCCTCCCCTGCCAACCCAATCGCCCTGCCCTGCCAGCCTGATTGCCCACAACTGCCCTCCCCTGCCAGCCCGATCACCCACAACTGCCCCAAAATACCTTCTCCTCCAGCATTGGAGAGGAGGCAGCAAAAAATAGAAGACATCCCTCCCTATTGCCCAAGGACCCTATATACTGGGTCTTGACACATTCTTTGATCCCTGCACAGGGGCGAGAGGGATGACTGGTGGCAGCACATGTGAGAGGGAACCTCCAGGTGACCACTCTGGTCCTGGCACACCCTGGTGATCAGTTCCTTCCTGGTCCTGCCAGAAGCCCTGGCCCCCCTACCTGGCTCAGCCTCCCCTCTCCATCCTGGCCCTAGAGGGCCCCCTTGGCTCCTGGGGGCTCTGTCCTTCCCTCCCAGCCTGGAGGTTCCAAGGGGAGGTTATGGCTTCTCAGAGATTCCCCAGCAGCCCTGTCACTCGTGTTCACACAGAGGGAGGGGTGTATGTGGCAGAAGCAGCTGTATAAATGTGGGTGCAGGGGCAAATCCTCCGGGGTCACTTGGACAGTTTGCTGATGACGCAGATCAGGGCCACGTTCTTGTCCTTGAGGCACTGGTTGTAAGTCCCAGAGGTTGGACTGGCCCTTCAGCTCCTCTTCCAGCTCAACGGCCTTGTGCTCCAGGGCCCTGCGCTCAAATCTCTCCAGCTCCAGGAGGACCGGCCTCTGCCAAGTGCTCCTGCCTCTGCATGGTGTGCTCCAGCTCCACCTTGATCAGTCAAGGCCTCACAAAGTCTCTCATTCTCAATATGCAGCTCTGCGGAGAGCTTTGTGAAGCCTCCCTCGGGCTCTTCCGATTCGGGCTGGGGTTCTGGGTTGAGGGCCCGCTGCCTCTAGAGGGAAGGGCTGGATTCTGGGATGATGTCTACTGGCTTCTCCTCCTCCCCTGCTCTGCAGGCCCTCTCCTCTCCTTGCCAACTCTGTGGTGCTCCCTGGAGGCCTGTGGTCCCTGTCCCTGCCCATCAGGCACCTCTACTCTCTGGGAAGGGCCATTAGAGTGCTCAACCCCAGGAACTTGGGGCTGCCAGGAAGGGTCCAGGCTCTGTGCAGCCTGCTCTTGATCAGGATGGGAGAGTCCCATCAGGGGCAGGCCGGCAGGGTGAGGGACCATGAGGTTGGCCAGCCCCACCCTCTGATCCGGCTGGTTCGCTGGCTACAATGGGTGGCAGCAGTGATTCACTGGAGGCCAGTGGGAGCCACAGGCACCCACAGGAGGCAGGAGTGAGAGGTGGGAGCAAGTTGCAACTGCCCGTGAGAGGTGGGAATGAGTCACTGCCACCCACGGGAGGCAGGAGGGAGCCGCTTGTGACCACAGGAGGCAGGAGAGAGCCACCACGGCCACTGGAAGGTGGGAAGGAGGCCCTGGCACCCGCGGGAGGTGGGAGAAAGCCATCACTGCCACCTCTGCTGTCTGCAGGAGCCAGGGGGAGGAACCAAGAGGTCAGCAGTTCAGCCCGCTCGCCAGTCAATGCCACCTCATGGCAATCAGTCCTCATCTGGTCGTTTCGGTCATGACAGCCCCTGGCTCTTTATGTATTAGGATACACAATCTTCTCACGATGATGTGAGATAATAAAATGCTTACATGATGAGATGAAGTGAATGAAACATTATTAAAGTAAAATAAGAGTTACTTGAACACAAGCACTACAATACCACAGCAGCTGATCTGCTAATTAAGAGGGCTACAAAGTGCCTAATGGGCAGGAAATATGTACAACATGAATACTAGGAACAAAGGGGTGAATCATGTCCTGGGGAAGTGGAAGTATGATTGCACAAGATTTCATTACTCTACCAGAACGCAGTGCAATTTAAAACTTATGAATTATTGATTTCTGGAATTTTCTGTTTAATAGTTTCAGAACTTGGTTGATTGTAGGTAACTGAAAATGAGAAAAACAAAACCTTAAATAAGGAGGCACACTATATTTTTAATCTCATTTTTCAGATAAGCCAATTGTCATATTAAGAGCTTAATCATATCCACATTTCTAATTCAATGTCTGCATGCATCATATGCACCAGATTTTATTATCACTGTTCTTTGCTTCTGTGGCATTTAAGTAGAGAGCTGAGTAGAAAATGGCTTTTTTAAAAAAAAAAAAAAAACTTAATGTAGATACTTTCCTCTATCCCCCATTGCCTACTTCCACAAAATAATCACAGGACTGCAATCAAGGAGGGATTGTAAACATCATTACATTTAAAGACCAGGATTTTGAGATAGGAAGATAAAAGAGAATAAATTAAAGCCTAAAAGTAATAAAGAATATTTTTCTTAATTTTCCCTTTTTAAATTAGGAAAAAACAAAAACCCAATCCTACACTATAACTTCTGTCTGAGCTTCTTTTAATTTTAAACATACCTAAGCCTTTTTAAACATAGAAACCCATCCAATTAAAAATGGAACCATTTTTTCTTTACTTTTTTCCTTAATAATTTATTTTATCATCTCACAAGAACAGCTCCACATACTAGTTTCTTCATGTATATAGTTAAGAATATATAGTAAATTGATTGTTTCAAAACAGTTTACATTCAGGTGTTAATGTCACATTAATCCTAATGTGATTTTCATTTATGGCCAATTTTCAAGCAGGATGGTAAAGAGGCAAAATAATCAATCATCTCCCAAACTCAGAAATTGAAAGGTTCCCAGTCAGTAACTGTGCCTCTGAGATCAGCATAAAATTGTACATTGAAGGCATTTGCAAGGTAGGGGATGCTAATATATAGCATCAGTGTCAGCGAACACTGGCTATCTTAAGTGCCTAAGGGAATCAAGCTTTAGCTTATTTCTCTGGGTGAGGAACTGACAATTATCTTGACTAGTATATTTTTGAAGGATAAGAGTAGAGAAGAGTCTGTTTTTGCTGCTGGAAACAATAAAAGGAATATCACCCTCAGGCAATGAAGCAATGCCAGTGTAATGGATGGATTCTTTAGAAAAAGGAAAAGTAAGAAAGATAATAGAAGGTATTTGGTAAACATTTATTACTTTCCACTATATACTGAGAAAGCAAGGGAATAAGTGCAAGTAGTGGGAAATGAATATCCAGGGGTATACTTACTGTCAAAATAATGAAGTTTAAGCCTCACAGCCTTTTTTTCCCCTGTAGACTCCTTCTGAGAAAGGTTCTATCAATATTTGATATGACCATATATTTTTGTAAAATTTGCAAAAGCATTTTGTACTCTTCTTGTTAATGACAGCTCCCCTTTCCCATACTATTCAGACTGTAGTCATCCTCAACTCTACCTTCCTATGCACGCACTTCCTGAAATTGTTTTTAAGATGACCACTTTTAATTACTTCAGGAGAGTATATATGAACTTCATATCCTTATAAGATTTGAGCTCATATCTCTTTGCAGCTTTGTAGGGCTTCCTCTGTAAGCATGGACTTTTTGGAAAAGCAAGAATAACTGAAAAAGTGGGTCTTTTACTTGTCATTCAAAATGTACTTTGCACATAGAACATCTTTTGACATTTGTCCTCGGCTGTCAGTGGCAGCTTCTCTCTCTCAGGAGGAGTCATGTGTGGGGGCATTTATAGGGCAGCCAGGATGTATTCTGAGACTAAAGTGGTGGTGGGTAAACATCCTCAGGGCTAGCCTAGACTCAATTATCCCATCCACATTATGCCTGTAAAGGCAGTTAATTTATAAAAATCTGTTGGAGGTGTTTGGAGTTCTGAATGAGAATGACAATCCAAGGAGCCAGAGCTATAGAGCCAAATTAATTCCAGGAGAGCTTAGACAGAGAAAGATACCGAATCAGGGGCACACGGAATAATCCAATGATCATATTGATCCTAAAAGTTTTCTTATGTCCTCTGGAATCTCTTTGGGCAACATGTTGAATAGACTGATAACTATGCCTTCTATTTGTACTGTGACATTTATTGCAGATTCACTGTTTTGCAACTGTCTGTCTCTTCCTGCCAACTTAGCTATCATGATCCCCAAAATAAAAGAAGCCAAGAACAAACAATAGTACAAGACTGTCTAAGGTACTGCCACTCATCAGAGGTTAGAAATCCAAATACTGTTAATAAGATAAGGTGAGGTCAACAGACTCTGAAATTAGTTTTACAAAACCTGAGCCTAGAAGCTGGTTAGTTACTTTCACATCTTTAAGTAGCTATGTTAGACAGAAGAACAAGCCCCAAAGATGCCCACATCCTAATCTCCAGAATGTATGAATATATTACTTTACAAAGTAAAAGAGGCTTTTAGATGTGATTAAATTAAAACATTTTGAGATGAAGAGATTGTATTGGATTATCCCCATGAGCTCAATGTAATCACAAGAGTTCTTATATGAGGAAGGCAGGAGGATCAGTGTCAGAGAAGATGTGACAACAGAAGCAGAGGTAGGGGTTGCTATCATTGCTGAGAGAAGGCCAAGAAGAGGGCAAAAGAAGAAAAAGAAAAAGGGGAGGAAATGGATTTACTTCTAGAGCCTGCAGGAGGAATGCAGCCTGCCAACACCTAATATTTGTCCCATTTCACTCATTAAGGATTTCTAACTTTCAAAGCTATAAGACAAAATTTGTGTTGTTTTAAGCAATGAAGTTTAGAGTAAACTAGAGGCCCGTTGCAGGAAGATTCCTGCAATAGGGCTTCCTGCAGTGGTCTGCTTCCCTCCCTTCTCCCCTGCCCCACCTGCTACCCTCCCTTCTCTGCTGCCCCACTTGCTTTCCTCCCTTCTCCACAGCCCTGCTTGCTTGCTTCTCTACAGCTTCATACCCTTCTACAGAGCTTGGCTTCCTTCTAGGCTGTCTTCAGTCTTCACTCTGTGCCTAGATATGCAAATCAACCGCCATATTGTTTGGGTTAATTTGCATACTCACTCCTGATTGGCTGGTGGGCGTGGCAGGTGGGCATATTGGCGATACAGTCAATTTGCATTTTCTCTTTTATTACATAGGATTGTTATAGAAGCAATTGAACACTAATACAATGATTGCACAATCTGTGAGTTCCATTGGCTTTAGTAGTAGGTGTTTAATTTTGTACTTTATAGGTACTGTTTCTCATTTGGTGTTTTAATTTATATTCTAAGAATTATTGCTAACATTTGAAATCAACTGAATATAATGAATAAGAAACAAAATTAAGTGAGTAATGATAATATGCTATGCTTAGAAGCATTGAAAAGCATTTTCTTTTTGGTTTTAAAGTACACCATGGAATTAAACATACATGTCACTTGCATGGAATTTAATATTAAACAAAATTGAAGAACAATGATTTTACAATAAATTAACTTTTACACTAAAATAGAGAATCTATCTTATATAATAAAAGGTCAGAGACTGTAACAGCATCACAACCATAACGACCGTTAGATCAGAACCACCACAGCTCCTCGCTGGGCTGGCCCCGCCCCCCAGCAAGCAGTTAGGGGTGATCAAGCAGACAGGCAGAGTGGTTAGGGGTGATCAGGTAGGCAGGACAGCAGTTAGGGGTGATCAGGTAGGCAGGTAAGTGGTTAGAGGTGATCTAGCAGGCAGGCAGAGGCCTTAGGGGTGATCAGGCAGGCAGGCAGGTGAGCAGTTAGGAGTCAGTGGTCCCAGATTGTGAGAGGGATCCCGAATTGGAGAGGGTGCAGGCCAGGCTGAGGGACACAACCCCCGCAAGAATTTTGTGCACCAGACCTCTAGTATATATATAAAAGCCTAAGTGACCATTAAGACCGAACTACTGGATTGACCCATCAACTAGTTGCTATGATGCACACTGACTACCAGCTCAATGCAGGAGCTGCCCCCTGGTGGTCAATGCACTCCCATAGCCAACCTCCTGTGACTGGTTAGTGGCGTTGGCGGCCCGAGGCTGTTCCTTCCATCCTTCCATATCCAGTATGGTGACTGTTGCATCGTCCCCCGACCCTGCCAGGGCCTTTGGGCCCCAGGCTGGGATGGGGAAGCAGGGGTGGGTGGTGGCAGATGGGCCCCTTTATCAGGGAGGGCAAGGGCCTGCTGCCAACCTCCCACACCTCATCACCTCATTCTTCTGTCCCCCCCACCCCTTGCTGGCAGGCCCCAGTTGGCCCAGGCCTGATTTGTCCTGATCACTGGCCAGGCCCAAGGGACACCCGCCCCCATGCACAAATTCATGCACCAGGTCTCTAGAAGTATATAATTATGCAATTGACCCATTGTTCAGCCTAATACAAAATAAAATAATTTCATTTTAAATGTTAAATGAATGAAGAAAAATACGTAAAATGAAAAATAAATTAATCAATAAGAATGCTTTTATTTTTAAACCTTTTATTGATTTGAGAGAGAGACATCAATTTGTTGTTCCATTTATTTGTGTGTTCATTGGTTTCCTCTTGTATGCTCTGAACAAGATTAAACCCACAACCTTGTGATATCAGGACAATGCTCTAACCAACTGAGCTACCCAAAAAGGACAAATGCTTTTAAATATGAGAAATATCTTTATATATGTATATTCACATCTACATCTATATAATTTTAGAACTAGTACAGAAACCAAAAGGGGAAAAGGCAGAAATAAAACTGCAGAAGTCCCCAGAATCAGGCACATCTCATTTCTATTAAAACAACATAATGAAACTAGAGGCCCAGTGCACAAAATTCGTGCACGGGGGTGTGTGTCTCTCAGCCCAGCCTGCACCCTCTCCAATCTGGGACCCCTTGAGGGATGTCCAACTGCCCGTTTAGGCCCAATTCTACTGGTATCAGGCCTAAATGGGCAGTCGGACATCCCTCTCACAATCCAGGACTGCTGGCTGCCAACTGCTCACCTGCCTGCCTTCCTGATTGCCCCTAACTGCTTCTGCCTGCCAGCCTGATCACCCCCTAACCACTCCCCTGCCAGCCTGTTTTCCCCTAACTGCCCTCCCCTGCAGGCCTGGTCACCGCTAACTGCCCTTCCCTGTAGGCCCGGTTGTCCCAACTTCCCTCCTCTGCCAACTTGGTCACCCCTGACTGCCCTCCCCTACAGGCTTGATCACCCACAACTGCCCTCCCTTGAAGGCCTTGTCCCTCCCAATTGCCCTCCCCTGCTGGCCATCTTGTAGTGGCCATCTTGTGTCCACATGGGGGCAGCCATGTTTGACCACATGGGGGCAGCCATCTTGTGTGTTGGAATGATGGTCAGTTTGCATATTACTCTTTTATTAGATAGGAGGATAGAGGCCTGATGCATGGGTGGGGGCCAGCTGGTTTGCCCTGAAGGATCAGGGTGGGGGTTCCCTTGGGGTGTGGGGCAGCCTGGGTGAGAGGCCTGTGGTGGTTTGCAGGCTGGCCATGCCCCCCCTCTCCCCCGGCAACCCAAGTAGAGGCCCTGGTATCTGGGATTTATCTTCTATAATTGAAACTTTATAGCCTTCAGCAGAGCCAAGCCTCCTGCTTGGTCCATGACTGCAGCCATTTTTGTTGGGATTTATTTATCTTCTATAATTGAAACTTTGTAGCCTTGAGTGGAAGCTTGGGCCTGCCAGGGTGTGCAGAAAGTTTGGCTTCCTCCATTGCCGGGAAAACCCAAGCCTCCTGCTCACTCTGTGGCCACAACCATCTTGGTTGGGTTAATTTGCATACTTTCTCCTGATTGGCTGGTGGGCATGGCTTGTGGGTGTAGCAGAGCGATGATTAATTTGCATATTACTCTTTTATTAGATAGGACACTTCACATTGATCTACTATAGGCACAGATATATGATACTTTTCTGAAGAAGTAAATAAACTTTCTGAACAGAGGACAGGGATTGATTCAGACAGTCCACTCTGATAAAAGCTTCACAAATGTTCTGTTTTAAATAGCGTGCATTTTTATAGACAGACAGCTGTAAAACAAGGCATGAAGTACAAATTAGCTCCCTTAATCTGGAGTGATTTTTACTGATTTTATAACATCACTTTAATTGGTTCCTTTTTCATTGACACCCCTAAGATTTGTCACCTTTTCTAAATCCTCAGTCAAATATTAAGACTAAATTTAGCTTATCCTATTCTTTGGCACCTTTTAATTATGTCCTCCCCATCAAAATTATTTTCTTCTGCTATCAGTTCAAGTGGTTGAGCCCAGAACCATCAGCTTTGTCAGGTGTTTCAGTTATTTAAGTTGTTTACTTAATTTCAGCTTTGTTTATAACACTCAGTGTTCCACCCTTATTAGGCATTTCCTGCTGCCCTAGATAGCCCATCAAGAATAATAACATTAAAAAAAATCCCAAACTTGATTTCCCACTACATTAGTTCTAATTAAGTACTTTTTCTTTCAGCCTGATTTGTTTTATATTTCTTAACATTATGGGAGAGCATCAAAAAATCCTCAACATGGAACCTGATAATGCTGATCACTACTTGTAATGGATTTTAATCTCATGGACAACAGATGGGATAAGCAGACTGTGGCTATTATGCACTGTTGTTCTTCAGCAAAGTATGCCAATATATCTGCCATTTCTTGAGATTGGCACACATTTATGAGCAATAGCTACAGATACCCTGCTTAAGTCCTTTTGCTTAAAAATCATAATGCCTTTTTTTTTGTTTTATTTTATTTTTATAATATGAAAGAACTTGTTCATAGACACACCAAATAATGTAAGTATAACAGAAGCTCACTAAGTAGTCACTCTTTCTACCATGATAAAAGTTGTAAGAAAAGTCTGAACATTATTTCTTTTCTCCCACCCAATGCACCACCCAGTTACCATCTTCCACACATACTCACACCTCTTTCAAATAAGTTCCCGACCATGTTTTCAAAGGTTCTGCTAAAGATAGCATATGAGTTGTTTATTGTAGTATATTTCAAAGAACCTAATCCTATATAATAAAACCCTAATATGCAAATCAGATTAACAGTAGAACAACTGGTCACTATAATGTGCACTGACCATTAGAGGGCAGACGCTTAACACAGGAGCTACCCCCTGGTGGTGAGTGCGCTCCCACAGAGGGAGGGCTGCTCAGCCAGACTCAAGGCTCATGGCTGGTGAGTGCAGCAGCAGTAGTGGGAGCCTCTTCCGCCTCCACTGCAGGTGGGCAGTAAGGAGCGAGGGGTCCCAGTCTGTGAGAGCCCTGGAATGTGAAAGGGATATCTGACTGCTGGCTTAGGCCTGAATACCTGGGGGAATCGGGCCTAAGCCAGCAGGCAGACATCTCCCAAGGGGTCCTGGACTGCAAGAGGGCACTGGCCATGCTGAGGGACCCCCCTCCCCAGTGTACAGATTTTTGTGCACTGGGCCTCTAGTTTAATATAAGACCTTAAACATACTAGGCTCTCAGTAAATATTTTCTATTTCATGCCATTTAGGAACAAATATTAAGGAAGACCCTGAAGCATTAAGAAAGATTTTTAGATTCTTCTTAAACTTACATTAGAATTCCAAAAGTATTTTATGCCTATTAAAAAATAAAAACACAAACACTATAAAGGATAAAATAAAAATAACCTATATTTAGATAATAAAATATTTTAGAAACTAAGTCCAAAAGAGGAAACCCCCAAATGATTTTTCAAAGCAATCATGGAAAATTTTAAAAAGTATAAATCATTTATAAGAACACGGCAAATAAATTTAATTAACATCAACAAAATTTAACATAATGTCTCCTATAGATAAGCCCTTTTCTTTTTTATGGTGATACAAAGAGGAATGAGAATTTGTCTACAAATGAGAACCTCACAATGTGGCCTGAGCGTCGGATACTGATAAATGGAGTTATAGACAGATCAACAAATACTATGGTAAGCACTGCTAAAGAAGTCCATACACACAGCTATTTAACTGTTTTGTTGAGTGTGAGAATGCTATATAATAAAAGCCTAATATGCAAATTGTCCCCTCGACTGGGAGTTTGACCGGGAGTTCAATCAGGGAATGGGGCCAGCGGGCCAACCACCCACAGCCCCTACCTCCAGCTGGCCCTACCCTCAGTACCCTCAGTCAGCCCCCTCCACCCTGATTGGGGCCAGGGCCAGCCAGCCAACTGCCCATGGCCTCTCCCCCTGGACAGCCAGACTGCACCCGTGCATGAATCCGTGCACCGGGCCTCTAGTTCTATATAATAAAAGACTAATATGCAAATTGACTGAACAGGGGGTGGAACAACCAGTCACTATGATGCGCACTGACCACCAGGGGGCAGATGCTCAATGCAGGAGCTGTCTCCTGGTGGTCAGTGTGCTCCCACAGGGGGAGCGCCACTCAGCCAGAAGCAGGGCTCACAGCTCGCGAGAGCAGCAGTGGTGGCAGGAGCCTCTCCCACCTCTGTGGCAGTGCTAAGGATGTCCAACTGTTGCCTTAGGTCCGCTTCCCTCAGGGAACGGGCCTAAGCCATCAGTCAGACATCCCCTAAAGGCTCCTGGACTGTGAGAGGGCACAGGCTGAGCTGAGGGACCTCCCCATTGAGTGCATGAATTTCATGCACCAGGCCTCTAGTTTGTATTATAAGTGCCTATCTCTCAGAAGTAAACCAACATTCTACTTTGATTTCTCCAAATACTACTCACCTGAAATTAGAACTACAAAAGACAACATCATTCTCCTAGCCTCACTGCTTCATTCTCCAACCGTCTTCTACCAGCTCATGAAGAAATATATACTTAAAGATAAGCAACAGTCTTCATAAGACCTTTATGGACTATAAGAATAACATGATGACCAATTAGTAAGATTTAGCAGTCTGGAGGACATCATATCATAATAATATTATACACCCTAGTAGCAGAGCTTAAAAAGAGTGAAAATATATGCCCCCCAAAAAAAGCAATAATCCCTAACATTTATAGAAACTACTACAGATCTATACTAATAAAAGATAAAGATGCAAATTGACTGTACCTTTGCAACACCCACCAGCCAATCAGGAGTGAGTATACAAATTAACCCAAGAAAGATGGAGGGTTAATTTGCATACACAGGCGCCAGGTGGCCAGGGGCAGGGCGGGATGCCTGCATCATCACCATGGTGACAACGCAGGCTCTGCACCGCCCCCTGCAGCTCCGGGCCTCTGGGCAGTGTGGGAAGGTGGAAAGGCGGCTTCGGCCTGGATAGAAAGTGGTGCTGGCAGCCACGGGAAAGAAGGCCCATTCTTGCATGAATCTTCATGCATCAGGCCTCTAGTTATAAATGTAAAGGGATATGTCATCCAATAGGATCATTAAACACTTAGGTTTTTAGGTACCACTTACTACAACTAATTATGAAAACTTTTTGGTAAAGTTCACATTAAAATAATAGAATATCCTCAAGGGTTTACCTTGCTTCAAAGGACACAAAATAATGAATATATTTGCATTAGCCAGAGTTGAACAAACTGATTATTAGAGTTTTATAAGGATAAGATATTCCACATAAAGGCTAGTTAAAATTATCAAGAAATTAATAACTATTTATTAATAATTACAATTTTATTAGTTATTCATTCACCAAATAGTTGCTGAGGAACAAGTATGTGTCTGGCAATATTAGCTGGAAAAAATTTAATATATATTATTTAACAAAATTATACCTAATAATTTAACAAAACCTAGTAACTTAAAAATGTATTACCTAATAACTTAACAAAAACATCAAATAAATAACTTAGTTCATTGTGATCAAGTTTATTTTTAATAAACTCACTAAGTCCTTTTCTAAAATTGTTCACATACCAGTGACAACTCTTTTTTTTTCTATTAAAAAAAATCCATGTTTACCATAAGGCCTTTTGTTCAGAAATAAATCCCAAAGCCATTTACTATATACTATTCTCTTCATTTCCTAGTATTAAGTAAAAACTTGTTCAAATATTTCAATTTAGGGTTTCCTTGGGTAAATATTCTGATATCTCAATTTTCTAAGGCTATTGCTCTCTACACCAACTTCACATTAAAATTATCTGAAGAACTTTAAAAAGCTTGTGCCAGACTAACTTAATTCAAATATTTTGGTAAGGGGTATATCAATTATTTAGTGCTGCAGAACAAACCATCTTAAAACGTGGGGACTTAAAACAACAAGAATTATTTGTTCATTATTATTCTGCAATTAGGTCTGGATTTAGCTAGGTGGTTATTCTGATGGAAAGCTAGTAGATGCTGAGGAAGATATAGAATCCAAGACCAGTAGGAAAAGTGCAAGAATGTATAAAAGAGAGAATAAAGATCTTTACATTAACTGGCAAATTAGCTACCAGAGTTAAAATTTAGAGTGTAACAAACAATTTGAATTTATTGTAGGACAATACTGCAATATAGAAACTTGGACTTGTAATTATTTCAAACTAAGAGGTTGTTCATTCCCATACAAAAGAAACATGCACAAAAATAATTAAAATAATATAGAAAAACAAATGATTTAATATTATCATGGATAGCTTTTCTAAAACCACAGAGAATGATTATGATTAACTTTATGAAATACTAGAGGCTCAGTGCACAAAATTCATGCACTGGTAGGGTCCCTAGTGGCTGCCAGCTGCCAGCCAGGGCCTCCCTTCATTCCACGTCACCCCCTGGTGGTCAGCACAAGTCATAGCGAGTGATCGAACTCCCAGTTGTTCAAACCACTGAGGGGAATATATATAATTTCCAAAGTGTTGGGCCGTGCTAATCTTTTGTGTTTGTTTGTTTGTTTTCAAATATATTTTTATTGATTTCTGAGAGAAGGAAGAGGGAGAGAGAGATAGAAACATCAATGATGAGAGAGAATAATTTATCGGCTGCCTCCTGCACGCCCCCCACTGGAGATTGAGCTTGCAACCCAGGCATATGCCCTTGACTGGAATCAAACCCAAGACCCTTGAGTCCACAAGCTGACATTCTATCCACTGAGCCAAACCAGATAGGGCCATGCTAATCTTTCTAGAAAAATTTACAGAGTAGCATGTATTTGTAAACCATTGTGTTTTGATTGTAGATATTTCCCTATTTAAATCTCCATGCTTTTTCTGACATGAATATCACAACCAAATATCTCAGTTCTGGAATTAATTACATTAAAATATTTTTAATTTGTTAATTAAGTTCATAAGAGATGAAAGGCAATTTCATAACTGTAATTTCATTAGTGCAGAATTTCAACAATATTGAGTAGGTAATCTCTTTTATGAGAAACAAATTATACTTGTTATGAAGTACTAGAGGCCTGGTGCATGAAATTCATGCATGGTAGGGGGTGGGTCCTTCAGCCCAGCCTGCACCCTTTCGCAATCTGGGACCTTTCAGGGGATGTCCAACTGCCAGTTTAGGCCCGATCCCATGGACATCCCTTTCGCAATCTGGGACTGCTGGCTCCTAACTGCTCGCCTGCCTGCCTGATGTTGCCCCTAAAACTCAAGTTTCTTATTTTTTTTTTATTTTTAATATTTATATTCCTTCTTTATTTTTTATTTTAAAATTTAAGTCTCTTGAGAGCATGAAGCATTTAACATTATTCTATATTCCTTACAGAAAGCTAAGCATGGTAAACACAGAAAATAATTAATACTTATGGGCTTCTATACCAATACTTTCCAACCAGGAATTTTTTAATAGGCAGTCTCCAAAAACTTGAACTAGAAAACCTAAAAGTAGAGTGCTCAAATTTAAGCCATCAGGTACTTTTAGCAGGATTTCTATCATAATTAAATTCTAATTCTGAGCTCTCAACAGCCTGGACAAACTACCCTTCACTATCTCCAAAGTTTTATTTAGTTTTTTGTGTGAGTCCAACATAGAGATTTATTTATTAAAATTATTTAGTGTTTGCATAAAAATTACCAATTGTTCCTCATTGGGTTTTTAACATACATGAATTCGTTGGGGTCCCTCTATTCACCCCAAGACTTTCAAAATACAGCTCTTCTTAGTGCCAGGAGGGATAGTTAAGGCAGCGAGGTGTTTTCTTGGGTCTAGACATCGGGAGGGCTCCTGGTCTCCCCCTTGAAAGAACACACATGATAGGTAGTTTCTTAGGTAGGGTAGGCTGTCCCTGAAGAAAACATTTATGCAGAATAATTCAAATTCAGTCATCTGTGGTCAGTTACTCATACCTGATAGCTTTAAAATAAAGTCCCCTTGGGCAAGGTCATCAAAGGCTTGCTGGTTATTTTCAGTTATAAAAAACTGTCTGCAAAAAGATAGTAGTCATGGTCCTTACATGACCCGAAACATCACTGCACCAGATGCTCATTTTTAAAATGAGGTGTATGATAGGGCTCCCCCAGGGTCATGCACCACATGGGGGGATGGGGACAGAAAACCCTAGGACTTGACTTATTAGCAACATTAACTGATTTTTATCACACTGGAATGAAGGCATTCGGTCTGTGTTGCCATGACATTAAAGGTGGTTCAGAAGTAGGGTGTTATTTATTGCCCTGTTAAGAAAGACCCCCAAAGTGACTTTTCAGAAACCAGGGCTGTCCCCTGCATCCCCAGCCAGACTTTGGGCCACTCTGGGGGACACAGGCCACAGCAGCCTGCCAGCTTGCTTCACAGTGATTCTGGCTTGTCTGTTTCAGGAAGTGCTGGCCACTGGGCATGCCTACACCTGTAGTGGAGCTCGGCGTTCAGGTGTATATCTCGGAGATGACGTCAATGGCGGCCATGTAGTTGACCAGGAACAGGCGGACCTCCTCCAGGCATTCCTCCTCCTCTACCACGTTCTGGCCCTTGGAGAGGCTTTCAGGAAGTCGGACTTGCAGGGCGCGGCATACAGCGCTGCCCAGAAGATCTGCATGATCCAGCTGGTACTTCTTGAGCACCATCTCATAGGCCTTGGTGGCGTTGACACTGATGACATTGGGGTGGCTCTCGTCCTGCTCCCCATAACAGATGCTCTGCAGGAAGACCTAGGTGAAGCAGAGGCCCCTTTTCAGCCACATCAGCACCAGTGTGGCCCCCACTTTGGGCCACTCTGCTCCATACATTTCCTTCTCCACCTCCAGGATGTTCTACAGGGTCCGGAACTTGGCAGGTCAGTGTTGTACACAGATTTGATTTTCGTGTTGTTACCACTTATGTCTGCCTTGATGGGGATAAACACTGGGGGCCCAAGGCAATCGAAGAAGGGCGGCAGGTGGGACACCACCTCCAGGAAGGGCCGGGTCTCCATCTGCTTGGGCTTCAGCAGGTGCTAGGCCAGCAGTGCCATTTCGGGGCCGAGACCAGCAGTGACGCCGTTTTCTAATCAGATCTTCCTCTTCCTTCTCCAGCACTCTCCAAACCTATTCTGGTCAGACCACCCCAACCACGAAGACCCTTAAGACCTTCCCCCTATTTCTTTGACTTTCCCCCATCAAACTTGCACCCCATTGTGTTGCCTAGGGGCGCCCCTAACCGCTCCCTGGGGAGGGGGGTGGTGGTCGATGAGGGGCAGTGGTGGTTCTGGTCTAACTGCTGGGGCTTGAGTCACTGACAGAAGCTGCAGTGCATGTCTGCGACCCACCCATCCCCCCACACTCCCTCACCGAGCAGGCAGCAAGTTCCATCAGTGGCCAGCCCAGCACATGCACATGGAGGTGAATTTGCCATGCCTTTAGGCCTGAGCCCCCAAGCAGCCAGGGATGAGCTGGGGATCCCAACAGCCTGACAGCCAGCCCGGTCCTCTCATCACCCACCTCGATTCCCCCGTTCACTATCGCTGATCCATCAGAGCTTGCAGGCCAGGGGCAGGGACAAAGAGGTCAGCTGTCCAGCTCACTTGCCAGTCCCCAGTCCTGCCCTGCTCACAGGGAGGGGGGTGGCGAAGTAGGGGGAATGGGGAAGGAGGAAGGACTGAGAGGTGCTCCATGCACTTCCCGGTGTTTGGTCGAACCTCTGCTCATTGTGGATATGATGACCCTGGCTCTTTATATATATAGATGGTTATATCATACTAGTGGCCCGGTGCATGAAATTTGTGCACAGGAGGGGTGTCCCTCAGCCTGGCCTACACCCTCTCCAATCTGGGACTCCTCAGGGGATGTCTGACTGCTGGTTTAGGCCCAATCTCTGTGGAATCAGGCCTAAATTGGCAGTTGGACATCCCTCTCACAATCTGGGACTGCTGGCTCCTAACTGCTCACCTACCTGCCTGCCTGATTGCCCCTAACCACTTTGCCTGCCAGCCTGATCACCCACACCTGTCCCTCCCCAACCAGCCTGATCACCCCTAACAGCCTCTGTGTAGGCCCTGACACCATGGCTTTGTCTAGAAGGACGTCCAGAAGTTGTCCCAATCTAATTAGCATATTACCCTTTTATTACTATAGATTTCTAGGAACTATAAAATTCCTTTCAAGTATCATAATACTACTTGACTACTATATCTTTGATCAGATATATTTTTGTAAAACAGCTTGGATAACTAGAATATTAACAATAAGTTAGTCATTTTTATTCAGCTTCTTGTTTATTGTAACAGTTTCATTATAGAAACATCCATACACATCATAGATATTCTCTTGTGCTTACCTCTTACAGATGAACAAAAGGTGTTTATTCCATTCTTTCATTTACTATACTGAAGGATTGCTGGTACATACAATATGGCTATTTCTGCCTAGGTTGTGTGTATGTGAATGTTTTTGTGGGCTTCACACCACTATATAATAGTTACTGGATCATTTACTTAAAAATATCTAAAATAATTAATAATATTTAAATTCTAGAAAAGTAATCATACTCTGTTTTAGTGTGACAGTATCTGTTGAAGCTAAAAGGAAATAAAAGAAAGCGTCATTGTTTTAAATCGAGCTAACATTGGTTTGTAATACCATACTATAAGTTTCAGGAGTACAGCATTTAAAGTCAGTATCTGTATCACTACAGTACACTTAACATTAAAAGGTCTAGTTTCCATTAATCACTATGCAATTAACCCCCATTACCCATTCCAACCTCCCCCCAACCTCTTTCCTTCTGGTACCCACCAAACTGTTGTCTGCGTCTATGACTTTGTTTTTGTTTTGTTGGTTTGTTTTGTTTTGTTTTATATTCCATATTTCTGAAATCATGTATTTGTCCTTCTCCATTCAACTTATTTCACTTAGCATAACACCTTCAAATTCTACCCATGCTGTGGCAAATGGCAAGTTTCTTTCTTTTTTAATGGCTGACTAGTATTTTATTGTATAAGTATCTTTTTTATCCATTCATATAAAACAGGTTGTTTTATATCTTGGCTATTGTAAATAATGCCGCTATAAACACTAGAGTGTATATATCTTTTCAAACTTGTGTTTTTGTATTCTTTAAGTAAGTAATCAGAAGTGGAATCGCTGTATCATATGGTACTACTATTCTTAATTTTTTGAAAAATCTCCATTCTGCTTTCCACAGTGGCTGTACCAGTTGACATTCCCACTAGCAGTGTATGAGGGTTTCCTTTTCTTCACATCCTTTCCAACATTTGTTATTTCTTTTCTTTTTTATAATAGTCATTCTAACAGATGGGAGGTGATATCTCATTGTGGTTTTGATTTGCATGTCACTAATAATTAGTGATGTTGAACACTCTTTGTCCATTTTTTAAACTATTTCGTTTGTTTTATTGTTGAGTTATATGAGTTCTTCATATATGTGGGATGTTAACCCCTTATCAAATGTAAAATTTGCAGACTCTTTCCATTTACATCAGTCTTAGTAATATTTTTGTGGATTTGACTCCAATAGCTAAGGAAACACAAAATAAATAAATGGCACTACATCAAACTAAAGAGTTTCTGCACATTAAAGGAAACTGCACAGCAAATTTCATCAACAAAATGAAAAGACAACCTACGTTAAAGCCTCATATGTTTTGTCTGTATATACTGTGGGAAAGTACAACATTGTATACAATCAAGAAAATTAAAAATCACTAGTCTTATTATTTAAAATGCTTTTCAATATGAGGTTCCCTTACTCCTAAATTGCATTGTAAAATAATACTAAGCAGAAATTCTTCCACTGAGCAAGGAGATGGAAGCACTCCATCCTCAGCTGATAATTTATATGATTCTGTGTTCAATTCACATTATCTGAATAATAAAATCTTTATTTTGAGATTATCTGTCCTTGTATGTAAAAAATGTGTGTTTATGAGGCTGCCACTGCATAATAAGCAACAAAAGATAAATAAATTGTAAAAGGAGCAGGATACTTTGGGAAAGTTTATCTGAACAGAAAAGTTTCCAACAGTATGATGCTGCAACTCTAGAAGACCATATTATAAATAGGTATTGCATTGGATCATTTTACTTAGTAGACACTTTTAATACTGAATATATTTTGAGGTCCTTAAGTACTATTTTACTTTTTTTGTTTAATAGGTGGCATTATAGAGTACATGTTATAGAAAGGAGTGATATTGAAAAACAATGATGTAAATATAAACTAGGTAATGAAGAAAACACTGTACCTTTTTTTAGGGTTTGCAAATCAATATATAGCTCTCCTGAATACTCTCACTGTTCTTTTCAATCAAGAGCATATTGTAGTTTTCAAAGGAATGCTTACTGGGTTATAATAATTATTTAAATTTTAAAATTCAAATTATCTCTCTGGTAGGTGCTGTTAGATGATTAGGTCTGATATTTTCCCAGCAGGCTTACTTATAAAAGAAAAACATATTTTAAGAAGAAGCAGACAAAAATATAATTATAATTCTATTTTTATCAAATATAAAAAATAAGGGAATTTTGAAGGTTTCATGGAAATAAATTATGGAAAAAAATGTAAAGGAAAGGGAATTTGTCAAGTGGTTATTGTAAGTTCATTCTAGAAACCGAAAAAACTAAAGCATTGTGGAATTATACTCTTTTTTTAAATGGTCATTTAAAAATATGTTTTTGAAAAGGCATGTGTAGTTGACTAGACAAAAATAAGGAAACTTAGGAAAGAGGCAGATGTGTTTTATATGAAGTGGCTAGTTGATAGCACTGATGCATTAAACTGTTGGCATGGCCATATCAAACAATCAATTCACTGTTCTGACCCACACTGACTCTGTGCTGACCTTGTGGTTTGGTTTAGCCAACAGAATATACTAGTATAATAGTGTGAAAGTGATGCTGTACTTGTTTTGAGCTTACACACTTCCATTTACCCTCTTGAAACTCTGAAGCGAGTATGAGAACAAGCCCCTGGAGAGACTAGAGGAAGAAAGACCAAGTTAAACATACAAATCATCTCAGCTGGGTCATTCTAGACCAGCCAGGTACCATCCAGCCACCTGCTAGTGGACCGCAGAAGCAAAAGCAAGTCCAGCCAAGAGCCCTGAAGCGAGCCAGTGCATCAATCAGCAGATGCACTCAACTGATCTCAGATTTATGAGAAGTAGTATGTAGTTGTTATTTTAAGCCACTAAGTTAGGGAGTGGTTTGTAACATGACACATTGTGGTCATAGATAATTAAAACAATTATGTATGTATTATTTAAATCAGAAGTTTTGAGAATAAATAATTATATCAGTAATTATATTGGAAAAGCAGATATAAATTAGTATTGTCCAACTAAAACCAGGTATATAGTCATTATATCGCATTCAGTATCACTCCTTATCAAAAGTGGTTTGTTGTTTTACTTATGATGTTTACATTTTATTTATTGGGGTATAGAAATATGAGAAATCTAGAAAAATAAAATGAAAAAAATGTTATCTTAAATATAGGCATTCAACTTTCTTTTCTTTTTTAAATATACTTTTGTAGATTTCAGAGAGGAAGGGAGAAGGAGAGAGAGATAGAAACATCAATGATGAAAGAGAATCATTGATTGGCTGCCTCCTGCATGTCCTACACTGGGGACTGAGTCCACAACCCGATCATGTGCCTAACCAGGAATTGAACCCTGTCCTCCTGGTTCATAGGTCGATGCCTAACCACCTAGCCACACTGCTGGGCATGGGCATTCGACTTTTTATTTTTTAATAAAAGCAACTCAAAATTATTTACAAAATGAAGATACCTATAATCTCACATAAAGAATTAAGGTTGACTAAAGTTTAAAAAAAATTTTTAAATAAAACAAGCAAAAATAAAGTTGTTTTTTTTTTTAAAAAAAAAGAGTTAAGGTTGATTAGCATGCTGGCTCAATAATATCATACACAAAAAATCGAAACACAAAATAAAAATCCAAAGCCCTCAAACCAGCTTTTATTATGATCTTTCCTATCCCAATAAATGGCATTATCATTTATCCAGTTCTCATACCTTTCCATTTTTTTCTCCCATTTTAGTCATCAATAATCTTGGTGTCTTAACCTTTATACACACAGAATCTGAGTAAATTTTACTAAATCCATCACTACCATCTTGGTCTAAAGCAACATCCTCCCCTGCTGAATTACTGCGATAGTCTAATATATCCACTTCAAATCTTACACTAGTATCTCTAATAAGAGGCCTGATGTGTGAAATTCGTGCAAGGGTAGCCTTCGCAGCACTGACTGCCGGGGCCCTTGCAGCCCCAGCTGCCTCGCAGTCCTCGCAGCCCTGGCAGCCCTGCCCCCCTGCCTACAGCTGCCTTGGCCTGGCAGGCACACATTTGGCCCCTCCCCCCCCTCATCCCCCCCTCCCCCGCCCTTTCCCTGGAGCTCCCCCGATCCATTGTTCCACAGAGAGTGGCCTGGGCCTCCCTCTGCCTGGGATCCTGGGGCAATGGTGCGTCCCCCGACCAATTGCATCACACCTGGCTTGGCTGGCCTGGCGCCAGTGCGTGTCATAGCATGGTCATCCAGAAGGTCGTCCAGACAGTTGTTCTGCTGTGTGGTAGTTCATTGGATTTGCATATTACACTTTTATTATTATAGATAGTATATTTTTAACTGTAGAGTGATCCTTTTATACTGTGAATGGGATCATGTTACTTCTGTGCTGACAGTTCTCCACTCCCACCAATTTATTACAAGTTACAACGTTCTGGGGCTGTGTTGTTCATTTCAGTAGCCACTAGCAACACATAGCTATTGAGCACCTGGTATGTGACTGGTCCAAATGATGGTATGTTTTCAAATATAAAGTACACTCTGGATTTGAGAAGTTATTATGACAAGAAAAAAAAGCAAAATACGTCATTAATAGTTTGTATGTTGATTACATGTTCTGCATGTGCTGAGCTAAATAAGATATCTTACCAAGTTAATTTGGTTTTATTTTCTTTTTATATGGCTACTAGCTAATACTATGATTATATATGTGTCTTGTAGTATATTTCTAGTGAACCACCCTACAGGATTTGGTCCCTAGTAGCACTCTGAGGTAATCGCTTACTATGTTCTTTGTAATACTCATTTGTGAGCTTCCTACTGTCACAGAAACACCAGGCATGCACCTACTTGGTAATTTTTAGGGATAATTTTAAGTCTTGTGTAAACAAATACCATTTGGAATCGTTTTAAGATCTATAAAGTTATCATTATAAAATAAGGTAAAAAACAAATATCTGTTAGAATATAAAAGAAATCACAACAAATTATAATTCTTAGAAGGCTAAAAATACTACAAACATCATCTGAAACAGTAGCATGTCATTGTGGGCACTATCCTATCTAATAAAAGAATAATATGCAAATTGACTGTCACTCCAACACAAGATGGCTGCCCCCATGTGGACACAAGATGGCCACCACAAGATGGCCAGCAGGGGAGGGCAGTTGGGAGGAACCAGGTCTGCAAGGGAGGGCAGTTGTGGGTGATCAGGCCAGCAGGAGAGGGCAGTTGGGAAGGACCAGGCCTGCAAGGGAGGGCAGTTGGGGGCAACCGGGCCTGCAGGGAATGGAAGTTGGGGGGGGGAGAGTCCCAGGCCTGCAGGGGAGGGCAGTTGTGGGGGACCAGGCCTGCAGGGGAGGGCAGTTAGAGGCAAACAGGCTGGCAGGGGAGCAGTTAGGCATCAATCAGGCTGGCAGGGGAGTGGTTAGGGGGTGATCAGGTTGGCAGGCAGAAGTGGTTAGGGGCAATCAGGAGGGCAGACAGGCGAGCAGTTGGGAGCCAGCAGTATTCCAAACCAGTAAGAATTAATGTATGCCAAGTCAATCTTGATGAATTACTGAATATAGGGGTGGTCTTGAGAACCCCTGAAACATATGAATATACTGTTTAGAGCAGTCGGACATCCCTCAAGGGGTCCCACATTGGAGAGGGTGCAGGCTGGGCTGAGGGACACACACCCCCATGCACGAATTTTGTGCACCGGGTCTCTAATAATTCATAAAATTATATGGTCTCTAGTCCTTCATCTATAGATCAGAACTCTTGATAGATATATATATTCTGTGGGCAATAGTTATTTTTAGAAGTCATTCCTGTGTTGGGATGGCTAGCCATGATGTAATCATACATGTAAGTAACTGAAAATCATTTACATATATCCCACCAAGCTCATATCATATGTAATCATATTAAATGAATCTCTAGTTGAACTTCTTTTTATCTAGTTTTCCAAAAATGTCTGTGGTAACTGGATACCATCTACAAAAATAGAGTATAACAGAAGAGAATTTGAAGCTAGGAGTGATCTTACCCCATTGAAGATAAAAAAGTATAATTTATCAAATATTTACAAAACTTGACCATATGATTGTATTACTATTTTCTTAATAAATACTCCCATGAGACCTCTGGATTAGTAATGCACTCTCTTGCTTCAAGTCTCCTCAAATATCACCTTTCTAAGGAGGTTTACTCTACCCAACCTGCTTAAAATCACTATCATCCACAGCTTTCTTGATAATTCTGATTTATTTATTTCCATATACCTCTGTATACTATAAAATTTGCTTTACTAAGTATTTCTTGGTGGTTGATCTTCCCTAATATCACTGTTAGGTAAATGCCATGAGAACAAGAATTTTTAATAACTTTTTTTTCTCTTGATGCATTCTCAATGCTTTGAATCATGTCTAGAGCAGAGTAACTACTGAATATATGTGTGTTCAATGAATGAAGAAGCCAGAACTTTTTATCTTTTTGTTCTGCCAATCTCTCTGGTCTTCAGACTTTTCCCTCATGCTTGAAAGGCAATACAGCTGACATCATCTTTTCAAACAGCTTCCTTCCCAAGATGGACAGGGAAGCTTTCTTTCTTGGTTCTCCTTTGTGTTCATTAAGTTTAATTTTAACATTGTCAATTTTCTTCATTATGCTTTCTTGTCATTAATTGCATTTTTTCTATCATCCTGTCTTGAATGCCTGCCTTCCTTCTCTCTTTTTTTTCCCTATGAATATGGGTACCAAATTTATGTATATATATTTTTCTTTTCTTTTAGGCGTATTTAATGGTTCCATCCATATTTATATGCCAGGTTTCAATTGACATACATTTAAAGGTTTTGCAATTTGTGATTGAACTTCCCCTATAACTTCTAAATTGCTTAAGAGATAGTTTTGATTTGATATAATTTATAGATAAGTAAGACAATATTTCTTTGTGGACCTCTTTTAGATGTATAGTTTCACTGTATTGTGATAAGAAAATTCCTATTTTAAAAATATATTGGGGTTTTTTGGAATCTAATAAATGAAAGTTTATAATAATTGATCCACTGATAGTCATATTTGTTTACATGCTGCTGCATTTTTTAAAACATATTTTTATTGATTTAAGAATGAAAAGGAGAGAGAGAGAGAGAGAGAGAGAGAGAGAGAGAGAAACAACAATGATGAGAGAGAATCATTGATCAGCTGCCTCCTGTATGCCCCACACCAGGGATTGAGCCCACAATCTGGGCATGTTCCCTAACCAGGAATCAAACCATGACCTCCTGGTTCATAGGTAAATGCTCAATCACTGAGCTATGCCAGCTGGGCATGTTGCTGCATTTTTTTTAACAAAACACATAATTTATTCCAAATGGATTTATTACTTCCATTAAGCTATACATTCAAAGAAGTCTACCTATAACTAGGTATCGCTAAAGCAGATGAAAATGTTAAAATTGTCATCATTGAAAAAGTAAAATGTTTTAATGGCACTGTAAAATAATTCATCTAACATTTTGCTATACATAGAAAGTGCTAAATTAAGAGATTTCTTTTGTCACTTAGGAATACAAAGAAGAAAAATAAATTGAATAAAAATAACTTGAATGCATTTAAAAGTAATTTTTACAATATTCTTTAGTAGATGTAGAAAACTCACTTAACATGTAGATATAAACAGTGAATAAGAATGTGTAATTAATGGCTGTGGTGTAGCTGATTCAGTGAAAGTTTAGTCCAAAGGATGAACTGGGAAAGGGATCATTGAAGTTGTCTCTTTTACTCATAAAGGGTGAATTATTTATCATGAAAATGTAAGGTTATCATTAGTATTAGTAAGAGTTTATAATAATATCAAGATAGTGTTCTGTCTATGTATACTTCTGTGTAAAATTTCCTCAAATAAAGAAATGGAAATTATTTCAGTAAGCCAGATTTTAAGATTTAGATGGAAAAGTAGAAAAATCCATTTTTCTGTAACCTTAAATTTGACCTAATATCTGTCTTTGTGATGCAGCTCTTTGTAAATACTATATTATGTCTTATCTATTTCTGAAAAGGCAAAGCCAACAAAAGAATATCTCTGTAGTTATTTTTAGCATCAGGTCAGACTTTCTCTGAATTCCCACTGCTTTAAAATATGATTTCAAGATCTACTGGGTTTGTAGGTGGAACAGATTTCAAGGATTTTGAACTTGAATGCATTGTGATTATTTTTTTCTTTCCTTGACAAAATTGCAAGGAACGTCTGCTCCTTCTAAAGCACTTCTGAAGAAATGGAGCTGACTGGCTACAGCTTTATATACAGCATGGCTTTCCCTGTGGGAGATGAATAATAATTGTTTTGTTTCCAGAGCATCACAGAGTAATATGAGATCTGAAGAGAATAATAAACAGAATTTAGGCTTAGCTCCTGCCTCTGAATCATCAGTCAGATCAAATGAGCACTGGATGTCGTACAAAGTGAATGTAATGTTAACTTTCTGTACTTGAAATGAAAATATTTCACCTGCTAACATATTTCAAAATGACTTTTGAAAGAGATGCCTTGCTTTGATTGATAGCACTCTACTCAGTATACATACAGAAACTGTTATTTATCAACATGATTTTTTGTTGATATTTTACTCTAAGATTTAATCTTTGATTAAAAGAGCATGCTTGAATTTACTTTTTTTTTATGTTTAAGTGGTTCATGGACTCTTAAAGATATTTTTATTGTTGACAGAGGAGTGTTTCAAAATCTAGTCCTCAGTGTATGATAAGGATATGTGTGATTGAGAGGATGCTGAATGTACTTAATTTGTAGGGTTGAATTTCAGTTTAGATTCCTGATTCAGGAGTTCCTAGGTTTTGAGACTGAAATCAAGCCTTTACTTTCTCTGTGACCTCATAAAATTACTGCATCTTTAATATCATGAAGATAATAACTGACTCTATCTGGTAGTAATGTTATGAAAATTAAATGAGGTAGCCAGAGCAGAACTCCTTACACTGTGCCAAACACATAATAAATGTTAATAAATGATAGATACTAGTTATAAAAGTGGACTTATAACATAGTGAAAATAATCCTAGCCAAGAAATGTTGAGCTCTAATAAAAAAACTATTACTTAATCACTCTATAACCTTGAGAAAAACACATAAACTCTCTGAGTTCATTTTAATATTCACAAAATAAAGGCTTTTATAAATTTCTTGTATATCAAATAAAACTGAAATAAAAATATGATAATATATATGGTTCTTCCATATAGTCAGATGCTCTTTTATTTAAGGGTCTATTTATTTTATTATCTCTCTTTACAACAAATTCCTTTAAAATCATGAAATTAGTTGATGCTTTCTACATAAGTCCATAAATGAAAACTCAAATTCAAACTGCTTTCAAACATATGTAGAATTTGCATGTATATAAATATTTTTCATGGTTTCAGTTTTTTAGAAATGTGCTTTTCAATGCTATTTTACCTCCTTCCTAATAGTTAACTATCAACCCTATATTCAGAATAGTTTACTTCTCCAACCATTTGCTGCAAGTGCCATATTTCTTATATCCCTGTGGAATACTCTGGTTATAATATTGAGCATAGAAAAAGAATGAAATTGTATGTACAGCTCAAGAAGCTATTTTGGTCACCATATCTCCCAGGAACAACTTGATATAGATTTATAATTCATCTTTAAAATTGATTAACTTTAGGGACTGGAAAGGAAATTAAATATTTAAGCACTCAAACTTTAATATGATTTAAATATCCAAGTATGATTTAGAGGGCTAGGTTGGAGGAAATAAAGAAAAAAGAAAAAAAGAAAAGAATTAGTTTTCTGTCTGATTTATATTACCACAAAAAAAGGTAACTTTTGCATACTGGACCAAAATATATATCACTGGCATATGAATTTCTATTTCCACTCAGTATTGCTGGGAATCTATAAGTCAATTGAACTGAATGAATATTTTTGTATATTCCCAAGCGCTCCATTTTCTTCCATGCAGTCCACTGTTCTTTTGTTTGTTTTTGGTGTGTGTGTGTGTGTGTGTGTGTGTGTGAATTTAAGAGGTGATTGGCAGCCCAGCTATCTCCATGGAGATTAGTAGTATGAACTTGAAACATGCTTTTAAAGTAACATAAATTGCCAAATTTAATGATACTTAACTATAGAATATGAGCCAATTTTGTACAAAGCTATAAATATTTGGGGATTAGATCTATAGAAAACAAAAACTATATTACCTACATTTTCAATATAAATAATATACAAAATTCTATTTCATGGAATTTAAGAAATAGTTACTATTTGATTGCATATGAGTCTATTGGGTTTGGGGGCTGAGGTTGGCAATTCTCTATGGCGTTTCCACACATTTTATGACAGTTTTGTCCTGGGCTATCTTTCCAAGGACATTTGTAGAGTAAACTGCCTAAGAGATTAGGAAGAGTGTCTCCCTGTGAGTCAGTGCACACATTTGTTTCCTGACCAGAATAATAGAGAAAATGTTTTCTTCTCTCCTTAGTAGATTGGGGCAAGCCTAAACTCAGGTTTCCAAAACTGTGACTCAGCTCTTCCGGATCTGAGGGCAAAAGTAACTGATGCAAACATGAAACCCATGTGATGTGCTGTGTTATAAGTCGCACAGTCCTCTGTCTCTGTCTCAGGGGTTTCTGGCCTTCTTCCAGCACCCATGAAACTGTGGCAGGCAACTTGTTAGCTTAGAAGTAGGATAAAATCTCAGACTTCAGTTTTTACAGATTCGCTGTGATGGAACAATTATTTATTGAGAACTTAATGTATAAATGATTGTATTCAATGTTGCAGAGACTATGTGGGCCATATCCTAAAGGTATTGATCATTAAAGGTAGAGTGGGAAAATAAGCCACACCCAGAATAGTGTGACTCAGAGGAAGAAATTATTTATACTGACACAATACCAAAAAACCACCACCATCACCAACAAGTTATATCTTGATAGGTGCCAAATGGGTAATATGGGGTAAAGAAGTACCCAGACTAATGAAGCTAAAGTAGTTCTTGACCTGTTTCTGTAATGACAATCATGGCTTAATTTGATATTATGTGGGACACTGCCTGAGTGTGATACTTAAAAGGCAATTTAGAACAGATCCAGAAATAGATGATAGACAAAAAAAGAAGTTGGATCTTGTATCTGTCAACCACTAGGAAACACACACACACACACACACACACACACACACACACACACACAGATTTATTGCAGGAAATTGGCCTACATGTTTGGCAGGAGAGGGACCTACTTCAAAAGTCCCTGCAAGGCTGTTTCCCCTTCTCATGGTGGAGTCTCAAGTCCAGTAGGCAGCAGGAAGAAAGGGAAGTTCATGAGCAGACTGGAATCTCATGAGAGTGAGCTTGAATCCCCTAAGGTTTGATTGAATCTTATGTTCATTCTTTTTGCCTCTGACTTTGGTGATAAAGGTACCTTTCGTGCCAACAAGGGTGAGTTAGCAGATGATCAACAATGTATGTATAAAATGATTGCTACCTCCCTCCCATCCTCCAGAATCATATAAGTATCTCTCTTATGGCACACCTTAACAGGAGGCACAGAAGAAAGGGAAGCAGTTTAGTCTAGCCCAGTTGACACATTACAAAGTAATCATAGATCTTAACATATAGATATTGAAAGGCCTTTAAATATTTTTATTTTTAAAAATAAATACTACAGAAACTAGCAATTAATATATTATATTAAAATGCACAAACTCATTTGAAAAATAATGTTAAATTCTGAAGAGCAGCTAATTGTATTGAAAACATTTACTGTCATTGGTAGTTTACAAAGTATGTGCTGTATTACCCTCTAAAATTTATCATTTTTTTTCTATTTTGCCTACCAGAAAAATAGTGGTTTTCTTCAATATATTAAACACATACTCAAATAACTAATTTAGCAAACAATTTAATAAATCACCTTTCAATATATATCCTTAAAGTAGCAGGAAGAGCCCAATAAAGGCTATCTTATTAGTTAATCTCATTCAGCATGGACATCTGGTTTGGACCATTCAGAACCACAGTTGTGGAAGACGATTTCACTGTCCTAAAGAAGTGCCTTGGCTTAGCACTTAATTATGTGGGCAAATCTCTAGAAGGTAAAGAAGCACAAAATTGTCAAAGGTCTTCAGCTGTTGATTCTTATTTTAATCTGTTTTAGATGCTACACACTTCTTTTTGTGCCTCAAAAAAATTGAATGTGAAGACAGTGCCACAAGTTTTACCGTATTTAATTCAGCTTTTCCTAAGCTTAAAATGGAGAAAGCATTAATAAATACTGACCTCCCTGTCTCAGACCTGCCTGCAACAAATTTTAATAAGTTACATTTTATGCTGCAATGCAAGCATTGAACTGCCATAGCTATGATTAATAGAGCAGTATTGTTATAAAAGAACAACAGTTCTACAAGAAAAGAATTTTGTTACACAGTACTATCACATCAATATTCAACAATACTGTTGCAGCAAAAAACCACCTAAACATAAAAATTTTATTGTTAAATAGTAAATATTCTGTTAATTCAATTACTTATCAGATTTTAAAGTATCATAGTAATAACTGTCATCAGAATTTGAAAAATAATTGTTAATAAAGTTATGTGAAATCACTATTATTTTGGTGTAAGACTTTAAGAGACAGATTACTCATAAAAATGTATTTGAATAGAAAGATTCTAAATTGAAATTAGACTCTTTATTTGAAGTCCTAAACAAATAGACATGAAAAACCATCAAAGCTGTCAGTAATTTTAATATTCTTAATAAGTATCTTTGTCAACATTGAAACACAGCATTTTAAAATTTTAATTTCTATGTTTTTAATAATTCAGTTATTACTGAAATTATTTTTAAATATTTTCCAGTCAAAACTGACTTCTCCATTCAGTGGGGGTAAACATATATTTTCTCAATAGCTGCTCCAGAATTTTTCACTGAACAAGATGGTTTGTTTAGAAATTGTACTGAAGAAAGAAAGATTAAGCTTTTAGGTACATCCTAATAGGTCATGTGGGCGAAGGAGGGGGGAAATTGTTACACATTACAGATGAGCAGAAACTGGAAGTAGGAAGAGCAGAAAAAAGAGAAGACTATAAGAGAGAGTGCTCTAGTACTGTCGTGGTTCACCAAAGCTTGAGTTGCAGAAATAGCTGAGGAACTTTTAGCCAGGTAGCCAATATGGATCCTCAAGTCATTTAATTGCAAAGGGAAACTTTTCTCATCTTCTTTAATCTCCTAAAGTGAGGAAAACTCTCCTCTAGAAACAATAACAAACATTCTAGAGATTAGTCATCTTGATGCTTTTCTTTGGCTTATTTGCTATCCTCATGTCTTTCAATTCTTCCAAGCAGTGCCTTTCAAAATTCTGTATTCATCAGAATTGCCTGGGCAACTTTTTAAAAAATCATAATCAGAGTTTTTTATTTAGTAAATTTATAGTGTGGCCCAACACTGCTGGTTAGGGGACCACATTGTGAGAATCCTATATAATAAAAGGCTAATATGCAAATAGACTAAACTGCAGAACAAAGGAACAAATGAACAACCAGTCACTATGATGTGTGCTGACCATCAGGGAGCGCGCGTGGAACATGGTGGGCGGCGGCAGCAGGTGGCAGAACACAGAACATGGCGGGCGTCAGCCATGGAGAGATAGTGGAGCAGGTGAGCGGGAGCACCAAACCAAGGCGGGGTGCCAGTGGCTGTCATCTGGGCAAGCCTCTGGTGGTTACTGAAAATTCTTTGCTCCCATGCACTGCAGTCCCACCCAGCATTCACATATGCTCCTGGTGCTGGCCCCTCTTGCACCTGCTGTTGGCGCCAGTATCAGAGCTGCCACTCGCATGTGCAGCTGGCACCCAGCGCCAGTCCCGATTGCTCGATTCTGTCAGTGGGTGTGAGTGGCAGCTGCCAGCCCCTATCACCCCTGAGGGCTTCTCCACCTCCTCTTGCTCCTGAGGGGCAATTGGGGCAGCAGCTGCCACTCGCCTCCACTGACAGCACTGGCCCCACTTGCATCTGTTGTTGGCACTGGCCCGAATTGCTACGTGCTGTCAGTGGGTGCGAGTGGGGCCGGTGCTGTCAGCGTGTGGGACCAGTGGTGGCAGGAGCAGAGCTGCCGGCAGACAGGGGACTGGGGGTTGCAGTGAAAGGGGCCAGGCAGGGGCGTGGAGGATGGAACAAGACCCACCCCTGTGCCCACAGCAGCCTCACAGCCCACAGTTCCTTTCAAGGTGCACAAATTCATGCACTGGGCCCCTAGAATGTATGTATATTAGCCCCTAGCTAATATGCTAATTGTCCATCTGACCAGTAGCTATAACGCATACTGACCACCAGAGGACAGATACTCAAAGCAGGAGCTGTCATGACACACACTGGCCATTTACAGAGAAACAGCACCATGGACCTGGCACCAACAAAGCAACACTCACCTTCCCCCAAGTGGGACACAAGCCCTGCCACCACCCCTGAGCGACACCCCACCAAATCTCAGCCAACGCTGCTGAGACCCCATGGCACAAAATGTGGCCCACAGCCCAGCCCAGCCCAGCCCAGCCCAGCCCAGAAGCAGTTGCTGTGGGCACCAGGTAATGACAGCACATACCAACCCCCAGCTTCCTTTCCCTAGCAACTAGCCTCCTTGGAGTTTCTTCAACCCAGGAACACAATTTGCTTTATAGCCAGGTGCAAACATTTTACAGTTCAACTAAATGTAAAGCGTTTTCCAGTGCCTCAAGTCATTTGATCCTCACAGGAGTCCAAGAGTAGGCAGATAGGAGACTCGGGGGAATCCTGTTTTCTTTCCATTAGCTGGAAAATGGAGATTTAGAAAGCTTAGAAACTTGACCCAACTGAAAAGAAGTGAGAAATGGTAGACCTTGAAAATGACTTCAAGTTTTCTCACTACACAGAATATAGTCAAACACTGCTGCAGTTAAATATTTTACTCTTTGTTCTCCCTGTGTGATCTACAATAATAATCTCCTTTGTGTTGATATTTACTGCTGTGTTGCTGACAATTACCTGAAAGAGAAGTTGGGGTGCTTCACTGGGCTGGAAAAAGTTTAGATAATCAGAAAGCAGGCCTAACTAAGCAAGTTTATTCTATATATATAAAAGGCTAAGTTGACTCATGCATGCATGATACATATAAAGCTCTCAGTGGCACCAATTGCACATGTGTGTTTCAATCTGTCACTGTTGATCGTGAATTTGGTTGACACTTCTATTAGAGAGAAAGGGTGATTAGTGATATCAAAATATTTCTTCTAATTAATTTCCTTTCAATGTGCACAAATTTGTGCACCAGGCCACTAGTTATAGTATAATTAGGTAGGTCTCATTTTCACTCAGGCCACCATCACTCACTTGAAAAATAGCTTTCTAACAGATCTGCCTACTACTCCTCTTCTTAGTAGCCAAAATGATAAAAAAATATAAATCTGATTGGATAAATAAAATTTCCACAAGAAGCCTCCTCTGTCTACTTTATGTAAAGTGAAATGAATTTCTTTTCTCCTATATCCCACTCTCCAAATATATATTGCTTTATATTTTAAAGGTATATAGCATTATCTTATTTTATATGTGTTATTTATAAATTATTGGATTTGTGACAGTCTTGTCTATATCCCTGCTTATATCCCTGCTCCTAACTAGTGCATGGCCCATATTATAGATTTCATTAATATTTGTTATAAGAATAAATAAAAGTGCATATGTGTGTTAGGTTGGGGGAATATTGCTATTTTGTAGAAATTAAAGAACAGAATTCTATATCTAAGTAAACATATTAAGAGAGAAATTATGCAGTTGAGATGAGAAAACAATCTCTAAAATATTTAATTCCTTGGAATAGGAACTCAGAAGTAAGGGCTATAAGAATGATATTTTTCTTCCCCTAAATTTAGGAATTTCAATGCCTTTGAGGTTTGGATTTTTCACAGATGATTGAATGGATATTAAATCAGTATTTTCTAGAGCTAAAAGGAAGGGTGATACCAAACAAATTGGATATAATTAAACTTATTTCTTCTTTGATAACCTAACCATTCAGATAAAATGGTATTAATAAGTAACTGATGACTATATTGGGAGGAATGTTTGCACTGCACTCTATTTTTTAGAAGTTGGCATGACAAATAATTCTTGAAAACTTGATTTGGTTTTTAAACTCAAAGGGTCTCTCAGTCTAATTTACATATTGTTTAAATCATTTGCCTATGTATAAATACATAGATATATTCATACACAAATGGACACATACACTTATATGTGCACATGCACACCACACTCCACAACTTGATTCAATTATATCAGACATTTAAAAACAGGTTGATGCATCTGTATGTGCAGTATGACAAAAAGAACAATATTATAAGCTGAATTTAATTTCCCCCAAATAATTACTTGTTTCAATTATCATTACATTTTAAGATTACATTTGTGATTTGGCTTTTAAAAATATTTTGCTTAAGTTGGCCACTTATTTTCAAATTTTCCATGGAACTTCAGATTGCAAGAATTTCTATTTACACTCTTCCTCATAGCTCTGTCATTTTCTAGAAGATACCTATCTTCTCTGTGCTTCAGTTCTTCAACCATAAAATGGGGATAATAATACTACCTATGACAAAGGTTGCTTGGAGAAGTTGACTAATCATTACATGTAAGATACCTGACTATTGATAAATTCTCAATAAATGTTACTTTCATTATTATTTTGTTATTTTTATTATTATTAGTAGTAAATACCATGCTTCTCTAGATTAGATTGTTTACTCCCAACTAATGGGGGGATGAAGATAAATATGTAATACCTCAATCAATAAAGAAATTAAAATGCAAAAATAAAAACTATTGCTGGCAAAAGGAGTTGGAGAATAAAGAGCAGTCAAAAGATAAATGAAAATAATGATGTCACAAAGTTAAAATCTTTATCCAGTCAGTACAGTTTATGAGGCTGTATGTAGGGATTGAGGTTGTGGACCAGCTGGCTCAAGCAGTAAATGGTTTTGGAAAATGGAGTTGTCTGGCATCCAATCCCTGATTCTGGAGACTGGGAAATGGAATAAAGTACAATTTACTGAGCACTTGCTACCTATCAGGTAATGGAATTCATGTTGTCTTATTTTAGAGTGCCAGTATTTTTATTTTTTCAGATTATAAAGGAAAAGACACAGACATTGAGTATCTTATAGAATACTAGTGGCCTGGTGCACTAAATTTGTGCACATTAAAAGAAAATTAATTAGAGGGAAAATTTTAACATTGCTATTTGACCTTTCTCTAGAATAGATATGTCAGAGATCAAAGAAAATTAGTAAAATGTATATAAAAATCTTCCTCCTGTCAGAGTCTGGGGCACGCCGAGGGACCCAGAGTCAAATCCCCGCCCACCTGCGTGCATATCGAAATCTTGCAAGACCCAGATCCAGCCAGCCTTCCCCCATTGCGTGAGATCCAGACCCAGCTGGCTCCATCCTCATCAAGCCCCACTGGGCTGGGGGCATGGCCTCAGGTCCCCCAGCCCAATGCCAGGGAGGGGGACATGGCCTGAGGTCTCCCTTGAAGCCCCCCGGGGCAGGGGGCACAGCCTGAGGTCCCCTGTCAAGCCCCACTGAGCGGGAGGTGCAGCCTCAGGTCCCCTGCCCCAGCCCAGCACCTCACAGCCTCAGGTCTCTGCTGATCGCTCATTATGGCTCATTATGGGAACCCTGTCTCCTCTGTGGGGTCAGCCATCTTGTGATGGGTTGACAGAGTGAGGGTCAATTTACATATTACCTCTTTATTATAAAGGATTACACAATTTTAAATCATAATATTAGAATTCAATCTTTGTTTTGTCTAAATGTAAAGACAATAGCTTCTTCTCTTTTATGCTTTCTTTTGATGCTAATAAGCAGTGGATTTGCAAGAGTTTCTGATATACAAATTCCATCTGCCTACAATGTGGAGACTTCCTTCATTTTACATCAAAACCAAAACCCTTTTGGGAATGTGGCCTCAGGATGAATAAAAAGGAAGTGTACTAGAGGCAACAGAAAGAGATTTCTAGATTTCAATATTAATGCTCTAGACCTGACACCATTACCAAAACATGGCTCCTCTTCATACTAAAATTCTTTATGTTCAGCCAAGACAAGTCCACACTGGAATTCTGAAAAACTAAAGAGGTTAAAAGTGTGTCTACAACACACTAAAGCTACTTAGAAAGAATAAATATCAGATCCAAAATGTCTCTCAGAGATAATCTAGTTCACTTGGCAGACTTGTTAATTAAAATACACGTTGCTTTCCAACCCTAAACCCAAGTTTCTGATTCATTAAGTCTCAGGTTAATGAGAAAATTTGCATCTCTAACAACTTCTGAGGTAATGCTGATGCTGCTGATCTCAAGCCATACTTTGAGAATCACTGCTGTAGTCTAAAGCACACATTTTATATGGGAATAAATGAGGGCCAAGATGAGAGTGTGTCCAAAGTTGCACAGTAAAGGGTCTTGGAAGTATAAAAAGAAGGAAGGACCACTGAGATTTGTCCAAAGAAATTATAAAGTCAATCTTGTCATAGCATGGTTGTGGCCTTGCCCAAGTTCAGTGTATTTTGATATCCAAACACTTTTGGACTAAGTTAACTGCCAGGAAACAGAATCAACATAATATGTTTGATGCCATTTTCTTGTACATACTAACAATTTTTCTGAACCTTATTAGATAGAACAAATGCTATTAGTCCATTTTAAAGTGTAATAAAAATAGATGAAACATATTTTTGTCTGAAATGCATTAGAAAAAGTTGGGCTATTTAAATCATGAAGTAAATGCTATGCTCTCAAGGGAAAATTGATTTTATTTCCCAGGCTAAATCAGAGGGAGTGGATTTGATTGGCAAGAATGCTATTTTGAAAATTATTTGGATGATAAGATGGGACTTAGAGAAAAAGATAACTATCTGCCAAGGATAATAGAGAAGGAACAAGTATTATACATTATCAAACTTTGTGATGTTATTGTGATGGCTTTTCTCATATTTATATGAAAAATGTTTGCATTGTTCTAAATTTGCTTAAAGTTTATGCTAATAATTATGACCATGGAAACATTTTCATCACATATTATTCACATATTGTTTGATCCACCAAATTAAATTCTACATCTGGGATAGATGGACAGACAACCTGTTAATTCCAAGATTCTACTATACTACTTAGTTTTCTATGTGACTATTCACATAACACAACTTAAGCCTCATGATTCTCATTTGAAAAATATCAGCTGTTAAATCATCATTTTGAAAGGTTGTAAGAATGAAAGTGAAAAATAATTCTAATCAACTGTGTGTATGATGGTGGCCTAATTTTGAGTAATACACTATTATTTGCAAAAACTATCTAGAAAACTTATGAATTAAAAATGTAAAAGAATATTAGCTCTAAAGGGCTATGTTTTAGTTATCTACTGCTACATTAATTGCCACAAATTTAGCATCTTAAACATAAAAAGTTTATTGTTGCATATAAGTCAGGCGTCTGGGTAGAGATTAATAGACTCAAAGCCAAGCCAGCAAGCTCCTCTGAGGCTTCCGGCCATCTTCCAAGCTCATTAGTTGTTAGTAGAATTCTATTTTCATTTTAGAGTAACAGGATCTTTATCAGCTTATGAAGGCACCCTCAGTGATTAGTGAAATGAACCTCTCACAATATGGCATATTACTTTTATGAAACCAGCAAGAAAATCTATGCCATGCTTTAAATCTCTGCCTTCATTAAAAATAAAAAATAAAAAACAAGGCCAAGTGCCTTTTAAGACTTATCTGAATTAGTCAGAGCCACCCAGAATAATCTCACTTTGATGAACTCAAACATAAAGTATTTGGGACATTAATTACATCTTCAAAATTCTTCAATTTTGTCATGTAAAATAATCTAATCATGAGAGTGACATTTATAATGCTCACAGACCTTCTTAACATTGAAGGGAAATAGATTATAGAGAAAAAAACATATATATATATGTATATATATATATATACATATATATAATAGAGAATACATTTATATAGATTATAGAGACTATATATATAGATTATAAAGAATATTTATATATTGATTCATATTTATATGAAAAATGAAAGAATTGAACCTTGCCATCTTAAAATTTGGATGCCTACCACAAGCTACTGTTTATATAAAGTTTATTTTATATTATTTTCTGATTATAAAATATTTTGGATACAGATTATGTGTCATGGAAATGTACACTTGAAACCTATGTCATTTTATTAACCTATGTTACCCCAATAAATTTAATACAAAAAGAAACCATTGCTAAGCATGACTTTTCTCTATTTTTTCTATTTGTATACATATGTGTAAATGATTTTAACTATTAGACCTTACTGCATATACAATTTTGCATCTTACTTTTTTCACTTAAAATATTAGAAATATTTTCCATGTTATTTATATTATTCTAAAACACTCTTTCCAGTGACTATATAATATTGATCATATGAATACATCATCATTTATTTTAATAATTCCTTAGGTTTATTTCCATTATTTTCATATTTCAATGATCCTTGACATGGGTACTATATATTAGTCTTTGTTAGCATCGCTATTTAAAGTGTGTGTAGAAGGTATTGATGGATATAATGCTTCATGCCTACCTACATCTCTGCCCTTTGGTAGTAACCCCCATTCTCCATGATCTCTGGGCCTGGCCATTTGATTACTTTATCCAATTGCACAGTAGCAACCTGATTCAATCAGTATTGAATTACCCCTTGAGCAATCCGTTTTATGAACTCTTGCCACTTCCATGAAATCGCCCCAGGCTAGGCTGTGGAGTTATGTGATTATCACTGAAGGAGACTTGACTGTACAGAGCAAAGGTCATCCAAGGACAGGTAGCCGCAGCCTAAAACCAGGTAACTGCACACACATAAGTCAGCCCAGTAAAGATCATCTGATCCAAGTCAGGAAAACCATAGACCCATGAAAAATGATCATTGGTGATTGTTTTAAACAACTAAACATTTTGAGTAGTTTGTTAACTTACACACATTTCTAGAAATGAACTAAAGAGGATACATTTAGAGGTATCATAAGTTGACATAAAGTACTAGTAATTATTTAGCAGAGTAACATTTAAAGTCTCATTGAAAAAGAAGTGAGATGAAAACTGCTTTCTTAAAAGAAAAGGAGTAGGCTTTTTTGTAAAGACACAGAGAAAGACAATCCAGAGTATTGGCTTGAGACATGCAAACCATGCAAAGATATGAAAAAGTAGTTTCATTGTGAGTTTCAGAATTTTTCTCTTTGACATGATAAGGCCATCACCATATTTCTACAAGATACAACTGGACCAATCTCCAAAGAACATAACATTTTGTTAAGAACTTCTGAATATAGTCTGGCCTGTGTGGTTCAGTGGTTGAGCATTTCCCTATGACCCAGGAGGTCATGGCTCGATTCCTGGTCAGGGCACATGCCCGGGTTGGGAGCTCAATTCCCAATAGGGGGTGTGAAGGAGGCATCGGATCAATGATTCTCTCTCATCACTGATGTTTCTATATCACTCTCCCTCTCCCTTCCTCTCTCTCTAAAACTTAATAAAAACATATTAAAAACAAACAAAAAACTTCTGACTATATATAGCCTACACTGCTCTGTGGCATGAATAACACCCCACACAAACTGAAACCACTCACCTATATGAGCATTCCCCTTTCTCTTTCAATCCATTTAATTTAGTGAAGCAAGAACTTGGCTGCATTTAGAAGTAGTTAGCAGAGATCATTAACCACAAACTCTTTCTTTTCCCTTCTTTTACATTTTTTTTACATTCTTCAGAAACAGCAGCCTACAGAGTCTCAAAGGAACAAAGCCAATGGAATTAAAATATGCACAAATTTTCGGTCTAGTGATGAATGGAGTCTCATTCTTGGCAGAGCTGTGTATTCTTCTCATGATGCTGCCCAACCAATGAAACATACCTATTTCAGGGATAATAGCATGTGGGTCCAATCAACCAGGTACAGAGACTCATTCCCTAAAGCAAAATTTGTATCAATATCTATTCGAATCTGTATATTAAAAATCTACAGAAATTTAAGACTGATAAGAAATGAAGTAATCCTACCTTCATACCACCTTAAGTTTTACTATTAGAAATATTTGACAGGAATGGAAATAAATACAAACTAGATAAGAAAAGTACATATTTCATCATCATGAAAGAACTTCATTCAGTTAAAAAAGCACCATAATTTTTCCTTCAAGGATAGTTTTTGTTCTTGCTGTTTCATAATTTCTTTTGTTTTTGAAGCAGAGGCAATATCAAGCTTGACCATGAAAAGAAAACCAGAAACAGATTACTCACCATTTTTCCTTTGCCATGCATTGTGCCAAGAAAAAAAATAAAATAAAATAAAGGCATTTTACTTAAACATATTGCAACTGACAACAATCAGCATTAGTTTATAATGAGTACTAATTAAAATTATCTAAATGACTTCCTCGATGTTTTATGTCATTTTATTTGCATTTTCCAACTCAACCCCACATGCTATTTTATTCCTTCAGGAGTAGATAATTAATCTAAAATAATGATTCAAGATACATTAAATTATCAAAAAGGTTGAGGCATTTTGTCAACATAGTATTTATACAAAAGTTTACACATTAAAATTACAGTTGAAAAGAATGTAAAATATGCAAGAAAAATACTTTGATAGATTAAAGATGACCACAAGTTCTTTGCCACTCATTCCATTAAAAAGCAACAGAGTATTGAAACAAAGACCTTCACAATGCTTGCATATGATTTTGGTTTAAGGCCAATGGTCCTCTAAACTTCAATTCGTATTTTCAAATTATGGTTATTTGAAAAGATTGTTAGTAGGGGAAAGTAAATGAAGATAAAATTACAGAAATGGAGATTCACTCATGGTTTGCTAACACATTCTTCACATGTCAGCAGAAGGGGAGCAGCAGTGGAGTCAAGAAAATTATTTTACCAGGATCATTCCCAAAAGAAACATGGATTCTCAGAAGATTTTGCAATTTTTTTCTTATATCCTTCTATATATTTAGAAGGTTGGTTAATCTCCCATTTGATACATTACTAAAGCTAGATGTGTTAATACTTATATAGTCAACATACATTTTATAAGTCATCACAATCTATACTAATAAAAGAGTAATATGATAATTAGACTGGGAGATCTTTCGGAGACTTTCCAGATGTCCTTCTGGACAAAGCTGGGGGCTTGGCCGGCCTGCAAACCACCCCCAGGCCCTCACCCAGGCCGCCCGGCCCCCAGCATGAACCCCCACCCCATCAGGGGCTGGCCGTCCTGCAAACTGCCTCAGGCCCCTTGTCTAGGCTGCCTGCTCCCCAGCGGGGACCCTCACCCCAATGGGGGCGTGTCCAGACTGCAAATGGCTCTCAGCCCCTCACACAGGCCAGCCATGCCCCCCAGCAGGGACCCTCACCTCTATGGGAGGATGGCCAGCCTGCAAACAGCCCTCAGCCTCTCACCCAGGCCAGCCACAACCCCCAGTGGGGACCCCCACCCTGATGGGGGCATGGCTGGCCTACAAACCCCTGGTGGCTCCTTGACCAGGCGGGCCCCATCCCCCAGTGGGGACCCCCCACTCCGATCAGGGTGTGGCTGGATTGCAAACTGCCCCAGGCCCCTTGTCCCAGCTGGCCCTGTTCCCTAGGGGGATCCCCGCCCTGATCTGGGATCCCCTTCAGGGCAGACCAGCCAGCCCCCACCCATGCACCAGGCCTCTATCTATACTAATAAAAGGGTAATATGCTAACTAGACAAGACGCCCTTCCGGACAAAGCCATGGTGGTGGGGCCAAGGCAGAGGCAGTTAGGGGTGATCAGGCTGGCAAGGGAGAGCAGTTAGGGGGATCATGCCATCAGGGGAGAGCAATTAGGGGGATCAGGCTGGCAGGGGAGAGCAGTTAGGGGGCTCAGGTCAGCAGGCAGGCAAGCGGTTAGGAGCCAGCAGTCCCAGATTTCAAGAGGGATATCTTTCTGCCAGTTTAGGATGACATCCCCTGAGGAGTCCCATATTGGAGAGGGTGCAGGCCGGGCTGAGAGACACTCCCCCCCCATTGCACAAATTTCGTGCACCAGGCCTCTAGTTGATTATAATCATTTAATCTATTTTTTCTCAGAGTGACTTTTAGAGAACACCAGTCCTTTAGGATATCCACACATGTAAATACAAAGAATCGGGGGCAAGTAAATATAAGAAACTCTTTAAAGTGCAATCTCCCTCTTGGGAAATTACAATGCCTGTTAATATATTGGAGAATCAAAGAATTCTATTATTAAGAAGAACAAACTTAAATGACAATGGGAACTATTATCACTCTACAGAACTAGTGATCTGTGGGCACACTAAAATAAAGGCTGCCTGTAAGCATAGCTTTAGAAACTAAAAATTAAATCAAAATCAAAAATCAAAAGAAAATAATAGAAATGTGGGTATCCAATTGGATAAAAAACATGTGTATACAAGTGGCTCTTTCTAATCATTCCATGTCTTTAAAATGTAAAAACAAGAATGAGATACCTTTCTTCCAGGTAAAACAGGTTTGCTGACTACTTTTCTAGAATTCCTGATTTAGGAGGTCGTAGTTTTCAGAAAGCCACATTTTATAATTTTATTATTTGTTCTTTCTGTATGAGTTTGCACAAATTAATCCCTTTGCTTCAGTTTCCACCTCTGCAAAATGGAAACAGTACCAAATTTATAGAATTTTTAAAGATTAAATGAGTTAATATATCTAATGGATTAGAATAAATTTTTGTATTAGTAATCCCTTGTTACATTTGCTACTGTATTTTATTATTTATCTGACAATTCATTGGCATATTTTGGGAACTGGTTGACTTTGAAGTTTCACTCTCATGAATGTCATAAATGAGGAGTTTTAAAATTTGTATTGGAATAGCAAAAACAAACAGATTTTAAATTTATACTTTGTGCATAGGTTAAAGACCTCTTTGAATGTAGCACCAATGTTTTCACCATCATCTAAACCTTCCAAATTAGCAAAATTACATAAATAAGAACAGAACATTTGCTGAACAAGTTTATTAATAGAAATAGAAAAATAATAGATATGTAGAGCAATCCACATGCAGACTAATCAATAACTATATTATACTGGGATATTTCTGAACAATTTCCATATAATAAGAACATGTATTTAAATTATTTACAACCATTAAATGTATGCAAAGTGCTCAGATCACTGAGTAGTTTGTGATCCTACATTTTACCAGCCTCCAAATTGCTTTTCTCACTTGCAGTCAAAAGGTATTGCATCCAACTAAACCCCAACTAACCCAATTAAATGGAACATTTCACATCATCTCTTAAAACAGGCTGCCTATGTGTCATGATCTCATAAGTTAGAAGTTTTATTAAAAGGTTTCCCACAAAATGCCTAAAATTTTCAGTTAAGACCTAACAATTCCAAAATATCTAATGAAATGTAAATGAATTTGCTTAACAGGAGGAATTAAACAACTAATATATCAGCATTATAAACATATTTATAGTGAACATAAAGCTACTAGCTACTATTTCAAAAAAGTAAATAAGGTCGAAGAACTACTAAACAGGTGAATGTTGGAGATGGTGTATACTAGGCAAGTGAATGTTCGAGGTGGTATGATGTCAAGCCTAGAAGTATCCACCTTGTAATTTGATGGCAGGAATGGATAGGTTGGAGTAGGCAATGAAAATAGATATTAGGAAAAAGAAAAATGTCAAAAATATGTATCTTTTTCCCAGTAGGATGGTTTTGTCATTGTGCATGAATGTGGGTTAATATGGATGTATGGGGATATTTTTAAACACAATTATATTTTGAAAAAATGTATAAATTATTCAAAATTAATAAAGTTTAAATTTGTCAAGTCGGAATTTATGGAATGAATGAATGTATAATATCCAAATCTATGCCAAGTCGAGACCTGGCATAGGTGCAATAAAAAAGTGCAATAAAATGCACTTAGATGTTGCACTCAATTTTCTCCTATAAGATTTTGTCAATTTATAGCTCACATCCCTTCCACCATGTGATTGATTATCAAAGCAGCTTATTTGCTTGTAAAAGAGATAAGTTTTCTTACACTGAAGGTTTTGATAATCCTCTTGGGTGTTGGATGAGTGGTGAAGAGCAAGCAGCTGAGCAAGACCACTACGCGGGTGTTTAAAAGTATAGATGTCTGCTGAAATCTGTTCCTAGGGAGGTAGAGCCATCTCACTGTTGAACTTTCACTGGCCTAAGTAGAAAGAAAAACTAAGCACTGGGACTGAAATCAGAGGAACAATGGAGGGGACCTAAGAGGCTATGCAAGAAAAGAGATATGTGTTAGCAGTTATCAAGAGAAGTGCCTTTTGGAAAAAATACCAGACGCATAAAGAAGATAGGTCTAGTTTGGTATGCGATATGTGATGCAAATCCTTTTCCTCTTCACCCCACTAAATCTTTAAACACCCATTGCTTGCAAATGCATTGCATCCATTGCTTGCAAATGCACTGCAGGTAAAATTAAGTTGGGAGAGACCCTGTAACTCTATGAGAAAGAGCAATCTTTCAAAATTATTTGTTATTTTAGTAAGTGACATTTATAAAACATTTAAAACAACTACTCCAGGCATAGGTATTATTGCTCTTGTGATTCCCAAATTTACAGATAAGAAAATAGAAACTCAGCAAAATAAAATGACTTGATTGACTAATAAAAGAAAAAATTAAAAACTTAAATTCAGGTTTAATTTCACATCTTGATGTCTCCACATTTGATGGTTTTGGGTTTTTTTGTTTGTTTGTTTGTTTGTTTTTTTCCTGACCAACAAGCCAAGATGTATTATTGTTTTTCTGCTTATTTGGGGGTGACAAGAAGGTATAGCTGATAAATTTGAAATTTTGTCTAGCATAAATATTCTAGTTGGAGAGAAAAAAGCAAATAATTTTTAGAAGAAATCATGTTTTGATTCTATACAGGGATGAATCATCTGAAAAGCACAGAGTATTTTAGAAAATTATCATGCTGGCTGTTTGACATTTGAAAGAGACAAGGGCTTCAGCCAGAGATAATACCTATACAGTGCATGACCTCTATAAAATATCCACAGCACCCAGAGGCAGGTTCAAAGAGACAGCAAAAGAATGGAGAAGCCAGGGGAGCCAGACTAAGAGTGGGAGTGAAAATAAATCTTTCTATAAGCCCAGTGAGAGAGCACAATCCTAGTGGAAAACCAATATTGCTTATGAAATGAACGTGGCTATAGCTACAGAGCACTCGAGAGAATAAGATCACAGGTTAACAACTAAGCACCACACATTTCAAAATGTTAGCTATTAACTATGACTATAGGCTTATTCCAATTACTGAACAAAAGTATTACACTACAGAACTTTGTATAAACACTCCTCAGGAAATATCTTCCAAAGCACTGTCAGGACATTTGTTGAAAGGAAACTGCAACCTAGGTGTGGTGAAAGGGTCATATCAGCTTTTGTGTGTGGCCAAGGCTGGAGGGCAAGGCAGAAGGGGTTAGAATTAAGTGTAGGAGCATTTTCAAACCAAAGTCACAGTGACTAAAAGCCAGTGACATGCCTTGAGCAGCAAAGAAATGTAAACTAGATCCATTAAAAAGCTTAGTAATTTGCAAGATGAAAATAGTGGGAGGCGGATGACTTAACTTGTGAAGTTTTGTCAACTAATCTAAGAAATTCAGCATTTATTATCAAGACTGACTAGGAAAAAAAATCCTTTGGGAATATGATAATGATGTTGGCTGAGCAAAATCAGTGAATGCATGCATAACAGTTTGGACATTTTCATTTATTTTTGGGTATACCAATTAGCATGTAAAGTTGGCTGGCCTGATTTATGGCTACAACCTCCAGTCAGGGAAGAGGATAAAGCTCAGTGGTAGTAAACGTGGAGCCAGGTCAAAATCTTCATGAGGCCTTGCCTGAATTTCCTGAACATCTATTGAAAGGAGTTTTAGGGATAAAATAGGCAGGTTTAGGGAGTTTTAGGAATAAAGAGGATCCATGAGAGATAAAGGTATAGGTAAGGGCTTGGAGCTGCCAGAAGGCATACAATCATAGAGAAAAAAATGAGGTGCCACAGGATAAGGGGAGAGGAGGACATCCATTCACAGAAGATAGGGAAAAGCCACAGGGTAATGGGGAGAAAAGGAAACAAACTTTCACAGAGGAGAGAGAAATGCCGACAAATGGGAGAAAAAGAAAACCACATTTTCACAAGAGATAGAGAATTCCACCACTGAAGGGGAAGAAAAAAGAGGAGGACACCATGTGAGTTTTGAGCTTTGAAGCTGATATTCTACGAATTGGTAGGTAGTATGAAGAAACAAAAAACTGTAGCCTTTATAAACCTTAGAAAAAAGAAGCTTAGTGGATTACCCCCTTGGGACCTCCTCCCTACGTGGGAGTCTGTCCTTGCTTCCAATAAATTCCCATCCTTTGTCCATGGATTCATTTTTCGAATCCACCTGGATAAGAACTTGAAAAAGAAAACTATCCTGCATCCTGCTCAGGAAAACAACCCAACTCACTATCTCAATCTTTTTTTTGGCAAACACTCTAGCATAGTATACTAGTAAAAACAGACAAAGGCAGTTACCATCTAATAAGATGCAGTTACATATACCAGAGATCAGCAAACTGGCTTTTGGGTTTTATCTGGCCCACTATCTTTTTTTATACAGCCAGCAAGCTAAAAAGACTTTTTACATTGTTAAATGGTTGTGAAGACGATATCAAAGGAAGAATCATATTGTTTCATGTGAAAAATATATAACATTGAAACTTCATAACCATAAATGAAGTTTTATTAGAATATATCCACACATACTTTACTTACTTATGTACTTGAGGCCTGATGTACAAAATTTGTGCAAGAGTAGGCCTTCCTTCCCCTGGCTGCCGCTTCCCTCTGGCACCCAGGATCTGGGCTTGCTTCCCTCACTGCCGGTGGGCACCCGGGACCCAGGCTTTCCTAGCAGCATCGGCTTTGTCCAGAAGGGTGTCCAGTCTAATTAGCATATTATGCTTTTATTATTATAGAATGCCTATGGCTGCTTTTATGCTAGAGTGATAGAGTTGTGTAGCAGTGTGGTAGGCAGTTAGACAGACATAGCAGAGCAAGGATGATGGGCCAGATACAGAAGGTCACCACGGGGGAAAGCCCTGGATGCCTAGTAATGGGCAAAACTGGAAAAACAGTTACCACACCCCCAGTTCATGTGGTTCAGACCCTTCCCTGGCCTTTCCTCCCCTGGCATGTTGCTTGTCCTATGGATTAGATCACCTTAGAGAGGGGGAAGGAACAAAGGACCTGAGAATAGCTCCTAACATTAAGCCCCCAGGACAATGAGGTTCTGACCCACATCAAATGCATCTAGGCCCCTGTTGTGCTTCAGCTCCTCGCCCAGGAAAGCAGCAAACTTAGGCAAGCAACACCACAGCTGACCTCATGATCAGCTGCATTGACTACTGACCCCTGACCTGGCAGCGAACAATCAATGGAGACCATAACCCTGAAAAAACACACCTGGAAAGTTGATGAATATTCTATTAGGAGCCTCCCTTAATACCTCCCCTAAAACCTCCAACCCTTAAAAGCCCTTAGAACGAATGTCCCACTTTTTTACAGCTACATAGTATTCCACAGTGCAAATGTCCCACAGCTTTTTTTATCCACTCATCTACTGATGGGCGCTTAGGCTGTTTCCAAATCTTAGCTATTGTAAATAACACTGCTATGAACATAGGGGTGCATATATTCTTTCTTATTGGTATTTTGGGGTTTTCAGGATATATTCCCAGAAGTGGGATCACTGGGTCAAACGAAAGTTCCATTTTTAATTTTTTGAAGAAACTCCATTCTGTTTTCCATAGTGGCTGCACCAATCTGCATTCCCACCAGCAGTGCACTGGGGTTCCCTTTTCTCCTCATCCTTACCAGCACCTGTTGTTTGTTGGTTTATTGATGGTGGCCATTCTGACAGGTGTGAGGTTATATCTCATGGTTTTAATTTGCATTTCTCTGATGATTAGTGACTTTGAGCATTTTTTCATATCTCTCTTGGCCATTTGTATGTCCACATTGGAGAAATGTCTATTCAGGTCTTCTGCCCATTTTTTAATTGGATTGTTTGTCTTCTTTTTTGTTGAGTTGTATGAGTACTTTATATATTTTGTATATTAACCCCTTATCAGATGTATCATTGGCAAATATGTTCTCCCATTCAGTGGGTTCCATTTTCAATTTGATGGTGGTTTCTTTCACTGTGCAGAAGCTTTTTTATTTTGATGTAGTCCCATTTGTTTATTTTTTCCTCGGTTTCCTTTGCCCTAGGAGATGTATCCATCAATATATTGCTACATGAGATGTCTGAGAGTTTATGTTCTTTGCTGGGATCGTTCTCCAGCATCTAGAAGGGTTCATAAATCTGGAGAAGGGGCTGCATGTAAATTAATAAAGAGACTAGACATGAAATATAAATTTGGAAGGTATTTTGGGGAGCCAGAGGAGACCTAGCTTCAGTAACCAAGTTCTCCAAATCTCTGGACTCCTAGCTTTTTATTAACACAAAGTGCCCTAAGGCAAAGCAGATATATATATCAAAGGTAAGGCTTGGTATTCAGTAGGCATTATCAGGTTGGGGGAACTGCCCTCGGCTGCTCAGCTGTTTGGCCAGCAGCAGGTAATACCATGTAGATTGAAATGCCCTCAGCTGTCTGGCAACAGGCAATAATATATGCAGATTTTCAGGTTTGGGGAAATGCTTTCAACTATTCCAGCAGGCAATAATATGTATCTTCAAGCCCTGCTGAATATAGAAGCCCATCAACCTTTTGAGGACTTGTTGCATTTATTATGACATGCTAGAATTAGCTTCCAACAGTCCTCCTCTAAGATTTTTATAGTGTCATGCCTTATATTTAAATCTTTTACCCATCTTGAGTTTATTCTTGTGTATGATATAAGTTGGTGGTCTAGTTTCATTTTTTTTTTTTTGCATGTGTCTTTCCAGTTTTCTCAGCACCATTTGTTGAAGAGACTGTCTTTATTCCATTGTATGTTCTTGACTCCTTTGTCAAATATTGACCATAATGTGGGTAAATTTCTGGAGTATCTGTTCTAATCCACTGGTTTATATGCCTGTTCTTGTGATAGTACCAGGCTGTTTGAGTTATATTGGCTTTGCAGTATAGTTTAATATCCAGTATTATGATCCCTCCTCCTTCATTCTTCTTTCTCAAGATTGCTGTAGCTACTATCAGTCTTTTATGGTTTTAAAAAAAATTTTTGGAGTATTTGTTCTAGCTCTGTGAAGTATGCTATTTGTATATTAGTAGGGATTGCATTGAATCTGTAGATTGCTTTGAGTAGTATAGAGATTTTAATGATGTTAATGAATGGACCTGGAAAATATTATTCTAAGTGAATTAAACCAAACTGAGAAAGACAAATATCACATGACTTCACGTATTTGTGTAATCTAATGAACAAAATGCATTGACCAACAAAATAAGACCTGAAGCAGGGAGACATAGAACAGACTGACATACCTCAATGATGGGGTTGAGGGGGATGAAAAGAAATAAACCAAAGAACTTATATACTTATATGCATAGCCCATGGACACATGCAACAGGGTAGTGAAGACCTGGGGGGTAGGTAGGGGCTGGAAGGAAAGGGAAAGGGGGCAAGGGGTTGGGAGATATCTATAATATCAGCATATATTAGAAAATATGCTAAGGGAATAAAAATATATTTTTAAAAAAAAAGCATGGACAACCTAGTGTGCTTCTCACTCCCTCCTGAGAGTATGTGCCTTTTCCCTCTCCCCTTTCTTCCCATTGGGACAGGTTACTTTTACCTTTCTCTCTTTCTCCTGAATTCCAGTGGCCTCTTCTTTTGCTTCTGTCAATTGTTTCCTGCTTCCATTTCTTCTATTGCTCACTTCTTCTACTTCTGTGACTTTCTAAATAAAATTTCTCTTATAGTTTAAGTCTTGGTTTTGAATTTTTTCCTAGTCAGAACTCAAGTACCAAGTTTGCTAAACCAAGGTCCAATCTGATCCCACCCCACTGGTCTAACACCTGGTGCTGATGCCAACAGTTCCATCAGAAACTGTATGACCTACAAGTCTTAAGATGTATATTATATAACATGTATATTTTAAATGTCATAAATTATTGGGCTATATTCATTTCATAAGCAATGACCTTTTCTATCCTAGTTCCTTTTTGCCATTGATTTACCTTCTCCATTAAACTGTAAATGTCCTGGAAAGAAGGCTCATATCTACCACAGTTCTTTGCACATAGGAGGACTTGAATAAATGTTTGTTAAATTAATAACTATCCCAAATAATTTGATGCAATTTTTAGTGAGTTCTTTATATTTCTGATTATGAATAAAGTACATCAATGGATAGAGTGAACTGACTTGAAAGAAATTGATTATATTATCATAATTTTGAGGGGTTCATAATTTTATTACAGAAATAATATAAATTCAAGTGTCATTACATAGCAACACAAAGCAGTATATTATTTATCAAATACTTGTTAGTGGCACAGACTCCATTATAATAATACTAGATATTAATCATCTTCATAAAAGCTAAAAATTTTTAAATGTTTGCTATGTGCTTGGTTAAATCCTAATGCGTTTCTTTAATTAATCTTCACAACAAACCCACATGTGAATACAATTATCATTTTTATTTTAAAAATGACAAAGCAGTAACATTTTGGGGTCACATGGACTGAGCTAGAAATTGAATCCAAATAACATATTCTTATTTTTAAATATTTACAGGAAAATAACTTTGAACTTGGCCCAAAATAGGTATTTAATACATCTTAGGCAATTCGGAATCTGAAAATATGCTAAAGGAATTAAAGAGGAGAGATAGGTATTGAATGTGGAACTGAGAGTTTTCTGAAGAGGAATAGGAATGATTTCTATGGGTGAGAAGAAGAGAGAAAGTCATTTGGGTAAGGGAAGGTAATCTAAAGACATAAGGCTTATTGTAAGGGGTGTGATTTGCCTCTATATTGACTAATATCATCATTGGCTTCTACTTTAACTGACAAATTAAAAAGGTTAATTAGTATATAAAATTTAAGAACGAAATATTGTTTTCTTGAATTAACAAAGTTTCATTTGCTAAATTTTGGTTTCAAATTGTTTTTCAGAACAAGAAGTATTCTATATATTTTTTTTCTCCAGAAATTATACAGACCACAAAACAACAACAAAAAATAATACTTTCCCTTTTCCTCTATTATATTTAAAATAAAGGGTATAAAGTAGCTAATAGCAGTAGATGCAGCTGCAAAATGAATTTTTGGATGCAATTATGTGGATGCTTTAGAGCCAGAGCATCTTTAAAACAAAACATTCACTCCTCGACCTAGCTCAGACTTCCATCATGTAAGAAAAAAAATTAAAACAAAAACACATTGAGCTTCTTTCTCATTAAAATTTACACTTCAAGAGACAAGGTGAATAGAAAAGCAGTTATTATAATTACATCTTCTCACCCATGGTATATTACCTTCTTTATATTTCAATGGGCAATCTAATTCTACTATCTAAAAAAATTTACCTCCAACCGAGAGACAAGATGATATTTGCAAGCATAAGGTGTGTAAAATCGTGTGATACAGAGCCCTGTGGAAAGTACCTACCTGATGGTGTGATTTTAAGTTTCCAGAAGCACTGAAATCATTATGTGTCAATAAGACATGTACCTATAAAGTACCAGAAGAATGATTTTCTCCCATTATATGCCATAATAATATATTATACCTCTACATAAACTCTGGTTGCTCCATAGCTATCCATATCCCTCTCTCTCCAGCTATTCTATTGCCTACTCTTCTAAGAGTAGGGAATATAATACAAGGTGGTTCCTAAACATTATTTTACTTAATCCTCACACAATAATAGGAGCTTAGCATCAGTAACTCAATTTTTTAAGACATAAGAAAACTAAGGCTTAGAGTGTTTAAGAGATTTTCCCATGATTGCCTCAGATAATAAAAGGATGAGCCAGAATTGATAGCCAGATCTGTCATCGAAGGCCTCAGGTGCTTTAATATTTGTTCATTTTTTATATACCTCACCCACACAAATTCACTCATGCCCATCATAATGCATTGCACATAGTGTTTATATATGTTTTATTATTTTTTTATTTTTTAATCCTCACCAAAGGACATGCTTATAGAAAGGGAGAGATAGACATTGATGTGAGAGAAAAACATCAAGTGGTTTCCTTCCATACATTCCTTGACTGGAGATTGAACCTGTAATCTAGGCATGTGCCCTGACCAGGAATCAAACCAGCAGCCTTACTGTGCACAGCACAATGCTCAACCAACTAAGCCACTCCAGCTTTGCCATAGTGCTTCTTTGAGTTGAATAGTTTTAAAATAAACCACCCAGTAATGGTTGATTTTCATCACTCATACTTTATCTTTTTGTCACCTTGGTGTAACTGAAACCAAGGTTCGACTGCCTGCCTCCACAAAAGCCAAACTCAGAGATAGGTCCTGGTGAAAAAAGGAAAGAGGTTTGTCCAGTGCTGGTACCTTGAGAAGATGGAGGACTCTTGTCCAAACCCCATCTCCCCTTCTCAGTGCAGTAGAGGTCTTTATAAGGAGGGAGAGGGAAAGCAGAGAAGAGATCAAGGGGACAGAGCTAAAGAGTTCTCTCTGTGCAGACCAGCATAGTCCATCAGGATGTCTGAATTAGTCGAGAGGTCTGGCATGCATTGTCCTGGTTCTGTGTCATCCTAGTTCTATGGGAAAGTTCAGCAATTTTCCTAGAGCTGGGGTGACTGAGGTTGGAGTCTGTATCTTCTGAAGTTAGTTCTTAGGATTCTTATAAAAACATGATGCTTACCTATAAGCTACATTATTAGTCACAGTCAGCATTTACAGAAACAATGTCAAAAGAATGGTGGGGTGGGTTACAATTCCCCACTGTTACAACGGTAATTTCATTTTTAATATTTTGAAGAACCACAATATTTTTCCCCATAGCAGCTGTACCAGTTTACTTTCTCACTGATATTGCACAAAGGTTCCAGTTCCTACATATCCTTGCCAACATTCATTTTCTGTTGTTCTTTGTTTTTTCTTTTTATTTAACTATTTTCCTGGCCTCACCCCATTTTAGCGTCCTTCTCTTTCCTGCTTTCTTTCCCACCCTCCCTTTGAGCCTCCCGTGGCCCCTCTCCCTCCCTCCTTCCTCCCTTCTCTCCCTTCATTCCCCATGTCTGTCTCCTTCTTACTCCGCCCACCCTCCCCACCATTTGCCTTTCCCTTGTGAGCCTGAACCCTGCCTCACTCCTTCCTTCCCTATTATTAACCCCCCGCCCCGAACCTCTTGCCATGTCCACTGGTTTCTCTTTTAAACCTTCCCCTTTCCTCTCTGGGACCTGCTTCCAGCCCTGCCTGAGCGGACTTTGATATTAAAGCTTCCGTTCAGGGGGCGTTAACCCCAGCCCAGGGCCCAGCCCTGGCCAGGCCTTCACTGACCCCTTCCCCGGCCTCCCCACAACCATCCTCCTCCCATTCCCTGCCTGGGACGCCCCAACTTCTAGTCAACAAAGTACAACAACCAAACCCTGTCTTTGGGTTCCAGCCCTCCGGGACGAAAGGAGTACCCTCCTTAGTGTCCAACTCTGCCCCACCTAAGCTGTGCCTCCCCCAGTGCAGGGCGCCCGGCCCAGCAAGGGTGGCCAAGGACACAGGCACTGTTGCCACAAAGCAGGAGCGCCTCTGCCCGGAAGGCCTCAGACCTTCCACCCCTCCATCCGGGGACCTGCAGGCGCCTCCTGCCAATGGCCCGAGCCAGGGGCCACCACTCTCCTCCTGCGTTTGGGTGGGACTTCCCCCTCTGCACCACCTGCACCCTGACCCTTGCCTCGCTGGGCGCACTTGCTCCGCCCTTCCCCGTGGTAGCCATCCCCTCCCGCATGAGCCCCACGTTTCCTTCCCTTTCCCATTCCTGCATCTTTTTCTTGTTCCCTTTCTGTATTTCTGTTTCTTCTCTCGTCCTATCTGCATGCAGGCCTGCCTTCCTCTCCCTCTCCTTTCTTATCCCCTCCTATCATATCCTATCCTACCTACCCCAGGCCTCACAGCTGCCTGAGCAGGGGGCGGGGATGCAGCCTGCTGATCAGTAATGTGATGGCGTTCGGACAAATTTGCATATTATCCTATTATTAGATAGATTCTTTGAAAAAATGTCTATTCAAGTTCTTTGCCAATTCTTTTTATTTTATTTAATGAAGTCACATTGGTTCACAAAACCATACGGGTTTCAACTGTACAACTCAACAAAACATCAGCTGCACACTGCATCATGCACCCATTGCCCCAAGCAAAGTATCTTTCTGTTCTTACTCTCTCCCCTTTTGCCCACCTCCACCTACCCCCCACCCTCACTTTCCCTCTGACTAACAACACATTGTTGTCTGTGTCTATGTGTCATATTTTCTTTTTTAATCCCTTCACCTTCTTTCATCCAGTATGCCAGATCTGACATCTGACAGCTGTCAGTCTGTCTCATGTATCTATATCTCTGTTTCTATTTTGTTCATCAGTTTATTTTGTTCATCACTCATAATTTAGTATAAATACTCAAAACCCTTTGGCTTCATAAACTAAGATATTTAACAAGCCAAGAAGAGAGGAAAGTAATTCTATAAATAAGTTTAAACTACTGTATAATTTTTCTCAAAGGCTACAGCAATAGGTCAGAACTTTGTAAGTATTACATTGATTGATAGCTACGTTATGTAATATTATTAAAATCTTACCTTATTTAAGACTCTTATGAAGGGATTTTTGTGATATTCCAAAAAGTTATTTAATATTTTATTTTTTGGCAACATTCAACTCACTTTAACTCATATCATCACATTTCAGAGGCCACATATCAGGAAAATATATGCAGTATATTTAAGTTCCCTTGATGGCCTGGTTACTCTCTGGCAATACAGTATTACAGCTATTAGTTTAGTCTTGTTCCAGGGATTCTGATTTTAGTTAGTTCATTTTATTAATATATTTTTCTTTTGCTTACTAAAATATTTATTTTTCCTTACAGAGGGAAATATACTGAAAGGTGTATGCAATGTTATTCTTTGCCATGACTTCATATTGGTAATATGCATTTCAATTCTAATACATGCAATCTGTGATGTCCCACCAATGTAATTTTCCTTACTTTTGCAAAATAAGGAAATTTGACTATTCCTTATTTCCCCAAACTTTTAGTGGATATAGTTGGCCTGTAAAAATTAGAGTAAGTAAATAGCTGCAGATGTTTCCCACACAAACTCATAAACAGTGTGTTGTGTTCCTGATGGAATCCAGTCTCAAGCCACATTCTACCACATCCATTATTGACTAGCTTAGCAGGCACAAGAAATGGTCATACAATATTTTTGGTAAAGGTAGTAAGTTCTTGCACTTTGTCCTCTTAGGCTGTTGAATATCCAAAATACCACTGGATACTTATAAAGCAAGCAAAGCTAAACTGATGACAATCACTACAGCAAGCAAATATGCCATTTTGACAGAAGAGTTTCAAAATGAGGAAGTCAGAAGTGGGAGGTTATAGGGTCTTGTGGTCTGGGCCCAAATGTTTTTGAGGCAGATATTTCAAGATGTAGATATGATTGGTATTGTGCAAAGTGTGGCATAACATTTGAGGATTCTTACACACAGAGAAGAGAGGCTCTTGAAGCAAGTTTTGATAAGTAAACTCTTGATTGATAAGCAAGCTGTTTGCCTAGGTAAGCAGGGTGCTGTCACTGATGAGCTGATTTGTAGGAGTTTTCTGAGACAAACACCAAAGTTATTTACTGGTTTACAGCTTTATATTTCCAGGCAAAATGCTTTGCTGGCAAAAACAGATGTCTGTTTTCCTAGGTATTGGCAAAGGCGGTCTCAGTTCTCCAGGCAAAGACAGCACTGTTCTCCTGGCTAGAACAACTAACCTCAGAGTAACCTAGGCAAACCTTCCTGAAGTGAAAGGACAGTACACTGACTACAAGTCTAGAATCAAGATAGTACTTGGAGGGCTGCTGACAGCTGGGCCATTTAAATCAATATTCTCTATTCATCGTTCATACAAGGGTAATGGTGCTTGGTACATATTATAACTATACTAGAGGCCCAGTGCACAAAATTCATGCATGGGTAAGGGGGTTCCTCAGCCCGACCTGCACCCTCTCCAATCCAGGAGCCCTCGGGGAATGTCCAACTGTCAGTTTAGGCCCGATGCCTGGCAGTTGGACATCCCTCTCACAATCTGGGACCTCTGGCTCCTAACCACTCACCAGCTTGCCTGCCTTAACCACTCTGCCTGCCTGCCTGATCCCCCTAACTGCCCTCCCCTGCTGGCCTGGTCACCCCTAACTGTCCATCCCTGCCAGCCTGGTCATCCTCATTAACTTTTTTTTTTAATCTTATCCCCTTCACACACAATTGTATTTGACTTCCTTATTGGCTTCTCCCTCTCATACAATTTTTCTCTCTCCTTTATGTAACACTTTTTCCTACTGACTCACCATTTATAAACTTTTCTTTCCTCCTTATTTCCTACTTCTGTTCCATCATCTTTCTTCCCATCTTTCTTCTACCCTTCCTCCCTCCCCACATTCCTTCTTTCCTTTATTTTTATCCCACCCCTCCCTCCCCTTTTCCTTCCTTCCCATCTTAATTTTTTTCTTCACTTCCTCCCTCAGACCTGCTTTGCTCCCTCCCCCATTTCTTCCTTCTTCCCATTCTCCTTTTAAGCTCTACTGGTTCCCCTTTAAAATTTTTCTTCCCTCCCTCTTTCTCTCTCATCATACCTTTCCCATACATTCTTCTCTACTTACTTCCACTGTTTTAATATCTATCTACCTGCCTAATTATTCACTATCATTTATCTTTTTTCTTTTCTGACTCCTACTTTTAAAATCTGTCCCCGGTACACAACTATACTTGATTTTCATTATAGCTCCTACACTTCACTCACACATCCTCTTTCCTTCTTTAACTCTGCTCTCTACTGACTACTTTATAAAGTTCTTCCCTCCTTCCCTCCCTTCTTAAAACTTCCATTTGGGGGGGGTTGTTAACCCCCAGCCCAGGGCTCAGCCCCGGCCAGGTGTTCACCGCCCCCCCTTCCCCAGCCTCCCCGTGGCCATCCTGCTCCCATTCCCTGCTCAGGACGCCCGGCCCAGTGAGGGTGGCCAAGGCCTGCGTGGTCCGGAAGCTACTGCCACAAAGCAGGAGTGCCTCTGGCCAGAAGGCCTCGGACCATCCACCAGTCCATCCCAATTATCCTATCATATCCTATCCTACCCCAGGCATAGCAGCTGCCTGAGCAGAGGGCAGGAACACAGCCTGCTGATCTGGTCGTGACATGATGCTGTAACGGATAATTGGCATATTTCTCTATTATTAGTATAGAATACAGTGCAGTTCAACAAAGAAAATTTCTATTTTCTCTTAAAGCTAATTTCTATTTATATAGCAATATCTTAAAGAACTTTCAGTAGCCACTTTTGGAATGTGTATTCCTATGATGTATTTAAGTTTTTTCAAGAGGTGAGTAAATACCTAATGTGAATTAGTCATTTGAACAATTATCCCAAAGGTATAATTAAAGTTTATTTATACACACACCTATAGATGCACTCACTTAGTATTTAAAATCATATACAGTAAATAAAACAGTTGTAACTGTGTACAAGTGGAGAGGCCAGAAAGTGTATGCAATTTTGAAAAAATAACATTTAGAAAAGTGTTGTTAAGTTAGAACACTGCTGATGATGAGCAAATAAAGTAGTCCTATTTTATTATGTTATTCTTACAAGAGAATTTAAGAAAATATTTAACCTCGAACTCTAAAGGTTAACTTTGTACATATGTCAATTGTGCAATGTAGGTTTTTTCTTCTGGCTTATGATATTTTTATTTTTCAAAATTCTTATTAATAAATTCAAATAGACAAATATGTTAAAGAGATGCCATATTCACAACTTAGTTGCACAATTACCAACATTTTGCATACTTGTTACATTGATCTGTCTAATTTTCTATCCACCATCTATTTAAATTTTACTGAACACTTTTAAAGTAAGTTTGAGATATAACACTTAACCGTTAAGTACCTAACCATGTGTCTACTAAGATTAAGGACATGCATTAGCATCACTATACGCTACTATCTCATCTGAGAAAATTATTACCAAATCTGTAATATCCAAAACACAAGCTGCTTTCAAGTTTCAATTCAGAGATTTATGTTATATTTTGCAGCAATTTAAATAAATAATTTAAATAAATTCTTAATTGTTCTACATCAATATTCCAAATTAATACACACATTTTACAGTTATAACTATTTTTGTATAGGAGTTGTAAAAGAATAATTTTAAAATACTAAATATTTAAAGAAATTTGACAATTAAATTAATGATATTATTTCATGGTAACAATATAACATATTGTAATTGCATTACATTTCACAAAAAGTGGAATTTTGCCAAGTGTTGACATTTACTTCATTAAAATGTATTCTAGATTCCCATTTCAAAAAATATTTGTATGCCCCTTATATTGTCATTAACCAATATAATTTCTGTTTTGTTTGAGGGAATTAGAAAGATAATATCTCAATTTATTTTATGTAATTAGCTTAATTTATATTTGTGCTAACAGTCAAATGTCTTAGTTGGGAAAAGCTTAGTCTTCATGTTATCCTCTATTCTGCAATGTCATACTAGGCTCACAGCCTTAGGAAGAGTGTTAATGCTATTACTTCAAAATTTCCAAATTGATTTTTTTAAATGGGCATCTATGTTGAAGAATAAAAGGTAGGGAATTATCTTAAGTAAATTCACTCCTAAGGTTTATCTTCAGAGTAATCTTATGGTAATGGATGGAAAAAAAATCATCCTGTCAGTAGGTATTTGCTTACTTTAAAGACAAATAACTTTCACTTCAATGATTTAAATAGTCCACTTTCATGTACAGTCACCCTGCACACTCATAGAAAATTTATATGTAAACCCAGTGACTGATATCAATTTAGCTATCTTGCTATAAAAAAATATACGATTTTCAAAGAATGCCTTTTAAAAAACTGGGTTGACTTGGGTTTTTAAGTTTTATGCAATATGCTAAGCAGAAAAACAATGTTGATTTGAAGGAAAAAATAAAAGGAACATAATCAATTAAGTTGATTTAGTAACAGTAGAATTTTATCCAACTGAGATTGATATTAGCCATTTTTTTACGTCCAGATATGAGAAGCAATTCTAAGGAACTCATTTTTTTTTTTCCAAATTGCATTCACTTCTTTCAGACTCTGAGGAAGGGGCCAAACATTGTACCCAGTAAAGGCATTGGAGACATCAAATCAAGTTATGCTCTTCTGAAGTTTACTGAGAAGTGAAAATAGGATTTGAAAATATCCATCAGCTAGAAGTCTGGCTTGGGAGAGCTGCACCGTATGAACAGAAGCAGTTTGCTTGAGATATGTGGCAAAGGTGTAGATAGCAGAGTTCAACAGCCACCCACTTTTTGAATGACCAGACAACAAGAATGATTTTCAGTCAGGTATAATATAACTTCCTCTATTTCACACCCATACTTGCAGCATTTTGTTGAAAGATTTCATTGGAAATTCTGGTTTCTAGCTAGAGATACTAATATGGATTCATACTGCTACTTCATATTTTTAAGGTATGTTTAAAAATTGCATACACGTGGGAACAAAACAAAGCAGATAAAGCATCTGGTTCTATGCTTTGTTTCTTTAAGCTATTATATAAAAGACACACAAGCCTTCTTATTTTCAATATCTACTGCTAATAGAAAATAAGCTATTTTGATTTTATTAGCTCTGAAATTTGAACAGATTAAATGAGACAAAAATACTGGAATTCTTTTAGAATGCTAAACTATAAAAGAGAGTATCTATCATGTAGAGAATGACACAGGAGTCTTAATATTTGCATTCAAATATGTGTCCACCACATTGCTGTAACACTCTGAATAAATACATTATGTAAATCTAAGTTTCTTTTGTTAGGTAGGAAAGACAGCTGCTAGGGCAGGAGAAAGAGAAAAGGGAAAAGGGGGAGTCTATCTCACTCACTGAACAAAGGAGTCATCAGTCTTGAGATTTGTCAAGATAAAATCACCAGATGTTCTCATGTATTCTTGGGAAAGCTGCAATAATGTAAAAAGGGGGATCTTGAAATCTTTCAGGAGACTCTGTACAAAACCCTTGTACCCCCACTTGATGGGGCACTTAGACTAGCTGAGTTGCCAGCTTGTGCTTTATGCTAAGTGTATTCTTAATAAATCCACTTGCTATGCTTCCTTAATAAGTATGCTTGCTTTGCTTCAACATTTCTGTCTGTCACTGGTCTGAAATCCTTCTCCTGAGGTGACAAGAGCTGAGGGGGAGCTGAGCCGCCTTTGACTATGGTGGGTGGCTCTCAGGTGACAATTTGACTAAACATTACCATCGTTAGATCATATTTCATGAGTTATTGAAAGGATTAACTGAGGAAAAAATTATAAAGGTATTAGAAAATGGCCTAATACTTGTCATTATTTTTAATGTCATTGTATAATCATTTTCTTAGTTTTCTCAGTGTAATGAAAAGCGCTGTTTCCTATCATATTTATATGAATTTTCAAAAAACTTTACCTTATTTTTTTTAACCTTCATTCTTACTTTTAATGCAGGGACCAATGCAAGTACCATACATAACTTTTTTTCCCCAAGTTATCATTGTCTCCTGTTTATAGATTTAGAACATTTTTTCATTCCAGCCAAATATTACCATTTGTAGCAGTCTCCTTTTGTATCTTAAACCTGTTTTATCTTTCCTGTACACATAACTGCATTACATTTTTCAGTATCCTTAGCAGGCCGTTGTGATAATGTTGCTAACTTATAGCTTATGGGGCAAAAATAATGCAACCCTTCCCCCACTTTTAGGCCAAACCCTTAAAACTCTTTTATACATGATCCTCTGGGCTTTTCCTCTATGCTGTCTTCATTCAGGGGAGCAATAGAATCCACATTTTAAATACAGAAAGAACATGACGAGGAAGGAGCTAGGGTCTCTCCACATCTTATAAAAGGACTGTGTGTCTATTACATCCACCTGTTTGGACTTACATGATTAAAAAATAAACTTCAATTGTGTTTAGCCTCTGATATTTTAGAGTGCAACTATTCTAGCAGCTCTTATAGCAGCTCTGATTAAAGAGAAAACCACAGGCCCAAAATGACATAATTTGTGCTAAGTCCATAATACCAAATCCAATTTAATACCTGACCTAATTATTGTTTGAACCTCTGCCAAAAATATAATCTTTAACAACCAGTCTGAAAGTTTCTGATCAAGCACTAGTAATTTATCAAGTGAGACTTTTTCATCTCCCCTACCAGAAAGAAGAAATCTGCATTATAAATACCTTTACTCCAAAATAAGGTGTCCCAGTCTAAAAATAATCCTTTCTTTTCTTTTGCTAATAGTTCCCTTGTTCAAACCTTCTTCCTATAAAAAAAATTTCACTTGTACAGCACCTTGGAGTGCCCTTCTAGATACTAGATGGGATGTAGCCCTACTCATAAATTGTTTAATAAACCCAATTAGATTTTCAAATTAACTTGAATTTTGTTTTTCAGCTCTCCAGGTGGGAAAATCTCATAAACATATACAACATTTCAAAGCTAGAACAAATGCTCAAATTATCTATAGTCTGAAAAAGTTTGTTACATCAGGCATTTAGAAACTAATTGCTGAAGGTTACAAAAAAGTGGTGGCCAAATAGGCAGAGGTGTTGTGCACCTGGTCCCTGAGCCAGACTGGAACTACAACTAAATCAGAGAACAAAATTAGACACAGCTGAGGAGACAATTTACAACAAGGAAAGGCAGAGGATGCCTGGAGAATGGTAGGAAAGGGGATGCAAGCTTGAGAGAGACAACCAACCTGCAGGCCAAGAGGGTCAGGAGGAAATAGCATTGCACCAAAGCCACATTCCTTGGTGACAGGCGTAACACCCAACTGTGAAAAGGAAAGGCCACAGGGCTGCTGGCAGCCAGGGAATCTGGGCCTGAGACCACAGCCCCAGAAAGGCAGCCCAAGCAGGGCAATGCTGGGGGAGAGAAACTCACAGTTTTGTTGTTGTTTTGGTCTGGTTTTATCTTTGCTTTTAATCTCTAAACTCAGAGCCCAAGACTTTTCAATTGCAAACACTCAACCTAGACTTTGGTGTAAGGAGAAAGGCACAGACTTGAGGTGCCTTAAAGAGAGGCTGGGGAGGGAAGCAAGGCAGAGAGATTTGGCCAGGATTCTTCACTGGGACATTCTTAAGCTTCCAAACCTAAATGGTCATTTCTCCCCAGAAGAGCTAGCCCCTCCCAGTAGCCTTAAGACAGGTAATACACCCTGCCCACAGTTTGAGCTATGCAAAGGAAAGAAAAGCTCTGAATAGCCCAAAGAACCCTTAGTAACTGGATCATCAGTAGAGAGGCCAGCCCACGCGCTATTCTGGCAACCAGACTGATAAAAACACCAGGTTGCCAGCCAAACCCACTGGTGTCCATACAAGGATCTCTGACCAACCAAGGCCAGAGTAATATCTGGGCCACTGGCAGAGGAGTAGTTCTGGGTCAGGAAAAAAAACAACACCCAACTTATTCCCTGAATGTGAAACAGCACCAAACCCACCTAAATCCTTGTCTGAAACAGAAGCTTGAGTGATTAAGACTGACAGCTGGCAGACAGGCAAAGAGGGCCTCATCTGCTTGCAGCCAAGGCCTGCAGAGACTGACATAAGCAGAGGACCTGGATCACTTGGAGAATCAAGCAGGGTGCTAAAACCCAAAAGACAATGCCTGACAATGGTTAGCACCTAAGTACCTGAAAAGGAAGCCCAGATTTAGCAGACGAAACAGAAGAGTGGAGTCCTAAACCAGTTCCCAAGGGGCATTAAAAGTCAGCTGAAATGAACGATGCTTTATTTTTTATTCTTTAATTTTTAAAATATATATTTATTTTATTTTTTATTTTTACACCTTTTTCTTCCTCACTTCTCTGTTTTCCCTCACGTTTTTCTTCTCCTTTCTCCATTTTAGTTTTTCACTTTCATGTCCTTTTTCCCCTTTTTAAAAATGAATATTCTTTATCTGCTTTATTGATGTGCTATTATCCTAGTCTCTGTTGCATTATTCATATATGTAATTTCTTCTTCCTTGCTCCTACTCCATTTCCCCTCTTCTTTTCCTTCACTACTCATTTTTTTTTTCTTTTTTTCTCTCTTCTCTGCTATTTTTTTTAATTTGGTTTACTTTCTAAACTTAGGCCTACCTGCTCTCTCCTCTATTCTCCTTTTCAAAAAATTTTTTCAAAATGTTTTTCTTCTTGTTTCTTTATATCTTTTCTATCTCCTCTATTCTAAACCATGGTCCTTCCCCTATTCATCCAATTCCTTAACCTATTTTCTCTAAGTTATGCTTCTACAGATTCTTCTTATTTGTTTTGTTGTGTTTTTCACCATAATCATTTTTTTTCCTTTCCACTTCTATCATTCTTGTTCTCCTTCCTCTTTCCGAATTCTCTTTTCTCTGTTGGTCACTTTTATTGAAGTTACAGATGTCTCGTGTGCGTTCGTGTTCTGTTCCTTCTGTGTCATGTCTTGTTGTGTTGCATTTTGTGCTGTTTGGTCAGCAGCTCCACAATGGTTGGCACAATGTGGAAGGGAGCAAGCCACATAACCAGACACCCTGAGAGGAGACTCCATCCATGAATGGGACAATAATATTCAAGACCCTATTATATCAGGAGAACCCAAATATCTCAAGTAGGAGGACTCCCTAGAACACCCAGTCCAGGAGACCTGAGAGACTGCACCACTGGTCCCACAAAACATCTACTACATAAGACAAATTCAAAAATGTGGGTAGTACACCACTTGCATCTAATATATAAAAACAATTATAAAGGAACAACAAAAATGGGGAGACAAAGAATGAAAGAAAAGGAGGAATAACCAGAAAAGGAATTAATTGAAATGGAGGCAAGCAATTTGAAAGAATTCAGAGTAATGGTTATAAGGATGCTCAAATGTCTGGATGTGAAATTCACCATATTTAAGAATCAAGAGGAAATGAAGAATGACATAGCTACAATAAAGAACACAATGGAAGAGTTCAACAGTAGACTAGAAGAAGGTGAGGGCCGAATCAGCAACTTAGAAGACATGACTGAGAAAAGATCCAAGCAGAGCAGCAATTGAAAAAGAAAATTAAAAAAGCAGGAGGAGAGACTAAGCAAGCTCTGGGACAACATGAAACACAACAACATCTGCCAGGAGAGGAAGCTGAGCAAGGAATAGAAAACCTGTTTGAAGAAATAATGACAGAAAACCTCCCTGACTTGGGGAAGAAAAGAGTCACACAAGTCTAAGAAGCACAGAGACACCCAAACAAGATGAACCCAAAAAGACCCACACAAAGATACATTGTAATTAAATTGGCAAATGTCAAGGACACAGTAAGAATCTTAAAAGCTGCCAGAGAGGGACTGGAAGTTACCTACAAGGCGTCTCCCATTAGACTATCAAATGATTTCTCAACATAAACATAATCAGGCTAGAATGGAATGGAATGAAACATACAAAATGATGCAAAGCAAGGAACTGAAATCAAGAATACTCTATCCAGCAAGGCTATTATTCAAAATTGAAGGGGAAATCAGGAGTTTCACAGACAAAAAAAAAGTTAGGGAAGTTTATTACCACCAAGCCAACAATGCAAGAAATGCTAAAGACTACTATAAAAAAGAAGAAATAGAAAGGGAAGAAAGAACACAGGCATAAAGAATAAAAATGGCAACAAACAAGTACCTATCAATAATAACTTTAAATATAAATGCACTAAATGCTCCTATCAAAAGGCATAGGGTAGCTGAATGGATAGGAAAACATAACCTGGATATAAGCTGTCCACAAAAGACATACTACAGAACAAAGGACTTACACAGACCAATGGAAAAAAATTTTTTCAGGCAAATGGAAATGAAAAAATAAAGCTGATATAGCAATACTTATATCCAATAAAATAGACCTCAAAGTGCAGGTCATAACAAGAGATAAAGAGGGTCACTTCATAATATTAAAGGGATTGATTCAACAAGAGGATATATATGTGCACCCAATACAGGAACACCCAAATACAAAAAAAAAAAACAAAAAAAAACAACAACAAACAAACAAACAAAAACTTCTGGAAGACATCAAGGGAGAGATTGACAGAAATACGATCAGAGTAGGAGACTTTAATACCCCATTGACATCAATGAATAAATTTTCTAGACAAAATATCAGCAAAGAAACAGCAACCCTGAACAACTCACTAAATCAGATTGAACTAATTGACATCTTCAAAACATTTCACCCCAAAGCTAAGGAATATACATTCTTCTCAAGTGGACATGGGACATTTTCAAAGATAGACCACATATTAGGACACAGGCTAAGTCTCTCCAAATTCAAAAAGATTGAAGTTATATCAAGCTGCTTTTCACAATGGCATAAAATCAGAAATCAACAAAATAAAAACAATCAAAAGAAATCAAACATATGGAGGCTAAATAGCATGTTATTAAACAATGAATGAGTTACCGGAGAGATCAAAAAAGAAATAAGAAACAAATGTCAATGAAAACACAAAAATCCAAGCTCTATGAGATACAGTGAAAGCAGTCCTGAGAGGGAAGTTCATAGCACTACAGGCTTACTTCAAAAAACAAGAAAAACTGGTAATAAGTCATATAACCATACAATTTAAAGAACTAGATAAAGAGCAACAAGAAAAGCCCAGAGTAAGTAGGAAGGAAGGAAATAATAAATATGAGAGTGGAAATAAATGACATGGAAACCAAGCAGGAAAAATACAAAAGATCAATAGAACCAGGAGCTGATTCTTTGAAAGGATAAGCAAGATTGATGAACCTCTAGCCAGGGTTACCAAGAGACAAAGAAAGAGGACCCAAATAAAATCAGAAATGAAAAAGGCAAAGTAACAACTGGCCCCACAGGAATACAAAGGACTGTAAAAAAATTATTATGAACAACTCTATTCCAACAAACTGCACAACCTATATGAAATGGACATATTCCTAGAAAAATTCAATCTTCCAATACTAAACCAGGAATAATCAAAAAACCTGATTAGCCAATAACTACTGATGAAATTGAAGCAATAATAAAAAAAATCTTCCACCTAACAAATCCCTGGTCTGGATGGCTTCACAGGGGAGTTTTATCAAACATTCAAAGGAAAACTAATACCTCCCCTACTGAGACTATTCCAAAAAATTTAAGAGGAAAGACTACTTCCATGCTCTTTCTATGAAGCCAGCATTACTTTAATCCCAAAACAAGATAAAGCACTACAAAGAAAGAGAAATACAAGCCAATATCCATAATAAACATAGATGCTAAAATCCTCAGTAAAATATTAGCAAATCACATCCAGCAATACATTAAAAAAATTATACAACATGACCAAGTGGGATTTATTCCAGGGATGCAAGGCTGGTACAATATCTGCAAATCAATAAACATGATACATCACATTAACAAATTGAAAAACAAAAAACCCCATGATGATATAAATTTATGCAGAAAAAGAATTGACAAAATCCAACACCCTTTTTTGATTGAAACGCTCAGCAAAGTGGAATAGAGGGATCATACCTCAACATAATAAAAGCCTTAATGACAAACTTACAGTCAACATCCTACTCAATGTTAAAACCATTTCCCCTAAAAACAGGAACAAGATAGGTATGCTCACTTTCATCACTCCTGTTGGACCTGTTATTGGAAGTGCTAGCCATAGCAATCAGATAAGAAGAAGAAATAAAAGGCATCCAAATAGGAAAAGAATAAGTAAAATTGTTATTATTCACAAATGATATGATTATTTACACAGAAAACCCTAAAACTCCACCAAAAAACTACTATATTTAATAAACCAATTCAGCAACATAACAGGATACAAAATTAACACTCAGAAATTTATGGCATCTTTATACACCAATAATGAACTCACAGAAAGATAAACTTTAAAAAATCCCATTAACCATCACAACAAAAAAATTAAGATGCCTAGGAATAAACTTAACTAAGGAGGTAAAAGACCTGTACTCGGACAACTACAGGATGTCGAAAAAAAAGATAAAGGAAGATATAAACAAGTGGAAGAATATACCATATTCATGGACTGGTAGAATCAACATCATTAAAATGACCATACTACCCAAAGCAATCTATAGATTCAATGCACTCCCCATTAAAATATCACCAGCATATTTCACAGACCTAGAACAAACTCTCCAAAAATTTATATGGAATTAAAAAAAGACCCAGATTAGCCTCAGCAATCCTGAGAAATGAGAACAGAGTTGGAGGAATCACAATACCATATGTCAAGTTATATTACAAAGCTATTGCTCTCAAAGCTGCTTGGTACTGGCACAAGAACTGACATATAGACCAATGGAACAGAACAGAGAACCCTGAAATCGACCCAAGCCATTATGCTCAATTAATATTTGATAAAGGAGGCAAGAGCATACAATAGAGTCAACACAGTCTCTTCAATACATGGTGTTGGGAAAATTGGATACAGACAAAAAATGAAACTAGACCACCAACTTACACTATACAAAAAAACAAATTCAAAATGGCTAAAAGACTTAAATGTAAGATGGAAAACCATAAAAATCTTTGAGAAATCCATAAGCAGCAAAATATTAGGTATATCTCATAGCAATATGATTACCAATACATCTCGATGGTCAATAGAAACTAAGGAGAAAATAAACAAATGGGACTACATCAAAATAAAAAGCTTCTGCACAGCAAAAGAAATCATCAACAAAATAACAAGAAAGCCCACTACATGGGATAACATATTTGCCAATGTTACATCCAATTAGGATTTAATTTCCAAAAGTTATAGGGAACTTATACACCTTAACAAAAGGAAGATAAACAATCCAATCAATAAATGGGCAAAGGACCTAAATAGACCTAGAACAAACTCTTGAAAGTGAACCTGCATAAGGCCAAGAGGCATATGAAAAAATGCTCAAAGTCACTGATCATCTAAGAGATGCAAATTGAAATGATAATGAGGTACCATCTTACAGCTGTCAGAATGGCTATCATCAACAAATCAACAAAGGACAAATACTGGCAAGGATGTGCAGAAAAAGGGAACCCTCACACACTGCTGGTGGGAATGCAGACTGGTGCAGCCACTGTGGGAAACAGTATGGAGTTTCCTCAAAAAATTAAAAATGAAACTCCTATTTGACCCAGTAATCCCACTTCTAGGAATATATGCCAAGAAATAAGAAATACCAATCAGAAAGAACATATGTATGTTCATAGAAGCAATTTACAGTAGCTAAGGTTTGGAAACAGCGTAAGTAGCCATCAGCAGACGAGTGGATTAAAAAACAGTGCTACATCTACACAATGGAATACTATGCTGCTGTAAAAAAGAAATAATTCTTACCATTTGCAACAGCATGGATGGACCTAGAGAGCATTATGCTAACCAAAATAAGCCAGTAGAAGAAATATAAGTATCACATGATCTCACTCATTTGTGGAATATAATGAACAGCATAAACTGATGCACAAAAATAGATCCAGTGACATAGAAGCATTAAACAGACCATCAAATCTCAGAGGGTAGGCAGGGGAGGGTTGAGGGGAGAGGGGGTAAGAGATCAACCAAAGAACTTGCACACTTGCACATAAGCATAACCTAATGGACACAGAAATGGGGGAGGGGGGTGAAGGCCTGTGCTGGGAACAGGCTGGGAGAGCTCAATGGGGGGAAAAGGAGACATAGGTAATACTTTCGACAATAAAGAATTTTAAAAAATAAACAAATTGCTATTGATACAAGAATCAATAGCTCTTACCTTTTTTCTACACATTAAAACTTTATTTTTATGTGGGGCTTATCTAGATCATGATTTAATGTTTTTCCTCTATTATTTCTTAAGAGTAATCAGAAACTGATATATAGTGACATCAGAGGTAGAAATCATGTTTGGTGAAGCATGAGTTTTTCATTAAGTTTTATCTGTGTAGGTAAATGGATTCATAAAAAATAAATAGGGCTTATAATCAGTCATATCTGGGTTTAAATCCCAGGTCTAATACTACTTTTTTTCTGCATGCTATAAGGCAAGTTACCAAAATGTAGGTATCCAGTCTATAAATTTGGAATAATAACAGTAACTACATTAAAGAATATAGATTTAATATATATCTATGTAATATGTACCTAATATATATCTCTATACTCATGAAACATAGTATAGAAAGAGAACAGAAATTAACATTGACTTTGTACGCCCTATGTGCCGGGAACAGTGTTAGGTATCATTTAAGATAGATGTTAACTTATTTAATATTCCTTATAACCAATGTGAGTTCCTTCAGGAAATAGATCTTCTTCACATATCATAGGTAACAAGGGGATTAATGTAATAATTAAGGCTTAATAAGGGTAGAACAAAACTGAAGCTGGGGCGTGAAGATCAGGAGCACTATGACTATAAATAGGACTCACCTCTTCAGCCTCAACTACTGGCACAGATGGAAGATCCAGGCCTCAGAACTGGGACCACAAAGTGGAAGCTGAAGATTGCAAAGCTGCTTTGCCAGTTCAATGCTCTGCATTGAATAAAGTCACTATGTTTGACCTTTATTTATTTTTCTATCTCAAATGAATTCTCACTGGCAAACTCTAACTTGGAACCATACAACAAAGAGAACTCTGAGGAAAGCAATTCCTAGCCTTGGAATTGGCAGTGCTGATGTTGACCTGAAAATAGATGGTATCTTCATAAATACTTTCCATAAATACAGGAAAGGAAGAAGAGAAGAAATTATAGTAAAAACAACAAATGTGTGCCTAACTATGTTCTAGGCACACTTCACAACTCTGTTATATTTCCATTCATTTAATTTTAAAAACTTTCTGTTCTACATTTAAAGTAATAAAGGTGAACAACTTAAAGCAGAACTGCTTAGTAGAGCCAAGATTCAAAGCTCCCATCCTTTCTGTTATGAGACTTGTGTTTTGAAAAGGTGAAACCAGAAATAAGATTATGATCTGTTTAAATTCTAAGCCCTTGCCATTGACCATTTTACCACTTCTATGGTACAACACTTGGTGTTTTGTCTTTCAAGTATTTGCTAAGATAAAGGTAGATGATATAGCCATAGATATAGTTACAGTACTGTAAATTTATTTTATATAAATATGTTTAAAATTATTGGCATATATGAGAGTTGGTCAGCTAAGTTTCAGTGAAAAATAACTCCACTAAGACACATAAATAGAACTGAATAATATGACTATTATGGACTAACTGGCATTACAGCTCTGACTCCCAGTGTGACTGTAGTTAAAGAAAAGGCCATCATAAAGGTAATTACAGTTGAATGAGGTCATAGGGTGAAGCGCTAATCCAATATGACTGGTGTCTTTATAAGATGAGGAAGGGGCAACAGGGCTGTGTGCATACAGAGAAAAGGTCATGTGTGGACACAGCAAGGAGTTGGATAGCCTCAAGCCAAGGAGGAGACCTCAAGAGGAACTAAACTTCTCTACACCTTGAGCTCGGACTTCCAGCTTCCAGGACTGTAAAAAATAAATGTCCGCTGTGTAATCTACCTAGTCTTATGCTATCTTGTGATGTCAGTCCTAGCAGACAACATAACAGAGTGGGAGAGAGGATGGGTTTATATGTGCATTGGTATGATGGGAAGCACTTTTAATTTCACACAAAAATGTACTTGTTTTCTTTAAATAATATCTGTATTAGTCAGGCTTCCACTGTAATAGTAATCATCCTATCTATGTTAAAGCAGAAAAGGATGTTCATAAGAATCCTACAGGTAATATCATGTTTAATGGTGAAATATTGAAAGTTCTACCCAAGATTAGCTACGAGACAAGGATGTCTGTCCTCCCAACTTCCTTCCAGCATTTTACTGGATGTGATACCCAGTGCAGACATGTATAAAGAGAAATAAAAAGCATCCAAATTGGACAGAAATAAGTGAATTATCCTTACTAACAAAATAAATGATCTGCCTTATAGAAATCTGAAAGAATCAACAAAAAAGCTACTACAACTTCTGAATTTAATGTTTTTATAATGCAAAATCAATGAACAATTAATATTTGAAATTAACAAAAAATATGATAAACAGTATCATCAAAATATTAAATATTTAGGCATAAATCAGATCAAAGATCTATAAGATGTGTATGTGAAAACTGTGAAATATGGCTAAGAGAAATTAGAGAAGATTTAGATAAATTAAGATATTAGCCATGTTCATAGTGAAAAGACAATATTTTAAAATATTAACTCTCTTAAAATCATTATTATTGTATATGTGGTCCAGTTTTTCAATTGTTTCAAGCAGGAGGTTAAATTGGGTTCCAGTTTATACCATCTTGGTAGAAGTGAAAATAATTAAAGGTGTTTTGATTCTGATATAAAAATAAAATACATTCAACAGAGTATATGTAGTAAAGAGGGACAGAGCAAGATAAAAGAAATCTGAAGATAAAAATCTACTTTTACAAATTAAAGGCTGATGCCAAGGTCAAGTAAGTAGACTTTCTGGGCTTCAGTGTTCTCATCTGTGGAATTAAGTGTTATCTATAGTTTCTGCTCAATACTGTTATTGTGAGACTTCAGTGGCAATATTAAATATTTTAAAGGAAATATTGTAAGTAGTTCAGCAATAACAGGCATATTTCTACGGTAAGAAACTGATCACATAGCCCTAGCCAGTTTGGCTTTGGCCTATGGACCAAAAGGTCCCAGGTTCAATTCCGGTCAAGGGCACATACCTCAGCTGCAGGCTTCTCCTCAGCCAGGGACTTGGTCAGGGGTGTTCAGGAGGCAATCAACCAATGTATTTCTCTCACATCAATATTTCTCTCTGTCTTTCCCTCTCTCTTACACTCTCTCTAAAAATCAATGGAAAAATATCCTCGGGTGATGATTTAAAAAAAACAAAACAAAAAAAACACCGATCACATAAATATTGAAGTGCATACTGAGAACAAAATTAGCTCTTACTTCAGCGATATGTACTTAAGAGCTGTTTCTGCTGCCTATTAGGTGTTTGGCAAGTTAAACTCAATATTCTCTTCTTTAAAATGAAAGTAACTGTTTCTTTTTTGAAAGATTGTTCTTAGAAATTTTAAAAAGAAAATATATGCCCAATTCTTAGAAACTGGATTGTGTAATAAGGAATAAAAAACAAAAGAGAGAAGCAGGTTATGGAAAAAAGAAAAACAGACCATTCTGCACACAGGTGTTACATACCTGTGTTGTCTGGACTTTTTTCTAAGAAGTAGATATCAAAGCCACCACCAGTCTGCATTGCATCCCTGTGTGTGTTACTAATAGAATGTGTGAACAAATTCGAGAAAGATGTCTCTTGCTTCAGGGGATCCAACCCTTTAAAAAGCAAAGTGTAAACTGGATTTTAGCCTCTCAACCCCAGGGACAGGCTTCTCTGTGCAGGGCACAAACTGCAAAGCTCAGTCTGGAGACCCTGGTGGTAACGACTGGCATTTATTCTCATTACACTCACCTTCTTGGCTTTTCTTTCAGAATCTATGGCTTCAGACAAAGGAGAATAATTTGAGGATAGGCAGAAGTTGACACTTGGTGTTGAGATATTTGTTTATATACATTCCCTGAACTCTGAGAAGAATTTGAGTATGTGCTATTTGGGAGAGGTAAGTGGTAACTTTTTAAAATTACATATATGTGCGATCTATTCTACAATGAGCTAAACACCTCATGTTAAGTATTGGTTATTTAAAATAAACATCTTCCTTTTCAAAAAAAAGTTATGAAAGCATATGCAACTCTTTTAGACTATGGTTTCCTTCTTAGGTTCAGAGACTTAAAGATGGTGATGATTCCTCTGAATTAAATTTCCTGTGTTCAGATTGTACTGAAATATAATGCTAGACATTTTATTTAGATTTTTGAAAGTCAAATAATTAGAAATCTTATTACTGAAGCTATCTGTGTGGGATCTGTGTATTTGAAAAGGAAAGGTAATATAAATGAGGAGAAAGAAGAGCATGCTGCCAGGACAGGTTTCTAAAGGCAAAATCATGGAGACAGTATATAGATCAGTGGTTGCCAGGGATGAGGCTAAGGGGTGGTAGCATACAGTGAGAGATGAGTAGATGAAGCACAGAAGGTTTTTAGAGCAATGAAAATAGAGTATAATGCAAAACTATAAAACCAGTAGAAGATGACACTGACAAAAACCTAGATGATACTGATTATGGTGATGACTTTATAAATATAACACCAAATGTATGATTCATGAAAAAAAAAGAATTGATATGTTAGGCTTCATTAAAATGTAAAACTTTTGCTTTGTAAAAGATGTCAAGAAAATGAGAAGACAAACCACAGACTAGGAGAACGTTTTTGCAAAAGATAAAAGACTCATCTAAAACATACAAAGAACTCTTGACCTCAACAATAAGAAAACAAACAAACCAATTAAAAATTGGCCAATGACCTTTATATTAGACATATTTCATATATATTCTGATATCAATATATTCTGATGTATATAAATCATGCAGACAGTTTGGTATATTTTTACAAAACTAAACATATTCTTACCAAACAATCCAGAAACAGTACTCCTTTGTATTTATGCAAATTATTTGAAAACATATGTTCACACAAAAACCTGTATGTAATATTTACAGCAGCTTCATTCATAATTGCCAAAACTTAGAAGCAATCAAAATTTCCTTTAGTATCTGAATAAATAAATTGTGGCACATCCTGACAATGTACTATTTTTAGTGCTAAAAAGAAATGAACTAGTGAGTCATGAAAAGACATAAAGGAATTTTTTTAAAACATTAAAATTTGCAACAATATTTGCAAAATATTTTTACATTTTCTTCAGATTCAAAGCAACTAGGAGGACCTTGTATCTTCAGTGTGTGTGTGTGCGTGTGTGTGTGTGTGTGTGTGTGTGTGTGTGTGAAAAAGAATGAGAGCCAATTTATGTGTGTTTTTCATCAAGAGAAACCTTTTTTATTTTGACTGGATAAAATTTAGATGTGCCAAATAATAAACAGTATTTTAGACAAAAAAATAAGAAAAAAACTATAAAGCAGGAAAGAAATCTAAAAACTTGTAATCTATGAATTTAGGGCTAAAGTATCCTATGATTTAGAACTAAACTATGAATTTAAGAATAAAGTCATGAAAATATTATGTTTGAATGAGGTGCTGTCTTGTTAAATTTTATTTTGCATTGTTTTAAAGCCAACCAAAATTTGTTCAGGTGTATACTGTTACTTCGATAGATTTGCAATAATAGCCACATCATACAATCATGGTCTTTGTTTAAAAGTCCATGTCAAACTTAGAGGACAGTTTAGGAAATAGTGATCATGTAAATCAAAATACAATCTTTCTAGAATTATATTAACTAACTAGAGGCCTGGTGCACAAAATTCATGCATGGGGGGTGGGGTCCCCTTAGCCCAGCCTTCACCCTCTCCAATCCAGGACTCCTCTAGACCATCAGTCGGACATCCCTCTCACAATCCTGGACCGCTGGCTCCTAATCACTCACCTGCCTGCCTGCCTGGCCACCCCTAACTGTCCCCCCTTGCTGGCCTGATCGCCCCTCACTGCCTCTGTGTGCTGGCCTGATCACCCTTAACTGCTCCCCCTTGCCAGCCTGGTTGCCCCTAACTTCCCCCCGCTGCTGTCCTGGTCGCTCCTAACTGCCACCCCCCCCAGCCTGGTCATCCCCAACTGCCCCCCACTGCCGGCCTGGTCTTGCCCAACTGCACCCACCACCACCAGCCTGGTTGCCCCCAACAGCCTCCCCTGCTGGCCTAGTCACCCCTCACTGCCCCTCCTGCCAGCCTAATCATCCCCAACTGCCCCCCATGCCAGCCTGGTTGCCCCCAATTGCCCCCCGTGCCGACTTGTTCACCTCCAACAGCCCCCCTACTAGCCTGGTCACCTCCAACTGCCTCCTGCCAGCCTGGTCACCCCATACAGCCTGCTGTTCAGTCCTTTGGTGGTCCCTTGGGTCAGCCCTGGGTGGCTTGCAGCCAGCATCCAAAACTTGCCTGCTCTTCGGGCCAGCCCTGGGCAGCTGGGGGTCTGAGGAGCCTGGGGGACTCCGGAGGTGGGTGCACAGAGTCGCCAGACCTGCCTGGGAGCAGACCCAGCTGTGCCACGCACCTGCCACTCCAGCGGGGCTGAGGGGACTGAGGGGACTGGGTGCCACCATCTTGTGGCTTTGGGCACCACCATCTTTGAGGGCATGGCAGTCAATTAGTATATTCCTTCTTTATTAGATAGGATCTATATTTAAATAATACTACTGTAAAGTTATAATGTCATGCAAGACTAAGGATAAATGTGGCATCATTTTAGTAAGAGTAGCTAAACTAAAAAGAGATTAATCAGAATAACTGGAGCATAAACACAAGATGTTGTGCCCTGGTTGTGGGTATCAAGGACCCAGCTGCTGTGGTTGCTGAGTCAAACCTGCAATTGACCTTGGATTCTTGAATTCTTACTTTGAGACATTTCTTCTGGGGACCCAATAATCTGGGGAACAGCCTGGCACTTCAGGGCCTCTGTGGGCTGTGGGTAGAGCAGCAGGAGCAAAAGGGCCACCTGGGAAAGGCTAGAACTTGAACAGGGACCTGACCTCCACCATTTGCCAACGGGCGATCATTTCCTCTCCTTAGGTTTTCTAACTTGCTCTGTGACCTTGGCTGCCCTCCAGGCTTCTTCAGATCTTTTCTGAAGGAATCGAATCTCATTTTCATAGTAGAAAGTGCTCCTTCCTAGTTCCTGATTCATGTCTTGGACCATATTCTTATACATGCTCAGAAACTGATAGTTGGAGTTCATGTTTTTCCAAACGTTGAAAAATTTCTTCTCCATTTCAAAGCTGCATATTTCCTCCTTAAACAATTTTTTTTTTCTGTAGTTGTTTTACAGGATCTTCATATATATATCAGGGGGAAAATGAAGCTTCAGCTACAGCCTTAGAATCTCATCTTTTAAGTCTGAATTTTCACACTGCAAAGATGCTTTCTCAGTTTGCATAATCATTATTTCTGCTGCAAGCTCTTCATTCCTTTGCTTTTGCTCCCACACTTGTCTGGCTAATTCCTGATTTTCCTGTCAGCACTTTGAAGGGACAGCTTGACCTCTGCATTATGAGGGAGACCCTTGAGATCATCTTCCAACGCTTTGACAAATTGATCCCTATTTTCTGCCTCTCTCTTCTGTGGGAATTCCAAGTTCGTGTCATCCACGTGATCTCCAAGTTTGTTAGGCTTAAGGATGGTCAGCAATGGGTTTCCAGCCACTGACATTGATTGGCTGCCTCTGTCTTTCAGAACCTGCAGCATTTGTGTGTTCCCCTGCTCCAGCCTTTGTTTCTCCTCCTCCTCCTCCTCTTGGATTTTCCCACTTCCATCCCATAATTTCTTATGGGAGCAATTCTGGACTTTTTAGATAATGAGTGTTTTTGTTCAAATCATCCATTATGTTTTTCTGAAATTGGTCTCCATCAATCCCTAATGCTTTTGAGATCAGCTTTTCATCAGTCACTTGGGAAAGTTTAGGAGGTTGGCTCTTGCTTGCTATTTTCTTTAGGTCAACCGTGTCCTGAAGTGACAACCTGCTCAGGTGTTTACTCAGTGCCCTCAAGAACAAAGTCTGTAACAAGAGAGGACCTGCCTCCACCCCAGGTGACTTGATGGTGTGGTTGGCTTCTGTCAATGGCCCAATATCCTCATAATATCTTGCACAGACTTCATCATGAGCAGAACACCTTTTACCTGGAGCCTTCACACTTCTTGAAGTGTTTTGTCTCTACTATCACAGACACTACCACCAGATACCTGACCAGGATCCCATAAAGGAATGCAGGGGGACCTGGGATATATCTCAAGTTCTCAGAAATCACCAGCAGAATCCTGCACAGGTGCTCCCAGATCAGCGGAAAGTGGATGCTGTGGCAGATAGCAGTCCCTCCATGGCTGGTTGGCTTCACAGTTCTGCCACTGACTACCAGTGTCAGGTGGGCACAAATAACCACTCAGAACCTTCAGAGTGTTCTGTCCCTAAGGTAACCAGGTACCTAGCAACCAGGGCTGATCAGTTGGGCTGGGGAAGGGAAGGCCAGTAGGTCTAGAAAACAGTTCCTAACTTGGTTCTGAAATAGAACACAATCCTACAGGCCCTGGGTCAGGCAGAGAATGCCGATCACACCCTGGAAATTGGTCACTCTAGGCTCACCTGGCTCCACAGCAAACCTAGGGCATCAAAGCAGGGGCAGGCCATGTCCCTTTCTTTGCACAAGAGCCAATCAGGACAGATGTGGGCTCATTCCTGGGTGAGGCCCATTCTCCTGATTTAAAGTTTCCTTCTGCTGTGGGGATGCCCGCTGCTGTCCACAAGGCCCCTGGGCTTTCTCTCCTCCAAGGCTCCCTCTCTCCTTGTGGTTACTGGGGTCAGGCAGTGACCCAGGACCCAAGGGGCCCCCACAGGTATTAACAAAGGGACCTAGATTTCAATCCTAACATCTCAGGAGAAATCAGTTAGAACTTGGAGAGTCCTACAATCACGGAGGCTGTGGAGCCAGAATGTCCTGTTCAGGTTTCCTTGAAGGGGGTGACTCTGCTCCTGGGTGATACGGTGACCTAGGCTCCTTGCCTAGTGTGACTCTGCTGTCATCAGCCCATACCCAAGGTGGCCCTGGGAATAGTCTTCAGTCCATTGAATCATCTTCACAAGTGACTCTTGGGAGGGGCATGTCCTCCTCTGGCTCAATTTGCCACCTTTTATGTCATAAAACCATATCTCATCCTCCTAGCATCTCTGTAGCAGACCAGGTCAGAACCTTTTAGTCTATTGCCTGGGATTCTTCCATGATAGGCTGCCCCGCCTTTTTTCCTGAGAGTGAAAGGAGCCAGCATTCAGCCCAGGCCAGTTTGGGGGTCCTTAGGGGTGAAGTGGTCCCCTGAGTGGAGAGAACAGAGACTTGGTGGTGAAGGGAGGACGTAGCTGTGGTATGAACTGTGAGTTGTATTCTTTTTTATTTCTAATGAGACTTTGTTCTTTAGAGCAATGTTAGGTTAAAAAATAAAAAACACGTGAGTGGAAAGTACAGAGTTCACATGTACCCCCTTATATCCCACATGAAGAATCCCATGCTGTTGACATCTGGAATGACTGTGGTATGACTATATAGTCAATAGATGAACCAATAGTGGTACATTGTTGTCACTTAAAGTCCCTTTACATTAGGGTTCATGCTTTGTGTTGCACATGCTATGGTTTTTGAGAAATGCATGAGGTCTATAGTTTCACTGCCCTAAAAACCTCTCGTGCTCCACCAAGTCATTCCCCCTCCCCTGAACCCCTGATCACTTTTCCTCCTCTGTACTCTGCTTTGTCTGATATCAATATGGTAATTCCAGCTTTTGAAAATTAGTGTCAGCATGATGCCTCTGTCCAACCCTACACTTTTCACTTCACTGTGCCTTATATATAAAGTGGGTTTCTTAAAGGCAATAATATAGTTGGTTATTTTTATTTTATTTTATTTCTTCCATTACCATTTAACCCTTCTAAGCCCTCTCTGCTTCCCCCTGCCCCCACCCCAGTCACCACAAATCACCACACTGTTGTCCTTATTCATGAGTTCTCTCTCTTCTTTTATCTCTCCATCCCTCCCAATACCACCACCCTCTGCCCACTAGAGTTTTCTATCTGTTCTCTATCTATGAGTCTGTTTCCATTTTGCTTGGCAGTTCAGTTTGTTTATTAAATTCCACATGAGTGAAATCATACAGTACTTTTCTGTCTCTGATTGCCTTATTTCACTTACTAGTAGCATGTTGTTGTCCAAGTCCATCCATGCTGTTGCAAAGGGTAAAATTTTCTTCCTTTTTATGGCAGAGTAGTATTCCATTGGGTAAATGTACCATAGCTTTTTTATCCACTCATCTACTGATGGACACTTGGGCTGCTTTTGTAAATAACACTGCAATGAACATAAAAGTACATATATTCTTTTGAATTAGTGTTTCAGGTTTCTTAGACAAATTCCCAGAAGTGGAATCACTGGGTCATAAGGCAGTCCCATTTTTAAGTTTTTGAGGTAGCTCAATATGGCTTTCCACAGTGGCTGTACCAATCTGCATTTCCACCAACAGTACACAAGGGTTCCATTTTTCCACATTCTCCCCAATACTTGTTGTTTGTTGATTTATTGATGATAGCCTTTCTGATAGTTGTGAGGTGATAAATCATTGTGGTGGTAATTTGCATCTGTCTGATGGTTAAAGTCATTATGCATCTTTTCAAATATCTATTGTCCATTTGTATGACCTCTTTGGAGAAGTCTTTTGCCTATTTTTAAATTCAGGTCTTTTGCCAATTTTTTAATTGGATTGTGTGATTTTTGGTGTTGAGTTTTATAAATTCTTTATAAATTTTGGATATTAACCCCTTATCAGATATATCAGTGAATGTGTTTTCCCATTCAGTGGGTTGTCTTTTCATTTTGCTATGCAAAAAATCTTTAGTTTAATGTAGTTCTATTTGTTTATCTTTTTTTTGTTTGTTTGTTTCCCTTGCCTGAAGAAATATATCAGAAAAAAAGATTGCTACGAGAAATGTTTGAGATTTTACTGCCCATGTTTACTTCTAGGATTTGTATGGTTTTGAGTCTAACATTTCAGTCTTTAATCTATTTTGAATTTGTTCTTGTGTGTGGTGTATGAAGGTGGTCTAGTTTTATTGTTTTTACATGTATCTACCTAATTTTCCCAACATCATTTATTGAATAGACTATCTTTAATTTATCATATTTTTTTTTTTTGCCTCCTTTGTCAAATATTAACTGACTGTAAAGGCATGGGTTTATTTCTGGGCTTTCTATTCTGTCTCATTGATCTATATGTCTGCTTTTGTGCCAGTACCTTGCTGTTTTGATTTACTATGGCCTTGTAGTATAGTTTGATATTAGGTACTGTGATTCCTCCAGCTTTGTTCTTCTTTCTCAAGATTGTTGTTGCTATTTGGGGTGTTTAATGGTTCCATAAAAATTTTTGAAACATTTGTTCTAGTTCTGTGAAATACATCATTGGTATCTTGATAGGAATTGTGTGAATCTGTAGATTGCTTTGGATAGTATGGACATTTTAATGATGTTAATTCTTCCTATCAATGAACACTGTATATGCTTCCATTTATTTGTATCTTCCTCAGTTTCTTCCTTCAGCATCTTTTTAATTTTCCAAGTACAGGTCTTTTACATACTTGGTTAAATTTGCTTCTAAGCATTTTATTCTTTTTGAAGCAACAGTGAATGGGATTTTTTTTTTGTTGTTTGTTTGTTTTTGTTTGTTTTCCTTCCTGATAGTTCATTATTGGTATATAAAAATGCAGCTAACTTCTAGATATTAATTTTTTATCCTTCTACTTTATTCAATTCATTTATAGTTTTTTGGTGGAATCTTTAGAATTCTCTATATACAATATCATGTCATCTGCAAATAATGACAGTTCAACTTGTTCTTTCTAATTTGGATGCCTTTTATTTCTCTTCTTGTCCCATTGCTGTTGTTAGGACTTCCAGTAATATCTTGTATAATAAAAGCCTAGGTGGCACGATGCCCTCACACGATGTCATCACAAGATGGCCACCACAAGATGGCTGCCACAAGATGGCTGGCAGGGGAAGGCAGTTGTGGGCAATCAGGCCAGCAGGGGAGGGTATTTGGGTGCAACCAAGCCTGCAGGGGAGGGCACCTGGGGGCAATCAGGCTGGCAGGGGAGGGCAGTTGGGGGCGATCAGGCCACCAGGGGAGTGGTTAAGGGGCAATCAGGTTGGCAGGAAGAAGCGGTTAGGGGCAATCAGGCAGGCAGGCAGGCAAGCGGTTAGGAGCCAGCAGTCCTGGATTGTGAGAGGGATGTCCGACTGCCAGTTTTGTGCACCGGGCCTCTAGTGTTGAATAAGAGTGGTGAAATCAGACATCCTTGCCTGTTCCAAAATTTTTTTGAATCAGACTCTTTACTCATCTTCCCTCTTTTGTTGAATCTTTATAGAAAATTTATTTAACTATACACCACAAATTCTGTTCTTTTTTTTCCAGAAATATGCAGTTTTTGCTTAGAAGTAGTTGCCTGCTATTGGAGACTACACTTATACTTCATCTGTAGCTATGCCTTTGTAATTAGTTCTTGCCAATAAAATGTGAAAGAAGGTGATATTTGTCGTTTTTAAGTAATGGGAATGCATGCCATGCTCCATTTTTTTTTTCTCTAACAACAAAGCCCCTAAGAATCTGAATCCATAAGATAGAAGAAACCTTAGTCTCTGGATCATAAGTGAAGGATAGCCATGTGAAAACCAGAACTCTGATCTTGAACTGTTATGTGAGCAAGTTACCAATTCTTGTTGTATGGTGGTGTTATGCATTTTGGCATATATGTTTTCAGTAGCTTGCACTACTTCCAGTAAAATAGGGCCAACATAAAATCATTTGAGTGGTAAAATCAATAGCTCAAGTGGAGAGGTAGGGCTCAATAGGACAAGAACACTTCTGTTATATAAGAAGAAAACATAATACATACAAAACATTATTGGCTTTAGGGATCAGTGGTGTACATCAGCGATTTTCAACCCGTGTGTTGCAAGAATTTTTAAAACATGCAATACCTGACTATTTAGTCAGGGGCACTGACCTCTTTTCCCTTAGATAGTCAAATAAAAATATATGACAACAGCCAGCACAACAATAGTTGACTCATGTGAATGCTGGTAAAAGGTAGCATTCAGAATCTGAGGGAAAAGTGAGTGTAGTCAACCTAACAGCATACACCTCCATTAAGGTGGATCTTTTTAGAGAAAGAGGAGAAATCATTTGAATAGACCTTAGCAAGGAGCACAACATTAACTCTATCCATTCATGACCCTTGTGACCTCCTGATATTTGACTTGCCTCTGAAGTGTCTTCCCCGGAAATCACAATAGGCCCACACAAGGCAGCATTGTGTGACTCTTAACAAAATGAACCTCAAACTGAGCTAGACTCTTTTACTTGGATTGGTCATTTAGCAGTTGTGTGAAGGTTGTTTATACTTTCTAGGTTACAATTTCCAAAGTTCTATGTAGAAATATTAGCATCTATCTCAAAGGATAAGTATATAGATTGAAGTAAATTTAAAAAGTGCTCAAAAGAAATGGCTAAAATATATGTTCTCGAAGATAAAATGTTAGAATATATAAGTAATTACACAATTGGCTATTATTATTCTATTATTAATTATTATGCTGTGGCTTCAAGAAACAGAATTACAAACAGATTAGAGATTAAAATAAGGTGGGTATCTATCCAATCTTGAACAGTTAGAACTACCCTGACTAAAAATTGAACCCAATCTTTTTTTAAAATAAATCTTGAATGTTGAAAGTATTACATATGTACCCTTTTTTCTCCCATTGCTCTCCCCTCAAGCCTTCACCAACCACTGTTTTGTCCTTGGGTTATGCATGTACACATGTGAGTTCATTGGTTGATCTCTTCCCTCCCTCCACCCTACCTGCCTTCCCTCTTATTTTTCTCCAGTCTATAGGCTCATCAGGAAAGAAGGAATGAAGGAAAGGCATTTCATCTTACTTTCTCAAGAGGGCAACAGGGATCCTGTTTGATACATCTCTGAGTTACTGGTATGATCTGAATGTTTTTGTTCCCCCTCAAACTTCATATTTTGACATTCTAATCCCCAAAGAGGTGAGGTTTTGGGGAGGTTATTAGGTCATAATCTTCATAAAAGGATCCGTGTCTTGATAGAGATCCCAGAGAGCTTGCCTGCCCCTTCCACCATCTGATGGCACAACAAGGAAGTGCCTTCTATAAGAAAACCAAATCTTACCAGATACCAAATCTGCCAGCACCTTGATCTTGAACTTTCCAGCCTCCAGAACTATGAAAAATAAATTTCCACTATTTATAAACCACCCAGTCCAGTGTTTTTATTATAAAAATCTGAATGGACTAAGGCAGTGGTCGGCAAACTCATTAGTCAACAGAGCCAAATATCAACAGTACGACGATTGAAATTTCTTTTGAGAGCCAAATTTTTTAAACTTAAACTTCTTCTAATGCCACTTCTTCAAAATAGACTCGCCCAGGCCATGGTATTTTGTGGAAGAGCCACACTCAAGGGGCCAAAGAGCCACATGTGGCTCGCGAGCCGCGGTTTGCCGACCACTGGACTACGGCATACTTATTTCTTCAGCTGGGGTTTTTCTTCCTAATTCTGAAATTAGTAAACTCTTGAACTATGAATAATCTATGAGATGCTGAATTTCTGATAGAGACAGATAGCTATTTGAAAGCCAGAGAACTAAACAATCAATGGAAAATCATAAGCAAAGGCATGAATATGAGATGTGGCAATGAAATGATATTTAGAAATCATGTTGTCTTCTATTCCAGCAGCTGTAAAAGATGGAGATACTCTTATATACTGCATACGAACTAACCTTGCACTAGGCCTTACCTCCCTAACTGGATACAGACCTATGAACTAAATTAAAATTATATTGTTACAGTAAAGCAGATTGAACATTACCTCTGACAGTGGGAGGTATTCTCTACCAGGAAACCATTCCTAATAACGCAGCAGGATATACTTCACACACCTAGATGATATAACTGTCTGAAAAACCATGTTTATGTAACTTGACAGAACATTCTACTCACATCAATATAAACTGAATTGGAAATGGCAGCATGCATTCTACAATCCTTTCCTTTTTATCTTTCTACAGTTCCCAAAAGACTCATTTCCTTATTATTTCATTTATTTTAAATGCTACAGTCTTTCTTACATGCATTCACTGGCTTTGATTCCAGTTCCACTTCTACATTAATTCTATCTAGGCACTGAGCGACAAAGTGTTGATGCTAATGTACTGGAAAAGAAAAAATCCTTCAATTTGTATTGATCGCACTAGAGTGCTTAATCCAACACTAGATCCTTTTCTATTTTTCACTTTTCTCATTCTCCTAGAGTAAGTTGTTTTTCTTTGTCCGGGTTACTTTTATTCTCCAGATTATTTTTCACAACATGACAAAAAAATAAAAGAAGACAGGGATATAAGCTGAGTCTTCCAAATTACAAATCAGTTCTCTGAAAAGTGAACATTTCTGTCAGTCAACTCGATGCCTCCCCAAACATTCCAGATGTTTAAAACAATAAAATTGTCTGAATTTGTTAGTTGTAATAGTAGGTAACTATAGAATAGAGACAGGACAACTAGACATAAAGCAAATATTATAGTATATTCTACTCAGCAAATTTATTAAATTTTTATAACTTTTTTTATTTTTCTGTTTCCATAATCACAATTTTTATGCATTATTTTCTTTTTTTTAATTTTTTTACTGCAAGAGGCTTTTTTTCCTTTTAATGCATCCTGTAATTTTCAGCCAGATCAGTGTCTTTAAAACACTATTTCAATAGTGTCATTTTACAGAATATATATATAAAAAAAAGACACCTTACTTACCTGCCTAAATGATAAATTCTAAACCTCTTAATCTGAATCTCAAGGGACCAGCTAATCTAACTAGCCCTGCCTTTCCAGAGCTAAATCTACCCTTCTACTGCAAATGCCTGCTCAAGCCAGATTTGTAGATTTATTCGCTGTCTCACTTTGCCCCCTTAGTACCTTTGCTAAAAGCAAGTTATTCCCCTTCCCATCTGCCTTCCAAAATAATATTCCCCAGCAAGGTCCATGCCTAATCTTACTCTCCTTTCTATATTACAATAATCTTACTGGTATAAACCCCTGTGACAAATAGTTTCATGTCATGGAATAACATTTGATACCTTTGAAGCTTTATAGTTATCCACTTTCTTATGAGGTCAAAGTGTCATAAAGCAATAAGTGGTTGTTACAATTTTTATTCTTTGACACCTACACTAACATTTTGTCTAACCAACAAGTTTAATTGCTTTTACAGACTTTTCATATTTTTATCCATGGAAGCGACTTTATCAATAGATTTTTGTTGGGTTTTTGTTTTGTTTTTTGTCCCATACAGAAGATTAGACCAATGATTTCAGAAGGATTAGTAATGCACCTGTTATTTTTTTCTTCTACTCCAAAATCTACTATAATCCAGTATCTGACACATAGCAGATATTGAATACATATCTCCTGAATCAATAATGGTTCACTTCCATGACATTTTATAGGGATTATAATACAAAGACCATACATAACAATAAAACTTCTGAAAAATAGTTGTTAGTGTACAATCTTAAGAAAATCATCTGATGTTTTGTTAGAAACACAACATAAAATATGCTATGAATTCCAACTTTTTAAAAAAATGCAAGAAACTGGTCCTCTTCTGATGGCCTAAGTATATATAGCCAGTTGTTGGGGTTTGATAGTTTCAAACAGATAATATGTGTTACCTCCAGGTTCTACATCCAGCAAATATTTACTTTCACAGTCACTGAGTCAGATTCAGGACATATAAATATTTTAAAAACTTTAATCAAATGCTATAAATAGAGGAACTAACAAATGAATACACAATTTCAATGCATTATGATGTAGATTCTGATACAGTAATTACAGGTACTATAAAAGTATTTATTTTATATTTAATTAGACAGAAAAAGATTCTGAGACTAAATTATATGTAAGTTAGATTTTTTAAAAATTAATATATATTAACCTTGTTTAAAACAAAGAAATAATAGTAGGGTTGAAGAGAAGTTTGAAAGAAGTTAGGGTGTGTCAGATAGAGCATATTGTGTAAATGTACAGTGGAATAGACACACCCAAGGCATTACAGTTATTTTAGAATGACTCAAATGTGATTACAGCAGGATCTGGGAAGAACAAAATGGGAGAATGAGTAGTGAAACATCTATACTATTTTAGATTTTATTCTGTAATAAAAGGGAATACATCCAATGTTTTTAAGTGGAACAACTGAATTTATGCTTCAGAAAGACCACTGTCATCTCAACGTTGGGTGAATTGCAGAAAATAAGACATAGTAAAGAATTATGAGATTGTTGCAGTAATCTGGATGAGAAATCATAAAAGCAGGAGCTAAGGTGGTGACAGTGAGGACAAAAACAAAAGAGGATAAATTTTAAAGACATTAAGGAGAATTGATAAGGTTCAGTGACAGATAATGCACTGAGTTAAGAGACAGGAAAGAATTAAAGATGACATGAGTTTCTGGCTTGGTAGATCTTTTAGATAGTGAAAATATCTACCTTGAAAGGAATAGAGAGAGAGAAACAGATCTGGCTGAGGGGGTAACCCGGTTACCTCCTAATAAATAGGTTACCATCTGTTCCAGTGAACATAAAAAAAAAAAGAAGTATGTTTTTAGATTTGATTATTGTTAAAATAGAATGTAACCTCCTGCAATGATAAGAGAGCTGCTATTAAGCAATAAACAAGTATTGTTTAATAGTACTTAAGTCTAAAATGTTACAGAATATTTAAATAGGAGGTACAGACTATACATCACTGCATTAAACTTCATTTGTTATTAATCATTGATAGAAACTTTTAATACCACTGTCTGCTTCATAACAACTCCATGTCTTCTTCAAATGGATTACTATTTGTAGATATTTCTCTCTTTTCTTCATCCAGTGTGGCTAGAGAGCCGTCGTTTCCTGAGTAGGGGTGGCTGGGGATTGAAAAATGAAAGAGACAGATACAGAGATAGAAGGAAAAAGCTGGGGCCAGGTGGGGCCACTGTCCTTTGACAGGGACAGGGGCCCAGAGCCAATACAACATGTTTATTTTATACAGCAAAAACAGGAAGTTTTACTAAAAGTCAAGACAAAGGAGATTATGTGCATTCTTGGGTGGGCCCGAATCATATTCATTCCTGGTGTTTGGCTGGATTTAAATAACAGAACCCATCTCCTGGCACCTGGGCTAAAGGTCAAGCTGACAACACTCCTGCCTTTTGGCAAAGTGTGTTTCCAGGATGTGGCTTTGCCAAAGCCACTGGATTCAGCTGACAATAATTAAAGAAATGCCCATGTGCCTTCTCAGACACTTTCTACAACTATTTATTAACAACTGCCTATTCTACTAGAAGGTGGGCCCAAGGGCAGAAGAGAAGGCATTGAGAAGAAAGGGAATCCTTTCCTTTAGCATGTCAGTTTAAAATTTTCCCTGCTTTAGGATTTATTCACATTATTGCCCTTCATTCTATACTACTAGAGGCCTGGTGCACGAATTCCTGAATGGGTGGGTCTGGCCAGCCTGCCCCAATCAGGGCCTATTGGGCCGGACTGGCCAGGGGGAGGGGCTGTGTGCAGTTGGCTGGCTGGCCCCGCCCCCTGGTTGAAGTCCCCATTCAAGGGGACAATTTGCATATTAGCCTTTTATTATATATGATTTGATTAGTGACTTAGACGTCGTCAGCTTCATTACCTTTAAAGATCTTCCTTTCTTCCTATCTGACTTATGGAAATGACTAACTTGTATCCTTGACTTTACCAATGACCATTTTTGCCCTATTCCCAAAACATGGCATTACTCTCAGTTCATACACTACTTCACCTTGTTTGTTTAAAATTTACTTTTAAATTATATTAATTAACCTGTGTTAACAGAATAGTAACTTCTTTGTAACTACTGCAGAAGTGATATTCATGTAGAGTGTTTTAAAACAGAACATTATTTTATATGCCATTATAAAAATAAAATATGCTTACTCTAAGTAATTCTTACAATAGAAACATAGAAAAGCTAAAAAAACACTCAAAATCCCATCTTCCTTAAGCAATCTATGTCAATATATCAATAAATATACTTTTAGATGTGTGTGTGTATGTGTGAGAGAGAGAGAGAAAAAGTTGTTACATAATTTTATATTCATGGAGTTACACAGTATTTCTAATTTTATAACTTTTTAAAAATATAATTTATTGATTTTTTACAGAGAGGAAGAGAGAGAGAGAGATAGTCAGAAACATTGATGAGAGAGAAACATCAATCAGCTGCCTCCTGCATGCCCCCCACTGGGGATGTGCCCACAACCCAGGTACATGCCCTTGACCGGAATCGAACCTGGGACCCTTCAGTTCACAGGCCAATGCTCTATCCACTGAGCCAAACCGGTTTTGGCTATAACTTTTTTTTATGAAAGCATTTTATCTCTTCTTATGGGTACATAATCTCTCCTTGTTTGCATATAACATGATTTTACTTTACCACTACACTTTAATAAATTTGAGGTTACTTCCTTTTTATTTCAATATAAAAGGTACTTCAATATGAATCTTTGGCACTTGTCTAATTACTTCCTTAATGAAAAATAAATTCATACACATATTGCCAAAATGCATAGCAGAAAAGCTGTATCAATCTACACATTCACCAATAGCATATAAAACTATCTCTTTCCCTATATACTTATGCTAATGTCCTTTTTCTCATCTTTGCCAATTTTTTATAAAATATTCCATAAGTCTGTACAAATGCCACTTAGGAGAACAACTTCCTTGGCCACTTTCTATAAGATAGTACCACTTCATTCCACAGTCAACCTCTGCCTCCCTTATTAATGTTTCTCATAGCATTTTCAATGCCTGACATATATATTTATTTGTTATTTATTGTATCTCTTTACCCACTAGGAATTTTACTCTATAAGGGTGTGGATCTTATAGCTTTTCTTTGATTTTTCTAGCAACTTGTGTGGGTTTAGGCATGCAGTAGATATTCAAGACTAAAATGGTGAATAAATTCTGAGTGAATTATAAAAACACAATTTTTTCCTTTATGAATCAATTATGTCTAAGGACCTCTTCTAAAACTGTCATATGTTAAATTCTTATACTCATTTATATATATTTCAATGGTCCATAGGTTAATATGACTACTTTTAAATCAGTATGACATGCTTATTTTTACTATATTTCCCTAAATACATTTGGAACCAAAAGAGCATGTCCCAGGCCTATTTTGTACTTAGAATGTTTCCAGTAATATTTTGATTTTATATTATTGCAGATGATCTTTAGAGCCACTTAATCAAATTTCACATAATGCCATTAAAATTTTAATTAGAATTTCACTAAGTCTAGAAAAATATTTAGAGAAATTTGACATCTCCATTGTGTCTTTCTCTCTAAGACAATGCATGTCTATATTTCAAAACTGCATTTTAAAACATACAAAACTTCATTTGTGTATATCTCTAGAGAATGTTAATTTTTTTCTTTACATATAGTCTGAATTATCTTATAAAACTACACCTAGAAACAAAGGAAACAAAAAAATCTACACCTAGATATACTATACTTTTGTTGTTAGTGTGAGTGGGCTATTTCTCTACTATACTTGTAACTGGTATTTAACTTGGTTTTTGAAAGACCTTGCACTATTAGAAGCTCTCAGAAACACTACATTATAAGATCTTAAACCACAGTAAAACTGGATAAAAACTTTAGATATAGAATGGTTCTCTGCCCTGGTAGGTGGTTAGAGCATGGGCCTGTACACCAAGGGGCTGCAGGTTTGATCCCTGGCCCCGGTCAGGGCACTTGCAGGAGGCAACTCATCCCTATGTCTCTGTCACATTGGGGCTTCTCTTTTACCCTTTCTCTCTCCCCTTCCAAAAATCAATGGAAAAAATATCAAGTGAGGTTTAACAAAAACAAAAACAAAAATGGTTTTGACACAATATGGATTAATAAGCTTAAAAATGAACAAAGTCAACTTATATTTACATTGAGTTTAAAAATAAATCTTTCTTTAAAAAATTACCAATAAAAATATACTCATAATTTCATAAATGAAGCCCATTGAATTTTTTATTTAGGATATATTTTAGAAGTAAGATTGAGTCATTCTTCCAAACTTTTAAGATGGTGATTCTATGTATATTTTTTAAATGTTCTTTTTTTTCTTTGTTTATTTAAATAACCAAGAATTAAAACCTTAGGAGTAGATGAAAAATAAATGCACATGGTCAATCAACATGCTCACTCCCAAGAATGCAATTTGAAAGAACTCAGACATGCTTTGACCTGAGGAAAATAGAAAACTCCCATAGATTTATCTGTAAGGGTTTGTTTGTTTTACATAAATGCCATGCTAGCCTTTGCATAGTCATGAAAAGTTGTGTAGCTTTGCCATTAAGAAGAAAACTTAAAATGAGTAAAGTTTCCCAAAAGTGTTTGTAAGCCAAACTATTGTTGCTGGGAGAATATGATTGCTAATAAATGTGTTTACAATCAGTTGAGGGAAAAGCCTGAGTAAGAAGAAAGCTAAATTATAGCCTTCTGAATATTTCTAAAGTGACCATAAGTTTAATATGTTATAGGACTTCTGAGTACTGATCGCTGAATTGATTACAGCTTTTCTGATAGACTGATTTCTTTATGCCCTATTTCAGCTGGCAAATATAAACCATAACTCCTACATTGTTACAATTCCATGATCGGAATGAACCTTCCTGTGTAATTTCCAGTAATCATTTTTATTCCCCCATCTGTGCAAAAGACTACATGATATTACCAACTAACCATCTGCACATTTATGGAAAGGCAGCACAGTGCCCACTTATGTGAAACCAGCCATGTCCCTTCCCATCACAAGCCGAATTTGCCAAAAGAAGAGACTATTATAAATATTTTTAAATGTTCCTTCTTGCAATAAATAAAGATGTATGAGATGATTAATGCAACATAATCAAGCTGCATAATATAAGCATCAACCACAGTATTTCAATGCTAGTTTTATTCTTTTGAGAGAAAAGGAATTTTAAAAACTAATGCATAAAATAAGGAAATGGTTTTAAAGCAAAACTGTGCTAAATTGACGGTTTTGCATCACAACATTTTCTTGGGAGATATAAAGTCAATTTCTGCCAATTGTGCAAAAACACCTCCCTTTTTCAGCTTTACTTACTATCCCCTAGAGCACTCTATATCTTTTCCTGTAGAATAAGATGCTATTATTCCTCCAGGGGATAAAGAAAGAACTAATCTCACCACTTGAAATTCACATACTGTGCTCTAGTTCTCTGAGATTTTCAAAAGAAGACCCTGCTCTCACTCCCCTTCTCATCTCACCAGACACTAGAGCCCACTCCATCAGACGTAGCATAGGTTCTCTTCACTGTCACACTGCAAATGTTTTTTTATCTTTCCTCAAACAAGTTATTGTATCTTTTGAAATATTTGAATATACTTGACAACTAAAATCACATATTTTACTAATTTTCAAACATATTTTAGTCTCTGAAATTGTCTTTAATGGGATTTACTCAACAGACTGCATATTTTAACAATCAGCTGGTGCGCTCCCTTGATTGTGCTGCATATTTGAATACTAAAGGTTTTATATATTTTTTTTTGATTGAGCCTCATACTTTAATGAGCCACATAAATTATGTCTGCTGAGAAGGACTGTCGGAAACTTGGTATTGAAGTGTTTGGGAGGCATTCCTCTTACATCCTCAAATGTGTGCTTATGTATGGACATGGACATGGAGGGACGTTTTGCTGGTGTCTGGGTAGTTGCTGTTAGAAATAAGCCTAAAGAAAATACATTTACTTTAAAAAAGAAAAAATGAGCACCAATTTAAAATTTTAAATTCAGGTTTCAACCGAATGGAATTGTGCATTCATGTAAAAAAAAAATCCCTGAAATCCCATTTCTTTAATATAACATTAATATTTTAGTGACTGATCTTCTACACATTTCTGTGTGTATGCATGTGGAACATAGTATATAAACTCCCAAATGCCCGAATGCCCTGGTTTTGTAAAAATGTACTGAACTCAGTTGTCAGCAATGTGGTCAGACTAAAGTTTAACAGTCACTTTCAGGCATTAAAAAAGTCTAGTCTAAGCTAAATAAGTATTTTTTATCTTACATTAAATATAAGTTTTCTTTTCTGTCCCCAGCCTAGGAAACCGGAAAAAATAAGTGTGGTCTTTTGTTCAGCCTCCTTTCTCTTTCCATTATGATTAGAACTGAAAAATGTCTTTCAATCACTGGAGCTATCTTTTAATCTTAAATCTCTATTGGCTGCCAATATCTTCTACCATAAATGTCTAAATGTTGAAACACTATTTTTCTCTGCTCCTCTCTCTCTTTTCTCTGTCTGAGGACACATTTATGGGTTCTGCACCTGTACTTACTGCCTGCCCCCCCCCCCTTCCCAGCTACAAATCATGGAGTTCAGGGTGCAGACTTTTCTCTTGGATTCTTGTCCGATGAAGTTGAAGAATAAATTCATGGATTAACAGATTTCTTTAATAAAAATGTAGAAGTTTATTGGTAGTATATACAAACTCCATCTGGGCAGGGGGGGTCCCCAAATTGAAAAGGCCCACTCTCTCTCTAATGGTAAAAAATATAAATCTGAAACTGTAATTGACTGAGTCTCTTTGTCTCTGGGTTTATAAAGGCTGTAACTTTTTGTCTGAACATGAACTTTTCCAATTGGACCCTTTCCTTAATTTAGGACCCCCTTGCTTTCCTCATTGGTCACTCTGTTGCATGGTATCAGTTTCAAAGCTCAAAGCCCACGTAGTGCCCTACTCTTTCTCCCTCTTTATCTTGCAACATTCCTCTATTCTCTGTGAAAATATATTTCCTTCTTCTTGATATCCTGTGACTTTTCTTTATCCTCTGTGAATGTATGTCTTCCTCCCCCCGATCCTGTGGCATTTCTCTATCCTTCACATATCCATTTTATCTGTTCAGGTTAGAGTTGCTTTTGATCTACCTTATGGCTTTCTCCCAGTTGTCCTGGCCAGAGATGTTTTATTGACCCTTATGGCTCTCCCAGATGCACAGGTCTGGGATGCTTTAATTGCTCAAGCCAGAGATACCTCTGTCCTTGGTTTAAGGCTGTTTTAATTGCTCAGACCAGAAATGCCTCCATCCTTACTGGACACCCCTTCCTGTCTGCCTAATTAAGCTAGCTAGCTAATCCTTATAATCTACACAATTGTCTGGGACAGACAGTGGACTTTGCTGACTCCTCACAATGGCTCCTCAGGCCTGGCCTCTGGCAGTATACCCATCATAGAATATTTCAACTGAAGCCCCTTTCCAGTCAAGTCCTTTCACGACAGCTTTAACTCTGTGTGCACTAAATCCAGAGTTGCTCTTTCTCTCTCTGTCTCTCTCAGCCCCAACATCCAGTGGAAGAGAAGTGTCTGCCCCTGGCTTTCCTCTTGCCACAGCTTCAGAGGGATTTTTCACTTTCAAACTTTTCTAGGTGAGTGTAGGGACTGGCGGCTCTCACTTCAAATCAGAGGGCATGCTTCATGCACTATCAAGAAGTCCCTTAAGCTCCTTCTCTACAAACAATGTATCAGGAGGGATAACATTTCAGACCCTCAAGACAGTTTTTCAGAGGGCCCAATTCCCCTAACTCAGTGGTCGGCAAACTCATTAGTCAACAAAGCCAAATATCAACAGTGCAATGATTGAAATTTCTTTTGAGAGCCGAAAACCGACTTCTGTGCATGGGCCATGAAGTTTTAATCACACTGTACATGCATGCCCACACGTGGTATTTTTTGGAAGAGCCACACTCAAGTGGCCAAAGAGCCACATGTGGCTCATGAGCCGCGGTTTGCCAACCACTGTCCTAACTAAGGCCTAAACAAAAAGACATGTGTCCTAGGTGTTCTCTATTCTTTCATATTCCTTCCTTGAATCCTCATTCCTAATAAATAGCCTTGTTTTATGAGGATGTTGGGATGACAATCACTGGGCCAGGTTAGCCAGTCTTAATCCCATGAGGATGTGTCTAGATCACATTTTTGGTAGTTCTCAAAACCCATTGTCCTTAGCTTTGAGGATGAAGCCCAGAATCCTGACATTACAGAGAAGACATTACTCTATAACCTGTTATATACCCATTTATATTTTTGACTACTTAAATGTGGCTTAAGTGGATGGCTTAGAGAAGAGATTCTATTTGAATTGTATGTCTAATTTGGTAACAACATCATCAATTAAATTACCTCATAATAAAAATAATCTCTTACTCTCATGGACTATCTAGCATATGGAAATTAAATATATCATCACAGAGCACATGGCCTTTTGTCAGAGAGAACTTTTTTATTATGTCCTATTAGAGGCCTGGTGCACAAAATTCATGCACAGGGGGCGGGTGTTCCTCAGTCCAGCCTGCACCCTCTCCAATATGGGACCCCTCCAGGGATGTCCGACTACCTGTTTAGGCCCAATCTTACTGGTAGGATTGGGCCTAAACAGGCAGTCAGACATCCCTCTCACAATCCAGGAATGCTAGCTCCCATCTGCTAGCCTGCCTGCCTTCCTGATTGCCCCTAACCACTCCCCTGCCAGCCTGATTGATGCCTAACTGCTCCCTTGCCAGCCTGTTTGCCCCCAACTGCCCTCCCTTATAGGCCTGGTCCCTCCCAACTGCCCTCTCCTGCTGGCCATCTTGTGGTGGCCATCTTGTGTCCACATGGGGGCAGCCATCTTTGACCACATGGGGGCAGCCATCTTGTGTGTTGGAGTAATGGTCAATCTGCATATTAATCTTTTATTAGATAGGATTCTTCTCCATTCATCACTCTCCCACACTCAATGATAGAAAGCTGATAAGTTCCTTCAATGCATTTTCCTATAATAATATATCCATATACAAATATATTTATACATATATAGTATTTGTCAATGACCTTTTTTCTTGTGTTAATCTGGTTACTTTAGTATTTTTTTTATCTTTATTGTTGAGAGTCTTACAAATATTTTCCCTTCCCCCACCCCCCATTATCCCGCTCCACCTGGTTCTCACCCTGCCCCAGGCCTACACCACCCTCGTCCACCCTATTATCTGTCTCCATGGGCAATGTATATGTGAATTTTACTGCTCTCCCTCCCCACCCTTCCTTGTTTCTATGCTCTATAAAAAAATAATAATAATGTTATATTACCTACAATTATATAGATCTTGGTTTTTGCAGTCAAGAATGCAGTGTGGAATTCTCTCCCAATCAGCTGATAAATAATTAATTCTTTCTTTGTGGTTGAATGATGTTACCTTTATTCATTCACTATAATGTTTTAAAAAGCATTTACTGATGTTACAGTTTATAGGCTAGATTATTAGAAGTGACTTAGTCACTTTTCAATTTAAATTATTTTCCAATTAAAACATATATATATATATATTTATCTCTCTTTTTCCCATTAAACATTCACAAAGGATTATTTGACAGAGTTATTACATTCAACATGCATTCTTTGAGAGCATGATAATCAATAAACAGATCATCAAACATTGAATACATGCAAGACACATGTGATATAAAGATGAATTGGACATGATTTCTTCCAACAAGGAGCTCAACATTCAGTGGGGAGGAGGTGGATTGCAGGAACATAAATAACTATGTACAAGGTTAAAGAGGCAGCAGAACACAGGTATTAAGAGTATAAGCTCTAGAGAAAGCCTTTATTCTTAACTTTTCTAGTTATGGTTGGGGCAGTTTATTTAAACTTTCTCTAACTCAGTAATAATGACCTGGTAATCGATCCATGAAAATATAATTACATATGTATTGATATAAAGCACCATACATTTTAGCTATTATTATTATGCTAAGTGATGGCTATGTTTTAATTGCTTTCAACTTATGGTTGAGAAAGCACTGTGTAACTTGTCTTCTTTTAATTTTATTCATGCTATATATTGCTATCTAAAATGATTACATGCATATGCATACATAAATATATATATGTACATATATATTTATTGAGGATTTATTTTCATACATATGTTTACTTAGTAGCCCGCCATGCTCGCAGCCCTGTCCACCCACCCGCCTCCCTGCCATGCTCGCAGCCCTGCCCATCCGCCCACTGCTGCTCGCTGCGTTTGCCGCCCCGCCCACCCGCCCTCATGGTGACCAGTTGTTTGGTCGTCATGGTTGTCACGTACACTGGCTTTATATATATATATATATATATATATATATAGAGAGAGAGAGAGAGAGAGAGAGAGAGAGAGAGAGAATTTAAAATGCAATAAGAACTTCTCTATTTTATTATTTCTGTATTTCGACTCTTATAAAATTATCTTGCACAAAGTATGGTCCAAGTAGATATTATTGAATATTGTCAGCTTAGAGTAGTCAGGGAAAGTAAAAAGTGCTTAGAAATTCACTAGCACACATGTATTGATAAAGTACAATGTGTTTTTGATAGAGCTGGAGACAGTAATTATTGGCTGAAGATTAAGCAGGAAAGCCATGATGGAACAAATTTGCAAAAATTTCAAGCCTACCATGGTAAAACATTTTATTTTAAAACAGTGTAGCATCAGGTTCTTCAACAAGAGAAATATTTGCAGATATTTATTTATAAAAAACTAGGTCAGCAATATTTCAAATGGATTGGATTGGGACAAAAGAAAATAGATACATGGATATTACATAGGAATTAAACTTCAGGTAAGAGATAATAAGTGCCTGAACTAGGTCTCATGAGATGCATTCAAGTGGTATTTTATAGACATTGTAGATAAGATTGGTGAGTAATTAATATGTGGGATGAGCTGGGTATAGGGTCAACAGAGTTGATGATTCAGAGAGCAGTTTGACTATATTGTGCGACTCACTCACTTAAAAACTTGTACTACAATAATTGTCAACAATTCCTACAGGTTCTCTGAAGAACTGGGAATTCAAATCAGGGGCCAAAGTGAGTCCTTCTAGATTGAGTCAGTGTACCAATTTATATAAAACAAGGCAGCTGCTGCTACAAAGAACTAAAGTAAGAGAAACAAATCTGCATCTTCCTTGAAAAGATGTAAATAAACTTATCACACACATCCTACTGACTGCACTTACTCCTATAATAAAAGATAATGTTTCAAACCCCAGAGATTAATAGAGGATCAATCCAAGGCCCCTAAAAATTACAATAAGGAAAAAACAAAAGACCTATTTAAGCAATAATATGCAGTAAAATATTAAGAATTCATTTCTTTATAAAGTTTGAAACACTTCACAATAAAAATACACATGACGATCTAATTAACTATAACAAACTACTAAAAGACTTCCTTCTCAGAGGAATCTATAATGTTTCAGATAAAAAAACTCAGTGGGATAATTTAAACTTTGACCTCAGTTGTTAAAAAATTATTATAATAATAGAGAGCACAAAAATTAAGACAGGGTCAAGTTTTAAGTATATGAATTTGGAAAAGCAGTTTTATCAAAGGAAAATAGAAAGGACTTTGAAAATAAATTCTAAAGGCTGAAATTATTTGATGCTGGACATTTGCCCATAGGTTTTGAAGGGCCAACAGAGTTATATGAAAAGAAAGTCAGGGTTTGTTCAGCTTCAGGAACACCAGACTCTTCCCAGACAAAGGAAGCCTCCCATTTAGGTACAGACTCTGTGTTTAAAAGGTTTTGCCAGCTCAGTGAGAAGTGCTTGTTCTGTATGATAGCGGGTACTGAGAGCAAAACCAACTCTGTTTTTTTTACTTTTTCTATTTCTTTAGCTTGCCCTACTTAGGTACTTCTATTTATATGATAAATAAAGAGGAGCAAAAACAATGATTTCTGCCCCCTTTTGATAAAGAAGCACTTTATTGAACATTCTGAAATACCTTTCTATTATTACCACTGAGAACAGTACAGACCTGAAGTGCTGGTCCAGAATGAGGGCCTGCAGTGAAGTGGAGAAAGGGGCACAGAATATGTGCACAAGGACAACCTTTGCAGGTGGGAATCTTCTGCTTGAGTTCTCTGTTACTGTTTGCAAACTGACTATTTGGTGTGCTAAAATAGATAGCAAAGGACCGAGAGTACTCTGTGTTATGAGGATACTTTCATACCATGAAAGAACCAATAGATGATTTTCTGTTACTATGCAATACTTTCTAATATGTAATTAGATGTGTCAATGCCTTCACACATACCTGAATTCAATCACATATATGAATTATTAAAGTTCATGCCAAAAGAACGCTCTTAGAATGAAAAATGAAAGAAGTAAATGAATAAACACCCCAAGGGTATTATTCCCAGGTAGGATAGCCCTTTATGCTATTTTTCAATTCTCAAAACACTCACTTCAGTGTTTCACCAGAGTATGATAGCAAATAATCTTGGTTATCTCATGACAATAATCATTTCCTATGTTTACTGAGAATAGATAGCCTACCAAAGAGGAAATAATAGAATGTGATTCATTCTAAGATTTGCTCAAATAATGGCATTGTGAGTCTCTCTTTCTCTCCAATTATTGTTGTTGTTGTTAATATCAGCTGCACCTATATTAACAATGCAGTTAATATCTGCACTGTTTTCTAGCAAGACCCTAATATGCTCAGGCTTATGTGGTGCTTATAATTTACAAATTCTGAAGAGAAATAATATTATTAATTCTTTTAGAATTCTAATCTTGAAACTTGTTGGCTATATGACCTTGTGCAAGCAACTTAACAACTCTGTGCCTCAGTTTATCTATAGAATGAGTATTACAAAGAGAGTATCAAAGCTCATAAAGTTGTGACAACTAAATGATTTCTTCCACATAAACCATTTGAAATAGTGTTTGGCACATAAAAAATACTCTATTATAGTTCTATAAAAATAAATACAAGGGTAACCAATCACCAATCTCTCTCACAGTGTCAATGTTGGGCGGGGGGTGGGGGGGTGGGGTGGGGATATTACAAGAATCAGCTGGTGGGGGGGAGGTATGCTCTAGCTATGAATTATCTTTATTAAGATTGTTCCAAAACCAGGAGTAGATTTCAGTGTTCACATGGAGAAGACTATTTCCTAAGGGACTAGGAAATGCATAGGGAGGTGAAGCAAAACATGAGTTGACATCTTTCTAACCAGGCCCTTCTACTCACCTGCTTCTAGTAATTCTCCTTCTCTCTCCATTACATTCTTCCCCCACCCCCAATAACTTTCTCTATTTCCAGAATCCTGGGATCATACTTGGCTTTAGTATGCGGGTATTATTTTATGTGTCCTAGACCCGTGGTCTGCAAACTGTGGCTCACAAGCCACATGCGGCTCTTTGGCCCCTTGAGTGTGGCTCGTCCACAAAATACCAAGGCCTGGGTGAGTCTATTTTGAAGAAGTGGTGTTAGAAGAAGTTTAAGTTTAAAAAATTTGGCTCTCAAAAGAAATTTCCATGGTTGTAATGTTGATATTTGGCTCTGTTGACTAATGAGTTTGCCGACCACTGTCCTAGACCTTTTAATGGCAAGTGTCTTTGTAAGACGCAACTGTGTGCCTTTATGATATTATAGACTTTCCACTTCAAATGGAAAATGTGTGGATTCAGTCAAAACAAAAATCATATTAATGGGTTTATAATTTTTATATAAAATGCTAGTCAAGTAAGTGAATTATTTAATTTTAAACTGGCACACTCAAAGCCAAACAACTATAAAATAATAGGGATGGAATAAAATAAAATAAAAAATAAATTTACAAAAAGAAATAAAAAGTGTTCTTATATCTTTTATCTTTTATAAGAAGCAGGTTTATTCCTTTTTGATTGGAAAGTTAATCCAAAAAGTAGGCAAACTCTTTATTATAAGTCTTCTGTTCATGATGTCCTGACCATAATACTTTCAAGGATATATTGGCAGAAAAATCACAGCACAGTAAAAGTGGGAAATCTCCAGTATAAAAGAAATGGTGCACAAACTGAGCTTAGCAGACTAACATTATCAGTGCCCTTTAAGGATGTGTTCAGCTCATCTTCCTTGTTTCTAATGCACTCAAAGGCTCAGCCTGACAAATTCATACTGAGAACAAATTGCATAACACTCCAAGACTGACACTTCCAAAGTTCATCCATTCTATAGTTGCTTGACATTAGAAAAGGGCAACTTTTAAAAAACGAATAAAATAGATTTTCTCACTCTGCTGCTCATGTCTCAAAAAGAGCTGAACAGGTTTTTTGAAACTTAACTTTTAAAACAATCTATCATTCAACACTCACCATTTCAACATTAATACCGTTAAGATTAGCAACAGTAAAATTTTCTTAAAAAATCTAAATTTCTCAAGATATTAAATATTATTAAACATACAAGTTCATGAGAATAATGACCATCTCATTCATATAAAACTCAATTGTTTTTAAGAAGTGATCAATTTAATGAATGAGTAAAAAGGATTCTTTGTGGAATATAAGCAACAAAATAATGGTGAAATGAGCAGGCAGGTCATCCTGAAGTTATTAATTCATGATAGTCTTATTTCTGGCACTGAATCAATTATACTCAAATAATGTTTGGCACTAACAAAAGACAAAAAACAAACATTCAAGTGAATTTACACTAGTCTATATTATTAAAGATATAGACATTAACTTTACCTCTGACATACTACTCAGGGCTATTTTATATTGAAGTGATACTAACCTAATTCAAATTGGCTTTGTTAGAAAAAGGAATTTATTTAAGAATGTAAACACGACTTCTAGGAATCTAGATTGATTCTAACATCAGAACATCTGGATCTAGGGTCTAAAATAATGTCTCAACGCTCTGTTCTCTCTTCATCTCTCATGTCTCCTTTTGTCAGCTTCCCCCTGTTCTGCAAGTATATTACCAGCTTTATTCTAAAAAAAGGGAGATATTTTGGTCATGTGCCCAGCCCTTATCAATCATTGTATCAGGGGATTTAGCTACACTGATTATTCCAGGTCATGAGTCATGTGCCTACTCAGGAGGCAAAAGGAAGTTCACTGAAATTAACAGAAATATCAGAGATGTGGGTAGGGTAGTTCCATATTGAAAGTGTTGGCACATTGATTACACAAATGGTCTCAATTGTTTGCACTTCCCTGTTTTTACATCCTTTGCAATGCAATGTGACTTTATAGTTGTTGCTATCACGGGCAGAGACTATTTCTCAACCCTTTGAATCTGGGATAGCTTTGTGATTTGATTTGGTCAACAGAATACCTCTGCTCTCTTTCTTGACCTCTGCAACTACCAGGCACCAGCGAGGCTGATGAAGAACAGGAAAACACATGTAGTGATCTGTCCCAGACAAGACAATGATCTGTTCCAGGTAAGGCTGACTAGATCAGCCACAGCCCAGAAAAACCTTTCAATTAACTGCAGATAAATAAATGAGCCCAGCTGAGATCAAACTATTTAACTCATCAAAACTAACTTTGGAAGAAATAGATTTAAAAAAAATTTTTAATTGAATTTTAGAGAGGAAGGGGGGAGGAGGAAAGAGGGAGAGATACATCAATCATTTGCTTTTCATGGGGCAAAGCTCCAAATAGCTGAGCTGCATCCAACCAGGGCTGGAAGAAGTAGATTTTGAACCCCCCCAAAAATTGAGTTACTATAAAATAATGAATGGGTTTCCATTGTTGATTGGAACTCTCTCTAAAATAAAATATGTGCCTGCCATGATTAGATAAATGACAACATCCAACAGAATAATCTATAATAATAAAAGTGTAATATGCTAATTAGACCAGACAGCCGAACAACCTTCTGGATGCAATTCTGTACGTCCTTCCAGACAAAGCTGCACAGTGCGGGTAGAGGCAGAGGTGGTTAGGGGTGACCAAGCAGGCAAGCAGTAAGGGAAAATCAGGCAGGCAGGCAGAGGCGGTTAGAGACAATCAGCAGGCAGGCAGGCAAGTGGTTAGGAGCCAGAGGTTCCGAATTGAAAGAGGGATGTCCAATTGCCAGCTTAGGCCTGATCCTGCTGTGGAATCAGGCCTAAACTGGCAGTCAGACATCCCCTGAGGGGTCCTGGATTGTGAGAGGGTGAAGGCCAGGCTGAGGGATCTACCTTCCCTTGCACGAATTTCGTGCACTGGGCCTCTAGTCTACATATATAAAAGCCTAAGCAACTGTTTGACTGTTTGTCCATTCAACCAATAGCTATGACACACACTGACCAACAGGGAACAGACACTCAACTCACAGGCATGGAAACATGGAACAGACTGATGAATCTCAGAGGCAAGGGGGTAGTGGGGAGGGTGGGAAGAGATTAGTCAAAGATCTTATATGCATACTAGAGGCCTGGTGCATGAATTCTTGCACCAGTAGGGTCCCTTGGCCTAGCCTGTGTGGATTGGGCCAAAACTGGCAGTCTGACATTCCCTGAGGGGTCCCAGATTGTGAAAGGGTGCAGGCCAGGCCAAGGGACCCCACTGGTGCACAGCTGGGCCTCTACTTTTATTATAAAAACAATATACACTAAAATTATATTACATTGTGTCTTTTATATAGAACTAGAGGCCTGGTGCACAAAAATTCGTGCACTCAGGGGGGTTGCTCAGCCCTAGGGTCCCTAGGGTAGGGTCCCTAGGCCTGGCCTGAGATCAGGGCCTATCGGGGCTTTTCTTCCCCGGGCTGTAGGCAGCTGGCCTCACCCCCACTGCTGCCACTGCTTGCCATCTGTGCAGTGCTGCCACTCCACTGCCCGCCCCCAACACCAGTGACCTCCCTCTGCAGGCAATAGGCATGCATGGGTGCAATGGCTTGGCTGGCCTGGGCCTCCCTCTGCAGGGCAATAGCTAGCCAGCTGCATACCTGCTACAGAGTCGCCACTGGTGGCCTAGGCCTTCCTCTTTCTTTGCTGGGGGGTGGGGCTAGACCTGCAAAGGGCCATCTGCCTACCTGATCACCCCTAACTGCTGCTCTGCCTGCCTGATCACTCTTAACTGCTTGCTTGGGGGGTGAAGCCAGCCCAGCAAGGGGCCAACTGTCTTCCTGATTGCCCCTAACCACTTACCTGCTTATCTGATCACCCCTAACAGTTTGTTTGGGGGCGTGGACAGCCCAGCGAGGGGTAGTGCTGGTTGTGGTCTGTGGTCATTCTGGTAGTTATGCTTATGTTGGCTGGCCTTTTATTATATAGGAGTCTTATTGCCTAAGAGATGCAATTCCTTAAAATGGTCTGTAAAGTATTAAAGAGTACAATACTATAAGCAAATGAAGGATTTTGTGGCTAAAATAAATGATTAATCAAGCTAAACATTGATATGAACACTGAGGTATGCTTTTTAAGATAGGCTACCAATCAATTCCTAGTTTTGAACCTTTTTTTCTTTGCATTTAAAAGCAAGACAAAGTAAGAAATTAATGAATTAATAATACAAAGCATGAAAGAAAATGTAAAGTATGTAAAGTTAACTCTGAAAGAGTCACCTCACCAACCATCATGATATAATATTAAGCCACTATCAATGGAATGGAAAGTCAAAAAATTAGAAAGATGATTATAATGATAGGGGTGATGATGATTATGATTGGCTACTAGAGCAACAGAGTGAATAACTTGAAGTATAATGCATGCTTAGGCTGTCTATAGGGACATTTGCAATGAGTAAGAACAAGCCAGAGAGTCATTTCGTGATGTAATTTTCTCACAATTATATCATGTTACTCAAAGTCTCACTTAATTTCTTTTCAAATATAACTCTTGAGATTCCCTCCAGAGAGTATCAATCCTCCTAAAGCTGTCCCTGTACTTTCTCAACAGCTGCAATAAAGATTAGTCAGAGATTATAAAGAAGATAACTCTTTTCACACTAACTAGATCATGTTAAAAACAACTTTCTGAAGCTGTATTTCTCTGGTTGATCAAATCATATGCCTATTAGCAATATTTGTATGGCAGATATAATTAATTGTTGGCAAAATGTTTTGTTTCAATTTAAAATAGGTATCAAGCGTCTCACTAAAAATTAAACACTTGGGGAGCTGCAGTGGTGCCCCAGAGCCTTGCAGAGCATGGGGTGCAGCTTACCACCAGCAGCAGCAGCAGTGGGGCCAGGAGCTGGGCAGTTATTTATACAGGAAGCTCCGGAGCGGCAGTTCCTACTTCCCATCAGAGCCGCACTTCAACTGCAGAAGAGAGACAAAATGGTGGCGGAGTGGACGAACGTGTCCTGAGCCTGGTCCCAGAGCAGCCCAGGGCACTGAAACCATGTGAACAGCAGACACATGAGCAGTTCGCTCCTGTCCAAGGAGCAGCAGCCCCACAAGCAACCCGCCCCAGGCCTAAAAGCAGCAGCTTCACATGGCCTCCCCCTGTCCAAGGAGCAGTAGCTGTGTGAGCAGCCAGTTCCCCCATCGGAGGAGCAGCAACCATGTGAGCAGCTCACCCCATCCGAGGAGCAGCAGCCGCTTGAATAGCCCACCCATGACTGAAGAGTGGCAACCCCACACAGCCGGTCCCCCTCTGAGGAGCAGCAGCTGCACGCAGCCCACACCCTGCACCTGTCCAAAGAGCAGCAGCTGTGCCGCACCAGCAGCCAGCCCCCTTCCAAAGAGCAGCAGCTGTGTGAGCAGCCTGCCCCCATCTGAGGAGCAGCAGCTGTGTGAGCAGCCTGCCCCCATCCAAGGAGCAGCAGGTGTGTGAGCCGCTCACCACCTTCTGAGGTGCAGCAGCCACACGAGCAGCCTTCCCCCATCTGAGGAGCAGCAGCCACATAAGTAGACTGCCCACATCCAAGGAGAAGCAGCCCTGTGCAGTCTGCACTGGTCAGAGGAGCAGCACCCACATGCAGCCTGCACCTGTCCAATGAGAAGGAGCCAGGTGAACAACCCATCCAAAGAGCATCAACACCACAAGAGGCTCACTCCCATGCGAGGAGCAGCAGCCGTATGAGCAGACTGCCCCCTATCCGAAGAGAAGCAGCTGCACAAGCAACCCACACCCATACGAGGAGCAGCAGCCCTGCAAGCAACCTGCCCCTGTCCAAGGAGTGGCAGTATCACAAGCAGCACATCCCATCTGAGGAACAGAAGCAGCACACAGCCAGCCCCCATGTAAAGAACAGCAGCCATGCAAACAGTCCGCCCCTGTCCGAGGAGCAGCAGACACAAACAACCCATCCACATCCAAGGAGCAGAAACCTCATAATCATCCCACCCTCATCCAAGGAACAACTGCTATATGAACAGACTGCCCCACCAGCCAGAGGAGACAGCACTGCTGCGAATAGCACCCACCAGAGGAGCCGCTGTCTACTGAGAAGCAGCTGCTACCGTGACCGCCCGAGGAGCAAACGCACCCCAAGAAGCCCTGCCACCCAAGGAGCAGCCCCTGCATGGCTCAACATCTAAATCAGTTGGTGAGAACAAAAATGGGTAGAAAAAGGAAAGAAAGGGAGGAATCATCAGAAAAGCAGCTAAGTGAAACAGAGGCATGCATTATGTCAGAAAAAGAATTCAGAATAAGGGTCATAGACTTCATAAACTGGATGGAAGAAAATAACAACACCTTATGTAAGAATCAAGAAGAAATGGATGAAAAAAATCAACAACTTACATAAGGATCACAAAGAAATGAAGAGTGATATAGCTGCAATAAAAAACAACATGGAAAATTTCAACAGTAGACTAGGAGAAGCAGAGGATTGAATTAGTGAATTAGAAGACAGGGAAGCAAAACACAGCCAAACTGAATTGCAATTGGAGAAAAAAAGTAAAAGACAGGAGGAGAGCCTAAGGGAGCTATGGGACAACATGAAATGAAGCAACATACGAATAATAGAGGTGCCAGAACAACAGGAAGAGAACAAGGGTTAGAAGACCTATTTGAAGAAATAATGTCAGAAAACTTCCCTGATGTGGCAAAGAAAAAAGTCACACAAGCAAAGATAGTCCTAAACAGGATGAACCCAAAAAGACCCACACCAAGACATATCATAATTATGATGGCAAATATTCAGGACAAAGAGAGAATTTTAAGGGCTGCAAGAGAGAGACAGAAAGTTACATACAAGGGAGCTCCCATTAAATTATAATATTATTTCTTAACAGAAATACATCAGGCCAGAAAAGAATGCAAGGAAATTTACTAAGTGATGCAAACCAAGGGACTGATCCAAGAATAATCTATCCAGCAAGGCTATCATTAAAAATTGAAGGTGAAATAAGAAGCTTCACAGACAAAAAAAAAAAAAAAAAAAAAATGCTAAGGCAGTTTATCACTACCAAGCCAGCAATGCAAGAAATGCTAAAGGGACTGGTGTAAAAAGAAGAAATAAAAATGTAAGAAGGAACACAGACACAAAAAATAAAAATGGCTACAAACAATTACCTTTCAATAATAACTTTAAACGTAAATGGACTAAATGCTCCAATCAAAAGACATCGAGTGGCTGAATGGACAAAAAAACATGACCCATATATATGCTGTCTACAAAAGACCCACCTCAGAACAAGGAATTCACAAAGACTGAAAGTGAAGATATGGGAAAATATCTTTCATGCAAATGGAAATGAAAAAAAAAAAGCTGTGGTAAAGTACTTATATCTGACAAAATAGACCTCAAAGTAAAGGCCATAACAGGGTAGGCCACTTCATAATCATAAAGGGATCGATACAACAGGAGGATATAACCCTGATAAACATATATGCACCCAATGCAGGAACACCCAAATACATAAAAAATCTCCTGGAAGATATCAAGGGAGAGATCGACAACAATACAATCATAGTAGGAGACTTTAATAAACCACTAACATCACTGGATAAATCCTCTAGACAAAAAACCAGCAAAGAAACAGCAATTCTAAATGACTCACTAGGTCAGATGGACCTAATTGACATCTTCAGAGCATTTCACCCCAAAAACATGGAATATACTTTTTCTCAAGTGCACATGGGACATTTTCAAAAATAGACCACATAGTGGGTCACAAGCAAAGTGTCCCCAAATTTAAAAAGATTGAAATCATATGAAGCATTTTCTCAGACCACAATGACATAATATTAGAAATAAACTACAATAAAAACATTCCAAAAAATTCAAATACTTGGAAGCTGAATAGCATGCTATTAAACAATGATTGGGTTATCAATGAGATCAAAAAATAAAATAAAAATATACTGCAGACTAATGGCAATAAAAACACAACAATGCAAATACTATGGGACACAATGAGAGCAGTCCTGAGAGGGAAGTTTATAGCTCTACAGGCCTACCTCAAAATACAAGAAAAAATGGTAGTAAATCATCTCACTCAACAACTCAAAGAATTAGAAAGAGAGCAACAAGAAAGCCCACAGTGAGCAGAAGGAAGGAAATAATAAAGATCAGACCAGAAATGAATGACACAGAGACCAAAAAAAACAATACAAAAGATCAATGAAACCCAAAAAACAAAATCAGAAATAAATAGGTGAAATAACAACAGACCCCACAGAAATAAAAAGGATTGTTAAAAAATACTATGAACAACTCTACTCCAACAAGCTAGACAACCTGGAGAAAATGGACATATTTCTAGAAAAATACAACCTTCTAAAACTCACTCAGGAAGATTCTAAAAATCTCAATAGGCTGATAACTATGGAAGAAATTGAAGCAGTCATCAAAAAGCTTCCAGTAAACAAAAGCCTGGGCCAGATGGCTTCACAGGAGAGTTTTACCAAACATTCAAGGAAGAACTAAAACCTATCCTCCTCAGACTATTCCAGAAAATCCAAGAGGAAGGAACACTTCCAAGCTCCATCTATGAAGCCAGCATCACCCTAATACCAAAACCAGATAAAGATAACACAATGAAAAAAATTTACAGGCCAATATCCCTCATGAACATATATGCCAAAATCCTCAACAAAATTCTAGCAAATTGGATCTAACAGTACATCAGAAAGATCATACACCATGACCAAGTAGGATTTATCCCAGGAATGCAAGGATGGTACAATATTCACAAATCAATAAACGTGATACATCACATAAATAAATTGAGAGATAAAAATCACATAGTCATATCAATTGATGCAGAAAAAGCATTTGACAAAATCCAACACCCTTTCTTGACAAAAAGTCTTAGCAAGGTGGGAATAGAAAGATCATACCTCAACATAATAAAAGCCGTATATGACAAACCCACAGCCAACATCATACTCATTGGGCAAAAACTAAAACCATTTCCCCTAAGAACAGGAACAAGACTGGAATGCCCACTCTCACCACCCCTGTTCAACATAGTGTTGGAAGTACTAGCCATTGTGATCAGACAAGAAAAAGAAGTAAAAGGCATCCAAATTGGAAAAGAAGATCTGTCCTTATTTGCAGATGACATGATACTGTACATGGAAAACCCTAAAGACTCCATCAAAAAATTATTAGACTTAATAAATGAATTCAGCAATGTAGCAGGATACAAAATTAACGCCAAGATATCTATAGCATTTCTATACACCAATAATGAACTTACAGAGAGACAAAAAAAGCAATCCCATTTTCTATCACGCCAAAAAAATTAAGATACTTAGGAATAAACTTAACTATGGAGGTAAAAGTCCTATACATGCAAAACTACAGAACACTGAAAAAAGAGATAGAGGAAGACGTAAACAGATGGAAGAACATACCATGTTCATGGATTGGTAGAATCAACGTCATCAAAATGTCCATACTACCCAAAGCAATCCATAAATTCAATGTGCTTCCCATTAAAATACCAACAGCATATTTCACAGACCTAGAACGAACTTTCCAAAAATTCATCTGGAATAAAAGAGACCCCGAATAGCTACAGCAATCCTGAGAAAGAAGAACAAAGTAGGGGGGATCTCAATACCAGATATCAAGCTGTTTTACAAAGTCATTGTTCTCAAAACTGCCTGGTACTGGCACAAGAACAGACATGTAGATCAATGGAATAGAATAGAGAACCCAGAAATCAACCCAAATCACTATGCCCAATTAATATTTGACAAAGGAGGCATGAACATACAATGGAGTCAAGACAGTCTCTTCAATAAATGGTATTGGGAAAATTGGAAAGATACATGCTAAAAAATGAAACTAGATCACCAACTTATACCATACACAAAAATAAACTCAAAATGGATCAAGTACTTGAACATACAATGGGAAACCATAAATATACTAGAGGAATCCACAGGCAGCAAAATCTCAGACATATGCAGAAGCAATTTCTTCACTGATACTGCTCCTAGGGCAATGGAAACTAAAGAGAAAATAAACAAATGGGACTACCTCAAAATTAAAAGCTTTTGCACAGCAAAGGAAACCATCAATAAAACAACAAGAAAGCCCACTGTATGGGAGAACATATTTGCCAATGATATAAACAATAAGGGTTTAATCTCCAACATTTATAGGGAACTCATACAACTTAACAAAAATAAGATAAACAACCCAATCAAAAAATGGGCAATGGACCTAAATAGACACTTTTCAAAAGAAGACAGAAGGAAGGCCAAGAGACATATGAAAACCTGCTCACAGTCACTAATCATCAGAGAGATGCAAATCAAAACAACAATGTGGTACCATCTCACACCTGTCAGAATGGCTATCATCAACAAATCAACCAATGACAAGTGCTGGTGCGGATGCCGAGAAAAAGGAACCCTCGTGCATTGCTGGTGAGAATGCAGACTGGTGCAGCCTCTGTGGAGAACAGTATGGAATTTCCTCAAAAAACTAAAAATGGAACTCCCATTTGACCCAGTGATCCACTTCTAGGAATATAACCCAAGAAACTAGAAACACGAATCAGAAAGGATATATGCACCCCTATGTTCATAGCAGCACAATGTACAATAGCTAAGATTTGGAAATAGCCTAAGTGCCCATCAGCAGATGAGTGGATTAAAAAATTGTGGAACATCTACACAATGGAATACTACGCTGCATTAAAATAGGAGTTCCTACCATTTGCAACAACATGGATGGAGATGGAGAGCATTATGTTAAGTGAAATAAGCCAGTCAGAGAAAGATAAATATCACATGATCTCACTCATTTGTGGAATATAATGAACAACATAAACTGATGAACAAAAACAGATCCAGAGACAGAGAAACATCAATCAGAATGTCAAACCTCAGGGAAGGTAGGGGACGGTGAGGGTAAGGGGGAGAGATCAACCAAAGGACTTATATGCATGCATATAAGCCTAATCAATGGACACAGATAACAGGGAGGTGGGGCATGAGTGGGGAATGGGGGTAATGGGGGAATTAGGACACATATGTAGTACCTTAATCAATAAAGAAATTTTAAAAAATAAATTAAAAAAATAAAATTTAAACACTTGAAAAATTACTAGTATTAACATTGTGACATCTTAGTTCGTAATATTACCATTTCTCCTCCTGAAACAAAGTGAAAATGGAAAAACATTCATAAGCTAATTTGCACACAAACTATGAGACATAAAATCTAAAAACTACAATATACTTTTAGGTGCTACCAAAACAGCTGAGATCCATATAGCAGTGTAGGGATTTCTGCAAGAAGTTACACAAGTAGCCCAACCCCATTTCCCAGCAATGATGAATCTCAGATGCTTCCATTTAAAAATCATTCCCAAATGTTGAACATCCATGATTACCAAGAAATGATATGAGTAGGACAGATTTCTTCAAATAAGCAGGAGAACTAATAAAGGGGTAGAGAGAAGGTGGGGAAAATGTCAGAGTAAAGAGCTCTGAAAGTACCAGCAAAAATCACCTCCCAAAAGTCAGGGAGTCATTTGGGATTCATAGATGGGGGACAGTGGCTGATGAAGAAATTCTGGGGATGTAAGGCAGGTAAGAAAAATCCTAAAGTACCTGCATGAGTGTGGAGGGGCAGCAAAGACATGACTTGATAGAGCATTATGTTTGAAGGAAATAGCAAATTATCAAGTGAAAAAGCCTTTTGCCAAGGCTAGTGATCTACCCCAGTACTCTTGCTTAAACCCCTTCCCTCCCAGCCAGGAATATCTTACAAAGAGCTAGTCCATAAAATTGCTGCTCGCCCAAATATGGGTGATCAAAAAGGAAACAGAAAACACATTTAAATAAGGATTAAAGACAGAATGCAATAGAATTTCTCTACAAAATAATATGTCAAGGAAACATTGCCATGGAACAAATAAATATTATAACATTCTACTATAATTAGAAACAATTATAGTAATGAAAACCAGAGAATGAATAGTTCAAAGCAGAATACAATAACTCAAATAAGACATGGCCAGACAACCCATAAAAGTGAAAGAAAACTGACTGAACTCTAAAAAAAAAAAAAAAAAAAAAGGAATAGCCCTCGTAGTTTGACTCAGTGGATAGAGCATTGGTCCTTGGACTGAAGGGTCCCAGTTTTATTCCAGTCAAGGGAACCTAGATTCCTGGCCCCAGTCAGGATGCATGCAAGAGGTAACCAATCGGTGTGTCTCTCTTACATCAATTTTTCTCTCTCTCTATCTCTCCCTCTTCCTTCCACTCCCTCTAAAAATCAATGGAAAAAATATCCTTGGGAGAGGATTAAAAAAAGAAAAAGGAATAAACAATATAAAGTATGTATCAATTATGTCTCATTAGAATTAGAATCATTCACTTGAAACTTATATAATCTTATTAACCAATATCACCCCAATAAATTTAATAAAAATTAAATATAAAAAATAAAGACAATAGAATACAAGAAAACAAAACATTTAGAGAAATGAAAGTTAAAAATCCAACAAGGTAGAATAGTCTGCCTTTAGCTGCTTTGTTTAAATTGACTCCCTGAATTCTCATATGTATATATGTATTTGAGTCAGTAACTGAACTTTTTTTTGTCTGTCTATTCCCAAACCAGGAACATGTTTTCTTAATGATGTAATAAATCCTATATTTCCTCATTGCTCTTCTGTTCAGTGTTTTCTTCATTTTGGTTATTTTATTATTACAATTATCTTGCAGAAAATGTATCTGTGTTTATATGTAAGTATATTTATAAAAACACTTTTATCTATCCAGGTATATAAATCATTCACCTACGTTTTCTCCTAAGGTGTCTCAAAAAATATACATACATACTTTTACAGCTGAGAATTCACTTATATTTCATTCCTTTTTAGGTTTAGCTGGTTTGAAATAATAGGTAAAGCTAGACTAAGTTTTGATCAAATAAAATTTATCCAATAGACTTTTTTATGGGGTACATCCTATATAATAAAAGTGTAATATGCAAATTGACCAAACCGTGGAATGACCAGTAGGCAGCGGCGGGGCCAGCAAGCAGGCAGTGCCAAGCCAGTCAAGGTACACTGTAGCTTAGGCCTGCTCCCTGCAGAGGGAAGCCAGACTGTGTCTTAGGACATCCCCTCAGGGCTCCCAGACTGTGGGAGGATGCATGCCGGACTGAGGGACCCTCCCAAGTGCACGAATTTTTGTGCACCGGGCCCCTAAATAAATATAAATTTTACAGAACAAAACTAGCAACAGTTGATGAATTGAGGGCTCACAAATGCCAAACAAAATGACTTTTGATGTTTGCGATTCCAGTGCTTTGCATTATCAACAGTGCCTGGACCAGATGGTCATCAATTTGAAAATACACACTGACAAAAAATATATATATTTATTTCTGTAGATTCTATTAAACTTTGAAAATGAACTGTATGTTAATAAACACTGACTTGATAATCATTCAAAGTGTGCTTGGGATATATATATATATATATATATATATATATATATATATATATATGTAAAATGATTCAATATATACCAAGTAAAAATTTCAATAAAATTTTTATTGCTACTTTTGTTTAAGAAACTGGGAAAGCAACATTTTATTCACATTTTCTTATATTTGCATAAAGCTGCAAGGATATCTAAGCAACTGAAAAAAAATAGAAAACATTAGATGGCAGGGGAATAGAGGAAAAATAAATAAGAGGTGACTTCATAATTATTTTAATATTTGAAGAAATAGTTAATTATCTATTTCAAAAATATATAATGTGTCTTTTAAAGAAACAATATATTTTACCTTTTTTTTTCCCTAGAAAGATTAACTGTGACAAAGAACATTTTTACATATAGCAGTTTAGGAGAGAAATCAAATAGGAAATTTATCATATCCTTTCCTGACTGTCATGTTTGTTTTAGACGCATTGGTCCTATGGTGAACTGCGTAGATTATAAAACTGCATAGTCCACCTGAGGTTGTTCAAATCAATGACTGTTGATCATTGGGCTACCATTTGTTGGAAGATACTTCACGGATCTCCTACATTTCTGTAGCAGAAGCACTGACAGTCATTTGTTCCAGATTATGTTTACAAGGAAGTTTGCATGGTAAACTTGTTTAAAAGAGAGAAATAGTGCCCAGGCTGTGTGACTCTATGGTTAAGCATTGACCTATGAACCAGGAGGTCATGATTCCATTCCAGGTCAAGATACATACCCCAGTTGCAGGATTGATCCTCATTGTGCAGGAGGCAGCTGATCAATGATTCTCTCTCATCATTGATGTTTTTATCTTTCCCTCTCCCTTCCTCTCTAAAATCAATAAATATACTAATATATATATGTATATATATAACCTAATAAAAGAGAAACATGCAAATTAACCATCACGCTGGTACTCTAACAGCCAATCAGAGTGAGTATGCAAATTAACCCAACAAAGATGAAGGTTAATTTGCATATGCAGGCACTGAGGGACCTGGAGGGATGGGACACCTGTGATGAAGGGAAGGGGGGCTGTGGAGGGAGCTACAGGAGCAGAAGTGAGGACGTGCCAGCTCTCGGGCAGCTGGGAGTGAAGCCAGGGGAAGAAAGGCTTAATCTTGCACAAATATCGTGCAATGGGCCTGAAATAGTGTCTCAATTTGGAGCAAAAGGCAGTTTTGTTTATGGTATTAAAAAAATGTCTCTCTCCAAAGCAAATGGACAGGCTGCTTGCAGCCCATTTACTAGTATAAAAGTTTGGGGTTTTCTGAGCTTGTGGTTTCTCTTGTATTATGAAACTTATTGGATGTGCAGCAACTTACTTGCATCCTTTGGAAATTTAGGCTCAAGGAACAAGAAAATGATCACACATTGGGTGCTACTGTTGCAGTATGTAGTAAATTATGCTTTGTCTGAGCCCAGAATCTCTTGTTTGCTGACATTAAATGTCTACAGACCCCCTTATCAGCTTGCAAGTAGCATAAAATCTCAGACCCATCATGGTCTTGACAACATTTAGACAAAAAAAAAAGGGAAGAAAGAAAGAGCCCTGGCCAATGTGGCTCAGTTGATTGGGCATCACCCTGTGCACCAGAAAGTTTGCCAGCTTGATTCCTGATCAAGGCACAGTCCAGGCTCTGGGCTCAATGCCTAGTGTGGTGGCCTGCAGGAGGTGGCCAATAGATGTCTCTCTCTCACACATCGATGTTTCTTTCTCTCTCTCTCCCTCTTCTTTTCTCTTTCTCTAAACACCAATAATAAAAAATATATATTTGAAAAGGAAAGAAATATAACCCATATCAGATAGCTAATTATATTCAGATCTATTTTTTAAAGTAGCTATTAGCCTTTTGACCAAACTTGCCATCTTGTCATTAAATAATTTTTGTATTGAACCTGTTGTTTTAAAAGTAACAGAAATAAATATATAAAACAGCAAACAGAAAGATTCCATTTATATATGAGTGTGTGCATGAACTTGGAAGAATGAAGATTTCAATAGTGACACTCTCTAGGAGGTAGAATGCCATGTAATCTTAATTTGCTTCCTTATGCCTTTCCATATTTAAAGATTTAAGGGGGAAAATGCATAATTTTTTAAATGGCAATATTTTAATTATTAAAAATTAAAAATGTTTATTTAATTCAAATTTTTTCAAATTGATTTGTGAGTATAGGCAAAATACACTTATAACAATCATGCCATATGCCCACATTGTTTTTCTAATGGCTTTTCTACAAATGTAACCCCAAAAAGTAGCATGCAGAAATTGATATTTTCTCTGTCACTTCAGTATTAAAATACAAAAATAAAATTCTTAGTTTGATAAGAATTAAGCTGTTGTAATGACCTAATGTTTCAGTCACTCCTTTATTTAAGTATATATTCTGACAATATTTTATACTTGCTTCAAATACATTCAACTTATTAATTTAAGCCAAAGCATGTTACTTTTTAAAAGTAGGATATTCAACACTTTTAAACCCCTTTTACCTTTAGATGAGTTTGCCCAAGCATGTCTTTTCTCCCTCCCTTTCTCTTTAATATTACCCTTTTAGAATCATATGCCATTTTTTATAACAATACTGTAAAGTTGTCTGAAGGGGGTGATGGTTTAATCTATTATTTCTGACATACAGGGTTAAGAGGCTTAGACAGATGTTTTTGAATTTGCTGAAGACACATTTGTGAATAAAAACCTAGTCTGAGTTCAGAAAGCTGAATGTGGCTTCCTTCACTCCATATTAAAATTGATTCACTAATGCACTGTCTTAATGACTGTCATCACAATTTACATAGATTCATTTTATTGAAGCATATCAGTAAGTAGTCAGTTCTTTTCACAGTAAGGAGAGAAAAAAAAATTAAAGAACTAAAGAGCTCTTCATTTCTTTCTTAATATAGTGTATAGTTTCCCAACCTCAGCACTATAGGCAATTTGTTCTACATAACTCTTAGTTGTTGGAGCTGGTGGAGGGGATGGGTAGTGCCAGAGAGGTGAGGGAAGAGGTGTTCTGTGCATGATAGGATGTTTAGCAGCATCCTGGCCTTTATTCATAGATGCCAGCAACTTCCCCAGTAATAATATTTACAGACATTGCCAAAATTCCCCTAAAGGCAATTACCTACATGGTGTCATTGTAATCAGAATTTGCCTAATGTAGTAGGTTAGGCTAACTGGCAAAAATAGGGATGGGATATATTAGTTAACCTAGTGATATGTTTTATTAAAGTCTTATTCTTGTTCACATTTTTTGATATTGGTAACTTCATCTTGGAAATATTATTTCCTCAACTGCTCTTACACTTGTAAAGAAAAGGCAGCTTTTGATGGGTGTGTGAGAAGATATTGTGATCCAATGAGAATGAAGCAAATAAGGTTTAAAAATATCAGTTGCTTTCTCACCCATAAGACAACATACATAAAATACTTCAATTATATACATAAAAAATAGCATACATAATAGCATGCATAAAATACTTAGAATCTTCCCTGACACAATACTATTGCATTCTTGGTTCATTATCTTGACCCTTATCTTTTCTATTATTCACACTGGGGGAAAAAACATGTATGAGAGACTGTACACATTTTCCTTACTCTCTGAAATTGTGCCATCAATCTACTTACTTTATATGTCAGATGTTTTCCATTGCTATTTCAATAAAATTTGCATTACATTTCACTTGGTTATTTATTAGCTTTTCTTATGCACTTAATAATAATTCATCTGTGTTTATATAATTTTTTAAAATATATTTTATTGATTTTTTTACAGAGAGAAGGGAGAGGAATAGAGACTTAGAAACATTGATTAGTTGCCTCCTGCACACCTCCCACTGGGAATGTGCCCACAAGCAAAGTACATGCCCTTGACTGGAATCAAACCTGGAACCCTTCAGTCTGCAGGCCAATGCTCTATCCACTGAGCCAAACCAGTTAGGGCTAATTTTTAATATCACAGATAGATTATTATTATTATTATTGCTATTACATTACATTATGTTTATTTTTTCTGAGAATTATTTTTGACGTTTTCATGGTCAGGAATTGGTGAAATGAATGTAGATATTCTAAAGATAGCTCCCAATGATCTCTATTTCCTGATATTCACACTTTTGTGTAATCTTTCCTCTTGATGAGTTTTGTGACTTGTTTCTAACCTGTAAAATATGGCAAGAGTAAAGGGATGTCACTTTCATGATTAGGCTGCTAAAGATTATGACTTCTATCTTGTTAACAGACTCCATATTGCATTCTCAGCTTATAGGATTTGATGGAACAAATTGCCATGTTGTAGAGGCCTGTATAGGAAAGAACTGAGGCCTTACATACAACAACCCATGAAGAACTGAGTACTACCAACAAACAACCACCTGAGCTTGGAAGTGGATCCTCACCCAGTCAAGGTTTGAGATGAGTAAAATCAAAAGATTCCTTAATTATAATCTATGAGAGGCTATGTTCAACAGATATAGTGATATAATAGATATTTGATATTTTAATCCAAGTTTTTTGATAAAATAACATGCAGCAAATAACTCATTAAAAAAAAGAGAAAATGTGGTACACATCCTCATGAGCTCTTCTCACTTAAAAGTATATTTAATTAAAAATAAACCTTGATGATTGTAGAGGTGGAGGGGACAGGTGGAGATGGTAGAGGGCATAGAGGAAACAAAAGGTGATGGGAAAATAAAATAAAATTAAATTAAATTAAAAAAAAAAAAAACCTGATCGCACTGGTTGAAAATCACTGATATGTGGGATTCCTCTGTATTATTTTTTACAACTGCATGTGAATCCACACTTATCTCAAAGTAAAACTTTTTTTAGTAAAAGTGAATTGAATATAAAAAAGAAAAATAAACTTGCTGCTCCACCTTTATATTTCCTTTATCTCATTAACATCATCATAACCTTGATTTTTCTTATAAATATCTGTATAAAATGTTTCAAGAAATTCTAGTATAAAAGTGAACAGAAAGCAATCCTTTGAGGCAGCATGGAGGGACCTGGAGAGTATTACACTAAGCGAAATAAATCAGTCAGAGAAAGACAGGTATCACATGATCTCACTCATATAGGGAATCCAATGAACAAAATACACTGATGAACAAAATTGATCCAGAGATATGGAACCATGGAACAGACTGAGGAATCTCAGAGGGAAGGCAGGAAAGGGTGAGTGAGTGGAATGAGATCAACAAAGAACTTATATGCATACTACTGACCCATCACACGAAATAGCATGAGACCGGGACCCCCTCCCCCCACCACACCATGGGAGCGCCCCAAGTCCCAGAGTCCCGCCCCGATGCCTCATCTCTGGGGCATGTGCAGCAGCTGCCAGGACCCATGCGCCCCCATGGGGCCACAGGAACCCTGGCAGAATCTGCGCTGAGCAGCGGCCAGCCCCGCCCCTGCTGCTCCGCCCCCGCTGCCCTGCCCCTGCTATGCGCACTGCCATCTTGTGATGGTGTTATGGTGTGAGGGTTAATTTGCATATTATCTCGTTATTATATAGGATATTCATAATCCATGGACAAGGACAATAGTGCATAAGCTTGGGGGTGGGTGGAGGGGGTCAATGGTGAGAAAAAAAGGGGACATCTGTAATACTTTCAACAATACTAGTAAAGATACATTTTTAAAATGTAAAAATACAAAAACAAAGCAGTGGGAATAAGGGAGGACTTGTTTGTTTTGTTTTGAGGTCTAGGCTTAAGTGAATGATCCAAGGAGAGGGAGAGAGAGATGACAATGGAGGTGGAACAGGCACACGCAGAAAAGAAGCTCCTGAGAAAGCAAACTGTGATGCCAGGCAGAGGACCACAGAAGGAGGGATTCATCTTTGACTGGAAGGACATACTTTATCCCTCACTTCTCATAGGCAGGAAAGAGAGGTAAATATTCAAGTATGCTGGAAGTTTTTCTGGTGATGAATTACCAATATGTTATGATTTGAATTTAATAAAATATAACTGATGAACTATACAGGCATAATTTAACCTATTTTTGATGAAATAGGAAATATTCGCAATTCTTCTCTTTTACTTTGGAAGAGGACAAATATATCATTCATGAGTGCAAAATTCCATGTTCCCCTTTGTGACCATTTTTAACATGAGGAAATAAAAGAAATAACGTGCTTTCACCTACCATCAGAAATAATTAGGTACTGAAAATGAATCAGTACTAAATCTGCAGCCAAAGAGCAAACTAAAATGGAATCTGTACCTTTGAAAAACTACTCATACTCTAACTTACCCTCAAACACAGCTATTTATTCATGGTCCTTTCAGTTTGTGTTAGCCAGTTCTAAAAAATAAGCTTTATCCTCACCTTTGATCCCCAAGGACACTGAAAAATACCTTTTGGACATGAACTCAAGAGGATTTCATCCTAGTCTAATTCTCTGAGGATGTTGGCTTCATGCCCAGATAACCTCAAAATGCAGGTCAGCTGGTGCAATGGTGATGTTCTCATTTCTACAAGGAGCAAATGATGCCCCTTTGTTGCGTATAGACTTCTAGAGTATGTTAAAATCCATCATAGGTAGTAGGAGACAAATGGAAATAGAAAGGTTCATGGCAAAAGTGCATAATACACTGTAGGGGCTCCCCAATGGCAGTGTATTTGCCATTATCATTTATAAAGGCATTGTGATTGGGGAGCAGTGAAATGAGGTCAATGCAGTGATTGGTTCATAATTTTTATTTTAAATTTAAAGAATTGTCCTTTTTCATGATGTTTACTGTAATTTCTCTTTTGGGGCTAAAATATACTTTTTATATTATATTGTACAGAGTTTGCATTCATACCATTATTGAAAAAATTAAACTTGTTTGCCCTATCATGAAATGCAAATATTAGGCAAATACTAATCATGGCTTAGATGGATGGTTAGTACTTATTTTATAGCAGAGTGGTAAATAAAGAGTGAAATCATATTGTTTGTGTTCATATTTTAACTCTAAAAATGGCATTGTGGAATGGGGCAGTTTACTTAGTCTATTCCTTCATTCCCTCCAGTATAACATAAATTAATGAAAGGGACTTAGCTCATCCATGATCAATTGATTCATTCATTTATGTACAATGCCTGGCAAGAAGAAAACATGATCAGTCAAGATATATCATATCCAAACACTTAAACTCCCCTAGTACAATATAATTAATTCATTTATTCATTAAATGTAATAGCCCTAAAAGGTTGGGAATTTTTTTTTATTGAGCACATTTGTTGAGCAACTATGATGTTCTGAATTATCTACACTAATAAAAGAGAAACATGCAAATTGACTGTACCTCCACTATGCCCATAAGCCACGCCCACCAGCCAATCAGGAGCTAGTCTGCAAATTAACCCAACCAAGATGGCAGTGGCCATGAAGCTGGAGTCAGCAGGAGGCTTGGGTTTTTACAGCAATGGAGGAAGCCAAGCTTCTCACCCACCCTGGCCAGCCCTGGCCTCCACTCAAGGCTACAAAGTTTCAATTATAGAAGATAAATAAATCCATGATACCTGCTTCCAATCCCAGATACCTGCCTCCAGCTGGGCCTGGCCTCCGTTCAAGGCTACAAAATTTCCATTATAGAAGATAAATAAATCCCAACAAAAATGGTGGCAGCCACACAGCTGGAGCAAGCAGGAGGCTTTGGTTGCCCCCAGCAATGGAGGAAGCCAAGCTTCCTGCCCACCCTGGCTGGCCCTGGCCTCCACTCAAGGCTACAAAGTTTCAATTATAGAAGATAAATAAATCCCAGATACTTGCTTCCAGCTGCCCCTGGCCTCCGCCCAAGGAGGTACTGAAAAAAAAAAAAGAATGAATGAAAAAAAAAAAAAAGGAGGGGCTGGGAAATTGGGTCGCTGGGGGGTGATCAGGCCAGGATGGGACGGCAGTTGTAGGTGATCAGGCTGGTGGGGGGTGGGGCCATTGGGGATAAGCAGACCAGCAGAGGGGCAGTTGGGGGTGATCAGGCTGGTGGGGGGGGCATTTGGTGGTGAGCAGGCCGGTGGCAGGGGGCAGTTGGGGCAAGCAGGCTGGCAGGCAGGTGAGCAGCTGGAGCCAGCAGTCCCGGATTGTGAGAGGGATGTCCAACTGCCAGTTTAGGCCCAATCCCTGTAAACCAGCAGTAGGACATCCCCTGAGGGGTCCCAGATTGGAGAGGGTGCAGGCCAGGCTGAGGAACACACCCCCGCGCCCCGTGCACAAATTTCATGTACCGGGCCACTGGTATGCTATAATTTAGAAATACAACATGAAATCAGACAGGACCCTCAAGAGAGTCTGCAATCTATAACTATCTCTTAATTTTAATAGGGAGGTTTATTTCTGTTTAAGCAGATATAATTTTATACTGGTGACCTGTGCTTGGTGCTGAATAGTGCTCTGAGATAGAAGTTGGGAAAGGCAAAAAGCTAAAGATAGAAGGGCACCAAGAAGATTGTCAGTGACAAAGGGGACTAGAAAGAATTAATCCCAAAGAAGGAGACAAATTCAAAGTAACTTATAAATGGGAGTTTGTTAACTTCTATGTGTGCAACCATTAAGCACAGAAATGTATTCTACAAAGAGTAGCCTTTCTACAATTTCCTTCCAATGTGTAGTGAACAATATCATTTTCCTTAGTATTCACATAATGCCTGGACTTCAAGAAGAATTTCATAGAGGGCAACTGGTGGGGTTGGTAAATTTTTTGTTTGAAATTTGATAGAAATATAATTGTGAACTACAATTTTGTTATGTTCCAGTGAAATCATCAAAAGTTTTAACTATTACCTAGCCGGTTTGGCTCTGTGGATATAGTGTCAGTCTGTGGACTGAAGGGTCCCAGGTTTGATTCTGGTCATGGGCACATGCCCAGGTTGCAAGCTCAGTCCCCAGTGGGGGGCATGCAGGGGGCAGCTGATCAATGATTCTCTCTCATCATTGATGTTTCTATCTCCCTCTCCCTTTCTCTCTGAAATCAATAAAAATATATTTTAAAAAAAGTTTCAAATACTTAATGCAAGTATTTTCTCTTTATCAAAGGTGAAGTGGGTAATGTGATATGGTTCAGTTTTTACTTGAAATGCTGTCACCCTCGTCCACCTCTCACTCCATGCAGTCCAATTCTAGTTGATACTGAAGTTCCAAATCCAGGATACACATCCTCTTAACTTGTTCATTGCTCTTTGTATGGTATCCTATCACTTTCCTGGGCTCAGTTTGGTAGATCGGTACACTGATAAATTGAAAATCAGTACAGTACAATTCAGAAAAAAATGGAATATTTTATTTTCTCAATAAATTCCCACAAAAACCAAGGTGTTTAACCCACAGTAGGAATGAAACTTTATTGGGTGAGCAAGTAAGCCATACCTTAAAAAGCAAAGTATTTATCTGTGTCCACAGGTGCCAAGGAAAGTGGAAGCCTTATGACACTTTTGCCCTACACTGAACAAGTCGACATTAAATGAACAAAATATAACGTCTTTCAGTTATTGATGCATGTATAAGTTTGAACACATAATTAAAGCATGATTTTTTTTTCAATTGGATAAAGATAAATCGCAAGTCCTGATTAACAATTTTAATACCTACCCATGAAGTTACATTAGGTAGACATCCTAGTGGTACAAACTGGAACAAAAGTTAATGTGAAAATCAAACTTGAACTTTAGCCAACATTTTTGATAGTAAAAATGATAAAGACAAAAACCTTAATCAAAATTAATTTTCTAAAAATATTCTATGCCTACCATGTGAAACTAAGATATGCAGTTGTGGGTCACATTAAGTCATAAGTCTTCTTGAAAGAAGGATCCAGAAGGAGAAAGGAAGGAATAGATATAGTTGCAAGAAGTCCTACTCCATGACTGAAGTGATACAATGATCAACATCCATCTGATCCTAAAGTACCTATTTAACCAAAGGCTGATTCTCTTTCTGATTCTACATGTCTAATGAACTAGAGATTTTTAACCTGGTGAGAAAGATCCCTGGTTCTGATGAAGGCATTAGCTAACAGGGAGTGAGAACTATACTATCCAAGCTCCATGAATGACCACTATCTCAACTGCCTTTATGTGGAAAAAAAGAATTAGCTGGACAAATATCTATGTCTATATTTCACTTAACACTATAAATATATAACTTCTTCCTCTCAATTTTTAAATTGATATTTTGAGAAATTTATTTAAAAATTTATGACTACTAGTATGAAAAAAATGTATAACTGATGTTAGTTTTCATGCAATAGTCATTTGGGTTGGCTTTATTTCAACTTCATTATCATTTTAAGCAAAATGTAAGGTCTGGGATATTTTCTGGTCTATAGTATCTATCTTAAAACAAATAAGTAAAAACAAATACGTTTCTCATGGGTGTTAATGTTGACAGACACTGGTGAAAAAACCAACAAGCATTCTAAGTGATCCTACTCCTTTCCTGGGAGGATTAAAACAAATTACTCATCAATCTGTTTTTGCACTCAATAAGACCAAGTGTCAATAAGTCCAACTTGAAATCACAACCATGAATTCTTTAATCTTTGGGATCAATTTGTGCAAAGAGGAGAAAAAGTTTGTAGAGGAAAATACTTCGGCCTAGCAGAAATACAGCCCTTAGATGCAACCCAATCATTCATCAGCAGGAAGAGATGCAATCCCAGGTCTGGACTATGATTTCAGATCCAATTTCTAGTTATGTCTTGAATATCTTTGCTGTTATAGGAAAATATGTTGGCATATTCACAACATTGACCCAGTGCTCAAAGATGTTTTTCAAAATATCCTTCAAAACAACAAAAGGAATATAAAAACTCTTTGAAATTGCATAACACTGTTCTCCACCTGATATAGTTTTAGATGTTTGTAAATGTTATTGCTCACGGATGAGTTTCAGTATGATTTAATGCTACAATGCACAACTGCCTCTTTTTCATAAAAACATTTTTAAACTTTGATTCTAATACAAAAATCTATCTTTTAAAATGCTTGTGGGTAGGAAAAATGGTCTCAAACTTAATTTTTTTCTAACCTCCTATTTGATATTTCTGCCACTAATTTCTCATCATCACCATGCAAATTCACTCTTCAATACAACTCAGAGAGCTATTTAATTTAAAAAACGATGTGTTACATTACCAAAGCTAGTTTTTGAATGCCTTCTATGTATCAAGCACTATGATAGACACACATGGATAAAAATAAATAGAGTATAAAAGTTTAAAAAGTCTTGATAGTTGTCTATTGCCTACTTCTCTTCAGTTTATGATATGTGACTCCAAACCCAACCAACTTCTGCAGCTTGATTTCTTTGTTTTCTTTATTTTTCCACATCATCATTACCACCCCCTACACCCTCTTCCATCTCCAGCCCCATAACCCTGCAACCACCACACTGATATCCCTTTGTCTTTTTTTTCTTTTTACTCAATCCCTCCAAACCCCAGAGCCCCACATTCCCAATAGCTGTCAGCCTGCTCGCTATCTGAGTCTGTCACTATTTTGCTTGTTAGTACATTTTGTTTATTAGATTCTACATATGAGTGAAACCATTATGGTACTTATCTATCTCTGACTGGCTTATTTCACTTAGCATAATGTTTTCCAGGTCCATCTGAAGGGGCAGAGCAGGACTGACCCCATTTCGTACTGTGTCTTCCATCTTGTGTAACTATGTCCCTGACATAATCTCTTTTCCAAGAAAAAGCACAGAATGTGTCAGTTACTCAGCTCACCCTTAATTCAGCCCATAGGAATGCAAGGGGAGTTAACCCAAGGCCAAAAGTATGCTGACCGCATCCTGTCTTTGTGTAACCAGACCCTACCCGCGCCCTGTCTCTGTGTCACTGGACCCTAGCCCTCACCCAACCAATCGGGATCGGCCCACTCAGTGGTCCGAGCATCACCCCACCACCCGACCCCAAGCCCTATAAAATTGCTGTGCTATTGGAACTCGAGGCTCTTTTGCATCCTGCCGCTGTGTCGGTAGAGGCGGAGAGACCGAGCGAGCTCGAGCTTGAATAAAGGCTCTTTGTTTTTGCATCGGACTCAGCTCCCTGATGGTCTTTGGGGATCTTGAAATCTGGGCATAACACATCCATGCTGTTGCAAAGTGTAAAACGTTCTTCCTTTTTATGATTGAGTAGTACTCCATTATGTAAATGTACCATAACTGTTTTATCCACTCTTCTACTGATGGACACTTAAGCTGCTTGCAAATCCTGGCTATTGTAAATAATGCTGTAATGACAAAGGGGTATATTCTTTTGAACTAGTGTTTCTGATTTCTTCAGATAAATTCTCCAAAATAAAATTGCTGAGTCATTAGGCAGTTCCATTTTTAATTTTCTTGATTTTATTTCACTTCATGCACTGAATCCTTTATTCACACTGAACTTCTCCCTTTACCTGAATATCCCAAGCCCTTAAGTTCCTCTGTGATTTTTGGCTATGATATACTTTTCTCTGGCAACCTGGAATACCCACTTAACAACCTGTCAAATACTTACCTACTCTAAGACCAAGGCCAAAGTTACCTCCTAGTCAATAAAATCTTTTTTAAATCCCCTAGTAACAGCTATTCACTCCCTGTTCTGAATTTTATTAAGTGCTGTGTTCTTACCTCATTTAGATTAGCACTAAAATTATGCCATGAAGTTATATAAGAGCTGAAAATTTTAAAAATCATTCAAATTTTAATGTTATAAAAGAACAGTGGGAAAAAATCTATTGTTGGTCATTAAAAATAGTATTATATATATTAACAGAAAGAGATGTGATTGTTCTTTTAGCAAAGTAGACTGGGAGAGATAATAGTTTATTATAATATTGAAAAATTCATGAGTTAAATGTACAAAAGTGAGAAATATAAAACTGCTTTGTACATTCAAAATATATAAATATGTATTTTTTTCAAATAGTTATTTTTCCAGGACATTAAAATTCCTCATGCTTAGAGAAACTAATATTAGCATACCGAAAAGGTATATCGACTATTTTTTTTTCAAATTACACTACAGCATTCAGAAAATGAAGTCACTCTTCTGGGCAAACTCACAAGAAAGGAATCCATTCAAATAAGTAAGAAGAAAGTCAAAAAGCAGGTAAAGGACACACATGCTGAAATAAATATCAAGTGAGAGTTAATGCAAATGGACCATTAAGATATTTAATTATACAAAAATTTCTCCATGATGTGTATGAAGAAAAAAAACTATTAAAATTAATAAAAGTTGCAGTACAGAAGGGGAGTTGAGTGTGGTATTCAGTTTTGTGTGTCAGCTTGCCTAAGCTACAGCCTCTAGTCATCCAATCAAATACTAATCTAGGTGTAGCTGTGAAGGCATTTTGTATAAGTTCAGGAACAGTTGATTTTAAGTAAAGGTATTATTTCAGTTAATGGTGGTAGGCTTGATTCAATCAGATGAAAGACCTAAAGAGCAGAACCGAGGTTTCCCCACAAAGAAATAAACTCTGCCTGTGGGTTGAAGCTTTGGTTCCAACCTACTCCTCCTAAAGGCCTGCCTTAGGGATTTCAGACTTGCACTGTTACCTCCCCAAATCAACTCCTTTTTCTTTTTTTTAAAAATATATTTTATTGATTTTTTACAATCCCTGATGCATGATTTTTTACAGAGAGGAAGGGAGAGAGATAGAGAGTTGAGATAGTTAGAAACATCGATCAGCTGCCTCCTGCAAGCCCCCTACTGGGGATGTGCCCGCATCCCAGGTACATGCCCTTGACCGGAATGGAACCTGGGACCCTTCAGTCCGCAGGCTGACTCTCTATCCACTGAGCCAAACCGGTTTCGGCTCAACTCCTTTTTCTAATTCTCTTAATACCTATCTCCCGTTGATTATGTTTCTCTGGTTGAACCCTGACTGATACATGGAGTTTAATGTCTTCATAGCCTATCTAATAAATGGGTAATATGAAAATTAACTGTCACTTCATCACAAAGATGGCATAGCCACAAAATGGTGGCACCCAGTCCTCTCAGCCCCACCGAAGTCCCCCAGTCCTTGGGGGGGCGGGTGGCTGCTGAGAGCGAGCAGCATGAGCAGCCTGGCGGAATGCTTGCCTCATCGCCACAATGAGGAGGCAAGCATTCTGAACTGACTGTGGATGGGCCTCTAGCCAGGCTGGGGCGCAGAACACTTGCGTCGTTGCTCCAGCAACGAGGCAAACATTCTGCACCCAGCTGCGGATGGGCTCCTGTCAGCACTCACTTAATTTACCTGAGTGAGTGCTGACAGGAGCATGTCATCCCTGTGACTTACTCATCTTAATTGGAGAGAAAGAGGTGTGCAAGGAGGCAGTGCTGGAGGCCCAAGGAGATGCGCAGAACTCCACTTGGGGAAATCTGAAAGACATGGCTCATGCAGGCACAGCCACTCTGGGCACTTCACAAATGAATGGGGTGTTTTCTTCCCGTTCCTGCTACACTGAGCATGCAAACGCCAGAACAAAGACTGTATAACACAGATAAAATGGATGGGCCTCTCGGCTGCGGATGGGCCTCTGGGCCGCAGAGAGCCTCTGGGCAGCGGGCACAGAGCAGCCAGGCCCTGCAGAGAGCTACTGGCACATGGATTCATGCGCAGGGCTACTAGTGTCTTTATATTTATCATCTTTTTCAGTCAGTTTATAGTCATTGAGCAAGCAGTTATTTTAAAGTTATAGACAAGTAATTGAATCAGCTAGTCTCTGCTCACCATTTGACAAATTAGTCTGTTCAGTCAAAATAGTTTTGCCTCCTACTGGCTGGTGTGGCTTAGTTGGTTGGAGTATCATCCCATACACCATAAGGGGGAAGGTTCATTCCCAGTCAGGGGACATAACCAGGTTGTGTGCTCAATCCCAGGTTAGGATATATGTGGGAGGCCATCTATCAATGTTTCTCACATTGATGTTCCTCTCTCTCTCTCTTTCTCCTTCCTCTCTCTAGAAATCAATAAAATATGGCTTTGCCTTCTGGATGAGCCATTCACCATGACCAAATTTAAACTGTTGATCTTGTCTCTAAAGATGTTTCTCTCCTAGTATCCTAATTTCTAATCTGACACATCTAGGTTCATCCCAGAAATCTGAAAGTCATCTTTAACACCTTTCTCTTTCTCTTCTTCCATATTAAATCCATTACTGTTTATCATAGCAGTATCAGAAACCTATTTCTGAGTTTCTGATAGGCATGAGTACAATCAATTAGAAGGTATAAAAGTGGAGTGTAGAGCACTTTTGTTAGAATGAATGTCAACAGTCCATTTCAGATCTAAACATTAAAGGCAAATGAATAAAGCTTTCTCAAGAAAAGATAGAAGAACACTTTGTGATCTTGGGATAGAAAAAGCTTTCTTTTTCTTGAATATGAGTTCATAAATAAACATTTAAAATTGTGTATAAGAAAGTTCTCTTCAAAAGTAAATATAATCCACTTTTTAGCTTGAACAAAAGAAAATATTCTTCAAATAGATGAAAACACGTGCAGAGGCAATATTACTTTAAATAGCACCTTGCTTTTAAAGTCCTTTCATAGATAAATTCCTATTTCATTTCATCTGTCAGTATTGATGGTATCCAAATAATAGGAAGCATCTTGCTTACTTGAGTTCTCAGGAAATTAAAATATAAGGAATAGTACAGATTAAAATAATCAACTTATTACTAATAAGGAAGATATTAGAAATCTGGTCTAGTAGGCTTATTGATGCTGATACCTACTCATTGACGTGTCAATTACACTGTCAATTGACTGTTGTGGGAACCCCGCCATGGAGGACACCGCTTGACTAAGAACAATTGAAAGTATATATTCTATGAAGGAAGAGGTTTTCCTAGAGAAAGAAGCATAATGAAGTATGTTTAGTGCCTCATCCCAAGCAAAGCTATAAATTAGGTAACTCCTCCTTCCTGAATAAAAAGGAACAACAAATCAGTATTTCTCTCCCTCCTCAAAAATCAATTAAGAATAAAAAATAAACCGAGGTGACTAAGGTCAGAATTTTTATACTAATGAAGTTATATTCTTATAGAAGAAAACTTCAGGAGTGAAGCAAAAGCACTTGCTATTATCCTATATTAATATACTAGAGGCCCAGAGCATGAAAATTCATGCACTGGAGGGGGGGTCCCTCAGCCTAACCTGCCCCCTCTCACAATCTGGGAGCCCTCAGGGGCGGGAGGCTACCCAGTTGTCAGGGGAAGGCCCCATCACACCTCTGCTGCTGTCACTGCCAGCAGCCTAAGCCTGGGCCGGCCCTGATTACCTGAGCCTCGGGCAGCCCTGGGCGGCTGGGTAGCCACCATCCGAGACTTGCCTGCACCTCAGGCCAGCCTAGGAGGCCAAGCAGCCAACATTCTAGGGCTTGCCTGTGCCTCCGGCTGGCCCTGGTCGACATTCATGATTCAGAATTGGCTTCCTTTGATAGGCCCTACTTCTTTAGTTAGGAATAAATGTAGTAAATGAGGCCATGATCAGGAATCTTATGGCCACAGTTGCCTTAGTAATATGATAAACCTTGATTATCTTTTAGCTGAGTAAGGAGATGTCTGAGCTGTGGCTAGTATATTCTGCTGCGGTTGGATTAACACTTCTGGAGAAGCTGAAACTCCAGGTTACTGAGCTTAAAAAGGTGAGTCCTTCACTGAGATCTTTGGTTTATGTGATTTCATTGGTTTGGGTCTTAAGGACTATGGCTCTATAGCACATTCTAAACACTGGGAATTATGCTGCTTATAGTTATCATAATAATCTCCCTGATGCATTTATCTATCCTTTGAAAAGCTTTAATGCATATTCACAGCCACTGACCACCAGGGAAATGATCTCCTCAAGACCATAACATCAGGCACTGGCTGGGTAGCTTGGTTGGCTGGAGAGTCATCCCAATATGCCAAGATTGCCTATTTGATCACCAGTCAGGGAACACACAGGTATCACCCAATGCATGTATGAATAAGTGGAACAACAAATCAATCTCTCTCTCTCAAAAAAAAAATAAATCAATAAATAAATTTTAAAAATCTATTTCTGCGTACTTATTTGAACAAAGACTGAAACATCGAAAAAGAACAAAAAGAATGACCCACTAAAGATTGTGAACCTGAAACCATTTTTTTTAATGGAAAACTATAATCTAAAGCAAGGTATAGGGTTGTCTTTTCAAAGAAGGGAGGTAGGCCCTGGCTGGCGTGGCTCAGTTGTTTGCAGCATCATCTCAGGCACCAGAAGGTCTCTGATTTGATTCTCAGTCAGGGCACATACCCATGTTTGGGGTTTGATCTCAGGTTGGGTTGTATACAGGAAGCAAATGACCCATGTGTCTCTCTCAAGTTGCTGTTTCTCTCTTTTCCTCTCTCTTCCACTCTAAAATAAACTTAAAAAAACAAAAGGAGGGAGATCCACTTTTAATTATAGTACATTTATAGTATGTATTTGTGAAAAACATCCAGTAAGTAAAAAACAAGCAAATAAAAACTAGACACTTTTTAAAAATAAATATATGCAATAGACATGCCTATTGTCCAAATAGCAGCTTTCTTGGAGGCCATATTTGGTACACACATTACATATTTGAAGTTCAGTTAAAACATCTTTGACCTTGTAGAAAAAGGTTGGGGATGTTATCTGATATTTACAATATTAAATATTCTTTGTAATCACAAATTTTAATTATTATTTTGTGACAACATAATTAACTGTCAAAACCTAAGAAAGTTTATGAAGACATGTAAATTATTATCAACATTTGAATGAGTACCAGGAAAAACACTCTAATTATTTAATGGCAAGACAATTTATTTGTCCAAATATCTGGAATCTTATGATAATATTTCTTTAGAAATATTTTATGCTGTTTCTCAAGAATGTAATGGGCATAATTCTGAGATTTATAATGTCATATGTATAATCTGTGTTTGTGCTGATGCATTAATAAAAGTAAATTTATCTTTTATTAGAATAAAAAATTGAATCATACCTTAAATTGGATTATACTAAAAAACATTGCATTGGCTCAAATTTTCTTTTTTGAGGCAAGATAGACAAGTTAAGGGACAAAGGAAAATAAGAGGGGTTTTCAAAAAAAGATTGAAATGCATTTGAAATTAATGAAACACTGATTTTAGATGACATACAAAGCATTAAGAAGATTAAGGGGAAAGAGCAAAGAAATCAGTAAACCTTTAACTAACCTTTTAAAAATTTCAGGAGGCTTAGAAATGTTTCTGAGGAGAAAAAAATAATAGATATTTCTGCATTTTGTTGTTGTTCAAGAATAAATCAAGAAATTTTATCCCAAACAATTGAAGATGTGCATTTCAGAAAAAGCATTGGCCTATAAAGAAGAAAACACTGGCAAAGCTTATTACTAAGTCATGCCAAATTTTAGTAGTTCTTAGAAAATGTTACAGCAATCACATGCAAGGGAATTCAAAAGCTGTTAAGTATCATCATGTATTTCCTACAGAAAATTCTGTCAGAATCTTTGGAAACCAAAAATAAAATATTACCCAAACCTCTGAACAGCTTATGAAATGGTACAATAAATTTATTTAATTCTTTTTGCAAAAAAGCAACTTGAACTATCTGTAGGAAGAACAAGGGAATAATAACAATAATAATACCTTAATTTTAACACTCAGTTAAGGCACATTAACATTTGTTATGTCATTTGAGTAATTCAGTAACTGTAAAATAAATAGGAGATTAACATGCCTCACTTCACAAATGAAAAGATATACAATAAATCCAGGAAATTATGACTTTGTACTAACATTCATCTCTCCTCACTGTTCATATAGTCACCCATACTGCATTAAATTATGGAAATAAATTACAATAGTATTAAATCCATTTTTTAAATCTGTGGTGTATTTCAGGTAAATGGGAAAATCCAGAGACAATGGATGAAGTTAAAGGAAATAATCTATGGCCTGAAGCTATTAGTGACTGCTATAACCTGTGTTGGCATTGCACTGTGTACTTATGGATTTTAAGGTTGCGTCAAGATGTGGTAATTAATTTGTAAGCAAAATTTGGGAACATATATGTGCATACATTCTCAATGGAAGTTTCCTTCAATTTAACTAAATGCCAACTATCTATAGATCTGTCTGTTTATCTAGTTATCTAGCCATCAAGACCTAGGATTGTCTTCAAGGAATAGTAAAACTACTGCTTGGTGATCAAGAAGGTGACTACTTAATGCATTAATTAATGAGATACCTCCTCATTTCAGCTTTAAAATGATAAATATTTCTAACCCAGAAAGAAAAAGAAAAAAAAAAGAATTCCAACATTTTAGATAAATTATTTAAGAGGGACAAGTCATGCAGCTAAAATAAATGTCCTGGCTATCTGGAATCCCCCTCTCCTTATGGGAATAGCTAATAGAAAGAAGGCTAAACACAACAAAAATTAAAATGTTATGCTTACATACATTTTATGTTATCATTTTCAACCATGAGTAACTCTGTTTAATATGTGAGTTAATCTTTCTGTTTTTACAGATAAGGGCATGCAATTTCTGAAATAAGGCAGAAACATTGAAACTGTGAGATGAACAAATGTATAAACTAATTAAGTTAAAATTCATGCTCTGAGATTTAGAGTCTCAAAACTTATTGTCTAAATGAAAAAGTCACCTTGTAAATATACAATTAAATTAATAAAACTTTCATTGATAAAAGAATGGTGAAGTCCTCTTAAAACTTTAGTTTGGCCAAAACCGGTGTGGTTCAGTGGATAGAGCATCGGCCTGCGGACTGAAGGGTCCCGGGTTCGATTCCAGTCAAGGGCATGTACCTTGGTTGCGGGCACATCCCCAGTGGGGGGTGTGCAGGAGGCAGATGATCGATGTTTCTCTCTCATCGATGTTTCTAACTCTCTATCCCTCTTCCTTCCTCTCTGTAAAAAATCAATAAAATATATTTAAAAAAAACAAAAACTTTAGTTTGGAGGTTGAATGTGTGATTTACTAGGAATAGCTATGTACCTATATAAAAAAGTTTTAATATTCATTGATTTCAAGTTGAGCTCCAAACTGATAAAACAAAAATGCTGTTAAGAATTAAACTCATGCCTGCCCTCTGTGGCTCAGTAGTTGAGCACCCACCTATGAACCAGGAGGTCACAATTTGATTCCGGTCAGAGCAGAGGCCAGGGCTGTGTGCTTGATCCCCAGTGCGGGGCAGGCAGGGGTAGCCAATCAATGATTCTCATCTTTAATGTTTCTACCTCTCCTTCCCTCTATAAAATAATATATATATATATATATATATATATATATATATATATATATATATATATTTGACACTTCCAGTAAAAATGGTGCCATAGGTAGACTCTGAGATTACCTCCTCCCATGATTACATCAAAATTACAACTAAATTATTGAACAACCATCACTGAGAACCACCAGACTATCTGAACAGAATTGCTATAATGAAGAATCAAGAAGTCACGCTGAGACTGATAGGAGGGGCAGAGTGCAGACCAGGTAGGTCCCACACCCAAATGTGATGATTAAAAAGTGAAAGGAGTATCTTGGCCCCAGAGATGGTCCCTGAGGACTGAGGGGTTACAGCTCCACACCAAGTTCCCCAGTCCAGGCACTAGTCCCTATAACATCTGGCTATGAAAATCAGTAGGCATGGTGTTCCAGAGACAAAGGGTTGAGGGAAACAAGACACATTGTTCTTAAAGAGCCAACACAATAGGCTCCAGTGCAGGGGCAGCAGTTCAAAAGTGCCAGGAACATATGGGAATGGATAAGATTGACTAATTTCAGAGTGAGGACCTGAGAAGCATGGATCAAAACAATTCTTTCTGGGGACAGAAGTGGTGGCAGGTGACACTGTTCCTTTGTTGACTCTCTTCCCTCGCTGCAGAAATAGCTGGGGGACCAAATCTGTGTGCTCCATTTACCTAGCTAACATTGCTCATTCTACTATGTTGATTCCATCAGACCCGGCTCCTCACAATTCACTTGCAATTTTATGCACCAATAATGAACTAGCAGAAAGAGAAATTAACAGCAACAACAATAAAACACACCACATTTACAATTACATTATAAAGAATAATATACTGAGGAATAAATTTAACCAAGGAGGTAAAAGACATGTACTGGGGAACTATAAGACATTGAAAGAAATTAAAGACACAAATAAATTAAAATATATACTGTGCTCAAGGATTGGAAGGATTAGCATCATTAAAATGATTATGCTACCCAAAACAATCTAGTGTCAAACAGTAGAAAATACCATTGGTATTTTTCACAGAACTAAAATAAATAATGCTAAAATTTATATGGAATCACAAGAGACCCAAAATAACTAAAGAAATCTTTATTAAAAACAAAACAAACAAACAAACAAAAAAAACCACATACAACCCTAGCCACTTTGGCTCAGTGGATAGAGCGTTGGCCTTCAGACTGAAGGGTCCTGGGTTGGATTCTGGTCAAGGGCACATGCCTGGTGTTGTGGGCTCAATCACCAGCAGGGGGCATGCAGGAGGCAGCCAATCAATGATTGTCTCTCATCATTGATGTTGCTATCTCTCTCTCCCTCTCTAAAATAAATAAAATTTAAAAAAACATAAAGTTAGAGGTATGATGCTATCTGATATCAAACTATACTACGAGGCTATACTAATGAAAACATCATGGTACTGGCCTTGAAAGAGACACATAGGTCAATGGAACAGAATAGAGAGCCAGCAATAAACCCACATCTATATGGTCAATTAATCTATAACAAAGGTGATAAGACTATACAATGTGGTAAAGACAGTCTCTTCAATAAATGGTTCTGGGAAAACTTGATAGATACACACCAAAAGATAAAATTGTATCATTTTTTTACACATATGCAAAGTAAACTAAAAATGGATTAAAGACTTAAATGTAAGGCCTGAAACCATAAAACTCTTAGAAGAAAAATATAGGCAGTAAACTCTCTGACTTTGCTCTTACAATATTTTTTTTGGATATGTTTGTTTAGGCAAGAGAAACAAAAGGAAAAAAATAAACAAATGGGACTACATTAAAACTAAAGAGTTTTTGTACAGTGAAGAAAACCATCAATAAAATAAAAAAATAACCTACTCTACGGGAGAAGATATTTACAAGTGATACATCTGGTAAGGAGTTCATAATCAAAATATATAAAATAATCAAAAACAAACAAACAATCTGATTTAAAAAAGGTCAGAGTACCTGAGATGTTTCCTTAGAGAGGATATACAGATGGCCAGCAGACATATGAAAGGATGCTTTAATATCACTAATCATCAATGCAAATTAAAACCACAGTAAGTTATCAGCTCATACCTGTCAGAATAACTATCACCAATAAATCAAGAAACAAGTGTTGGTGAGGATATGGAGAAAAGGAAACCCTTCTACACTATTGGTGGGATAGTAAATTGGTACTGCTGATATGGAGGTTACTAAAAAATTTAATAATAGGACTACCATGTAACCTAACAATTTCACTTCTGGGTATTTATCTGAAGAAATCCAAAACACTAATTCAATATATATGCACCCTATGTTCATTGAAGCATTATTTTTGATAGCCAAAATATGGAAGCAACCTAAATACCCATTGATAAGTGAATGGATAAAGAAGTGGTACATGTATGCAATGAGTTATTTCTCAGTCATACGAAAAAATAAATGAAATCTTGCCATTTGCAACAACATGTATGGATATACAGGGTATTATGCTAAGTAAAATAAGTCAGACAATGAAGGACAGATATCAAATGATTTCACTTATATGTGAAATATATATAAAAAACAAACTAAAACAGAAATGAACTCATACAGAGAACAAATTGATGGTTGCCTGATAAGAGGGGAGTAGGCGGAGTTGGGCGAAAAGGTCAAAGGGATTAAGAAATACAAATTGCCAGTTATAAAAAGAGTCACTGTGATATTAAGTACAGCATAAGGAATATAGTCAATAATATTGTAGGGGACGGTGGAGGCTTACCCAGGGTGGGAATGGCTTGGGAGAGAGAGGGGGGTTCAAGAGGAGAAAAAGGTGACATATGTAAAAAATTAATTAATTAATTAAAAATAAATAAATAAAAATAACATTGTAGTAACAATGTATGGTGTTAGGTTGGTACTGGACTTAAGGTGATCACTATGTACAACCTATAAATGTCTAATCACTACGTTTTATACCTGAAACTAATATACTACTGTATGTCCACTTTAAAGGAAAAAAAGAAAAGAAACTAGACCGAATGTTAAAAGCACAATTCTGATTTTTATTTGTGTGTTATTTGTTGTTGTTGTTTTGGTGTTTTCTCAAAAGAAACATTAACACTTTGAGCTCTGACTAGAAATTGGTAGAATGCCAAGATTAAGATAAAATGTCTATCCCAAATGCCTGTTCTATGAATTAGAAAAAAATGAAACCTCAACAATTCAGAATAAACTTAGTCAATTCAGGTATTTTACATATCTTCTTTTTTTAATCCTCAGATTCCTAGTTCCCAATTTGTAGAAGTCTTAGAGTTAACTTACATAATAGCTAGGATGGTGAGTGAGAAGAGATTGATTCTGGTCCTATATCTTTATCTACACTGATTCTTATTTTCCCATCTAGCTAACTACTATGAACCTGTCAATGTCCTTCATCTCAAATCTAGATGTCCAGACAAACTCATATTATCTGCTTGGCCTGTCCAACATCATGGATCTAAGTGATATGTCTTCAGAACTCTCAGTTATAACAATTATTATAGATTGCATCACTTACCTGTAAGAAAGTGTGCTATCATATTGAATCAACAAAAATCATAATGTTATGAATCTAAACCAAAGAAAGACTTAACTATAAGAATTTGTGAATCCCTTGTAAAATAATTTACAAGTGTAATTTCCCATATAATTTTTTTGTAATTTGTAGAAAATATTCAAGAAACTGTTTGCAGATTGAAATATATATGTAAAATTATAAATTTAGAATAATAAGAGCTATAATGACCCAGATAACCATACTAACAATTAAATCAGTGTTTTATTGATTTTAAAATTGATACATATTAATGAAAAAATTTTAATCAAAAATAAAAACAGGAATAGTTAAGAATCTAGCATGTAATAAAGTAAAATTAATGAGGAAAGAAAAATTATTTAGTAACTAGAGACCTGGTGCACAAAATTTGTGCACTGGGGTGGGTGAGGTGGTCCCTCAGCCCAGCCTAGCCCTCTTGCAATTCAGGACCCCTTGGGGGGGATGTCCAACTGCTGATTTAGGCCTGATCCCCACGGTGGTCAGGCCTAAATCAGCAGTTAGACATCCCCCAAGGGATGTAGCAGTGTGCCAAGTATCAGATGGCCAGGGAGGAGCCAGAACTGGGGCCAGGTGCCACTCTATTCATGCTCATCCCAGCCCATTGTACCTGTTGCCACCTAGTAGGGAGAGGCTCCCACCACCGCAGCTGCACTCGCCAGCTGTGAGCCTGGTTTGTGGCTGAGCAGTGCTCCCACTGTGGGAGAGCACTGACCACCAGGGGGCAGCTCCTGCCTTGAGTATCTTCCCCCTGGTGGTCAGTGAGCATCATAGCAACTGGTAGGCTGGTCATTCCGTCATAATGGTCACATAGGCTTTTATAGATATAGATATCCTATCTAATAAAGAGGGAATATGCTAATTGACCCTCACACCATCTCAAAGATGGCAGCACCCACAGCCAATAAGGAGGGAATATGCTAATTGACTGCCCTGTCCTCAAAGATGGTGGTGTCCACAGCCAATAAGGAGGGAATATGCTAATTGCTGCCCCACCCCCAAAGATGGTGGCACCCACAGCCACAAGATAGCGGTGCCCAGTCCCCTCAGCCCCACTGTGGTGGCAAGTATGGCAAGGCCTGCCCTCCCCCAGGCAAGCCTGGTGGCTCTGAGTGCCTGCCTCCGGAGTTCCCCACTCTCCTCAGCAACCCAGACGCCCAGGGCTGGCCCAAGGCACAGGCAAGCCTCAGATGGCAGCTGCCCAGGGCCGCCCGAGGCTCAGGTAACCAGGGCCGGCCAAGGCTTGTGCTGCCAGCAGTGGCAGCAGCAGAGGTGTGATGGTGGCATCACCTTCCCCTGATCGCCGGGTCGACTGCCACTTCTGAGGGCTACTGAAATGTGAGAGGGGCAGGCCCGGTTGAGGGGCCTCCAGTGCATGACTTTTCATGCACCATGCCTCTAGTGTTAGAATAATTGATTGGTTGTTTAGGAAATAATCTCATTTTATTTAAATCATATATCAGGTACAAAGTAAATTACAAAAAAATAATTACTTAAAAATAAATTGTCAACATATAAATTAAATATATGAATGAAGAACTTTAAAAACACAAGATACCATAAAACGTATTAATGGGCTTAATTTATACATATGAGATTAAATATGGCATTAAATTTATTGGGGAGTGTTGAGTGAGTGGATGAGACTCAATGATGTGGAAGTGCAATGACTTCCAGGTTAGTAGCAGTTGTTAATGGAAAAGATACACCAATCTGGCTCAAAGCTAAGGATCATGCATGAGTAGTAATTTAGTGAGGTAACTTGCTTCCTGACTGAACTCCCCAAAACAGTTAGTCTGTAGTTAATGAGCCTTGACTTAGATTAGTTAGAAACCTACAGGCTGAACATATAGACAATTTCATGCCTTTTTCAAGAATAGGTAAATGAAAGGTTATGGCCAAATCATTGGAGTTTTGAAAGCAGGCTACTGTAACTTGACAACATTTCTTTCTCCTGTGAGATTTTGCAAACTGACAAACAATGATGAAACATTTAAATACAACCAGAGACCTGGGAACCATTTAAGATATTTTTTTTTCTAATGCCCATTTATTCTCTACGCAAAGCAAGTCTACACTATATTTAGATATCACCACATTGTGTTTTGGTTTGTTTACCTGTGTTTTTATTTTATTTTATTTTAAACCATATTGCTTTCAGGTCTTTATTTGTGTTAGCTATCTCTACTTTTTTGGGGAAAACTTTAAACTTTTGAAAAATTTGATCTGTATAAACATTTTGTGAAGAGATGTACATAAAGGATTTTGTCAAAATGAACCAGTGGCCGTGATATTGTGCCAACTTCTGCAATGTTTTGAAGAGTGTGTTTGGTAAATATATTTAGACAGGTTTGAGATATAGACTTTTAATCCATTGATATTTAAATTATAGAGGATAATATCACCAAAGGAAAGGAAATAAGACAGAGCCTTAAAAGAGAAGAACAAGATTTATGTGGTATTTATTCAAATGTGATCCATGAATCATCCTTGTGAAAATCATTTTGGTGCTTATAAAAATGCTGCTCCTTGGGTGAGAATTAAAGCTACTAAATCAGAATGTTAGGCAGGTCCAGATAGTACATTTTTAAAGCTCTTCAGTTGATTAATTCATATACTAAAATGTGAGAAACACTCAGTTACAGGAGTGAAAGAGGAAGAGCCTGCAATAAGACACTTAAAAAAGTGGCTAGAGCATTGATTTAAAAAAAACACAAAACCCTGAAAGCAATTTAGAAAAGAATCATTTTATTTGTTGAATTAAGAAAGCAGATACTAAAAATAAAGAAAAAATAGAACACTAATCTGGTATTAATATACTGAAATTTATAAAAAGTCAAACATTATTGAAAAGATAGGAATTTGGGTTGAGAGAGTTCATTATCTATTCAGAGATAGAATTTCAACTTCCTAAAAAAGTAGTGGTACATCTATACAATGGAATATTACTAGGCCATAAAAAATGAAATATTATAATTTGCTACAGCATGGATAGACCTAGAGGGTATTATGCTAAGTGAAATATCAGACATACAAAGACAAATACCATACCATTGTACTTATATGTGGAATCTAAAGAAAAAAATAAATGAACAAACAAAATAAAAACACTCATAGATACAGAGAACAGTCTGATGATTAACAGATGGAGTGGGTTTGGGGGACTGTGTGAAAAAGGTGAAGGGATTAAGAAGTATAAATTAGTTGTTACAAATTTTTCATAGGAACGTAAAGTACAGCACAGAGAATATAGTCCATAATATAGTAATAACTGTATGGTGCCAGGTGGGTACTGGAAACATTGGGTGGATCACTTTGTAAAAGTATATGATTGCCAAACCACTATGCTGTACACCTAAAACTAATACAAAGTAATATTGAATGTAAAAAAGATAAAATTTATCAGCCTGGCAAAAAAAAAAAAAAAAAAGAATTTCCAACTTCCAGTCATGTTCTAATATAGAAAATTATGAATATATTCTGTAGGAATACAAGGGGAAAAAACTTAGTTAATAGTGGTCATTCTTTCTTGAGTAATCACAGCACAATCTCGTGGTTATGAAGCAACTGTCCACAAGGAAGAAACTAAATAATTTCAATGGTGAACCGAAGCCATCTTCTATAGGTTCTCAAAGGCAAATGGGTAATTCTTAGCTTGAAATAAGGATGGTGGAAATATCAAATATCACTACCACACCTGAAATAACAAACATCAGTCCCAGAAGATGAAGAAAAATAAAAATAAATTCAGAGAACAATCCTTAAAGCTCTTAACTAGCCAGAGAGATTTTCTTAGGAGAGAAAACAAATATTAAAGAATTAAATACATAAAATTTAGCCAAGCAAAAGTTAAAGGAAAATATAATAATCACCTGGAAATATGTGGAAAAGTTAAACATCATTGAAAGAAAGGAATAGCATGGTACAAGGTATAAAACAAGGACTAAAGTAATTCATTATAATGTAATTCAGAAAAAATACTAAAAATAAAATATTTTTGCAAAATTTTTAAAAATTATAAAAAGTATATAGTTGCAATAATTTCTAGGTGTATTGAAATTGACAGGTTTTTTTTTTTTACATGATTAAAAATATTTTACTCTAAGAAATTAGAAGAACCAATCACATTTGGGTAGAAAAAATTTGTTACATTTTGTTGGTATTGTAATCATAATTATTGTTACTAATTGATAAAATATAAGTATTTTCTATAAAATGAGAGATATACTCAGGATACGGTGATAAATAGGAAACTGAAGGATGTGGATATTCTACATTCTGTTTAAATGTAAAACTCAATTATTTTAATGTATAAACTATTAAGTTTGAAAGTTGAAAGATATTCATAAATTGCAGAGGAAAAAGAAAAGAAAAAGTAGATTTTCATAACTATCATTAGGAAAGAAAGACTAATTACTGGAATACTTTCACACTAAATGTTCATGTATCTAGTGTTTAATTTGAATTATCCCCACATCTTCTCATTCTTAGAAGGGGAATATAATTTAAACATACAGAGATTTTCAGGTTTAGTAAGGCCTATTTTGTATTCATTCTCATGCTTGAATTGCTATGACTATGTCAAAGGAATAGATATACTTAGGGCTGAATACAATTTCTTTACAATGTTGTCCATAGACTGAGCTATTTTTTAGAACATTTGGCAACCATTATGCAGCAATAACAGAGGTTTATAGGCCTTTTGTTGAAACCTTAAAAATGTAATGTTACATAGGGGAGTATGATATGCCAATTTTTTTTCTGATAAAAGTTCTTTTCATTTCAATATCGTATAAGTATTATGCATACCTTGGCTAGTTCACACTCATGGACATCATCTCTAAATAACTATGACTTTTTTTTTTTAAAGCCACAGTCCCATGCATTTAAAAATCTATTATCAAGTCAATCTGAGGAATATATCTATTTTAGCACAAGTTCTAGTAGTATTACATTTCATAAAGTAGCTATATTTAAAACTTTATTGTTCCTCCATTCTTTTCAGTAATAACTGGCTTTAATAAAGAGTGTATTATGGGGTTTTATTTACCCATTTAGTTTTGGACATCCCTCCCACCTATCTTTTGCAATGCCTCTTTAAGCTGTCAGTCCATTGTATTCAGTGGAGCATCAGAAAATATCAGGTTCTTTCAGCAGCACAGCAGGTGTGCATTTATGTAGCATATCTGATATATTCAGCAACAGTCAACAGATTAATGCCACTGCTCACAATTCTTGTTAAGAGAAAAGAGGAAACACTGATATAAAAATAAAATTACTATTTCCTTTATATATTTAAAGGAAATTTTAGACAATATGATGAAATAGTCTTTCCAGATTCTTTACTGACAGCAGATATTGGCTTTTTAAGCATAATTTCTAAATTTATTTTGGCTTTAACTATATTAATAATCACTTATTTTCCTTAACTTCAATTGAGCCATGTACAATGGCAAAAGTAAAGGAAAATAAAAGATAGATTTAAAAGATGCAACAGTTTATTTTCCAAGTCTATCTATATGACTTTCAGTACTTCCAAAATAAAATGGACTATTTTCACTTTCTTTGCTTCACTCATTAAAATGAATAATAATAATAAATCCTATATAATAAAAGCCTAATATGTGTCCAATCGTCTGGTCATCCATTCAACCAATCAAAGAATCAAAGCGTAATATGCTAATGATATGCTAAGGCCACTCAATCACTCTTTATGACGTGCACTGACCACCAGGGGCAGACAGTTGACCAGTCAACCAATTGCTATGACGTGCACTAACAATCAGGGGGCTCTGACTGGTAGGATACCTTGCTGCTGGGGTCTGGCCAATTGGGACTGAGTGAGATGGGCCACACATGCCCTGGATCCCTCCCATGGTCCCTCCCCAGCTGGCCAACTTCCCGCATCCCTCCTTGGCCCTGATCATGCACCGTGGGGTCCCTCAGCCTGGCCTGCATCCTCTTGTAATCCAGGACCCCTTGGGGGATATTGGAGAGCCAGTTTCAGCCCAATCCCACAGGCCAGGTCGAGAGACCCCACTGGTGCACAAATTCGTGCTCCGGGCGTCTAGTAAGTAAATAAATAAGAAAAAAAAATAATACCAGGGAATATGTAAGATAGACTCTTAGATAATTTCCAATTTTTCTTCCCCTTTATTTTTCCACATTTAATGAGGTTATTTTTTTAGGTGGGCGTTTTGCTTGCTAGCATAATCAAAATTTCCAAGCTCCCTTTCAATTTTGTGTGGACTTGTGACCAATTTTTGGCCAATGAGATATCAGCAGAATAGTTGCAGGGCAGCTCCTGGAACTCACTTTTTAAGGGACATTGTATGTGTGTTCTTTACCTATTATTTTCCATTCCCACTTCTAATATACTGCCTGGGATATGCAAGCTTTTATCTTGCATGATGAGATAAAAAAGGTGTGATATATATAATAAGATTGAAAAAATAAGCAAATAGAGAGATGATGGTGGAAGCCAGATTTCTTGCAAAGAGAAAATTTACAAATAAGCATGAAAAGAAAATTAGAAAAAACCATGTGGTACTGGATTAAATTCAGAGCCATATGAACTCATGTCTAGCTAATATATACTAGTAAATATGTATGTGTTTGTTTAAGTGTATATGTGTATGCATAAGCCTATGTGTCTGTACACACAGAGAGACATATAGAGGATAAAGAACTAATTATAAATATCCATTTATGCATTAGATATTTATATATTACCTAATTCACATATTACCTAATTCTGTCTATTGAGAGCCTACAAACAGTGATACAGAAGCAACAAGAAACAGAAGCAACAAGCACATCTAGCAACCAGATTTTGGTTTCTAAGTATTATTTCCATAAAAATAAGTAGGGCATATTTGGACAAATGGCTAATTCTAGAGTGCAGACAGGGAAAATATAAGATGGTTTTGGAGCATTTTATAGTACCAGAATGTAAGGGGTTTCTTAAAAAACAAACAAACAAAAAAAAACCCACAAAAACATAAGAATGGTGATATGTCATAGAAAAATTGAAGCCAACCTTAAATAGCTCCCAATGTTCAAAATTAAAATAATTTGAGCCATAATATGAATAATGTAGTTTTGGATTATATTGCAAAGTATAAAATAAGTATCAATGAGTCATAGTGATGTAAATAAATAATTAAGCAAATCTATACTAATAAAAGAGAAATAAGCAAATTGACCATACCTCCACAACACCCTCCAGCCAATCAGGAGTGATTATGCAAATTAACCCAACAAAGATGGTGGGTTGATTTGCATATGCAGGTGCGGAGCGACCAGGCAGGACGGGATGCCTGCTATGAGGGGGAAGGCGGCAGGGCAGAAGGAGCTACAGGAGCAGTGCTCTGACCAGAGCGGAGAAGACTGAAGGCTCCAGTCAGAGCGAAGACAGAAGGCAGTGGCCAGAACGAAGGCCTGGGTCCTGGGTGCTAGAGGAAAACCAGTGCCAGCAGCTAGGGGAAGGAAGGCCTATTGCATGAATCTTCATGCAACAGGCCTCTAGTAATTAAATAAAAGAGGAGATAGATATTTTTCCAATTAAGATTTACAAATGACAAGCACAAGAAAAGATGATCAGCATCACTTGTCATTAAGGAGATGCCAATCAAAACCACAATAAGGTACCTCCTCACTCCCACTAGAATAACTGACATAAAAATAGTTAGATAATAACAAGTATTGACTAGGGGAAATATAAAGCAGTGCAGCCATCTTGGAAAATAGCCTGGCAATTTCTCATATGTTTAAACATGGTATTATAATGTGACTCAGTCATTCTACTCCTCAGTATATATCCCAAATAAATAAAATAAATAAATAAATGTCGACACAAATACATGTACACAAATATATATATATATTTGTGTGTGTGTGTGTGTGTGTGTGTGTGTATGTATGTATATATATATATATATATATATATATATATATATATATATATCAGCATTACATATTTATAGGGGCCCAAAAATGGAAAAAGCCCAAATGTCCATCAATTGATGAATGCATAAACAAATGTGGTATATTATATAATGGAATATAAATAATTTGGGCATAAAACAAGGAATGAAGTATTGATACAAGCTATGAAATAAATAAGCCTTGAAAGCATTATAGTAAAAAAAAAAATTAGTCATAAAATGTCATATTATACAGTATAATTCAATTCATAGGAAATATCCAGAATAGGAGAATCTGTAGAGACAGAACTCAATGTTACTCAAAGGGACTCTATAAAGACAGAACTCAGTGTTTTTCATATGAATATTTAACTAAGCCTTTCTTTTTGAGTTGGTGATAATGCTCTAAAACTGTAGTAATGGTTCACATATCTGTGAATACACTGAAATCCATGTAATTGCACACTTTAAATAGCTAAATAGTATAGTATGTGAACTATATTTCAAAAAAACTGCTTAACAACAAGTGTTGATAAGGTGTTTTTTTTTCTTAAGTCCACTCCTAAGAGCAGTATTTGAGAGTTCCAATTAAATCCCGTTTGAATTTTCTGAGTGTGTGTGTGTGACTGTATGTTTCAGATATGCCTAGTAACTGTGGAGTATTCTTACATGTGGCTTTAATTTTCCTTTATCTGATAGAAAGTGAAAATGAATACCTTTTTCTGTTTAATTTTGATATTTGCCTTTGTGAAGCATTTGTTTAAAGTTTTTACCCATTTTTCTGTTGTGATTCCCGTTTTTTTACTTAAAGATTCATTGTAGTTCTTTATATATTCTAGAGTCAAGGCCTTGGTTTTAAATATGTAATACTAGTTTCTGTTTCCATTCTGTTGCTTGTTTTTTTTACATACCATTAGTAATATATTTTAATCAACAGAAGTTAATCATTTTAACATAGTCCACTTCACAATTTAGTCTTTTATGGTTAATGCTGTTATTATTTTGTCTAAGAAACTTTGCTTAGGGCCAAGGTCATGAAAATATTCTTCTATCTTTCCTCATTAGAACATTAATATTTTGTCTTTCATATTTACATGTAAGTATGTATGGTTTGGAGTACTCATCAAGATTTTTTAAATTTTTCATATAAATATTTAATTAATCCAGGATTGTTTACAGAAAAATCTATCTTTTATTCATTAAATTGCTATGCCACCTTTATCACAAATCACATAATGATATATGTAAAAATTTACTTTTGTCTACTTTGGACTTGCAAAAAAATGTATATTTTGCAGTTGTTTGATGTAGTAGTGTTCTACAAATATTAATTATGGCAAGGTTGATAGGGTTGTCAAGGTTAATGTCTTTATGGATTTTTTTTAAAGTTACTATATTTTCTATCAATTTCTGAGAACGTTCAAATCTTCAACTGTGAAGATTGGAATTATCTATTGTTTCCTTAATTTTGGAAATTTCTGCTTTGTATAGTTTGATGCTATTATTTCTCAAGTGTGCAAAACAATTTAATGAGTGAATCATCTGATCCTGGAGTTTTCTTCATAGCAAAGTACTTAACTTCAGATTTAATTTTTTAAATGAATATAAGACTAATTCTATTTTTTTCTAGTGTCATTTTTATAAGTTGTATATTTGAAGGTGATTGTTCATTTTATTTAATCAAATTAATTGGCATGAGTTTTTAAAAAATATTCACTTATGATCTTTTTATTATCTTTAAAATATCTAGTGATATCTCTTTTTTATTTCTGACATTGGAGATTTCTTACTTATTTGCAGGCTTCTTCATTCCAAAAATATAATTTTTCCATGGAATCCTTTGGCTAAATCTTACAAGTTTTAATAGTACACATTTAATTATAATTCATATTTTAAATATTTTCCAATTTCTACTTTAATTTTTCATTGATTTTTGAGTTGTTTAAAACATATTGCATAATTTAGCAGCTTTGGGGATTTTCTACCTTATTTTAATGTCATAAAATAATTTTTTAATTTGGATTTTTTTCTGTCCAATTAATTTTTTAATTTGGATTTTTTTAAAATTAGTTGAGGCTTATTTTATCAACCAATATGGTCAATCTTGATAACTTTCCTATGTACATTTTCAGAAAAAAATGTATTTTCTGCCATTGTTTGGTACATTCCAATGTTGTGTATATGTCAGTATTTCTTGATTTTGTTGTCCTTTTATATCCTTATTAATGTTTGTTTTTATTGTTGTTCTGTTTCTCCTATAATTTACTGAGAGAAGTACATTGGAATCTCAGACTGTGAATGTGGATAACTAATTCATTTAATTGTATAAAGTTTTGCTTGATATATTTTGGAGCTCTGCTATGGTTTTGAATCAATCATTTCCTCATGGTTTGATCCTTTCATCTTTCTAAATTTTTTCTCTGTAGGTCTAGTGATGCTTTTTGACTAAATGTTTGAAGTTGAGCAATAACATTTGAGTTATATTTCTAAGGACATGATGTAAAGGTAATTAAATATTCATTCTCAAGAAAAAGGCCCATAATTAGTATCACAATATAAAGTCAGGGTCTGATTTAGGATTCTGCTATTTGGAAAGAGGCCTGGTACTATGGTCTATAGAAAATTGTGAGGTTGGAGAGGTAACAAGTCACAGAGGACAAGCCATCTTCTTGTACTGACTCAATTTGCCTAAGAACTGTAACTGTGGAATGAACAATTGCTATTATAATCTGGTCTTTAAATGGAGAAGCAATGGTAAAACTGTTTGATAGGAAAACTGCACAGAATGAGAGAGAGAGGAAAAAAATAGAGAAATAGAAAATGAGAAAGAATAAGAGAACAATCACAAGAAATGTAAAGTGAATTCAGTAACACATGAAGAGACATAATTCCTTACAAAATAGCTAAAAACAAAGTAAAAAATAAAGTCTCCCCAGGTACAGATAATTATATAAAGCAGTTAAACAAGTACTTTAAAATTAGTATTTTTCCATGTTCAAAAATTTAAATGAAGATATAATTTACTTTTTATAATATGAACTAAAACAGAAAATAAGCAAAAATTGGTTGTAATAAAGCCAACTAAAATGTTAGATATAAAATAATAGAGATTCTAATTTGTTTTAAAAGATGCAATATGTGATATATACTTATAAGTATACTCAGTCAGTGAATAAATGAATTGAAAAATAATATTAAGTATCACACAGAATGTTACACAGAAGCACAAAAACTAAATACTAAATGCAGTTAAGGCATGTGAGGATTGATAGGATATTTTATGAAATAATTACTTTTGTGTTTTTTCCCAATTCCCTACTTTTCTGTGTTGTTCTTGTCATTCATGGATTTACTTGCTACCTTAGCTTCTAGGAAATTAAGGTATCTCATGGGTGAGATAACACATCTTTATGTGTTTCTCTAAGAATTATATATCACCCACATTCACATTACTTATGTTGCATAAACATCTCTGAAATAACTATAAATTATTTTAAAGGATAGGTAAGGCCTTTGATCTCACCATTTCAGACTCTCTTACTTGCACTCCTAAACTCTTCCAATTCTCATGGATTGTAGTCTGATCTCCTGGCTTTCACCAATGTGGAACTACAACAAAGGCTTCGTTTTCTTAGTAAAACTGTGGACATTTCCAAGAATATCCCCTCCCTCCATATAATCTATTTCATAACCTAAGTAGTCTGATTTGTATTAGGTGATTATTAGTTTAACAGCCTAAACTAATTAGTCTTCACTAACTAGAATAAATTAATTGTGGTTTTACCTTTCACTGTAATTATTGGGTATCAGATATTAGATTGATTCATAAGTGGCTGCATTTTTCCTTGACTATGTACCATATACGTAAGTCTTCTGAAAGTGTGTTTTTTTTTCTTTATCTCTCATACTATTTGTTTTCCTTTTTAACATCCCTCAACACACACAAATAAAATCAAGTACTTATCTTGCTCCGCTTCTTCTGAGATTTTAATGAGTAGAGAATCTTGTTACATATTTTAAAACTCATTTCTTTAATCATGTAGTAGCATTAAGGGTCTCAGTTTAAAACCATTTCCTCAAGAAAAGGAACTTAAGAATATCATACTACTTATTGGGAGAGTGAAGAAGACAATTTCAGGCTAAGCCAAATATTCGACACTAAATCTTATTAGCCCCATATCAACTCTACTCTGAAAACCCAAGTGCCATGCTGTTAGCAATAAACAGGTTCTAATGCCTTTCCAGAACTCTGAATTACAATATGTAAATCCAAGTGTAAATAATTAAATGTACATATATTTAACCCGAATCACTCTGCAGACATGCTGTTCTCACCTCCTGCCTCGCACCAAACCTTGTCAGTTGTTGGTTAAATACTAACATGGCACTAGAGAAGAAGGAGAAACAAAGGTAGTTAGGACATTACAGCCCCTGCAGTGTTTAATCCATAAAGCAGAGAACGCAAATTGGAGAATTGGATCCATGACATGGCTACACTGAGCTACAGAAAAAGAACCCTTAGGGAACTAGCAGGAAGTAAATTGGATTCTATTTTGAGATAATGGTTCATTTACATTGTTATAATTATTTAAATAATTAATTTTATAATGAAAGAAGCTTATAAAAGTCAAAGCCCCACTGAGCTGCAAATCCAAAATTTTCTCATGCTAAATCAGAGCTGATTATTATGCACAGTATCAGTAAATCTATTTAAGATAAAACAGTATTTTTAGTGGGATAGACAAATCACATATGGCTTAGTTGGTACTTTATTATTAAAATGTTTCAATTTTATAATACAGTAGGTGCTTTCTTTGTAGAGTTTCCTTTTAATGCAGAGCAAGCAGATAGATGTCTCACTCTTAGCCAGAAAACTTGGAATGTTCATTTACATCAAATTTAGGCAACCAAAAGCCCCACAGGAAGTATCAGGAAGATATGTAAGGTCAGGACCAAGGACACTAAAGAGCAGAAAGTTGCCAGAATGCAGTGAATCTTGGTCAGTAAGGTAGCTAGAATAGAATCAAGATTAGGCTTGACTCAGAGCATCTATAATAATAAAAGCATAATATGGAAATCGACCAAAGGGCTGAACAGCAGAATGACTTTCTAGATGACCACTATCTAGACCTGCACTGACACCAGGCCAGCCAAGAAGGGTGCGATGCAATTGGTTGAGGGGCCCCTGCCACTGCCCCACGATCACCTCACAAAGGAAGGCCCAGGCTACTTGGCCTGCGGCACTGCAGCAGGTGGACAGGCCCTTCCTCTTCGGGGCAATCGATCATAGGGCTCCCAGACTGCAAGAGGGCACAGGCCGGACTGAGAGACCCGCGCCCCAAGTGAATGAATTTTGTGCACTGGGCCTCTAGTATTAAATAATGCATGTGGGTTAAACATCCCAGGGTCAAGTTAGACAGATAACGCTAGAGTCTCAGAAGATTCTCAAAGGCAGATGTTCAGCAAAGGCTGAGAGTATTGGAGAGGAAAACAATAGAGTCATAGAACAAACACATAGAAAAAAAAGTCAACTGGGTTTCTTTGGCGATTCTATTTCTTTCTTTCTTTTTTTCCCCTTGCCTTGTCAGAAGAAAGGGGAGAGAGAGAGAGAGAGAGAGAGAGAGAGAGAGAGAGAGAGAGAGAGAGAGAGAGAGAGAGAGAGAGAGAGAGAGAGAGAGAGAAAGAAAGAGAGAGAGAGAAAGAGAGAGAGAGAGAGAAAGAGAGGAATGCTGGGCTTGAGCAATTAAGTGAGACATATAAAGTTTGAAAATTCAATAACATACTACAGAATCCTTTCCTCATCTTAATTATATCCTCACCTGACAGATACATACATTCCTCCAATTCTTTGAAGATATTAAAACTGATATTTGCCTCTCTCTCTAAGAAACTCAGCACTTTCCTTGTCCTCAATTCTGTGCATGTAGCATTTAGCAACATAGGCTCACTGTTCTTCTCTTTTTCTACTCTAATTATCTTCACCTCTGTTCCACGTTAGCTATTCTTTCCAATACTACTCCCTCAGTTTTCTCATTTCCTTCACTTTTCTATCTGTCTTAAGCATATGCTATTTTACTTTCAAGCTACAATCACTATCCTTCACCTAAATACAAAACCCTACCACTGCTGAAACTCATCAAGATCTGTAGACACTTCATTTCTGTTTGCTCTAAATCCTTGCAGTTCCTGTTCTTCCTCACCCGCTTCTGTGGTCATGCTTTGGAAGCAGGATAACTTGTGGTTAACCCAGTTAAAAAATGTGTCAAGAATGCTTAAATTTGAAATCCAACATCTTCAGTTTTTAGATATGTAACATTTGGGAAGTTTCTTAATATTATAAAGATCCAATTTCCTTTCTTATAAGTGATTATAAATGATTACTTACTGCATAAGGCTGAAATTAATATTAAAGAGTTATCCTAAATATTAAAGAGGTAATATGCAAATTGACCATCACTCCAACACACAAGATGGCTGTCAAAGATGGCCACCCCCACGTGGACACAAGATGGCCACCACAAGATGGCCAGCAGGGGAGGGCAATTGTGGGTGACCAGGCCTGCAGGGGAGGGCAGTTAAGGGCAATCGGGCCAGCAGGGGAGAGTTAGGCATCGATCAGGCTTGCAGAGGAGTGGTTAAGCGGTTATCAGGCTGACAGGCAGAAGCAGTTAGGGGCAATCAGGTAGGCAGGCAGGCAAGTGATTGGGAGCCAGCAGTCCTGGATTGTGAGAGGGATGTCCAACTGCCCATTTAGGGCCGATCCCACCAGGGTTGGGGCTAAACGGACAGCCTGACATCCCTAGAGGGGTCCCAGATTGGAGAGGGTGCAGGCTGGGCTGAGGGACACACACACACCCCCCAGTGCATGAATTTCGTGCACCGGGCCTCTAGTTTTATATAAAGAAGTTAACATAATGCCTGAAACACTGTAAACACTTTATATTTCACCTAGAATTATTATTAGTCTTTAACCATGTTTTATCAATTCAACTATTCTAATATACAATTTGGGTGTGTAGTTTTTATTATTAACAATTACCTTTTCCATTTCTACTCACACTCTATAGACAAGTTCCAGCAAATATATTTCAATCATCAAATATTTATGACATCCCTTTCTATCTTTAGTCTAAATTGTCTTCTTTGAACTCCAGGTATATAGTATACATTGTGTGGGTATGGTATAAATATTATACCAAATCTCAACCTCAACATGTTCCAAATATGAATCTATCATCACCTTCCCTTTAGCATATGGTGTTCTCCAGTGTTTTTTGCAACCATGATGAATGTGAAAAACAATGATCCAAATGCAAAAAAAATAATAATAATTAAATTTAATTAAAAACTGGGGCACCAAGTTGGATTATTCATTCTTCCTATATACCTATATCTAATTACTTATTTAGTTATATAGATCTGTATTGTACACTCTTGAAAAATATTTAACTTCTCAATGATCATTACCTTAGTGCAACCCCTTCCTTTTCTTGTGTGGATTGATGAAATGGCCTTTTAACAAGTCCCCTTGACCTCAGAATGTCTTCCCTCAAAACAAACTTAACAAACAAAAGCTATCTTCACTGCTTTCAGATTTCTCTTTATGAAAATGAAATCTGATAATAGTACTCCTCTGCTTAAATTATTTCAGTGTTTCACCATAGTCTTCAAGAAAAGAAAAAAATTAGCATCTATGTGCAGCTTTTTTTCTCTGTTTATAATCTTGCAGTTGAATTTGCAGGACTCAAATCCATACTCAAATCTACTTCTTAACTCTGTGGCCTCCAACAAGTTACTTTACCTACCTATGCAGTAATCTAATGTATGTAATAATCTAATAATGTAACTTACTTTTCTATGGATCTTTATTTCTCTTAACTTGGACTTTAAATTCTGGAATTCTGTTTCCAACATATTTTCATATTTATTTAAAGCAGTAGCTGGTACTTTGGTGGTACACAATAACATTCAATGGAATAACGAACGTCAATGTACTAATTGCTTTACAATTACAATTCATTAGGTTCTCTCCACAAATCTTTTTAGTAGGCACAGTAACCTAAAACATGAAGAATACCACCAATTAGATAAATTAGCATCTTTCTCACTGTCACATGTCCAGTTAGTAGAATAACTATGATTCAAATCCAAATCTGTCAGTCTCCAATCTCTCTGCTGTCTATAGAGGAAAAGCATCTGACACAGTGATAGATGCCTCCATTCCTATTTTTAATTAAAACCTCAACTGTCATATGTGATAAAACAGTACAGCTGAATTTAATTTTCAACTGGGTAAGCATTGGAAGTGTTCCTTAAAGTGTCCATCAGGCTCTCTGAGGGTGATTTAAAATACAAATCTCCAAACTACAACTTAGAACTCCACATTATTATCAGTAATAGCACTGGCCAGTGTTGGTAAGTGGTTAGAGCTTCAGGCTGTGCATGCACGGAAGGGTCACTGGTTCGATTCTCAGTCAAGAACACTTACCTGGTTTGTAGGTTCCATTCCCCACCCTGGTGTGGGAGGCAATGAATCAATGTGTGTCTCTCACATCAATATTTCTTTCTCTCCTCTCCCCCTCTCTCCCACCCTTCCAGTCTCTCCAAAAAAAATTAATAGGGAAAAAAAATCCTCTGGTGAGGTTTAACAACAAGAACAACAAATTACTGGTAATATTTCCCAAGAGGTTGATAATGGACACAAAGAGAATCACTGGCCAAAAATGAGGGATAAATATGCAAGATGTCATCACTAATCATCCAGTTGCTTAATGTGATGTCATAAGAGTAGAGAATATGCTTATTGCCAGATGTTATTATCAAGCTTATTACTAAAAAACAGATCAAGGAAATGGCTTTAATAATTATTCTCCAAAGTCCACGTAAAGTAGGAAAAAGAAAGAAAAGAGAATAAAATTCATATTATTTATTGCTGGAGCTATATGACATATAATGCCCTAATTCACTGGTATCTTATTTCTTTCTACTTCCAGGAAAATGAAAGAATTAAACCTTTCTGCCTGTGAAGACATGGCCACGTGATTTGCTATTAGCAATTATATGAGTGGAATTTATGTTTAATAGTTCTGTGTGAAACCACTTAATTGCTTTTGTTCCATTTCCCAGTCACTTCTTACCTGACTCCATATGTAGGTGTGCACATATACATGAGCAATCACACAGGTGAGCTCTCTTCTGGAGAGGTGCTGAGGCTCACACTGATCATCAAAGAACTAAATCGCGAAGATTTAGTTTTTTTTTTTTTTTTTTTTTTTTTTTTGTTACCGTAACATAAACTGTGCCGCTATACTAACTGATGTAGGGCGTATTTACATTACGTTTAATGAATTAAAAAAAACAACCTAATTAACTTACCAAAAATGTTCAAATTAATCTTCTATATAAATAAAAATGTAAATGTTCATTTGTTCAAAATCTTAAATCTCCAAAAGTTCTTCACCTATTGCTTTGAAATTTTGACACAACATTGAATTCAAATATGCACATGTTTTTATATACCTTATACATACTATTATATAGATGTCACACCTGTGACAGGTAAAAACATGCTTTTTTGAAAAACAGCGCCATCTGCTGGTAAATGTGCCCGGTCCAACATCTTTCCAGCAATTGAGAATTGTCAACGGCATTACACATGCCACTTTCCCCAATGCATGTCAAGCTCTGAATTTATTGGAGAACGACCAGCACTGGAATGTATGCATTAATGACGCATGCAACATGTCACATCCAAATCAAATTCGTGCATTGTTTGCAATCATATTGACCGCCTGCTCTCCTTCATCTCCAGCAGAGTTATGGGAGAAATATAAATTGCACATGGCTGAAGATATTTTCTTCAAATACGCAAGGAAAATTCAAATATGAACATGGATTTCACAGCAGAAATCTACAACGAAGCGTTGATAATTATTGAAGATTTGTGCTTAGAAATCACGACCAAAGTTCTCACTCAATTGGGAATGCCATCACTGAATCAATCTGCTACTGCTTCGTTAGATGTAGAATTGTGTCGTGAACAAAATTACAACACGGGTGATCTTTTGTTGTATGTGCAATCAAATATCCCAAAGCTAATGCTTGAGTAAAAAGGTATTTACAATCAAATAATGCAAACTGTCAATAATGGGGTTGGAAAAATCTTTCCTAGATGCGCCAGGAGGAACTGGTAAAACGTTCCTAATTAGATTGATTCTGACAGCAATTCGATCCCAAAATGACATAGCCTTAGCTCTTGCGTCGTCCAGAATAGTTGCGACATTGCTACCAGGTGGAAGAACTGCTCATTCCACTTTGAAATTACCATTGAACATGCAATTCATTGAAACTCCCACATGCAACATTTCCAAAGCATCTGGCATGGCAAAAGTATTGCAGTAATGCAAACTTATTGTTTGGGATGAATGCACAATGGCGCACAAAAAATCACTCGAGGCTCTTGATCGATCATTGCAAGATTTGCGTGGAAACATCAGACCATTTGGGAAAGCATTAATATTGCTTGCAGGAGATTTCAGGCAAACATTACCTGTAATTCCTTGATCGATACCAGTGGACGAAATAAATGCTTGCCTGAAATACTCTACTTTGTGGCAACACATGAAGACGTTAAAATTAACTACAAATATGCGTGTCCAGCTGCAAAATGACAGGTCAGCTGAGATATTCTCACATCAATTGCTGGAAATTGGGAACGGAAAGATGCCGGTTGATCTGACCTCAGGATGAATTTCATTGCCTCATAACTTCTGCAATTTAGTGACGTCAAAAGAAGAATTGGTTGAAAAACTATTTCCCAATATTCAAACCAATTATAAGAATCACGATTGGCTGAGTGAACGAGCTATTCTTGCGGCCAAGAACAAAGATGTCTACGAACTTAACAATATTATTCAGTCTAACATTCAAAGCGAGGCAGTCACATACAAGTCCGTCGATACTGTTGTGGAAGCAGATGAACCGGTTAATTATCCAACAGAATTTTTGAATTCACTCGATCTGCCAGGGATGCCACCGCACGTACTGCAATTGAGAATCGGCGTGCCAATTATCCTGTTGCGAAATATCAACCAGCCAAAACTTTGCAACGGCACGCGGCTTGTAGTAAAAAAAAATTAATGAGCAATGTCATAGAAGCAACAATCTCGACAGGACCTTTCAAAGGTGAAGATGTCCTCATTCCTTGCATTCCTATGATTCCAACATATATGCCATTTCAATTTAAGAGACTGCAATTCCCAATTCGATTGGCGTTTGCAATCACCATCAACAAAGTGCAGGGCCAATCTTTAGAATTGTGCGGTTTAGATCTAGACAGGGATTGCTTCTCACATGGACAATTATATGTTACATGTTCTAGAGTCGGAAAACCAGACAATCTCTATATCTGCACAGACAATGGAACAACAAAAAATATTGTATACCCACAAGCATTGTGAAATTAAACATATTAGAAACATGCACTTTCTCTTTTCTTTCTTTTCCATTTAACCAGACTGAGCCACAGCAACGCGTGGCAGGTACAGCTAGTTATAAATAAGAGACGGTTGGTTGGTCAGCTGATTCACTTCAAGGAGTAGGTTCAAGTACCTTTAGGGGGGAAAAAGAAAAGATATCCCTAACTCTATTTCAGATAGTAGAGGCCCCTAACAGGCAAAGTGAAAACAACTAAGTGAAAAAATAATCTTTAATACCAGATTTGTCATCTAATACTTAGATTAGTTTTAGGATGCCTGCTATCAAACTAGGTGACTTTCAAAGCTGAAAATTAATCTCCTTTGGATTCCATGTGACACAAAGTAACCTTAATCACCATAGTATTTCACAAGTAAACTTCTTAATGCTACTCAAGACCCAGCTGGTTATTAAAAGATTTGAGCACTGGCCCATGTGGCTCAGTTGGTTGGGTGTCATCCTGAGCACTGAAAGGTTGTGGGTTCAGTTCCCAGTCAGGACATGTGCCCAGGGGTTTGATCACATATCTCTCTCTCTCTCCCCCCCCCCCCTTTTCTCTCCCTCTCTAAAACAAAAGCAAGCAAACAAAATACAATAAAAATCTTTAAAAAAACCCACAGAGTATGACTTCTCATTGGCCTCACAGTGCAGCCATCCTCAGACCCAATCTTCCAAGCACCCTCAGCTCTGTAGTCTTTGCTGTTTTTAAAATAAAACAAACAAACAAACAAATAAGAGATTTGAAATATTTTTGTTGATATGAAAAAACTATATAATGTAATGCTAATTGTTAGGAGGCATGTACCTTGACCAGGAATTGAACCATGACCTTCGGGTCCAAAGGTCGATGCTCAACTACTGAGCCATGCCGGGTGGACTGCATTATTTTTCATGTGCAGTGCAGGGCATGAGGCATGGCCTTCAATGGGTTCCATTGGAAGTTTGAGATGCCCCATAAATATATAGCAGTGTAGCTGCTTTAGAATCAATTTTTATATCATTTTGCTATGGAAAGAAATCTGGATTTACCTATATGTTAATCACAAATGTCAACAAAAAAGTCAATCTGCTAATACGTGTTCTAAGAATTGATGACAGTAAGTCGGGGCAGGGGGCATTTTATTTTTCTTTCTTAAGAAGCAATTACTGTCAGTATGTTCTGGAAGAATATGGACAACAAGTCTAAAGAAATACTCTAGCTTTCCTCCACCTGTTTCGTGGTTGTTTCAGTTTAATGAGGCAAGCTGTCTTTTCATTCATTCCACAGTTGCTTTTCTTGGATTTATTAAGTGCCACACAGTGATGAGGCACTAGGGGATATGTGCTGCACCAAACAAAGCAGAGACCCTGCCTGGAAGATGTTTGCATGGTAGCATGGGAGCTGGGCATCTAATCAATCACACAAAACAAGTGAAATGTGAAACTGTTAAATGATCCAGAAAGGCAAGATAGAGAACATTCTGAAAGTATAGAATAGAAATTTGACTTAAACAGAGACACCAGAAAAAATATTTTTGAGGATGTGACACCAAGTGATTAGTAGTTAATTAAGTAAAAATATGTGCATGTGTGTTTCTGCCAGTGTGTGTTCACATACATATGTGTGTACACTTAGCATTCCAGGAAGAGGAGACTGTAGAGGTACAGGCCTTGTTTTAAGAGGGTATTCAACAGTTAGGGCTACTGGAGTGCTGCAAAATGGCTGGCTGGAGAAGAGGTGTGCAAAGGAGACTATAAGGAGAAGTAGAGGCCAGACTCCACAGGGCTTATTAAAACACTAGAGGCCTGGTGCATGAAATTCGTGCATGGGTGGGGGGGTCCCTCAGCCTGGCCTGCACCCTCTTGCAATCCAGGACCCCTCAGAAGATGTCTGACTATGGGTTTAGGCCTGATCCCACAAGAATCCCTGCAGGATCAGGCCTAAACCGGCAGTTGGACATCCCTCTTGCAATCCAGGACTGCTGGCTCCTAACCACTCTGCCTGCCTGCCTAATTGCCCCTAACTGCTCACCTGCCTGCCTGATCGCCCCTATTGACTCTGCCTGCCTGCCTAATTGCTGCTAACTGCTCTCCTGCCTGCCTGATCACCTCTAACTGCCTCTGCCTCAGGCCCCACTGCAGCAGCTTAGTCCAGAAGGATGTCCAGAATGACATCTGGAAGGTCGTTTGGCTGTCTGGTCTAATTAGCATATTATGCTTTTATTATTATAGATTAAGATATTTTGAGTCCTTTCTTGAGCTTTTCAAACTAAAATCTTCATGTCTATTCTCAATTGCATCTATTCAATTTTTCAGAACAAAAGTCTTCTGTTTAACACTATGTGGCTCAATTATTGTCCTAAATTTTATAATACTTTATGTAGGCATAAATGATAAAAGAAATGTGGGGAGGAGACAGAAAGGGAGGGAAAAATGAATAATAAGCAATTAAGAGAATGGATGACAGCAACAATTATAAATCTATATGTTCATTAGTAATTCATTAATAATGACTAATTAAAATGCATTGAGCCCTTCAGCAATAAGAATACTTTATAAACCTTATTTCTAACACACGCATCATCTGGTCCAATAGATAGCATTATCAGTACCAATTATCAACAGGCACACTGGGGCAAGGAGGAGGTTGGTTGTTTACCTAAAGCCACAGTGTTAATGGGCACTGGCATACCTCAAAGGTACTGCAGGTTCAGTTCTAGACCACTGCAATAAAAGGAATATCACAATAAATCGGGTCACACAAATGTTTTGTTTTCCAGTGCATATAAAATCATGTTTACACCTTACTGTAGTTTATTAAGTGTGCAATAACATTATGCCTAAAAATCAATGCACAATACCTTAATTTAAAAAAAAATACATTATTGCTAAGAACTGCTAACTATTATCTCCTAGTCTTGCCTTGAAATTGATGAAGATGCACTATCTGAGAAGGATAATAAAATGAGGTATGTTTGTATAAGTGCCAGGATTTAAACTCTACTCTCTTAGAGTTCAAAGTTTATGCAGCCTCCCACTGCGATGAAAGAGGGCTATTATTGTGAGTCAGAATAAGAGCAAGTTGACTTTGAAAGAAAGATCAATTGTTTTCGATACATACTCTTAATCCCTAAAATTATATTTAGATGTTTATCAAGAGGCTTCAGGGAGAAATGCATCCAATTAAAAACAGCTTTCAATGTTACTGAATTTCAAATAAGGAGGGCAAACTTCTCTCCAGTCTCCAACAGCGCGCATCCAACATGTTAATGTCGGTAAATATGCTGACAATGACATGGACACAACATAACTTCCCAAAACGGCTAATCTGACCCCACAGAAGCATTTATTATGGTAGTTAGATTACTTTGGTATTATTGCTTTGGATCCATTTAGTATATTACCAGTGTTTGCCATGATATTAATAGTATTGGTGTGGGGAGGTTACCGTTCATGAAAATGGTAAAAGCATTAATGTATATCACATATAATTCAGATTTCAAATTGAAAAGGGTTTCCAATTATTGATACACTAATTTTCTGAACTGGTTTTGAAATACTTCAGTAAAATTATTTTAATAACAACTAAAATATTTATATATATTTTCATTGTGATTTCCAATGGCAAAATTCTCAAATTTGTGAAGCTATAGCTTCATGTGTTAAACACAATGATGCCATTTATATCTTTTATAAATATGAAGCAAAAATTCATACATTGTAGGAAAACTTTCAGCAGTGAGTTAGAAACCTTAAATATTTATGTAAAGTCTCTCAGGATAGTGAAATGTGGGTTAGGAATAATAAAAACAATATTCTTAATAATGCCTAACCTATTTTTTATTAATAAACTTTATATTTTAGAATATTTTTTTATTTATAAAAAAGTTGAACAGACAGTACATAGTCCCCATATTATACCCATTCCCATAAGAATCTCACCCAAGCTTCTGAAATATATTTAATTATCAAGTCTCCTTAGGTTCTTCTTGGCTATACCATTTGCTTAGACATTTTTTTTTTTTTTTGATGACCTTAATGGTTTTGAGGAGTATTGCTCAGGTATATTGTATAAGATGCCTCTCTATTAGAAGTTGACTAGTATTTTTTATGATTAGACTAGATTTATAGGTTGTTTAGAGGAAGCTAACAGATATAAAATGCCATTTTTATCACATTATACGGAGAGTCCATACTATTAACATGCTTTATAACTTTCGATATTGACCTTGCTCACCTGGTTGAAGTGGAGTTTGTCAGATTTCTTCACTATAAAGCTATTTATTTCCCCCTTTTCTACACTCTATTCTTTGGCAGTAAATCACTATATACAATTTACACTTAAGGTGTAGGAGTTACACTCTCTATTTTAAGATGCAATATTTACAAATAGCTCAGTTTTGAAAATGAATGTATTTTAATAACACTGCCTCTATAATTACTCAAAGTGTGTATATACATTTTTTGGTATACCCTATATATGTAATGATTCAGTCATTTATATCAATATAAACTCATGGATATTTATGTTGCTCTTTGGGTTATAATAAATACCATTTATTTGTTTTTTTTCATTCAAATTGTTTTATCCTTGGTCATTGGGAGCTCTTTCAGTTGGCTCTAGGGTACCTTTAATATATCACCATCAATAGAGTTTTGGTTATTTGGTTGGAGTCTTTGAATGCCCTTACTTTCTGGCACTACAAAATTTTTTATGTTAATATGGCATATTCCCTGCCCCAGTCATGGAATTAACCAAGATCTGGGTGCTAGGTGTGCTCATTAATACCAGGGTGCCATTTTTTTTGGACCATTTTAGCTGACAGAAAAATATATTTGTTTATACTTAATTATATATATATATATATATTTCTATATGAAGCCATCTTCATAGTAAATAAAATCTAAGTTCTTATTGATGTCTCCAACTATAATTCACTACCACATAGATCACTTTGGCCTTCTTTCTTTGATTATCTGTAAATTTCCAATGTAAACATAAGAAACCTGGATCTGAGATGGGAATCAGGCGAATGAATCTGCCATCAATTTTTCAGTCCAAGTATACATGTATAGAAATATCAAAATTGTTAACTCATACTCTCATTAGAAACAACTTGATCAAATAGAATATAGTGTTAATGCACAGTTCATTTTGCCTTAAGTCATTTTCAAAGGTCAGAACATTTTCCCCTCCCCCTACAGGAAGCTTTTGTCAAACATTTGTGATTCAGGTAGATTATCTCATCAGAGTCTGCATTCTTTCCTGGAATCCTCCAAACTCCTAATTTTTTATTAATACATACATTAACATTCACTCTTTGTGTTGTAAAGTTCTATAGGTTTAAACAAAAGTGTAATGTCACATATCCATCATTATGATATCCTACAGAATAATTTCAACACAAAGATATTTTACTAAATGATAATATTCATGGCAGAAAAAGAAACTTTTCCTAAATATTTATTAGGACCTTTGGAAAGTATTGTCATCAGGCTAAATTTTCTATTCTTTATTGAATGATAATGATTGCAAAACTATCTACATTTATTATTATTGATATTAGAGGCCTGGTGCAAGAAATTTGTGCATGGGGGAGGGGGTGTCGCCTCAGCCCAACCTTCACCCTCTCTAATCCAAGACCCCTCAGGGGATGTCTGACTGCCGGTTTAGGCCCGATCCCACAGGATCCCACAGGATCCCACAGGATCAGGCCTAAACCTGCAGTCGAGCATTCTTCTCACAATCCAGGACCATTGGCTCTTAACTGCTCACCTATCTGCCTGCCTAATCACCCCTAACTGCCCCCCCACACTGGCCTGGTCGTTCCAACTGCTGCCCACCAGCCTGGTTGCCCCTAACTCCCCCCCTGCTGGCCTAGTCGCTAATCACTGCCCCATCCTGCCAAACTAGTCACCCCTCCCTGCCCCTCTGCCAGCCTGGTTGCCCCACACAGCCTGCTGTTCAGTCATTTGGCCGTCCTTCACTAACCCTCCTGCCGGCCTGGTCACCCCACGCAGTCTGTTCGGTCATCCGTTCAGTTATTTTGGTTGTGATGGTCACTTAGGCTTTTATATATAGATAGATTATTATTATTAAAATTATTAAAGCAAATTCTATATATGAGCTGCAGTACACTTTTGGATAATATCAGGAAACAAACCAATTTTATGCGTTTCAATGAAGTGTTGTGTTATAAATCAAATTTATCATAATTTTAAAAAACAGCATGTATATTCTTATTGTTCTGGAATTAGTTCTCTCATATATTGTTTTAAATAACTGCACTTTCAGTTTATAGTCTGGCAAGATTTTTGAATGTAGTTTTTGTTTGGGCTATATTTTTATTACTTTTTAGTAAGTGTTGTAACCATGAATACGAGACTGGAGAACAACATTATGCTTTTCAAGTAACTGAAGAAGAAAAAAATATTTATTTCATTGGATCAGTATATAGGGTATTAACTAATGAAATAACTGATGTGTAAATAGTTTGAAGGAAAAGCAATCAAAATAATATCACTAAAATTTAAAAAGACTATTAAATAAACACAATTAAATATGTAATTCAGAATTCAGGGTTCCATAAATCTTGGGACTTCCAGTTTGAAAAACAAACAAACAAAAATTTTGTATCCTTTAATTTTTTTTCACTCATAGAAAGCCTATTCCACAACACCAAGATATTTCTATGTAAGTCATAATGTCTGCTTTCATTTCTTGGTACCCTAAATTGTTACCTTAAAACACATCACAAGGCCCTAGCTGGTTTGGCTCAGTGGACAGAGCTTGGGCCTGTGGACTGAAGGGTCCCAGGTTTGATCCAGGTCAAAGGCACATGCCTGGGTCATGGGCTCGGTCGCCAGTGGGGGGTGAGCAGGAGGCAGCCAATCAATGATTCTCTCTCATCATTGATGTTTCTATCTCTCTTCTTCTCCTTTCCTCTCTGAAATCAATAAAAATATATATTTTTTAAAATCACAAGGCCTTATATCTCAAAGGAATGACATTATAATTTAAGCTATATTGCATATTAAATTTTAGTTTTTTAATGAATGGTTACAAATTTTGGTATCTTGTCATTTAAATCTATGTTTATTCATATACAAAAAAGGATTCAATTACAACAGGTCATCAAGTAACATCTTTTCTTTCAATGTCATTTTGTTATAACATTGATTAGATGCCTTAGGCACTTAATTCTGGTTTATGTTAATCAGCCTATTGTAAAACTGATTTTGTTTTATGTTGTTTCACTTAAAGTCTGAGGACCTATCAACAACTTTAAGTGAGAAATGTTTTTCTAAGAGTTTTTTAAAAAGACAAGGGCTTGTCTGTGGAAATTGTCAATTACTCCATCACTAGATGAGTTCCTTCAGAAAAAGTTTTACAATCACATATGAATCATTTAAACATCAAACTATGAGATTAAAGATATAGTAAAGAACAAGAGCCAGAACCGGTTTGGCTCACTGGATAGAGCGTCGGCCTGCAGACTGAGGGGTCCCAGGTTCGATTTCGGTCAAGGGCATGTACCTTGGTTGCGGGCACATCCCCAGTAGGCAGCTGATCGATGTTTCTCTCTCATCGATGTTTCTAGCTCTCTATCCCTCTTCCTTCCTCTCTGTAAAAAATCAATAAAATATATATTTAAAAAATGAACAAGACTGAGTGCCATCCCACATATTCATATTTTCTAATAAAGGAGACAAAGATAGAAGTGAGGTTATAATAAATGATAGGTTCAATAACACAAGATTGTATAGTGATACAGGGTAATATGGAAGCCCATAGAAGAAATAAGTCAAATTCAAGTGTTAGTTTTTCCCCATTCCTTCCTTTCTTCATTTTAAAATTTTTCATCTTTTTTTTCTTCTTTCAGAACAGAGGCAAAAAAGTGGGTGCACAAAAAAGCATTTTGAAGGGAACTCTATATGTTTTAGATTTTCACTGTAAAATTTTAGATTATATATAGGCTAAGGTGGAGAGGCATATGAAAGTTAAAAAAACAGGCACACTAGTTTTAGAGACCTTGATAGATGATTAATACATTTTCAAAATCAATGACTATTATAGAAGTAAAGTGGCATCACTTACCAGTGGATTCAATGGGAAATCAATGATAAGAAGCCAAAAGTAAGGAAAAAATAATGAGCTATGGGATGATGTCAGTTTGAATATGGCAGAGAAGAAACACATAATCTCAAAGAAGACATGTTACCTCTCTGAATTAATTTCCCACTACTTTTCCCTTTGCCTGATCTGCTCTGCTTGGATTACATCGTCCTCATAAAAGCTAAACACATTTCTTCCTCAGGGCCTTTGTTTTTGCTGTTCTTGTATCTAGAAGAATATTCCTTCAGATATTTGCATAACTTACTTCTTAATATCCTTCATTTCTCTGCCCAAATGTCTCTTTATTAGAAAGTCCTTGCTGGGCATCCTCTACTTTTAAATATAGGCACAGTTTCTCTCTATCAGCTTATCTTGCTTTGTTCTTTTCTTTAGTACATTTACCACCATAAACCTATTTATTTATTTTCCTATTGTATATCTTTTCTGACTAGAAACAAAGCTACAGGAGAGCAGTCATTGTTTGGGTCACTGTCATATTACCTGTACCTAGAATAGTGCCTGAGAAAGAACAGGTATTCATTACATGCTTGTTGAATGAATGAACAAAATTGTTCCCACATTGAAAATAAAATGAAAGCATAAAACTTCAGAGATCATGTTATATAATTAGTATTCAGACTTGGTAAGGAGGCAGGTAAAATATGTAGATGGAAAGATTAGAGGCAAATTGAAGAACCCTATGTCACCAAATAATAGATGAAGAAAAGAATAGACAATAGTAGATTAACAAATAGAAGATAATGGTTAAAGAAGAGATAATCACAGATTTGATTCAGCCCTTAGCAGTATAAGACTTTTGTAATGAAATGCTATTAAAAAAAAATCTATAGATATGTAAAATACAGTGAAAGAAGGTAATTAAAGTGTATGGAGTAAAATAAAAAAAAACAACTAAGAAACCTAAATATCATCATTATGAAAGTAGGGGATGAGAGACTGGGAAGCAATTATTCATAAAAGCCTAGATAAATGTTTCTACATCTTCACAAATAATAGTTTTGAGGATAGATTAAAAAATGAATTGCATTATAAAGTAAATTTTTAAAAGGTAAGGTCTGTGAATTATGATGACAGAACAATGATAGACAAATGTCAATAAAAGTAATATGGAGTCTAGTCCTCTTCTTTTGAAATGAAAGTTGAAATGCTTTCTCTTTCTTATTTTAATAGAAGTCATATTTTTAAGGCAATGTAAAATTTTAGTAGTAATATGATGAAATAAAAATGATTTAAAAAGAAATGATCATATCCTGGAAATACTTTAAACATGATTTAGTGACTGACTTGAGGGATAGATACTGTACTAGAAAAAGAAGGCCGTTAGTTCACTTAGGACTTAGCTGCACTGGTAGTGGAAACTTGTTTTAAGATCAAGAAAAGAGGAGGCATTAGTTGATTAGGGGAGATTTGGTGCTTGAGTCACACTGAATTTCAAGAAAAGTGTTGCAGGAAATAACAATAAGCAGTTGGATAAACGAGATCTATGTTTGGGAGAGAAAACCAGAGTAGAAATATTTGTTTGTGTGTCATTAACAGAGCTAGTAATGGAAGCCATTGCAATTGATACCCTATCCCAAAGAAAGTAGGTAAAGAGGAAGAAGAGATCAGAAGGCAATATTTCTGAGAACACATCATTTGTGAGAACATAGGCACTTAAGAGATTGGAAAGAACAAGAATTCCACAAAAGATACTGAGAATAAAAGACTGGAAATCAAATTAGAGAGAATTTAAAGAAAGAAAAAAAAGTAGCCCACTGTGTGAAAAGATGCAGAAAGTGAAAGGCAGGTAGGGACCAAAATGTTTTCTTTCTTTTTAACAGTAAAGAGCCACTGTGGTGAGTGAATAGGAGCAGAACACAGATTTCAAGTAGCAATGTGAGATAAAAAGATGAAAACCCACATATTTCAGTAACTTAGTCATGAAGAGAAAAAGACAGATAGGGTTCAAGATAAGAAGTGACGTGAGGTGGAAAGAAGGTATTTTGTGATGAAAAATACTCATAGCTGTTAAAGACTAAAGGGAACAATAGAAAAGAAAAGGGAGCTAATACATGAAAGTAAGGGTATATTTAATAGTCGTAGGAAAAGGGGTAACATCTAAGGCATAGATGAAGCTGTTGGCCTTGTACTTGAGGAAAGAAATCTATTGATTGTGACAAGCTGTTAGGAAGAAAGAATGGATGAACTGTAAATCAAGAACATATTTATTGAGGGCACTCATGCTATTAAGTAGGTGAAATCTTCTGCTGAGTAGGAGTGGAAAGGTAAGTTGTAAGTGGATTAGACCAAAGAAAAGTTTAAGATAGTTGCTGGTATTTTTCAGTTTTAGTGAATTCACTAAAGAAATTGAAATAATTTCATAATGGAAAGTTAAAAACCATTGAAGGTAGAGACAGAAAACCAATCTGGGAGAATGCATAAATTCCTTCAACACAACACTTAGATTTAGGAGCAGAGAAAACAGTGGATTTTTGCAGTTTTCACTGCAAGTAGAAAGGGCAAAGACAGGAAGGCAAGAAAATATGCAGGATGCAGTTAAAGTCGTAAACATTGGGCTCTGAGCTGCATAGCAAAGGACTAAGGACAAGAGGCAGGTGATGAATGTGAAGACTGAAAGATATCAAAGGAGTCAAAGTTTAATCAAGTGTGCTAAACAGAACCTGAGAAATTATGTGCTATGATAGCCAATTTGTTTTAGCCTAAAATATAATCAGTATTCTGGATCATGTTTTAGTGTTTGGGGCTGGAGATAGCAGTGTTCATTTGAGTGCATACTTGTTCCAGCTTCATATACTTGACCCTTGCAGACAAGGATACTTTCCTTATCTCTACTTGATATTAGAAGTATTGGTTTTATGAAAACCTATTATGTTATACCTGAGACTAATAAGTAGCTGAAAAATTACTATAATTTTACTCAGCATTATACAGACTCTTCTTATCAAGCGGCTCCCTGGGATCCAAAGTGCTGCTGACAGCCCAACATTCTTTAGGCATTGTCAAACTCAGAAAAATATTATGTATTCTTACTGGTATTTCTATTTTGGCAGAGTTCCCAATTCCTACATCTGCTTTTATTCCAGCAAAGTCTGTTTCCAACTGGGAGTCTCAGAGTTCTGACAGCTGATGCCCTTGCTATGTCAGGGAAATAGAAATGTGTTGTCTTATTTAGAAAAGAAAAATGTTATTTTGATTGTAGACATAAGAAAAACATACTTCACTTAAATTATGAATCACAGATTTAAATTAGTCAGTGCTCCTTAGTTACCACACTGCCCAAACCTAAAAAAAAAAAAAAAAAAAAAAAAACCCTGAAAAGAAATGAGAAAAAGAAGAAAATTTAGTATAACAATGAAATACTTCTTTAAAAAACACATTAAATCTCTTTAAAAACTAATAACCATTAAATGTATAGGATGTTTGTAGTTGACCATAATTAATTCATAACTTATGTGTCTATATGTCTTTGTGTAGATAGATACTGCATATGTTATATGTAGTATACTATATATATTATTACTACCACATACTATTACTAGTACATACATATATGTATTAGTTTAATTATAAAATTAATTTAATTTTTCTTTTCATCTGTCATCTTGATGACAGTTCAAAATGAACACACCATTTATGTTTCTTAGTTGCAAGCAATAAAAATTAATTTGTTTAATTAATAACACCCCAACCACACACACACACACACACACACACATACACACACACACACACTCAAAAAAGGGAATGTATTACAAGGATACTGGATAGCTTGCAGACTCTCAAGAAAGAAAAATGCCCCAAATTATGCTATGGAAATAGCTCGAAGACACTAATACTTCACCGTTTAAAAAACTAAAGGGCTATGTTACACCACCCGCCCTAGATACTATATTACTGAAACAGGAATTTTGGGGGGTGAAAAAGACAGGTTTTAGGAAATTTTAGTAATTAAGGGGACCATGGAAGAAACACAGGGCTGCAGAGCAGCAGAAGGTATATTTCCATAGAATGAGGGAGCTAGGAACAGCAAAAGATCTATATTTACAAAATAAAGGGAAGGAAGTCCTTCTTCCAGAAGGAGAAGAGACCCCAAAGGGAACAGGAAAACAATAAAGAAAAAGGTGGGGGAGGGGGTGCGCGGTGGGGAGAACTTCATCATCTACCTTTGAGCTCAGGAGTTACTATAGTAACCAGTCTAAGGCAGTGGTCGGCAAACTCATTAGTCAACAGAGCCAAATATCAACAGTACAACGATTGAAATTTCTTTTGAGAGTCGAAAACCGATTTCTGTGCATGGGCCACGAAGTTTCAGTCTCACTGTACGTGCACGCCCGCAAGTGGTATTTTGTGGAAGAGCCACACTCAAGGGGCCAAAGAGCCGCATGTGGCTGGCGAGCCAGTTTGTCGACCACTGGTCTAAGGGAATAGTGACCAATCAGAGGGGATATCAAGGCTCCAGGATCTGCAGCCTTCATAAGCCATAGGGAAAAGGAACTCAGTGGGACCCTTTCCCCCTCTCCATGTGGGAGTCCATTCTGTGAGACTCCTTCCCTCTCCCCATGTGGGAGTCTGTACTTGTTCTTCAATAAATCTCCACCTTTGCTATACCATTTTCTGTCCATGGATTCATTCTTCAACTCTGGTGGAAAAAGAATCTGGGTTCCAGTCCAAAATGTCGGTTTTACTACCCATTTAATTACTAAGTTAGCTCCCTTTGGAAACAAACACAGATTGACGATTGTTCCCACCCTTCATACAAGGGATCCGGTGTAGTCCATTTGTTTGTATCACGAGCTTAGGCCCAAGATGTGCTGAAAGATGCATTAGTTTGGAAAAGCTTTAGTTGCAATGATGCATGCTGGACGCAAGGAGTCTAGAAAAGTAGAGATCCCCTTTGCAGAGGCCAGTGTCATCTCTTTTACACTGAAACTCCCATTTCATCAGGGAAAGCAAACATGTCATGAAACTTTATTCTGCTAATACTAATCTCTCCATCCTTCTCATTCACAGAACATAAGAACACGTAGAAGTTAGAAAAGAGGTGTTTTTTTTTTATTATTTTTTCCAAAGGAACTTTCAAATTTGTCTTTCAGTTTCTAAAATTAACAAATCATGACTTGAAAAGAAACAAGTAGGGTGAAAAAGGGATGGGGGAACAAAGAGAAGAAATTGGTGTTACAGGAACCGAGGATCCACAGAGGAGGGAAGCAGGACATTGAGGAGGGATTGCCTTGTTAATGCTCTTACCTCTGAGGGAACAGAATGAGGCTGGTTCTGGGGCTATCAAAGAGTGAATAATAGTCATAATAATAGTAATAGTAAAACAAGAAGTTGATATGGGAAAACTGGACTGGAACACAAGGTATTCCTCTGGGCAGGATGGTTCCTGGGCTCTTTGTCCCGTGGAGTCAAAGAATGAAACCATGGATGAAAAGTGGTATAGTAAAGGTGAAAATTTATTGAGAAATAAGCACAGACTCCCACATGGGGAGGAGGAGAGTCCCCCTGAGTCCCTTTTCCTTCGGTTTATAAAGGCTGCAGATCTCTGTGTCTTGATATCCCCTCTGATTGGTCACTATCATCCTTAGATTGGTTACTATAGCAACTCTAGAGCTCAGGCCTCCCATGAAGTAGTGAGGCTCCCTCCTTCTTCTTCCCTACTGTTTCCCTATTCCTTCTGGACCTTCCTCTACCTTCTCTGAATGAGGGCTTCCTTCCCTTTATTCTGTAAATGTGTACCTTTCAGCAGCTCCCAGCTCCCTTATCTTATGGAAATGTACCCTTTTGCAGCTTTGTAGCTCTGTGCTTTTCCCATGGATCCCTTCATTCCTAACATTTCCTAAACCTGCCTATTTCTTCCCTAAAAACTCCTTTCAAAGTGAACCACTGCAGCTGACTAGGTGAAAGGTCACACCTGGTTTTCCAGTTTTCCTCTAATAGAACTCTTCTGAGTAGAAAATAACAGGCCTCACTGGGAAAAGAAGCATATAGTTTGCAGAGACACAGCTCTGGTATCTTAAAACAGCATAAAGGGAAAATTTGGATCTTAGAGATAATAGCTTAATAACGTACAAACCTTCTTTCCAATTGAACAGGGTGTGGACTGGACGAAAGGGGCCACATGCTGACCTGACAAGCTCAGGGGAGGCCTGCATGGCAGTCTTGCAAACTCAGAAACCTAAAGTAACCACAAAGGATGGTCTGAAATTAAACTTTACCTAAACGCAGGTATAGTGTGCAGTTACATCCTAGGCCAGTATCTTCACTGACAAGGTCAAGCTTTACCTAACTGAGCCTATCTGTTTTTTTGCATCTATGATAACATACCCTTGAAATGTCTGGATAACTTGTAACTTCCCTTTTTCTGGAGCCTCTGGGGCACAACCAAATGTGGTGGGCGCCAGGACAGATAGCACAAATTCCTTCATTATCATGTTAATTGTTCCTGCACCTACTTAACTATGTGTCCATCATTTTACTTTTTATCCAATCCCAGGGGTTTTTCCCAGCTTTGCTTTATCCCACTTCCTTAATCTATCACCAATGAATTTCATGTAACCCACATATGTTCCTCCTTTGATGGCAATCTATCTATATAAAAGCCTAATATGCAAAGTGTCCCCTTAGGAGTTCAGCTGACTGGGAGTTTGATTGAACTGACCACCAGGGCATGGTACAGAATGAAGGAAGACCCCAGCAGCTAGTAGCTGGGGAAGGGAGGCCCTGGCTGGCAGTCCTGAATTTTGTGCACTGGGCCTCTAGTGTATAAATACAAATGTAACCCACCATTCTCCGGAGCATTATCTCAATTCATTGAGGTTCTGCTTCCTGGCATATGTCAACAATTTGGCTCAAATAAACTCACAAAAATTCTTTACAGGTTTCAGTGGTTTTTTTTATGTTAACAAGGGTAATGCATAGCTGATATTCTTTAATTCAAAAAATCCAAAAAATATTTCTACCTTTTAAATGTTTTACAAACATTTAAATAGCGAGCCCTATTACAACTGACTTGGGCAGAGCTACAATGCCCACCACGAGGGGCCCTCCACAAGAAGATATATATATCCAAACCTCCCACATTGTCAGTTCAGGCTTTGATCAAAGTCCCCTGAACTAGCAGGGCTGCGTAATAAAGGTTTCACTTTCCTGATTCCTCTGGTGCTGGCTCTTGCTTCTCCTGGGTCATTTGCCACAACAGATCATGTTTTTTCAAATGGATATTAAAATGTTTTTTAATATATATTCTTAAAATTAACCATACAAATATTTGGGCATAATATGGCATTCAACTTTCTCTCCATTCTGTCTCTGATATAAATGAAATCCCTGGTGAAAAGACTTAAATCCTCATGCCAGAATTGCTGAGAACTGTCTGCTGGGTCCATTGCAGATGGGAAGACCCTGAGGGATGATCTGCAACCACACGACCTGGCTGGGAATGTACAGCACCTGTGATAGCACAGTGCACTGATTCCCATAATTTTAGAGGAAAAAAGACAGCAGGCATAGAAAAAAAGTGCACAAGAAGGATTAGCTGCAATAGATCTATGGGATATAATTATGATTGGTTTGTATCTTATATGTACTCTGCATATTTTATATTTATCACAATAAAACCTTAATATTTTACATTTAAAATGCATTTTAAATATGCCTAAGTATAGAAATACACTTCAAACAACATCAGTAAAAGCCATATGAATTATCATTAACATTTTTGAGACTAAAGCTAGCGATTCTATAATCTTAAAATATGTCCGAACACACATAAAAAACAAGGGCAATTTTATTTTTTACTTTGTTAGGAGACACAAAGAAAGTAGCCCATTCAAACAATTCCATTAATTACCTTGCGTTTTATTAACAATAAGGGCTTTTGAGATTGATAGAATGCCAAAGCAAAGGTGAAGGGCACAATCAATCCCAGTAGACATTTATCAAGAGTACAATGCAAAGCAATTAAGATTACTGCTGAAATCAGTATAGCTAATCTCCTAGGAATAAAAGGACACAGGGAGAATGCAAAGGCTGCTTCAATTTGTATGTATTCTTAAACAAGTCAGGCCCTAACTGGTTTGGCTTAGTGGATAGAGACTTGGCTTGCGGACTCCGGGGTCCCAGGTTCAATTCCGGTCAAGGGCATGTACCTTGGTTGCAGGCACATTCCCAGTGGAGGGTGTGCAGGAGGCAGCTGATCGATGATTCTAACTCTCTCCCTCTCCCTTCCTCTCCGTAAAAAAAAGTCAATAAAATATATTTTTAAAAAAAGTCAGTAGTACACAGGGAAGGGATGAATGTTGAATGGGCAATCAGCTAGTAAGAAATAGTTGATGATGAAAGACTGAATAGGAAAATATTAGGGCTTTTTTTTAAAAAATCAAGTTTTGGATGAATTTTAAATATGTGGTTTGTTAACACAAAGAACAAGTTCATTAAACAACTTAATTGAGTCATTCTTTGATTACTCTGATATATTTAGAAGACTTCACCAAGACAAAGTGTGAATCTTGGTTATCAGTCTTGATATCCCCTCTTGATGCCCTCAATGATAAAAGGGCATCAATTCAAGCCTGCAGACCCATATATACAGAGGATTAGCCACTATTTCCTTGATAAAACAATATTCTAGCTTGGTAATGAAACGGGAATTTTAGGGGAATACAGGAAGGTTTAGGGAATTTTTAGAACTGGGGTCCACGGAAAAAAACACAGGGCTACAGACTGAGAGAAGTTACATTTCCTTAACACAAGGGAGCAGCAACAGTTACATTTACATAAGACAAGGGAAGTAGGAGTAGTCAAAAGGTCTATATTTACAAAATAAAGAAGAAGGAAGAAAGCCCAGAAGGGACAGGAGAACAATGAGGGAGGAGGGCATCACATGCCCCATGTGATGTTTGGCCTTTGAGCTCAGGAGTTACTATAGTAACCATTTCAAAAGGGAATATTGACCAATCAGAAGGGATATCAGGACACAGGGACTTGCCACCTTTATAAATGCTGGAAACAGGAAGTTGGCGAATTCTTTCCCCCTCCCCATGGGGGAGTCCATTCTGTGGGATTCGTTCCCTCTCCACACATGGGAGTCTGTGCTGTCAGATTCTTTCTCCCTCCCCACGTGGGAGTCTGTACTTGTTTTTCAATAAAATTTCCACCTTTGCTATGCCATCTTCAGTCCATGGATTCATTCTTCGACTCTGATGGACAAAGAATCCAGATAACCATCCTGCCCAGGGGAACACCTCCTGTTCCAGTCCAAAAATTTCGTTTCAGTAATAAAATGTGAGTAGGCAGAGCCAGCTTCATGGGAATGTGACCTGTGTAGTTGCCTTAAGTTTAGAAGGGTTCACATCTGCATTATGCTCTGCTGAAACTATCTTAAAATTCTTAATATTGTTTGTACAAGAAGTCCCGTAGTTTTATTTTACACTGGACCCGAAAATTCACTAGCCCATTTGGAGGCCTATGGTAACTAAATAAGGGTTAAGAGATGAAGAGAAAATCCAGGCAGGAAAAAAAAAAATGGGCCAAGTGTGAATGAGGTCCTTGCAATATCTTCAGGAAAGGATTTTTCTAAGACTTGAATGGGAGGATGGGATGTGGAAAAAGATTTTAATGGCATGGAGTTACATTCCTCAGGTTGTAATGTTCCATTCTCCCCAAGCCAGGCCTGAAAGAGGGGCAGCTGGGAGTTCAGCAAAGCCAGAAGCAGGATCAGTGTCCAGAGCTTCCATTCCATGTTGCAGCCGGTGTGGCTCAGCATCCAAGCTAATCAAAGTCTATTAGTCCATGTGTGGCTATGAATCCTGTGGACCAGGGGAGGGCAGGTGTTTGAGAGAGAGAAGAGAGATAACTTTGAAAGTTTATAATTTTAGATTTTGTGGCTTGCAGTAGTCATGCTCATCATGGCCACTAATTTGCTCCCAGATATGATTGGCAGACAAGTAGACACCTTCCCAAGTCACCCAGATCTTACTGGGTATCCCTTCCCCCATCAAGCATTGAGGAACAGACTTGGAGAATGTTAAATTCAGCTTTTTGGCAAAAATGTATAAATGACATGCCTATACTATTTGGTCTTCCCTTTCCTATGAAATCCAGGTTATTATAATGCATTATTATGGCTTCATAAAAAGCTACTGTATTCCTGGGGATCAAAAGGGAAAATTGTACTTGGCAAGGTCAGTGCAATGAAGAAAATGCCAAAATCATTAAGTGCCTTTTAGGTAAAGTTATGGATTTTATTAAATTCTTCTAGGAAAGAGGTGCCAAGACAGAGTTAGAAGTGCAAGAGATTTATTGGGGAAAATACCTGTAAAAATTTACAGTAGTCAGGAAAAGCTTTCAGACTACAATGCAGGACTAACACTGGGGGAAAAGGATTGCACAGGATGTTAAAGGTGGCAGTGCAGCTCCCATAAAGTCTTATCTGGGCTGAGGATGGTCAAGAGCATGGATTGCCCATTAGATGAGTTCTGCAATGGGTAAGGATGGCCCAGTTCTCGTACATTCATTATTCTGTCATTAGCCAGCAGCAGTTTAGGGAGTCATCTTGGTAAAAAACCTGAGCACATCCTGCAGATCAATGCCGTCAGCTGATGCCACTCCTCATAGCAGGTTCTCTCTTGAAAAGGGATCTGGGTGCAGTGTCAAAGGGTTGCACTTCATTTTCCAGAATTTGATGATTCCTAATTCACGAGCCAAGTATCCAATGTGTGTGTGTTTGGGGGTGGGGGGGATGATTCCACAACCAAGTATGTCGTTCCAATTGCACTGAGGCACTGACAAAATGACCAATTGGGCACTGTGGATACAGTCTAAGGTGAATTTTAGTTAGAAATACTGGCCACCATGTTCCAAGTTTAGCAGGAGGCTATGATGATGCTTTGTATCTTTATGTATCAGTGTTAGCTACAATGGGGGTCTAATTATCCTCTAAATGTTGGAATATCCCTCTTTCTCTAGTATTCAATCAACTAAGTAAATTGACATATGTTCTATTGGGGAGGTACTGACAAAATCTTTGTAGCATGTTCTTGCTGTGGGACTATAGGGTTCTTCTTTTTGAAAAAATAAAATAAAGAACAGAAAAGAAAAATTAACATCTCTTTTTAAACCTTAAAATTGGGTTAGGTATGGAAATTGAGAAAGGAACGGGACTTTACGTCAAGATCATGGCCCTCAACCTATTGCTTCTATATCCTGACTTTTTCTGATTAGAGATGCTAAACAGAATTGGGTGACTGCTCTTTTATTTGTCCCCAGAGATATCATTTTCTATTGATTTTCTCCACAAACACCTGTGGCTACCCTTTGATTGTGCAAGCATTGTGAATACCGTGGACCCCTGCCTTCTGGTGGTTAAGCACTGCCTGCCACTTGGCACCTATTGCTTTTGGGCCCCATCATTCCCACTGTGCCCTTTAATAAGCCAAGGCCTAGTTTAGAGGCTGCTTGTCCTACTGACATACTTGACCTGCATGTGAGAGCAATCCCTGAACTTAGTGATGCTAGAAACTATCTCACCAACACATTTTTGGTGGTTTTGGTGGGAGTTGTGTCCTCTGGGTTTCCTGGCTCTGGTAGCTTCATGTAACAGAATTATTCCAACTTGCCAATATTCTTAAATCATTTCATCCTTTCCTCTACCATCTAACATTACAACCAATGCATTTTACTTTTGCTCAGTGTTAGCCTCCACTTTCTCTATTCTTCTAAGAACTACCCCAGCAGTGAATTTTCCCTACCCTGTGGGGTACTTGCCAGTATGTTAAAGCCCATATCCCAAATAAGTATCCCCAATTAATTTGTGCTTATCAATGTTATATTCCAGTTTGCCTTAAAAACTTGGTGATATCTTCTTAATATCTTTAGTTTCCCTTTACTGAGACCTGTTTTCTCCTCTTGTGGTCATATTGATAGTCTTCTTCTCCTTCTCCTTCTCCTCCTTCTCCTTCCCCTTCTTCTTCTCCTTCTCCTTCTCCTTCACCTTCTTCTTCTTCTCTTCTTCTCTCATGTATTCCATAATTGATCTGTGAAAAAATGTTTAATTTTCCCTGAAAATTTCTAAGAGTGCAGAAATCTTTAGATTGATCTACTAGCTAAAAGTCATTTCTGTCCCTTTATTATTTACTAGGTAAAAGTCCAAATTCCAACTAGGTTGGACATATATTAAACTCACTAATAGCCTCTTTCAAACTCATCTCTTATTTTGAGGTAAGAAAGTAGGGAATTCATCTCTCTCATTTGGGTGGGTCAGGAACAGTAATCACCTCAACCTGATAATCCTATTTTAATAGATCTTCCTCTTCAAAACTTCTCCAATCTTTAACTCCAGACCTTTTCATAATATCTATGTGTTTGAGGGCCTTCTCAAAGGTCATCTAAGCTTTTCTCTAACACTTAATTATCAACTGTTAATGTTGGGTTAGAACCTCACTTCAGTTTTTCATATGCGTTATATCTTGATGTTTCAAGATTCTTCAAATTCATCATCTGGTTACAATTACATGGAGTGATTTTAGCAAGTTAAGTGAAGCCACATATTGCAGTCATCTTGAGGTAAAAAATGGAGAAAGTAACAGTTATTCAGGGAGATTGTTCTGCTTTACTTCATTTTTTAAATGTAAGTAATTAAAGAAAGTTAAATGATTTTGAGAAGGACCAAATAGAAAGAGAAGATAATGGATAGTTTGTAGTCCTCAAAAATGTAGAGTACCGTATGGTGGAAGGATGGACTTTGAATAAGAACATGAAACTCTCTTATCCTTTCCACAGGCAGGAGAAAAACAAAATGTAGACTCCTTGCCAGTCTATTTACCATAAGCTCAGTAGTGATATTAGCAAATGTGAATATCCAAAAATGTGTCGGGACTCAGGAAGAGGTTTTAGGGAAAAGAAGACATAATGAATCAGCTTAGCAGAAACTGCAATCTATAATTTCTGGCACTGGGTAAATTTGCCAAACGCAGGGCCCGAGAAGCTGGATCTGCTGTTTGATGGAACTTCCTGGATCAGGTGGAAGATGAGCCAGTGTGAAAAGCTTAAGATATATCTGGGGGTAGAGAAAAGTGACCACAGCCCTGTGATCCAACATCTATTAGGATGTTGCCCTATTAAGGGAAAAACCGACCCCGAAAACCTGGGATAAAATATTAGTTGCTGTATTTGGCCATAAACAGTCTTAAATATGTGCTGCTACCAAACCCTCATGCCAAGGATTCTAAGATGATATTTATAACTGTTAATCCAGGTCCTGAAGGGAAGGTTTAAGTGATGGCAATTTTCCCATGAATACATTTAAACTCTGTAAATGTTGTAGGTTGAACTGTGCCTCCCAGCCCCAGTATATATTCATACCTGTAAATGTAACTTTATTTGAAATAGTGCCTTTTCAATTGTAGTCAAATTAAAATGAGGTTATACTGGGTTAGGGTGGGCTCCTAATCTGATCACTGGCTCATATTCTTATTAGAAGTCAGCTGCTACTTTAGCACAGAAACTGGGAGATAGTGAACACTGTCTTTTTTGGTGGGTATATTTCAAAGGGGTGGTCCTTGAGAAAAACATTCCCAGGTTATAAAACCAATAAGAAGCTCATTAAAAGATTTATTAAAGAAGCAGAGGAAGAATTCACAATTACAAGTTCCCAAAATAAATGCTCTCAGAAAAGGGAGGCCATGAACCAAGAGGTATGAAGAGGCCTTCTTATTCAGCTTCTAGGAAGGACTTCCCTGCGCTCTCCCTCCAGGGGCACACCCACACCTCTCTTCCCTCTCAGGTCTGCATCTCCTAAACTCTAAGGGTCCCCAGGGACTTGCAATCAGGGGAGCAGTGGGCAGTGACCTTTCATCCCAGGCTAAGCCCCTGAACCTGTCTTCAAGGCCCCCTTGTCTCTGACTTTACAGTGAGCTGACAGCAGCCCAGCCTGGGCTCTCCTATTGCTTTTTTTATCCTAAGCCTTTTCCTGTTTCACTGTCTCTAGCTTTAATAAAGATACTCACAAAATCCACCTGGAAGGAAAAGGAAAAGAAAGAACTTCCCAGCCACACCTTGAATCAGACTTCTAGCCCCCAAACTGTAAGAGAATATATTTCTGTTGTTTTTTTTTCTTTATTGATTAAGGTATTACATATGTGTCCTTATCCCCCCACCCCCGACTTATGCCCTCACCCCCCTGGTCTTTGAGCCAATTAGTTTATGGTAATTTGTTACAGTAGACCTAGTACATTAATTTAAAATATAATAATAATGTTCTGGAACTGTAGGATGGTGAAGATGGTGTATTGTCACTCTTATTTACAACTAGAGGCCCGTTGCACAAAATCATGCATGGGGGGGGGTGTCCCTCCACCCAGCCTGCACCCTCTCCTATCTGGGACCTCTCACAATCCAGGACTACTGGCTCCCAACTACTCACCTGCCTTCCTGATTGCCCCTAACTGCTTCTGTCTGCCAGCCTGATCACCCCCTAACCACTCCCCTGCCAGCCTGATTGATGCCTAACTGCTCCCCTGCCAGCCTGATTGCCCCTAACTGCCCTCTTTTGTAGGTCTGGTCACCCCTAACTGCCCTCCCCTGCAGGCCTGGTCCCCCCCAACTGCTCTCCCCTGCAGGCCTGGGTCCTCCCCCCCGCCACTGCCTTCCTTGCAGGCCCGGTCACCCCTAATTTTCCTCCTCTGCTGTCCTGGTTACCCCTAACTGCCCTCCCCTGCAGGCCTGGTCCCCCCCAACTGCTCTCCCCTGCAGGCCTGGGTCCTCCCCCCCGCCACTGCCTTCCTTGCAGGCCCGGTCACCCCTAATTTTCCTCCTCTGCTGTCCTGGTTACCCCCAACTGCCCTCCCTTGCAGGCCTGGTCCCTCCCAACTGCCCTCTGCTGCTGACCATCATGTGGCGGCCATCTTGTGTCCACATGGGGGCAGCCATCATTGACAACATGGGGGCAGCCATCTTGTGTGTTGGAGTGATGGTCAATTTGCATATTACTCTTTTATTAGATAGGATCCAGGCCTGGTGCACGGGTGGGGGCCAGCTGGTTTGCCCTGAAGGGTGTCCCGGATCAGGGTGGAGGTTCCCTTGGGCCATGGGGTGGCCTGGGCAAGGGGCCTGTGGTGGTTTTCAGGCTGGACACACCCACTGGTGACCCAAGTGGAAGCCCTGGTATCTGGGATTTATTTATCTTCTATAATTGAAACTTTATAGCCTTGAGTGGAGTCCAGGGATCGCCAGGGTGTGTGAGAAGCTTGGCTTCCTCCCTTGCCGGGGAAACCCAAGCCTCCTGCTTGCTCTGTGACCACAGCCATCTTGGTTGGGTTAATTTGCATACTCGCTCCTGATTGGCTGGTGGGTGTAGTGAAGGCACAGTCAATTTGCATATTACTCTTTTATTAGGTAGGATAAGAAATACAAAATCTTAGTAATAAAGACATCCTCCCAATAAAAAACACAGTTATAAACAGATAAAATGATACGTTGTTTTAGAAATTAAAATCGTCTCCAAATTTAAGTATACTGAATAGTTATGTATGAATTTTGTTAAAACTTTAAACACCTCTCTTCCTTAGATGTGTGTGTGTGTGTGTGTGTGTGTGTGTGTGTGTGTGTGTTTATCCTGCTCTACAGGGCATAAGGAAATTAAGTCTTATTCAACTTTATCTCAAGTACCTGGAATGTGATATTAATAAATATTTGCTGAATAAATGATTGTAAGGATTAAGATAGTCACCAAAGTTCAAGGTTACTCTCTCTCCATCTTTCAACACTTAGACACCTAATAAGTAACTAAGATACTCTGCCTTTATATTTTATTTTTATTTTATTTTTTAATATATTTTATTGATTTTTTACAGAGAGGAAGGGAGAGAGATAGAGAGTTAGAAACATCTATGAGAGAGAAACATTGATCAGCTGCCTCCTGCACGCCCCCCACTGGGGACGTGCCTGCAACCCAGGTATCGGAATCTTGACCGGAATCTAACTTGGGACCCTTCAGTCCTCAGGCCAACGCTCTATCCACTGAGCCAAACCAGTTTCGGCTGCCTTTATTTTTTATACATCATTAAATTCCACTCTGTCTTCTGCATCTGCTTGACCACTGGTTTAATTCAGAAAGCACTCAAGATCTTGCTTCTACACTATTTACACAATTTTATTGCCTTTAGTTTTCACTTTTTCAATTCATTCACTACAATATTTCCAGCTATTTATCTAAAATAAAATTATAATTATTCTATTCTCCTGATTAATAAATGTCATGCTCTCTCCCTACCAGCTGTACTATAAGTCCAAAAGCTCTTCTCTCACATATTATATATAACTCCATGTGCAGAAAAGTATCAATGCCTTTTCACACTCCATTCCTGTTGCCTGGATTGTCAGCCTTTATAATATCTTCTCAATGAACATGTATTTATCATTCAAAAGTCTGAGTTCAAACATAATTTCCTCTGTGCAGCTTGCCTGATATCACCTCACTAATCTGCCTTTTTCATATGTTTATTCTTATCTTGACATAATTTACGTTGTCAAAGCACATCTTTCTCACTTGGATGATGTCTTATTTGTCTTTGTATAATTCCCACTCCAACTGCCTGAAGCAGTTGTTCAAATGGATGCTGGTATAAGAATTAATAGAAAATTAATTTATTTAATTGATTAAATGCAAATAGACATACTGAGATTAATAGGTAACACAAGATTAAAATATGAAGAACTAGAGGTCTATTGCAAAGTAACAGCAAACCATGAATTAAGTGAATTTCATGTGTATTTAACAGGTCATGTAAGATCATAATACAGTGTAGTATTTATTGATAAGAATATAGGATGGTTTTAAATAATGAGTTCTCTAGAGACACATCATGGGAGACAGTACACAAAAACAAATTCTCATCAAATTGTAGACTCTATCATCTCTCCTTCGATTATTTTCAGTTATCTAGAAGTCAATGCATTATTTGAATTCTTAAATGCACAGCAACATTTTATGCTGCTTAAGAAGTCCTGGATGGCCCAGCTGGTGTGGCTCAGTTGTTGAGCATTGAAATATGAATAAATTTCTGTTTATGGTTTGATTACTGGTCAGATTCCTTGGTTGTAAGCTTGATCCCCAGTGGGGGGCATACAGAAGGCAGTTGATTAATGATTCTCTCTTATCACTGATGTTTCTCTTTCCCTCTTCCTTCCTTTCTGAAATCAATAAAAATATATTTAAAAGAAAAATGTCCTGGATATTTCAAATAATGAATATATTAATTTTTCACATTAAATAAATAAAAAAATTAAAAATAAGGTTAGATAAATAAAAATTTAATGACATGTTGACAATACAAAATTCGTGGAGAGTACAAGTTTAACAATTTTTTAAAAATTGCTACACATGAATTTATACATTACCTAAAAGATGACGGCCTTTTTGGTCATCTCAAACAAAGCAAGTGTTTTTAGGCATAAAGGTAAAATACCACTAAATTTCACCAAGGAATAAAGCTAATGTAGACTTTACTTTGAAAAACTTTATTTGAAAGTAATCTAAGTGTAAAATAATAGCACTATCTTAATTTGACAGTTATAATTTAAAATACTTAGGAAAATAATTTAAGTACTTATGATAGTTACCATTCATTAATTAAAACTTATTAGTTTGGTAAGTATAAATTCTTCCCATCCTTACATTAAAAAACTATCATTTGAATGAGAGTAGTCACATGTTTTCATAATCCTTTGCTCTAGATTGCATTATCTTACCTCTCTTGCAGCAGAATAGAAATTGTTTACTTTAGCATCAGACAAAAACAAAATGTGAATTCTGCCTGCATCATGTAGAACCAGTATGCCTGGAAGACATATAGCTTCCACTTTCTGAGGTTCAAAGATTTTCCAGTATGTCCCATGGAAAGACATTTTGAATTTGATTGAGCAAAATGTCATTATTTGAGATATTAGCTCCTCCCCCTCCAAACAATACTGAGCACTGTTTATAAAACCATCATATGTACATTAAAATTATCCTATCTAATAAAGCAGGAATATGCAAATTGACCATCACACCATCACAAAGATGGTAGCCCCCCATAGCCACAAGATGGCGGTGCCCAGTCCCCTCAGCCTCATCAGAGTCCCACAGTCCTTTCAGCCCAGTCAAGGGGGCAGCAGGCACAAGGTGCAGCTGGACCCACCCTAGCCCCCCAGCTGCCCAGGGCTGGCCCAAGGCACAAGCAAACCTCGGATGGCAGCTGCCCAGCCACCCAGGGCCACCAGAGGCTCAGGTAACCAGGGCCAGCCAAGGCTGCGCTGCTGGCAGTGGTAGCAGCAGAGGTGTTATGGGGGCATTGCCTTCCCCTGATTGCCGGGTCACCTCCCACCCCTGAGGGCTCCTGGACTGTGAGAGGGGACAGGCTGGGCTAAGGGACCCCTGCTCCAGTGCATGAATTTTCATGCAACAGGCCTCTAGTATATACACTGAGTGGCCAAATTATTATGATCTTTGAACGCATAATAATCTGGCCATTCATTGTGTGTGTGTGTGTGTGTATATATACACATACACACACACACACACACACATATATATATATATATATTATATATACACATACACACACACACACACACACATATATATATATATATTAGAGGCCCGGTGCATGCATTCATGCATGGGTGGGGTCCAGCCAGCCTGGCCAGGGGGAGGGTACATGGGTGGTTGGCCAGCCTGCCTGCTGGTCGAACTCCTGGTCGAGGGGTCAATTTGCATATTAGCCTTTTATTATATAGGATATACACTGAGTGGCCAGATTATTATGCGTTCAGAGATCATAATAATCTGGCCACTCAGTGTATATAAAATTAGAAAGCTTAATTATCCATTCTGTATAACACATATAGAAAGAAATGAGATATGTGGGACAGTGTTGCTTGTGTGAATTTGCATGTATAAGAGCATGCATATGCATGTATATGTGCACTATGAGTCAGAATGAGAAAATATCCTCAGCATCCAAAATAATAAAATTTCTCAAAACAGTAATTGGAAAGAGTATATGTACCCCTATGTTTACTGCAGCATCATTTATAACAGCCATGATATGGAAGCAACCCAAGTGCCCATCTATACTAATAAAAGGCCCAGGGCTGTGACGCTGTAATGCCATCATGACCAAACAAGCAGTGGCTCTCACGGCGGGTGGGGCAGAGCACAAGCCACTAGCAGCAGAGAGCTAGGTGCGGTGATGGGCAGGGCAGCCTGCTGAGGCAAGTGGAAGCAAGCTACTCGTACAGAATTTTGTACACACTGGGCCTCTAGTCAATATGTACATGATAAAGACATTGTGGTACATATATACAATGGAATATTACACAGACATAAAAAGAATGAAATCTTACCATTTGGGACAACATGGAGGGACCTAGAAAGTATGCTCAATGAAATAAGTCAGGCAGAAAAAGATAAATACCATATGATTTCACTTACATGTGGAATCTAAAAAACAAATGAACAAACAAAATTGAAACAGACTCGTATTTACAGAGAACAGTCTGATGGTTGCCAGAGAGGAGAAGAGTTGGGGGACTGAGTGAAAAAGGTTGCCAGTTATAAAAACAGTCACAGAGATGTAAAGTACAGCATAGGGAATATAGTCAATAATATTGTAATAACTACCTATGATGCCAGGTGGGTACTGGAAATATTGGGAGGAACACTTTGTAAAACATATGCCTGACCATTACGCTGTACATTTGAAACTAATAGGAAATAATATTTAATATAAACTGTAATTTAAACATTAAACAAATAATCAAATTTATTTAGTTGGGACAATATTTTAGTGTTGCTTAGATTTGCTATCACCTGAATGATGTCCTCCTAAAAGAAAATGCTTTTCTTTTTTGTTTTTTTAATTGCTCTCCATTACATCATGGAGTAATTATTCCCAAGGAGTGGAATATTGCTATTGTAAATTTTGACTGTCTCTCTTCCACAGAGAGAGTCCTTCTCCTGGACATTCAGAGGTGTTGGGAGATGGTATATAGAACAAAACCTATAGGAGGCCTCTTCTCTTTGCATTTGCCCAACTGAGATACAGTGCAAGGCAATTAAAATCAGAGGCTATGCAGCACCTCAACCTGCTTTCTCTACAAGTTTTAGAATTTAATTGACTACTATACCACCATTCAAATATTGAGCTGCTGTGTGAGTTATTTGGGGGATTAAAGAGAAAAAAAGTTAAGCTGCAGGATATGATGTGGCCTTGTCAATACCTGGCCTTTTCTTTATGGATATCTGAGATATAGTGAGGTCACACACTGTGCCTTTAATGTTAGCTATTATGCAACTACTGGAAAATTTTTTTTAAGTATAAATGGAGATATACAGAAGAGAAAATAGAAGTTTAATTGTTCAATAAACATGGTTGGCATGCGCTAGTGTTGCTGAATTTCTTTTAAATATATATGACTTTAATCATGGTAATAATAAACAGTAGGGAGGAACTGCTCTACGCTCTCATGAAAGCCACACTTTTTAAAGAACCCAGTTCAAATGCTACCTTCTCTTGAAGGACTTTCTTTAAAGCCAACTTAGTCCCTATTTCCTTTCTGTTTTATCATGCTATTTTGTGTATTTTCCTTTATTATAGCCCCAACTTTCTCCCTGCATGCCTCCAACCTCCATTCTTCAAAGGAAGGAATTCAATATAATCTATTTAAGTTTATTTAGTACCTCATAAAGAACTAGATATTTAATTCTCAGCAGCAGCTAAAAAATGTTTAATGAGTGAATGAAGCAATATACAAGCCAACAAAGCATGTGTGGTCAAAGGATCAGAGTGGGCCACTTTAGCTAAAAGTAACAGAAACCTAATCATAAAGAATTATATTGGTTGAAATAACTCAGATGTTTAAGGACAAAGTAGAGTTGACTTTAAACACAGAAAATTTAAGAGAAATAATTTTCTTAAAGCTGGATAAGAAAAATCCTGGTGAGAACTCTGATAATTAGTTTTGGCTTCCTCTGCTTAATGTATCTGGGATCATTTACCTATTTCTATAAACCAGCTAGGGTTGGGGTAGGTTAAACTTCATTTAAAATGAATTAAATGGGTTTCTCATAAGAAATAAAATGTCTCTGAAACAAAGAAAGAAGTGGATGCTAAGCAGGCCAAAACATCAGATGTCCACTTAGATCAAAATAATTTAGAGGACAACTATTGGAAGCACTTGGTAGGCAAACAACCAACAAGAAGTTACCCACATCAGCTCTTCCTTGACTCCAAACCTGCATATCTCAGCTATCAAATACATTTATTTATCTACCCATGCTTTGCTTTATTCATTTATTTAACAACAATTTATTGAGACTGTATCATGTACCAGACACAGTGCAGAGGCAGACACAGAAACAGATCGTTACAAAAACATCAAAAGTTTCCTTAACCCTTATGGAATATCTTATTAAATAAATAATTAGCTGCATGACTGAATAATGACTAATTCACTTAAATAATACATGCTTATTTTATATGCATAATGTACTAATTTTTTCATGATTATACTGTAATATCTACTCACATTAAACTCCAGAGTAAAGTGAACACAAACCTACATTTTTGCTTGATTTTTTTTTCTGTGAAAAGAGAATGTTAATAAGATATATATCTCTGATAAATGTATCTTATTCACATTTTGAGCATATCTTTGGGATATTCCTTGTTTTTTTCTTTAGTTCATTATTATGGGAGAAGATAATTTTTAACTACTTGGAGATGTACTTAGGTTGAAAATGGGCACTCAATGTAGAATTGTTATGTTATTCTGTTCTTTATTCTTTAAATTGAAAGAATGTATTAGATAATTGTATAGTGACTCAATTTTAGTATTCAATTGAAATCACATTTTGAATGATTTAAGAGAAAAATGAAACTGAGTAATTTACATACGTTTTAAAATGAAGAAAATATCTACACTGTATGAGGCAATACAACAAATAACAAAAGTGAAAGGAAAATTAGTTGTTCACAAAAGAATCTAAATTTGCAAAGGTGCAAGACGAACTACTTTCTGCCTTTCTATGCAAAGGATTGTTTTTCAATAATTGAAGAGTATTTGTATTATAAAATAATTAATTTTATAGTTTTTCCTCCCACTCTTATTATATTATCTAGTTCAAGGTAATTGCTCTCATAAGACATACCAGTACGATTGATGATTGGTCCTATCTGTATTTTCATTTTCCACCTTTTCAATGTCTATGGACCAATTCTGATATATGGTTCTAATTTGTCTCTGATGATTGAAGGATCACATGTCCCTTCATGCTTGGAATAGATTTTTTTCTCCTCCTCAACATCTTGTTTAATTCTCTGTGTGTTAACATGGTGCTTTTATGGAATCTTATTTGTTTGTATAAAGCATTTGTTCCCATTTAAGAAAAATATTTTTGAAAAAATATAAACAAATTAAATATGCAATGAGAGAGATAATGCTAAAATCTCAGGTGTAAGAATTGATTTTTTTAGAGGTTGGTACCCATCGATATTTAGAGCAATAACCAAAGTAGTTCTACAGTGATAATAATTGGAGATAATCATGATTTAAAATTTCAAAGCTGTCCAAAGATGTAGTCACAAAAACTCTTTAATAGTTAAGAAAAATTCCTGCTCCCTGAAATAAATATTAAAGCAATAAAAACTGGTCATTTTTTGGAACATTGATGTTCAGTGGAAATATAACATGAGCTCCGTATTTTGTAGTAGACACATCAGAAAAAGTAAAATAAATAGGTACAATTAATTTTAATAACACATTTCATTTTATCTAAGATACTAAAAATATTTTACCAGTTGATCCATGCTAAAATATTTATGATACTTTTATTAAAATATAATATATATTAACATGTGCAGTACATCTTGATTTGAAATAATCATATATCAAGTACCCAACAGTGGATGACCACACTTCTGGAACATTCAATAATATAAGAGAAACTCAAGATCTCAAATGAAAATACAACTGAAGTGAAAAATTAAGAAATTATCATTCTCTATCAAATAGATATAGTTAAAATACATTTTATAAGGCACATGCTTACTAGTTTATGTGTTTGCATAATAAATGGAAAATTCAAGAGCACAACTCTGATGAACTAGTTGGCTGAATAAAACATATTCCATGTCATGGCTGGTTTTGCTCATTGGTTAGAGCATCAGCCTGCAGACCAAAGATTCAGATTTGATCACTGGTCAAGGGCACATACCTAGGTTGCAGCTTCCCCAGCCCCACCCCTGGTGGGACCACATGCCGGAGGCAACCAATCGATGTGTCTCTCTCACATAGATGTTTCTCTTTCTTTCTCTGCATCCCTCCACCCTCCCTCCCACTCTCTAAAAATCAATGGAAAAAATATCCTCAGGTGAATATTGAAAAAATAAAAAGTATATTCTAGACATATACTATATGTACTAATCAGGTTGTATTTGAGTCTCACCTGCATTAGAATCTCTAGGCTATTTCTTGGTAAGCACCAAAATCTTGGCTTACATTTGAGAATTATTTTTTTCAGAATTTCTAGAATTGGAGACTAAGGATCTATGTTTTAACTATTCTTTGTGTAATTCTTATGCATGTAAATATTTGGAATATGTGACTGTATGTTCTACACAGAATTTAGTAATACCCTAATAATTAATAAGGAGACTTGCTTCACTTTGTCAAGCTAATCATAAATCAAATGAGACACAAGTGTTGTCTGAAGATACATCCTATGTTATTCTCAGGCTGGCAGATCCAGATTCATTTGTTTGGTAGACATGAATTAACCATTCATTCTAAAGCAAATCTAAGAAATGTTAATAAATTATCAATTCACTCTAGACTAAATCTAAGAAATAAAGGATAAAAATATAAAGAAATGAGGATTATAGAATAAGAATAAATAAAATAAGAAATAAAAATCATTAATAATTTTAAGAAAGATATAATAAGCAAGTTTAATGGACCCTGATCTTTCTAGACTTGGGAGATACATAGTAAATATTTTATTTCTTTTTATTATAAAGGAAAAAAAAGACAAACAACTAATCACATAAAAAATTGCTATAATGCAGGCTACAAGAGAGATTAAAATGTGGCAGACAAAGTGCACTGTATATAAAGTGATAATAGAGGTTCTTGAGAAGAAACTTGAGCAAAGATCTAAATGAGAAAATCAAATGAAATCTTGAATATAAGCTTATTAGGCAGAGGAAGGGGATACTGAGAGGCCCTGGGCTTGTCATATTAGAGAAAGGAATCATGTCAGTAGGCTTTTTTAGATCAAGTCAGTAGGAGAATGGTTAGAGGTTATATAGTATAGCCAGGAGCCAGATCATTTTGATTCTTACAGTATTGTAGAGGTATATATGTGATAAAAAGCACATACAATACTTAGCATAGGAAAGAAACAAAACAATTTATGTTGTTTAAAAGTCACTCTGCTCTGTGGATAAATCACTAGAAGAGGGCAAGAGTGGAAGCAAAGATATTGCGTAGAAGAATATTATAGATGTTCAGCAACCTATTTTGAAACTTGTACTGGGTCATAGGGAGGTCATAAGGAATGGTCCAATTTTGGCTAGATTTTAAGAACTCATGAGACTAGTTGATGAAATCAGAGGTAGGCTATGAGAGAAACAAGAGGCAAGTGTACTCCAAGTTTGTTGGGCTGGTTTTTGGATAAGTGGATGCATGACATTTCTACTAACTGTAGAACAAATGTTTACAAACTTAGTGGCTTAAAACAACACCCATTCATAGTTTCTGTGGGTAAGGAGTCTGGGTTCAGGTTAGCTGGGTCCTTTGCTCAAGGTCTCACCACATAGAAACTGAGATATCACCCAAGGCAGCAATGTCATCTGAGGCTTGGAGTTCCCTTCTCAGCTCACTCAGTTTTGGCTGAATTCAGTTTCTTGTGGTTGTCCAACCAAGATGCCCAGTTTCTTACTGACTGCTGGCCAAGTACTATTCTCAATTCTGGAGGCCAACCTTGAGTCTTTGCCATGTGGCTCTCTCTACAGCACAGTATTTTGACCCTTCAAGGCCAGCAGGAGAATCCTGGCTGCTGTTTTTTGTCTCTTTTAATACTTGATTCAATCAGATCAGGACCACTCAGGGTATTATTCCTTTTGATTAGTTCAAAGTCAACTGATTAGAGACTAATCAAATGTTTAGAGGTTGTGATAAAGAGGAGAAACCAATAAATAACACTACTAGAAAAAGTGAATAGCCTAAGACCGTGGTTGGCAAACTGCTGCTCGTGAGCCACATGCAGCTCTTTGGCCCCTTGAGTGTGGCTCTTCCATAAAATACCACAGCCTGGGCGAGTCTATTTTGAAGAAGTGGTGTTAGAAGAAGTTTAAGTTTTAAAAATTTGGCACTCAAAAGAAATTTCAATCGTTGTACTGTTGATATTTGACTCTGTTGACTAACGAGTTTGCCGACCACTGGCCTAAGAGAAGGAAAACAAGGAAAGTGTGGTATCCTGGAAAGAAACTAACACAATCGTGTCAGCAAATAATTGATTATGTGTAATTCAATTAAGAAGTTAAGTAAGATGTGGGCTGATAATTGATTATTGCATTTAACAATATGGATGTCAATGTGAGACAGGCCAGTAAGCCAGGACAAGCAAAACAAGGAAACTGAGAACAGAGTTCAAAAGCAGTTTGTAGCCATCTAGAAAATCAAGATGCCAAGCAGTTTCAGCCATCTAGTAAATCCTATCTTTCCTAAACCAGGTACATTTAAGGGTAAATGGTTTGCACTTATCCTCCCCAACCAGAGGATAAATAGCTTAAATCACTCAGGGAGACAGATAACAGAAATTCAATTAGTGCTATTTGCCAATCACACCGAAGAACAGATGAAGTTAAGAGAATAAACCTCATTTTGGTACATCAGCATAAAGCTGATGAATATTCTATTGAGATCCCCCCACCCCCAAGACTTCCTCTAAGATTCTAGGCTGTGAGAAAGAGATAAAGCCTCAAGACAAAGAACCCATCCTGTGCTCTCCCTCAGGGAGCAGCCCTGGCCATGCCCTTTCCCTCCTCCTTCCCCCACAGGCATGCATCTCCTACACCCTAAGGGATCCCAGGAGACTTGCAATCTGGGGAGCAATAGGCAGTGGCAGTTCTTCCCAGGCTACTCCCTGAACCTGATTCCAAGGTACCTTTTTCTGACTTCTCAGAGAACTAAGGCAGCCCAGCCTAGGCTCTCCTGTTGCTTCTTCAATGCTAAGCCCTTTCTTGTGTTACTGTCCCCAGCTTTAGTAAATGTTCCTCATAGTCACCTGGGCTCATGTTGTGAAATTTTTCCTGCACAAAGTCAAGAACCCACACACTACCAGCTGGACAAGGGTCAGATCCCCTTTCTGGTAAAAATGTCACACTTGAGAAGATACAGTGGTGTGATAAGGATGGATGTACAAGTGGCATGATTTGGACAGAATGGGAATTGAGGAAAGAGTATAAGGTGACTGGTAGTATAGTCAACTTTTAAAAGCACCGTTACCATAAGAGATAAAAGGAAATGGGGCTATAGCTAGAGAGGGATATTGATATGGGTTTTTGGACTGGAACCCGGATTCTTTGTCCTCTGGAGTTGAAGAATGAATCCATGGACAGAAAGTGGTATAGCAAAGGTGGAGATTTATTGAAGAACAAGTACAGACTCCCACGTGGGGAGATGGACAGAGTCCCACAGAATGGACTCCCACGTGGGGAGGGAGAAAGGGTCCCACTGAGTTCCTTTTCCCTATGGCTTATAAAGCCTGCAGATCCTGGTGCCTTGATATCCCCTCTGATTGGTCACTATTCCCTTACACTGGTTACTATAGTAACTCTTGGGCTCAAAGGCGAAACTCACATGAGACATGTGAGGTTCTCCCTGGCTTCCACCACCTGCTTCCTTATTGTTTTCCTATTCCCTTTGGTCTCTTTATTTTGTAAATATAGACTTTTTGCTGTTCCCAACTTCCTCATTCTATGGAAATGTACCTGTTGCTTTTCAGCTTCTCCTATTCTATGGAAATGTACTTTCTGCTGCTTTGCAGCCCTGTGCTTCCTCCAGGGTCCCCCAGTTTCTAAAATTTCCTAAAACCTGTCTCTTTCACCCATAAAAATTCCTGTTTCAATATGGATACGAAAAGACTTTAATATTTAATATGAAGATTAATCTATGCTAATAAAATGATCCTGAAGAGAGAGGAAATTGCAAGATGCTGTAGAGAGGAAAACAGCTCTTGAAGCAAAGTTCTTGTGGTGGCAAGGAAAACAATATAATAGAACCTAGCACAGAAATAAAAGATTTGCCCTTAGAAGTTCTCATATTTCATCTGCAGTGAAGAGAAAATCAGTCTGTGGCTAGATACAAGACAGTTAATAGATCTGGTGGTGGGAATAGGGATTAGCTTCCTTAATTGCTTTATTTCTCAGGAAAAAAAGAACATTAGGAGTACATATGTTACAGAAAACTGAGGAAGAACAAAGCAATACTTAGAGAGATGGAGTTACTTTTATTAAGCGTGGGTCCAGAGGAAAATGTCTCTCAAATTTTGGGCCCCAACATGCAGGAATTTTCCCTATTTATATGTTTTTACCTTCTTTGTCTCTCAAATATGGGGTGTTTCTGGCCCCTTTTGAAGTTCTTAAAGAACCTGTATGTGCTGGGGCCTTGAGACCTCAACTAGAGGCCTGGCCTAGCGCCAGCACTGATAATCTTGTCTGGGGAAGGTTTAATGGCCTCTCTGAAGTGGGAGTAGTCTTAGCAAGCAAGAATTTACAGAAGCCAAATAGCAAGGTTAAAATTTCCAACAGCAGTATTTATATAAGATGGATGCTTCACATAAGCATGTAAAGGTTTAAATAAAGAAAATATAAACTATTTCCTTATGAGTGGGAGACTGAATTAACCAACTAAATTTCAGAAAACCCTGTTGAGACTTGTTGCAGCAATAAGCACATTGCATTTTCTTCTCTCTAACCAAGTCCAGCTGTTCACACAATATCTTATTGGATTCTTTATGATTAAAAAGATAAATTTCTATCTTAACACAAGGAAATGTTACAACAACCAGTGGTACCTTAAGACAGAGTGGATACAGATCAGCTATGTTAAAGTGAAGTGTTTCAGGTCATACCAATATAAATTCCAGGTTTTTCTAAATGCAGAATATACAAATGAAATATTTGACAATTTGAAAACTTAAAAAATTATTTGAACTCTCATTCAAATTAAGAATAGAAATAAGAGTCAGTGTAGGAAAGGAAGAAATGCTTTAGAAATGGCATTTTTTTTCAGAAAAACGCCTTTGTATAAAGTGATTGTTAAGCCACTTCCAATAAAAGTGCTCCTGAGGAGACAGTGTCAAATAGACTAGTAAATATCTATAGACCCATACATATCATAGAACCCAGCAATTTCTCTTCTAGGTATCTACCAAAACAATTGAAAACACTTGTTTGTAAAGATATGTACTTTTATGTTCATTGCTTCATTATTTGCTACTAGAGGCCCATTGGACAAATTCATGCATCAGTGGGGTCTATCAGCCTGGCCTGCAGAATTGGGCTGAAACTGGCTCTCCAACATCCCCTGAGAGGTTCTGGATTGCGAGAGGGTGAAGGCCAGGCCAACAAACCCCACCAGTGCACAACTGGTGCTGGGGAGGGACCCAGGAGGTTGGCCAGCTAGGGAGGGACAGCAGAAGGGCTCCAGGGCATGTCTGGCCCATCACACTCAGTCCTGATTGGCCAGACTCCAGCAGCAAGCTAACCTATCAGTCAGATTGTCTGTTCCTGGTGGTCAGTGCACATCGTAGCAACTGGTTGACCAGTCAATTATCTGCCCCCTGGTGGTCTGTGCACATCATAGTGAGCAGTTGAGCAGCCTTAGCATATCATTAGCATATTATGCTTTGATTGGTTGAAAGGACGACTGGATGACCAGACGCTTAGCATATTAGGCTTTTTTTATATAGGATAGCCAAGACATGGAAACAACCCAAGTGTCCTTCAACGATGATTGGATAAAGAAGATGTGGTACATATCCTGGGGAGCAGGCCTAAGCCATTAGTCAGACATCCTTGAGGGCTCCTGGACTGTGAGAGGGAGCAGGCTGGGCTAAGAGTCCCCCCTGAGTGCACAAATTTCCTGCACTGGGCCTCTAGTATACAATGAAATACTACTCAAACATTAAAAAGATGAAATATTGCTATTTGTGACAACATGGATGGGTCTTGAAAGTATTACGCTAAGTAAAATAAGATAGAAATAGACAAAAACCATATGATTTTACACATGTGGGATATAAAACAAAAAGCAACAAGTGAACAAAAAAACAAACTCACACACAGACAATAAATAGTATTGTGGTTACCAGAGGGAAAGGGGGCTGAGGGGAGGACAAAGAAGATAAAAGGGATCAAATATGTGGTGATGAAAGAAACTATACCTCGGGTTGAGCACACAATAACATATACAGATGTATTATAAAATCATGCACCTGAAATTTAAGTTATTAACATATGTTACTCCAATAAATTTAATAACAAATAAAATGAAATGAACATCTGCTAGCTTCAAAGAGGGTAAATACAATTTATAAATGTGCTAATTAAACTAAGAAAATTTTTATTTCTCTTATTCCTAGTCCCTTTCTAAATCTCAGCCACAGACAGAAAAAAAGGATAAATTAACCAGTTTGAGAGAAAAATTAGAAAAGAGAAAAGGACCATTCCATGTATGGCTATGCCCAAATTTCCATTTTTTTTTTAAGGACATCAGTCATCTTGGATTAAGGGCTCATTCTACTGACCTCATTTTAACTTGATTACATTTGCAAAGACCCTATTCCAAATAAAGTCACATGCACAGATATGGAGATTAAAGCTGCAGTGCACCTTTGTGGGGAAGACAATTCAATCCATAACAAACACCAGACCCTCTTATACATTAACTAGTGGCTCAGTGCACAAAATTCATGCACATTAAAAGGGAATTAATTAGAGGAAATATTTTAATATTGCTATATGCAATATAATAGAAGTGTCTGGCTGGCCCCACCCCCATTGGGTGACACCAAGACATGGCCGGCCCCACACCCGTCAAGCCACCCTGGGCGGGGGACACAGTCTCACTTCCGGTGCCAGGGCGGGGGTCATGGTTTCAAGTCCCCGGCCCCAACCCGTGCCATGCAGCCTCACCCAGACCCTCTGTGCCGTGAGACCCCAGAACCACTGCGCCACGGGATCCATCAATGCACCTCCTGGTGACCAGTCATTTGGTCATTACAGATGAAAATAAAGTCATGCATTTAAGCATGCACATTCATTTTCAATGCCTGATTTGTCTATGTTCTTTAAATTGCAAAATAAATAAGATCTGCAGCCAGATAGCATCATAATGCCAAGTTCTTTATATAATGACACATACCATTCTCTCCACTCAGTATGCTCCATTTGAATGGATTAGATGCATCTGACTCATAGGAAAGGCACTGCTGCTTGCTCTTAATAGAGGAAGAATTAGCTCATTACCTAAGGCCATAAAGTGGTTTAAATGGCATATACTGACTTGAAGAACAGAAGGAAAAATAACACACAGTGCTGTGGACGGCAGGATCCTCTCCCTTTGTTTTTTCTGCTTTTCCCATGAACCTATTTGCGCTCTGCCTTAAAATCAACACAGAACACAAAATCAGACGCTGTAACCTGCATTTTATAGTGCCATTTGAGTACAAAGAGATGTTTTTCAATCTTTACTTTTTTTTTTTTAATCAATGCAACTCAAACTTACTCCCAACGTTCCAGTAGCCAGGCCAACATGGCTGTGCGGACACACCTCTGCTAGGTGCCGTCAGGCTTCAGGGCTGGGACGGAGAACACGCCAGGTGTTGCTGGAAATGAATCAGCTCTCCTCTCTACATAGCAGGAGTCTTTTCATTATAAAATGCAAAGCAGCAGCCCTTTTCCATTACGCCCATCCCCAGCCCTCCTGGCCCAGGGCCATATGAAGGGGCTGGGAGAGTATTTATTCTCTGCTCTTTGATTTCTCTTATGTGACTGAGCCCAGTGGCAGCTGCTTCTCTGAGCACAACCGGCTCAGTACTAGCCAACCTGGAAGGCAAGCGGCAGAGCTGACCAGGGGCTTTGACCAAGCCGGAGCTGGGCTTGGGACTTCCAGAAGCTGAAGGAGCCGGTTTAGGAAACCAGGGTGTGTGGTGGTACCCAGTATGCTGTGTCGCATGGCAGAGGTTGGCTTCCCTCCACTGCTGTAGCTGGGGACAGTTGAGGCTGGGAGTTGGCTCACCTGTGGGAACCCAGATTTGGGCAGGGAGCAGGGCTTGGCGGCCAGAGTGCATGGGTCACAGCAACCTTGGCATTGGTTCTCCCCATGCCCAGACTCCACAGCCAGGGGGCAGGTGTGGGGGCTGCTCCCAAAGACTCTAGCTCCCCACCCCAGCTCTGCACCCCAGCTCCCTGCTCTCCCCCTTTCACTCACAAGAGCCACCGGTGTGGTGTGCCCCAAGGCTTGGTGTGCAGACGCCAGGGTTGCAGGTTCAAGATGCTCTGCCTCCTCCTGGCACTTTGAGCCATAAGCACCGGCAGGTACCTTCCCACTCGGTCTTGGTCTTTGGTCCCTGCTGAGGCTTTTCGGACTCTGTAGGCCAGGAACAGCCAGGACCTTTGCCTCTGACCGATGCCATGCCTGCAGCCTGCCTGGGATACCCCCAGCCCTGGGAAAGCATGGGGGCATGACCAGCTTGGGGAAGGGGTGAGGGGATGGGGGGTTGGCTAGCTGCCCCACCCTCAATTGGGGTGGGAGAGGCTGATCAGGGGTGGGGAGGGGAGGGGCTGGGTTTGCTGGTGCCTGCGGACACGCTGCCGCTCACAGCCTTGGTGCAGCCCCTCAATCCCCCGCCTCAGGGCTACAGGTCCACGCCCCTCTGCCCAGGTGTCCTTCCATGCTGGCAGTCATGGCCCCTTGTTCCCCACCGGGCTGACCCACGTCTTAGGGCGACTACAGAACCTCGCTCTCTGAGAGCAAGGCAGATCCCTGCCCACTAGCCCCTTCCCCAGCCCTAGCCCCCTCCAATGCACCCTGCCTCAGCGCCGCTCTGCACCCCTTGGGCTGCCTGCCTCTTGGCCAGCCACTTTGCTGAAGCTGAGGCACTCACCCAGGAGCCGCCCATCCCCGCCCCCATCCCCACTGCTGCAAGCCCCCCCCACCCCCCGCCCACCCACCCCTGCTGTGATCGTCCTTACCTGAGGGTGTAACAGACAATTTGCATATTCCTCTATTATTACAGAGGATTCTGTGTTGTTTTTTTAAATCAGCATTCAAGGTAAACCACATGCAGAGAGGATTATGCCATCAAGTATGCTGAGTGTTAAGACAAAGAATGTCTGTTTGTTTCCCAGATCATTTTATTAGATAAGAGTGATAAGAGTGTCTTTGTTCAATTTCCTTGTTTTGTTTACTATTATTTGTGCAACATCTCTATTTCCTCAAGTCAGAATATTATGAAAACCCATTGTTCTTTATGAGAAAATATGAATTATCTCTCAGAACATAGATGTTTCAGAAAAACAACCAAGTTTCATTTTTCCTCTTCTTGTTGTATAAATATATTAAATTTAATAAAACAGTATTAAAAAAGAAAAAATGCAATAAAAGAAGCCAGTGTTTGTCACTCAGGAGGAAAATTATGAACATGATAGCTTGGCAATATCTTAGAAAATATTTGGGTGTTATAATTTAATAAAAGAGCTATAAATATGTCAGCACAAACTATAAGTGTCCCATAGAATAATATTTTATAAGAAAATGACTCAAAATCCATCTCTATTTTTATCACAGTAAATATGCAACTAAATTCTGCTTATACAGTAGGCACAAAATGTTCTTAGTTTCTTCAGTGTGTGACAAATTATATACCATAGCAATAGTAGTTGTTGGGTATTAAGTAAGGGATCAAATTTCTTAGCATATAATTAGAGATTAGCATGTTCCCATAAAATCTAAAGTTATGTTAGTATTAGATAAGTAAGGTTCAAACTATGCATCCTATTTATAAATTATATATAATTTGAACTTATAAAACTGAAAATTGCCTGTCTTCTGGCTTTTACTGATATGATCCAAGATTTAATACTCTTATCATTCTATACTGACATTTATACTACTGGATTCCAATACATGGAATGATAAAGCTATTTTTGCCTTTTTCTTTCAATTTGAGATATGATCATTCTGCTGAACTTTACATTTATGATTCAAGTTAAAACCTTAAATCTACTGTTATCATAAGAAAAAGAGCTTGATGGCTTAATGGATAAAAGTTCTGACCTTTTCAGGTCTAAATTTTGAGCACTAACCTCTGGTGAAGAGCAATCCACATCTCAAACACAAATAAACAATTCTATTCAGTCAGCTTGATGGTAAGAAAAACTCCAGGGAATAAACTGGGTCTATGTTTTCCATATCTTCACCTGTGGACTTTTATGCCTTAGATTGAAAGGGGACCAAACAAAATAATAAAACTAAACAGACTTTCATTAAGCAGGAAAACTTTGTGTTAGAAAAAAATTATTTTTCCCAGGAATAAAGTCAATATTTTCAGCTATTCAAAATAAATCTTAGCCTAATTTTTAATAAGATAATATAAAATTTTAAGTAATAATATATAAACTAGCATTTTTATTTTTTATGTATATTTTTATTGATTTCAGAGAGGATGGGAGAGAAAGAGTTAGAAACATCAATGATGAGAGAGAATCATTGATTGACTGCCTCCTGCATAACAGGGAATCAAACCATGACCTCCTGGTTCATAGGTCATTGCTCAACTACTGAGCCACACTGGCTGGGCAAGCAGTTAAGCCATTTAAACTAAAACTCCTTTATCCTCTATCCATTGGCCTCTCCCAGTGGCCAATTCTGCTATATTAAAATATTCAAAACTCCAAAATAAAAATCTGCATATTTGAGTCAATCTTAAAGTGAAACTGATCACACATCTCACTTCTTAGTCCTACAAACCCCATCTGGATCACATAGAGACTCCTGAACTCATTACAACTAAATCTAACCCACTACCTTTTCTCTGAATCCTCTTTTCCCTCTATTACATAAGCCAATTGGCTCAAAAATGCAAACCATGGATTTGTTTTCTGTTCATTTTAATTTCATCCCTTATATGGTCATCTGACAAGGGATCAAAACTTTTCTATTTTTCTTTACTTAAACTTTATTTCATAAAAGAGTTTTCAGTTCACAGCAAAATTGAGGGGAAAGTTCAGATATTTCCCATGTATCCTCTGCTCTTAAGCATGCATAGCTTCCCCCATTATTAGCATCCCCCACTCTGCTCTGTCTAGTCACCAATGATCTTTTTATTATTTCCTTAGTTTTGTCTTTTACAAAATGTCATAGAGTTGAAATCACATAGTATTTAGATTTTTTCAGATTGGCTTATTTAACTCAATAATATGCATTTAAGTTTCCTACATGTCTTTTCATGGTTTGATTGCTCATTCTTTTTAGTGCTAACATTCTATTTTCAGGATGTATCACAGTTTTCACATTCATCTACTAAAGGACATCTCTGTTGCTTCCAAGGCTTGGCAATAATGAATAAAAATGCTCTTCACAGCCATGTGCAGGTTTTGGGTAGACATAAGTTTTCAACTCCTTTGAGTAAATACCAAGGAGTGTATCACTAAATCACCCAGCATAGGTATGTTTTGTTGTATAATAAATTATCAAACTGTCTTCCAAAGTGTCTGTACCATTTTGCATTCCCGCCAGCAATGAATGAGAGTTCTGTGGTTCCAATCCTCTTCAGTATTTAGTGTTGTCAGTGTTCTAGATTTTGGACAATCCAATTGGTGTGCAGTGCTATCTCATTTTAATTTGTCTTTCCATGATGACATATAATATGGAACATTTTTTCATATGCTTATTTTCCATGTGTATGACTTATTCAGTGACGTGTTCATTAAAGTCTTTGGCGCATTTTTTAGCTGGGTCATTTGTGTTCTTAATGTTAGGTTTTAAGGGGTATTTGTATATTATGAATAATAGTCAGATGCTTTTTTTGCAAATATTTTCTCCCAGTTGGTGGTGTGTCTTGACATCCTCTTCACATTGTTTTTTTGCAGAGCAGTTTTTAATTTTAATGAAGTCCAGCTTAGTTATTTCTTTTATAGATTGGTCATGTCTTTGGTGTTGTATCTAAAAATCATTACCATATCTAAGGTTATCTAGTTTTGTTTTGTTTTCTATGTTATTTTCCAGAAATATTAGAGTTTTGAAATTTACATTTAAGTCTTAATTTTGAACTAATTTTGTGAACTGTGTAAGGTCTGTGTCTAGATTTGTGTGTGTGTGTGTGTGTGTGTGTGTGTGTGTGTGTGTACGTGCACAAACGTGGATGTCCAATTGTTCCACCACTATTTGCTAAAATGTCTGTCTTTGCTCCACTGTGTTGCCTTTGCTTCTTAGTCAAAGATCAGTTGACTATATTTATGGGGATCTATTTCTGGGCTCCCTACTATCTTTCACTGAACTATCTGTCTAGTATTTTTCCATAACCACACTATCTTGACCTGGTAGCTTTATACCAAGTCTTAAAGTTGTATAGTGGCAATCTTCCAACTTTGTCCTTCACTCTCTTTTTTTAAATATGTGTTTTATTGGTTTCAGAGAGAGGAATGAAGAGGGAGAGAGAGATAGAAAGATCAATGATGACAGAGAATCATTGATCGATTGGCTGCCTCTTGCATGCTCCCTACTGGGGATCAAGCTGTAACTGAGGTATGTGGCCTGACCAGGAATTAAATCTTAACCTCCTGGTTTATGGGACAATACTCAACCACTGAGGCACACTGGTCAGGCTGTCCTCTCTTTAAATATATATTTTTATTGATTTCAGAGAGGAAGGGAGAAAGAAAGAAAGAAACATCAATGATGAGAGAGAATCATTGATTATCTGCCTCCTGCATGCCCCCACACTGGGGATGAAGTCCAGAACCTGGGCATGTACCTTGACTGGGAATTGAACCGTGACCTCTTAGTTTATGGGTTGATTCTCAAGACTGAGCCACACCAGCCTAGTGACAGTAAGCTTTTCATTGGGGCACATATATCAGAAACCAGGATGTCTTTAAGGAAATAGGATATAGAGCAGTCAATATGTCACTAAGCCACTTTATTCATCTTTACAATTCCATCCTATTGATCTCACAGATTACATGATCCATCATGATATGATGAGTTTTGAAGGTACCTCTCAATGAAGGTGGTATGTCTGAATTAAAATGGAGACAGGAAACCTTAAGAGAGGAACCCCCAAACTAGCTTTGGAAATCAGCCATGCTTGAGATTTCTTGTGCTTCTTTTTTGACATTCTATTGGCTATTCTGGGTCATCTTAACTCTTTATGTAATCTTTGGAATCAGTTTGTCAATATCCACAAAATAACTTGCTGGGAATTTGATTGCTGGTGCCTGTGTGTCATTAGTTCAACTTCTAATTGTGAAAGGGGGTGGGTGGTATCAGCATCACTCTCAGGATACTGCTACATTTCACATCACCTTCTTGAAACAAATGACTCTCAACTGCTACAGTACAAGAACGGGGATGAGAGTCTGGTCCAATCAGCTTAATCACATCCAATGTAATTTCTCAACCGAGCACCTCCATCGTGGCTCCTACTGCTCCTAGTTTTCATCCTCTGATTTTGGGTCATGACAAAATCACTATAATCTTTGGAGACAATACCTCTTCAATCTTTTCTCCCTTATGGTTTCTTTCTGTCATGGAAAATTTCCCCAGAACTCTTGCTCCTGATGTCACTTTGTGTTGTTGTTTTCTTTTTGCAAAGATTTTATGTATTATTATTTTTTCCTTCCTTTCTTTCTTTTTCTTTACTTTTATTATTTTTCTAGCATTTCTGTTATTTAGGAAACTAGGACAAAATAGTCATGTGTTTAGTTTACTAATTTAATTCAAACTTTCCAATAAAATTCTTTATTAAAAACAAAACCTTTTTCTTGTGCCTAAATTACAGATGCACAAATTTTTGTTTTCAAGAAAAAATTAGACTAAAATTTTGTAACAAAATGTTTTTGGGACTTCCGTGGTTCATTTCTTTAATAATCTAACGTTGTGACTCATTCTGTCATTGCAGTGGGTTGGAAATATATATTTTCAGTCCCAAACTATTGATATTATCTCTATGAGTTTTTTGCTTTTTTTTTAGAGAGAGAGAGTGGAAGGGAGGGTGAGAGAGAGAGAAACATCGATATGAGAGAGACACTTCAATTGGTTGCCTCGTGCATGGGCCTGAGGGCCAGAGATTGAACCTGCAACCCAGGTACATGCCCTTGACCAGGAATAGAACCCACAACTCTTTAATGCAGGGACTGACACTCTATCCACAGAGCAATGCTTCCAGGGCTCACTGAGTCTTGCTCAGATCTCTGTTACTTTCTGTTGCTGTTCTTGTTTTTCTGCCTCTCATTATACACAAAGGAGAAATAGCTCCCTTTTACTGATTTCCTAAATAATACTCACATTAGGCAATTTTGTATAAAAGATCATAATTGAAGATAAGTGGATAATAGATAATATTATGTCATATTAAGCAAAACTAAAAACTTATTTACAAATTGTCTCTATCCACATAGAGCTCTGCTTACTGGTTGACTTACTTCTGTATGCCTCTCTCATTCCATGCTCCCACCCTCCCCACTTGCCTGACAGCTAACTACTGAGGTCCCTTTCTTAAATTAACTATTTACTTTTCTCATTTTAAAACAAATATCTACTAAAAGTCATTTGTAGACAAAGGAGGTGAGCTCTTATTACTGGGACTAATCTATATATATAAAAGCCAAGCGACTGGAATGCTGGAATGACCAGAACGACCAGAATGACCAGTTCCTTTGACATGCACTGTGGCCCCGATCGGCCCCTCCCACCTCCATCGGGGGCAGGGCCAGCCAGCCAACCTCCCATATCCCCTCCCCCACACTGGCCCGGCCCCGATCAGCCCCCATTGGGACAGGCCGGCTGGACCCCACCTGTGCACGAATTCGTGTACCAGGCCTCTAGTACTTAAGTAATTTCTGCGCTTTCACGATGCTGGCTCAGCTACATTTTCCACCTGATCCTTAAATGTAACAGCCAACCTAGTATAATGTCCCTGGAAGAAAATATATCCATTTCACTTGACTTTTGGCTCTGACCCTGGTCTTTTGGGAGAGTGTTGTTGACTTAATACAAGACAGGGAGGTCAGCCTTGGGGAAAATAGCTGTAAATGAGTAATCTTGGAGTAAAGGCAAAATAGAAGGGAGAAAGTGAGCAGTTCTTCTAAAAGTAAATACTTTACTTTGAACTGAGAGACAAAAACAAAACCTCAAGAACTAGCAAGAGGTATCACAAAGGGGCAATATACATCAATAGAGTTGAAAGTGAATCTCATTAGGAAAGAAAAGTTTGAAAATAAAAGGTCAAATATGTACAAAAGCTTGAGGCAGGTCTATTTTCAGAGGTTTTTAACTTCTATGCAAGAAATCAAAGGGGAAAAAAATTCAACCACATGAATACACTTATGTGTATAATGCATATACAACTATATAGACATGGATACATTTATGTGTATATATGCATATACAACTATATATATACATAAATAATATATATAGTTGTATATGCATATATACACATAAATATACATGAATATTTATATTCATGTATATATACATGGATACATTTATGTGTATATATGCATATACAACTATTATATACATAAATAATATAATAGTTGTATATGCATATATACACATAAATATACATGAATATTTATATTCATGTATATATACATGGATACATTTATGTGTATATATGCATATACAACTATATATATACGTAAATAATATATATAGTTGTATATGCATATATACACATAAATATACATGAATAATATATATAGTTGTATATGCATATATACACATAAATGTATTCATGTGGTTGAATTTTTCCCCCCTTTGATTTCTTGCATAGAAGTTAAAAACCTCTGAAAATAGACCTGCCTCAAGCTTTTGTACATATTTGACCTTTTATTTTCAAACTTTTCTTTCCTAATGAGATTCACTTTCAACTCTATTGATGTATATTGCCCCTTTGTGATACCTCTTGCTAGTTCTTGAGGAAAGGGGTAAAAATGACAGAAGCTCTAATCTTTCACATTTTTAAATTCCTTTCTACTGAAAGATCCTCATCAGGTTAAATAATAAGGAGGTTTATTTTTCTTTCGTGTAAAAAAGTCCTGGCATTTATTTTAGAGCTGGTGTAGCTAACCCATGAGCAGCAGGGAATGGGCTCCTTATCTGATTTGTCATTTTTAGAAGTGACATTCGTTGTAATAGCCTTCTCATTGACCAAGATAGATGCTGGGTTTTAAGACATAGAGCCCACATTCTAATCAGAAGACAGGAGCAAATGGCACAGGCACATAATCTAAGTTAGCTGACTGTCCTTCTTTTAAAAGCCATCAAAATGAAATTAGTATTCTTATATTAAATAATGATTGATTATAGGTATTATTAGACAACTATTTCTGCTAGCATCAGTCTATTGGTGCTATTCTTCATTCATGAACTAATAGGGAATTATACCTCATGTTTTGCAAAGACACTTTTTAAAATATGTTTTTTGAGCTTTAAAAATGATATAAAATCAGTCTCCATCCACAACTTAAAAAAGGAATTATCTATTGTGATCTGATGAATTTTCACATAAGAGTATTATTGCATAAATATTAGACAAAATTTGGCAAAGAAAACATATCATGATTATTAGGAATGAGAGCTCTGGCACCAAATGTCTGGATGTGAATCCAAGTTCTGACCTGTATCACAATTCAGTGGGGCTGTGGGTAAGTTATATCACCTCAATGTGCCTCAGTTTCTTTATGTATTAAATAGGTGTAATTTACTTATGAGATTTCAAAATAAATAAAATATATCATTCAAAACCTACATACAAACACCATACAAAAATGAAAAATGTAATATTCTTATGTCTGAACAGGATAGAACACTGACAAAAGCAAGACAACATTTCCTATGTAATTGGAGTTCAGAAAAACACACCATACCTCTGTGCAAACCCTCTCTAGGAGACAAAGTTTGACATAAAAAGTCTATTTTTAAAGTTGTACATTTTCTTCAGTAAAATTATTTAATAATATTTTTGTTCATAACTATGTATGAAGAAACCGTTGTTTGCCTAGACAAAATGTTATTCATCATCTATCAGAAAAAAAAAAAAAGTATACTTGGAAATAGGTGAAGAGATTTTCCCCCCCGGGAATTATATCTATCCATATATAAAATTGGATAATGTCTTGTTTGTTATGCATTTTCCACTTTTCCTTTTCCTGATGTTTATATTCCATCTCCATGTTGTCTTCACTCTGCTTTATATCTTTATTTTTAATTTTTTGCTTTCTGTAATTAGTAGAATTTTAAAATTAATTTCAGGATTTCTTCACAGATGCACTATTCACATTCTGGATTAGGTAATTTTTGTGTGTGTGCTGATGGTCTTGTACATTTTACACAGTTAGCAGCATTTCTGACATCTACTCACTAGATTCCAGTAGCATCCTTACTCCTCAAATTGTGAAAATAAAAAGTGAGTCCAGAAATCGCCAACTATGCCCTGGGGAGGGATCATAAATCATCCCCAGTTGGGAACCACTGATTTATATAATTTCACTTGTCTTTTAAATATTTTCTGATTCATTTGGATTTTGTCTCACTTCACTTTGTGTTATCTTCTGAACTTCAGTTCTCAAAGCGTTGCCCATGCGCCAGTTGGTGAACTGGGAACAACATGGAACTGCTGTCAGGAATTCTAACGTTAGGTTTCTCTACCTGACTCTGGCAATCTGAGTTTGGAGAACCCACACACCCAGTTTATTATTGAGTTTTCTCAACCATAAAACGGAGACGCTGGACTACATGATGTCTGAAGCTTTAAAAAACTTAAAAATGTTAAGATGGTGTCTAGATGGATAAGAATGATTTCAAAGGAAATAATTCATTATTATAATATTCAGTTTTTTTCTTTCAATTTTACCTGTTTAATTTACTACAGTTGTTTTGTTTTCTTTTTCTTGCATATTTTATTTATAGCTTTGTCACTTTTTAAAAAGTAAACATGGCTTATACTATTAATCTTTTTGTAGGTCTTTCCATTCTCTTCTAATTCTTATGTTATCAAAATGCAGTTTTACAAATAAACTTACAAACCAGAATTGTATCACTCAGAGTTTAAGTATTTTTTTTTATTGCAAAGGGAGAAATTAATTGATCATGTTGGGCTAAATTTTGAAATGTAAATTTTGAATTATTCTTTGCTATATTACTTTGCCTTTTTAATAAGATAAAATATAGTTAGTTTTGAGAAATTTTTCAAACTTAAAAGTGAAATAAAAAAACTCTAAAATACTGTTATATAATGTTAAAATGGTAGAAAAATATTTAAAATTATTTTTAAGACTATTTGAAAAAGGAATGTCAACTGTGCTTAACATTAACTTCACCCAAAGTATAGATTATGAACAAAATTACCTAATGATAGTTGTACATACACATAACTAATAACTAGAACCATCCAATTGGCAAATGAGGGGCTATCTTATTTTTCATTTTTGCCAAGAGTACCTAACAAGACTAAACGATGCAGAACATTTATCTTTGTTTCATTTTATTTACCTATTTCGTGATACCAAATACTGTTGCTTCATATTGTATTGTGTTGTGTGCTCGTATGAATGATCACATTCAATGTATTCTCTTTCTATTCCCCTCAATAACTTGGGAAATTGTAGATGTATCATATTTGTCAGATGAGCAAATGGCCAAATGATAGCAATAATGTAGGTATTCTAAGGGCAATCATCTTGATTCTGTGATATGCTGGGATTCGATCTGGAAAGATTTGGTTCAAGCCCTTGTAAACATTTGACTTCCATTTCTTCATCAAAAACAATACGGATAGCTTTTTCTTGTCTGTGAAGCTCTTTATCTGACCTTCAATTCTGAATGATAGCTTTGCTGGGTAGAGTAATCTTGGTTGTAGATTCTTGCTGTTCATCACTTTGAATATTTCTTGCCACTCCCTTCTGGCCTGCATAGTTTCTGTTGAGAAATCAGCTGACAGTCGTATGGGTACTCCCTTGTAGGTAATTAACTGTTTTTCTCTTGCTGCTTTTAATATTCTCTCTTTGTCTTTTGCCCTTGGCATTTTAATTATGATGTGTCTTGGTGTGGTCCTCTTTGGGCTCCTCTTGTATGGGGTTCTGTGCGCTTCCTGAACTTGTAAGTCTATTTCTTTCACCAGGTAGGGAAAGTTTTCTGTCATTATTTCTTCTAATAGGTTTTCAATATTTTGCTCTCTCCCTTCTTCTGGCACCCCAAAAATTCGGATGTTGGTTCGCTTGAAGTTGTCCCAGAGGCTCCTTACACTATCTTCATATTTTTGGATTCTTTTTTCTTTTTGTTTTTCTGGTTGGATGTTTTTTGTTTCCACATATTTCAGATCTTTGGTTTGATTCTTGGGGTACGTTGATCTACAGTTGAGTTTCTGCATATTCTTTATTTCAGACAGTGTATGCTTCATTTCTGACTGATCCTTTTCCATTTTTTTGGCATTCTCATTAAGCTCCTTGAAGGTCTCATCAAGTTTCTCAGCGGTTTTAAGAAGATTCTTGAGTAACCTTATAAATGTGGTTCTGAACTCTATGTCATCCAGTAGTTTGCTTTCCTTCGTTTCTTTCATTCGTGATCGCCACCAAACCAGGATTACATGAAATGCTGAAGGGTATTCTTTAAGAAGAAGAAGAAGAAGAAGAAAAAGGTAAAGATAAAAATTATGAACAACAAAATGACATCAAATACATACCTACCAACAAGTGAATCTAAAAATCAAGTGAATAAAAAATCTGAAGAACAGAATGGACTGGTGAATATAATAGAATCAGGGACATAGAAAGGGAGTGGACTGACGATTCTCAGGGGAAGCAAGTGTGAGGGGTGCGGGAAGAGATTGGACAAAAATCTTACTCCTATGGATGAAGACAGTGGCGGGGGGTAAGGGCATGGGGTGGGGTGGGGAATCAGGTGGAGGGGAGCTATGGGGGGAAAAAAAGTGGAACACCTGTAATAATCTGAACAATAAAGATTTAATTAAGAAAAAAAAAAAACAAACAATAAGGATAACAAATCATGGAGATGTCATGTATCCAGTGCTAATAGATGCTTAAAAGAGATAGAATAATATCTATTAGAAACAGTGGTTTAAAAAAATATTTGTTTAATGATAGAGATATTTCATTGATTTAATGCTCTTATATGTGTAAAACAACTAGAATAGTTATCTATCAGAATGCACACTCAATTTATACTATTTCCTTCTCTGAACATAGACCTCTAGAAACCATGTTGGTCTTTGTTAGTTAACTTAAGTAAATGCTGTGACTTTTCCTTATTTATGTATGCTCAGGAGAAACATATAAAAGCATAATAAAGTGTAATTTATTTTCCAAAAATGTTCGTTGGTTGATGAGAAAGAATATTACACCTGACTTCACTACCAGTCAAATTCTGGAACAGTGATCAAAGCTCCAGAGAAATATTCTAAACTATGTCCTCAGTTGGGAGTCAAAGAGAAGGGATCTGTAGGAAAAGCAAGATTCATTACCATTCAAAATGTTAAACCAGAAACCTGAGAGCTTGTACAGTAACTACAAACCACAGGCTATAAATTCACTTTGTTACTTATGCATAGGTAATTTAAGAAAAAAATCAACACATGCTGTAAATAATAAGAGGTTATAGTTTGAGTAGGGAAATGTTTAATCTTTTGGATGAACTACTATCTCATTTACTTAAGTTTAAAATTAAACAGAATCTCAGAAGTGAGATAAATGTGTCTATATTAAAATGGAGTGTTTTGGCAAATGTACTCAGTTCCTAAATTTCTCCTGAAATGTATGTATATCCAATCTATTGTGTCTTCCCTAAGCAGACTGGGTAAGGTAGATTCTAAGTTTTTAAAAAATGAAAAGAAAAAAAGAGAAGAAAATCTAGATTATAAGATTTTCATAATTTAATTTCCTTGCATTCTTTCCCCAGTCAAGATAACTATCCTGTCTAAATATGTCACTTGCTTTTTCTGAAGCTCCATTACTCTGTTTTCTGTTTGCTTAGTGTCTGATTTAGAGAGAAGCTAGTTCACCCTAGCCAAAGAGGGTACAGAAAAAAATTGGAAGTCTTATATTTTGTTATTTGACAAAAAGTGTGCTTGAATTTCTCCACAGTGGTTATTTTTTTGCTCATTTGTGCATCTTTCCTATCAACTTAAGACTTGATGAAAGAATTTCACCATGTGAAGAATATAAAGAAATTCCAATACAAAGGTCAAGGAAAATAAATTAAAGCCATTCATTTTTAAAATGCTAAAGTGAAATGCGCAATAAGAACCTTGTATACCTATATATAAACTGAAAAAGCCTATTATACAACTATTTTTTTCTGAAATTACTCTATTATGGCATTTGTCTTGGAGAGCTGCTTTTTTCTATCTTTCAATAAAGTGAAATAAAGCAATGTAGGTTATATAAATAAGAAATAAATTATTCTGATTATGAATCCAAAGTCTGTTTGATGGAGGTAAAATAATATCTGATCAATTTTGTTCAGTAATTTTAGCCTATAAGCTTTTAGAGACACTAATGTTATTTCTTTGAAATACAGTTTACAGTTTCTTAGGAAATAATTGGGCAATTCTGGATAACATTTAATGCTAACCTGCTTAACTTGTTTCAAGTTTAATTTTGAAAATCAATAAAATTCTAACCATGCAAGAAAAATTCATAAAAATTAACCAAAAGTCTAGTATCCATCTATAACACTATTATTTCACTAATATAAGGTGTTTTCAACTGTACTTCAGACTATTATTTTAATTCTATTACTTTAAATAGTCATATAAAATACATTTGTTTTCCTTCAGAATAAAATGTTTCAGTCAGGTAACAAATTGAAAGTAATAAAGTATACTATTATTAAAATTTATATTCCAATTGTTTAAAATTCAATCTAATTATATTTGGTAAATACCTAAGGATTGAGTAATTTATTTAACATACTAATTATTCACAAACATTAATTCAGCAAGTACTGTGTATCAGACACGGTTTTCAGCACGGGAGTAACAACAGTAAAAAAAAAAAAAATTAACCTAGTCATACCACATATCATCATGGACTTATAAGAATAATAAACAAATAAGTACATGACTTGTTGGGTTGTGATAAAGGCAATAAAGATAAATGGAGAGAAATATAAGGGATAGATAGAGATGGCATGATGCTATTTTTGCCCTATCTGAATGATCTGGGTAAACCTGATAACTGTCTAATAAGGTAATACTTGAGAAATCTAATGCATGTGAGGTAGTGAGCCATATGGATAGTTGGATAGAACATTACTGGTAGACAAAACAGCAAATGCAAATACCTTGTGTGATGTGTTCAAAGAATACTAAAGGGGCCAATTCCAGGGCAGTACACAGAGTGAAGGAGAATTTTGTAGGAGACAATGTTGCAAAGATACGTAGAGGCCATATATGTGGGATTATGTAAGAGTGCTCTGAGAGATATGAGAATGCTGTACAAGGTTTGGGCAGACATGTAACCTAATCTGACTCTATATAAACTAATAATTCTAACTGCTGAGTAGAGATACTAGATAGGGAGCTTGGAGTAGAAGGAAAGCCACTAAGGATTCTATTGCAATAATTCAGATGAGAAACAATGTTTGCATAATCTAGGGTGATAGTAGTAAATGCTGAAAAGTGGTCAGAAGTCTGACTGGATTTATTGGGAAGAGATTATAGAATTTGCTGATAGATGACAGGGGTTTCTGAGAGAAAAGAAGTTCAATGATGAATCCACGGTTTTTGTTCTGAGCAACAGAAAGAACAAAATTTTTTATCACTGAGGTGGGAAAGATTGGGAAAGAATCAGGTAAAGGTGACATGGTAATCAGAAGTTAAGATTTGGCCATTTTAAGTTGAAAATGCCCAGTAGGTGTATATAGGAAGAGATACACATTTGAATAACTCAGGGAAGAAATCTCAAATAGAAGTGATATGTAAAGGCATGATATTTTGAATCTCAAATCAGAAAATCCTACCTATGACCCCATCTGAACTAAACATTTGATATTTAGTACGTCATGATGTTTTTGGTATTAATATTGATTTTTTAAAAGCACGGCATTAAACTGTTATTCATTCATCTTGTTAACTGAGCATTTTGGCACCCTTTTAAATTGTGTGCTTGAAGTAGGTATCTCATCACCTAGCCCTGATTCTTCTTATTAACACTCTTTGTGATGGGCTTCTACATACTCCAGCGTTATTCTTCCTCACTCCTTGAAGAATTTAGCATCTAATGGTCTCTCCCTCGAGAATTAATCTTGCCATAATTCTCAGAGATGTCTTTATCTTCATAAATGTTTTATTCAATATCTGGGCTTCTCAATACCTTGATTTTTTTCTCCTCCAATGATCTTTTCTTCCACCCTGCCTCAGCTGCATTTCTATTATCATACTCTAATATTATATATGATATGTCTTATCTCATTCTCTAGACTATCATTTTCATCACTGCAATATTTCCATAATCTCAATTTTAGCTATTTTTCTCTGACTTTAATATCTTCAGAGTGCATATTATCTCCCAAGACATTTTTACCATTTGAGGAAAATCTGGCAAGAGTCAAATTATAGAGGTTGTTGGCAAAGTTAGTGGATTAAGCATGATTATTTTTATTCAGATATAATTTACATATAACATGTATTAGTTTCAAGTATACAACATTTGATATTTGTAGGGATAAACATTTTTATTTTTATTTATTTTTGCTTATTTTATTTAACCTACATAATTTTATTAACCAATAAGACTTATTGGTTATTGTCACCCTCTTTATTCAGCATAAATACCTCATACTTGCTGCAGCTTCTGCCTGAAGGTAAATGTGTCTTCCTCACTTTCCTCTTTCAGGTCTTTGCTGACATATAACCTCCTTCATGAAACCTTCTCTTGCCACACCAAATGAATTTGCAACACCTCCTTCACAGCATTTTCTATATTTCTCCCAACTTTAACTTCTTTAAAGATTTTTGTTGATTTTTAGAGTGAAAGGAAGGGAGAGGAAGAGAGAGAAACATTGATTCGGCAACCTTTCAGTGCACAGGAGGATGCCCAACCAACTGATCCACACCGGTCAGGGCCCAACTTTAATTTTTAATAGAACTATCTTCACCTGCACCTCCTCACCCCAGGGAGGAGCAGAAAGAAACAGAGAATATAGGAGAAAAAATAAAAGGACAGGAGGAAGGTTTAGAAAGGAGCGGTGCAGAGAGTAGGCAATGGATCCCTTCACTCTAGGTGTCATGAAGATGAGGAAAATCATCAAAGGAGATGAAGGAGGGGAAGTTAATACAGTGAGAGAAGAACCAATGCTAGTAGCAATTAGCAACTGGATTAGAAATTGCTGAGAGGTCTCTCCAATACACATGCAAGCATTGGGAGGGAAAGCGTATGGACAGTGATTATAGACAACTTTTTGAAGAACCTTGATGTAAAGACAAACAGGAAAAAGTGGGTTAGAAGTTTAAATGTGTAAAGAATTTATAAACGATTTTCAACTGTATTTTAAATATATATACTTTTTTATAAAGTTTTTTGTTTTTTTTATTGATTTTAGAGAGAGGCTGTCTCCCACATGTCCCCAACCAGGGATGGAGTCCGCAACCTGGGCATGGACTCTTGCTGGAAATTGAACCCTGATCTCCTGGTTCATGGGCCAAGACTCAACTATGAGCCATACCAACTGGTCTGAACTGTATTTAACTTAATAATAAACTTACACAAACACAGTTTCCATTGCTCCAACAGGTGACTAAAAATCATAATACCTTAAAAAATGTGCTTTCTTAAAAGTTTTAAATATTTTCCAATACTTCCACATGTTTATCTTCATATCAGGGGTACACTGACAATTAACATTCCAATTTAAATGAGAATATTATGGAATAATCATTCTTACCCATTAGTAGCTTCTCATAATTTTCCAGTGATGATTATGGCATTGGAATACTGTAGAAACCAATTGTCCACTGCCATACTTAAAATACCCAATTAAGCCCTGGCCAGTGGCTCAGTTGTTTGGAGTGTCATCCTGTACACCAAAAGGGCTCAATTTTCAGTCAGGACACATACCTAGGTTGGGATTTGATCCCCTACCTGGAGGCAATCAATTGATGTTCCTCTTATATCAATGTCTTTCTATCTATCTGTCTATCTCTATCTTCTTCTTCTTCTTCTCCTTCTCCTTCTCCTTCTCCTTCTCCTTCTCCTTCTCCTTCTCCTTCTCCTTCTCCTTCTCCTTCTCCTTCTCCTTCTCCTTCTTCTTCTTCTTCTTCTTCTTCTTCTTTCTCTCTCTCTCTCTCTCTCTCTCTCTCTCTCTCTCTCTCTCTCTCTCTCTCTCTCTCTCTCTCTCCCCCCTCTCTCTCTTCCTGCGCTATCTAAAATCAATAGACTATCTATTGTGAGGATAAAACATAATAATCTATACTAATAAAAGAGCAATATGCTAATTAGATTGGACATCCTTCTGGACAAAGCCACAGTGGCGGGGGCCAAGGCATAAGAAGTTAGGGGCAATCAGGCTGGAAGGGGAGAGCAGTAAGGGGAATCAGGCTGGCAGGGGAGAGCAGTTAGGGGGATCAGGCCAGCAGGCAGAGGTGGTTCGGGGCAATCAGGCAGGCAGGGGTTCAAGATTGGAGAGGGTGCAGGCCAGGCTGAGGGACCCCCCTCTTTCATGCACAAATTTCATGCACCAGGCCTCTAGTAAATACATAAATACAATACTCAATTGACAATTTTTATCCTATAGAATTAAGTCCAAACTCTTTAGTATAAGATATATACCCACTAGTCAATTTGATTCTATTGCTTGACTCTCCTTGATTTAAACTATATTAAGTTGATTCTATTGCTTGACTCTCCTTGATTTAAACTATATTAAGTTGTGTGTTGTTTTTTTTTTGGGGGGGGGTGGGCGGTTTGTTTGTTTTTTAAATAAAATGACTTTCTAGGTGATACATATTCTGTTGTGTGGTGCTCTTAAACACCTAAACCATCATTCATCAGTAAAATGGGCATCATGGTTCATGACTCAAAGGATTTTTCCTAGGACAAATTGAGACATGCTAAATCTATATACAATGCTGTGAACAGTGCGGTGGTGCATTCTGTTCATCTTTACATTCCTAGTGTCTTCAAGAACACAGACTCAGTATAGGTTTTTGTTAATGTGCTCCATTGCACCAATTTCTATAATTGCAGGATTATGTGGACAGCACATCAGTGTCTTCAGGCTTACTTTGAAAGAAGTAGAATTTGCAGCAAAATAATGTGAAAAATAGTTCAAATGCAGGGATAGAAAAATGCTTCCAACTTGAGGTAACTCTAATAGTAATGGTGTTCTGTGTTGAGAAGGCATTGAGGCCACTTCTGACTGTCAGACATGGTAACTTCCAGGAGATGGCAGAGTGCCATCTTTGACTAGAGTCTTCATGGTGCAGCTTTCAACTGGCTTTCCTCTTTGTAAAGAACTGGTTTAATTTGTGCAAAAGTCTTAGCATGATAATCTAGATCCTAAACTTTCAAAATGTGTTAATAGCATAGTAAATAAATGTACTGAAAAAAGTGAGAAATACAACTATAAAGAGCAGATGAACTCACAAAGTAATTAAAATCCACTGTGAAAAAGATATGGAAATAAGTGCCTGTAACTTTTAACATCTAATACTGTGAAATGTGCAAGAGCAATATTTCAAATTTAATTATTCTTAGATCTAAGGAAAGTTAAAATAATTTAGTCTGATTGCCACAAAGGGTGACTACCGCATTCAGATAGAAAGGCTGAGGAATGTAGATAATAATAGTAGAAGTTTAATAAAGCTCAAAGAAGACACATAATTAATTAAATTTTATAATTCACAAAAGTCACAAGAGTTTTCCATGATACCTATGAGGTTAATTTTCAATCATTCAATGTGTTTGGTAGAACAAATTATAATGATCTCTGAGGAACAGCTATTTATTATCAAATGTACACACAGGTTAAATTCTTCTTCTAAATTTTTCTTCTAAGTAAATAGGACAGTGAGAATATTAATATACTGTCAATATTTGAAAATAGACTTTCATATATTTGTATTTTTAATGCCAGGATATAATCATGGGATTAAAATGTAATTTACAAAATATATTCATGTTTTATATGCTCTGGTGCAATGAGAAATATTCCAGTCTCAGGAACGACACTATTTGCATGATCTTTCCTAAGTCCTGTATCTTAAAAATAAGAAGACTTGGGGTTAAATTAATTGATTTGTAATATTCCTACCAGTTCTAAGATTGTATTACTTTAAGTAGTTAATTTTGTTTTACATGAGCTTTAAAGACTATTATATTTAAGTTAAATAAATCATTTATATCTGAGCATTGACAAATGTATATTTTCTTAATACCTTCCTTTATTTATTGTTTCCTTCTGGGATTAGTCTAAAGATCAATGAATGATTCATTCATTCTGGGAAGCGCAGTTGTTCAGAAACTTCCATGAAAATGGATATACTCTCTCTTGATCCCACCCAAAAATTACAGCTCTCTTCCTGCAGAAATTCCTCATAAATACGATCTCACTTCTTATTGTTGCATCTTAGTCCTGTATTTTACTATTTTCTTCTAGACCTTAACTTGTCATCTCAACAGCCTCTTCGACCTGTAGACTATTCTCCACAATGTTAGTACACTTATCTTTCTGAGAAATATATCTGATCGTAACACTCTGCAGATTAAAAAACTCTTGTACTCTTGAACTAATATAGGATAAAAGCAAAACTTTTGTATATGACACATAAATCTTTCTTTAATATGCCTGAAACCTCACTTTCTAGATTCAAAGCTATCACTACCCACTCTCACCTCAGCTTGGGCCAGAACATATTTTAACTTCTTATGATATTCTTATTGTTGCTCTGGCAGGAGCATCTTCTTTCTTCTATGTCTACTTAATTTTTCAGATATATCTCTCTGTTACACATTTCCTAAAAATGTACTTAAGATATCTGTAAGTATTTACTATATGTTTTATATTTTAATTAATATTAATGTACCTAATTTAAACATCAAAATTTATACATGTATGATATATATATGCGACTGAACAACAGAATGACCGAATGACCAGAACGACCAATTGACCAGTCGCTATGATGTGCACTGACCACCAGGGGGCAGATGCTCAATGCAGGAGCTGCCCTCTAGTGGTCAGTGTGCTCCCACAGCCAACTTCCTGCAGCCAGTCAACCTCCTATGGTCCCTCCCCCTGGCTGGCCAACCTCCTGTGGCCCCTCCCGCAATCCCAATTGGGTCTGGGCAAGCAGGCCCCAATTGGTCTCAATCGCTGACCAGGCTGAGGAACCCCACCAGAGCACGAATTCATGCACCAGGCCTCTAGTCTTTAATAATGTGAATGTACAATACATGTGATTCATTTTAAGAGAGTGTATTGCCTTTATCGTAGATGCCTCAGAGAATGAATGGAGAATACCTTTTTCTTTATAGATGTTCAATATACCAAATATAGACAGCTTGTAAAACTTAATCTGAAATCAACCCATTCTGTACATTATGTAAGAATAGCTCTTAGGGGCCATGTTCAATTTCTTCCACAGTAACTGGTCTGGTCTGTTCATTGTTTTCTGTATTGTATATGTAATATTGCTTTATACATTTTGAAGGAAATTATTTAATTTAAATTCCAAATTATTATTATGTAAGAGCATAATATTTTCTAATACATCTTGAAAAGTATTGTTTTTTATATTTTCTTTTATTGTTTTTGTAGTGATTTGTATATGTACTGTATTCCTTTTATGTTATTTTCTACTAGAGGCCCGGTGCACAATATTTGTGCACTGGAGTGTGTATGTGGGGGCGTCCCTCAGCCCGGCCTGTGCCCTCTTGCAGTCTGGGACCCCTGGGGGGATATCCACCTGCTAGCTTAGGCCCAATCCAGCTGGCAGTCAGACATCCCTCTCGCAGTTAGGGGCTCTCTCAGTCCGGGACCCCTCGCTCCTTACCAACCGCCTGCAGCAGAGGTGGGAGAAGCTCCCGCCACTGTGGCTGCATGAGCCCAGCTTCTGGCTGAGCAGCGCTCCCCCTGTGTGAGCACACTGACCACCAGGAGACAGCTCCTGTGTTGAGCATCTGCCCCCTGCTGGTCAGTGCGCATCATAATGACCAGTTGTTTCGCCGTTCGGTCTATTTGCATATTAGGGTTTTATTATATAGGATTATGCATTGAAATGCCACAAATTTTATAGTATAAAACCACAACTATTTTAGTAAGTCAGTATAAGTCAAAAGTCTAGTATGGCATAACTGAATGCTCTGTTAAGAGTACCAAAGCTGATGTCAAGATATAGGATGGGCTGAGTTCTCTAAAGGCTTTGGGAAAAAAATCCACTTCCAAGCTCATTGTTGTTGAAAATTTCAGTCCCCTGCAGCTATGTGACTGAATTCCCCTTTAGCTTGCTGGTGGCAACCCAGGGCCACTTTTAGCTCCTAGAGGCTGCTTAGAACCTTGTAACATATCCCTCTCCATCTTCAAGCTGACAGTGGTATATTGAATCTTTCTTATGCTTTGAATCTCTGACTTTCTCCCTATTACCAACTAGAAAAAGCTCTATGCTTTTAAAGGGCTCATGTGATTAGGTCTTCTTATGTCAAGGTTAACTGTACCATATATTATATCCTAACTAGTGGCCCGGTGCACGAAATTCATGCACAGGGGGAGGGGGGTAGTGTCCGTCAGCCCGGCCTGCACCCTCTCCAATCTGGGACCCCTTGAAGGATGTCCTACTGCCGTTTTACAGGGATCAGGCCTAAACTGGCAGTTGAACACCCCTCTTGCAATCTGGGACTGCTGGCTCCTAACCACTCACTTGCTTGCCTGCATGCCTGATTACCCCTAACCACTGTGCATCCTGGCCTACTCACCCCCAAATGCCCCCCCGCCAGCATGATCACCCCCAACTGCCTCCCCTGCCAGCCTGCTCACCCCCAAATGCCGCCCCCCCCATTGGCCTGCTTGCCCCTACCTTCCCTCCACACTGGCCTGCTCTCCCTCAACTGCCTCCCTGCTGGCCTGCTCACTGCAAACTGCCCCCCACCCCCTGCTGTCCTGATCACCTCCAACTGACCTCCACTGATGGCCTGGTCGCCCCAACTGGCCCTCCTGCTGGTCTGCTCACCCCCAACAGCCCTGCCCTGCACCAGCCTGGTCACCCTCAACTGCCCTCCCCTCTTGGCCTCTAACTGCCTCTACCTCGGCCCCACCACCATGGTTTGTCCAGAAGAATGCCCAGAAGGTCTCCTGAAAGGTCTCCCAGTCTAATTAGCGTATTACCCTTTTATTAGTATAGATAGAGGCCTGTTGTACAGGTGGGGGCCAGCTGGTTTGCCTTGAAGGGTGTCCTGGATCAGGGTGGGGGTTCCTTTGGGGTGTGGGGCAGTCTGGGTGAGTGGCCTATGGTGGTTTGCAGGCTGGCCATGCCCCCATGTGGTGAGGGTCCTTGCTGGGGTGCCTGGCCAGCCTGGGTGAGGGGCTGAGGGCTGTTTGCAGGCTGGCCATGCCCCAAATTGACCCAAGCTCCCAGCCCCTCCTTTTTTTCTTTTTTTCTTTTTTCCAGTGCCTCCTTGAGCGGAGGGCAGGGCTGGCTGGAAGCAGGTATCTAGGATTTATTTATCTTTTATAATTGAAACTTTGTAGCCTTGAGCGGAGGCCAGGGCCAGCCAGAGTGGGCGGGAAGCTTGGCTTCCTCCATTGCAACCCAAGCCTCCTGCTCACTCCAGTTCAAGGGCATCTGCCTTCTTTGTTGGGTTAATTTGCATACTTGCTCTGATTGGCTGGTGGTGTAGCAGAGGTACAGTCAATTTGCATGTTTCTCTTTTATTAGTGTAGATTGCAGGAATAAAATGCCTCATATTCATTGTACCCTAAATTATGTATACAGGGCAAGTCCAACAGGGTGGGAAATCTTGGAGCCATTTTAGAATTCTGCTTACGACAGTCTCCAAAATGCTTCTAAAATAAACATATTGTAATATATTTCAGGTAAATGTAGTTTCAATTCATCCACATAACTGAGCTGGGTATTTTACATTTGCCCAATATTTAAGCCACACCTATCCCTACATACAAGCAAGTTTTAGCAGATAACTGAAATGAAATTCTCATGATTAAATCTAGAGAATATGTAAACTTTATTATTTTAATCTACTAACAGTTTTGGTTCAGACCCTATCAACTCTGCTCAGACTACACCAGCCTCTCTCCATTTATTCCAGCAGCCTCTCCTTATTTTAATGAACCATTTTTCAGTCTGCCATGACATCAGCTTGCTAAAACCAAATATAATTTTATCTCTGTAATTAAAAATATATTTTAGTTCTCTTCTTTCTTTATGATACATTTCAAACTACTTGACATGTTAATATAAATGTGTGAGGGCAATAGGCAGTGTGAAAGAACTGTCTGAATTATAACACGCATTTAGTAATATTTGTTTACTGACTTGTAGAAAAAAAGTGAATTTTAAAGATTATCTCATTTTATTTCCTCAGCCGCTTTACTTTACTTTGTGTTCCTGTGATATTAAACATCTCACCTTACACAGAATACACAGCCATTTCATGCACTTTGTCTTGACACATGCTCTCAGATATTTATGTAAAATTTCTCACATTTTCTGCCTTCTCATTTTTCATCATCCATCCAAAATGTTTCCTCCAGTGTGAACTCTTCTATGATAGCTTCAACTATCTTTATTTTCTTCTTTTTCCATCATGTTGATGACCTTGTGAAGTTATAAGTGGTATAATAATCATGTTAGGAAGAAAGTTCTATAATGTGACAGTGTGGTTCGTAATTAGTAAGCCTAGGATATATTTTTGAGAATGTGGATGGGCTAGAATTATTACCTTTCCCATAGCAAATCAGGAAAAAGTACATGTTCAAAAATAACTGCAAACTTGACTCAGAACAAACTTAACTTTGGACTCAGCGGATGATAAAAAGTAGGTAATGTCTACTTAAATTGAAACTGCATCCCAGGGTATGCATAAAAGAATACTACTGTGGGCTAATGGAATCAGCACTAATAGTGATCCACATGAGGGAGGAGTGAGGACCAGAAGTTGGGAAGAGAAGGAGGGCTCCAGCTGTCAGTGTGATTTGACCTCCATACCAGGCCAGTTAGCAGTGAGAGCAGAATCAACTTTCAAACAAGAATAGGGAAGTTGGGATAAACTAGAAACTAGTGACATCTGAAAACATCAAGAGCACAAATGCCCAAAAAAATCCAATAGAAGAATTCATTTCTTATGAGAATATCAAAAATTAAATTCAAAATTGAAAGATTTCAGGGAAAAACCTTAAAATCTAGATTCATAGATCTTTGCCACAAAGTTCAAGACTTGGATCTCTGAGAAATCCCATGGTGAGGAGACTTTCTATCATTCAATGTAGCCTGTTTTTTTTTCCAGTTTTTATTCGCTAACTACATGCTAGGCACCATTCTAGGATTTTAGGGTCGAAAGATGGATAAAACAAAGTTCTTTACCTCAAAGAGCTTACATTTTAATAAATGAAGATACGCAATTACTAAATAAACAGGTAAGTATGTATTATATAAGATGGAGAGGGCTGTAACAGAGGGAAAATTTCTAAGCCACAAGAGAAATAATGAATTCAATGATTTTAAGTATGCACGTTATCAGATGTTGAGAGAAATAACTCATCCACATTGTGAGTAAAGTCCTGGAGGAAGAAAGGATGTAAGCACCCTTACATGTGAATAAAGAACATTCTAGGTAGAGGGAACAAAGTGTATAATACCCAAGTAAAGTGAGAGGGTGTCTGCTATGTTCAAGAAAAGAAGGCCACATGGTAACTCCATGTGAGTAAAGGAGAGAGTGGTAGCTGATCAAATCAGAAAGGTGAAAAAAAAGAGGGGCAGGACAGGAGGGTCCTTCCAGACCATTTTAATGACTTAAACTTTAAATCTGAATAAAATGGCCAGCTAAAAATAATTTGAAATAATTTATAATGTATATATTATAGAGCAGTAACATGATCTCACATATTTTAGATGAGTCACCCTGGCTGTCAGTTGAGAATATATTTTTCCTTCATTTAAATTAAGAAAAATTTTAAAGATTAAGCACTTATAATTTTTAGCCAAAAAAAAAAATACTTTCAAGTAGATACATAAAATTTTGATTGCTAAAGGAGAGACTTTCTCTTGATAAAAATAGGCAAACAATCGTACCTAATTCTTAGGTTGGACCACTTAAACGCTCCAAAATTCAAGAGTTTTTTATTTGCAAAAAGAAATAATTTCATATGTTTAAGCTGGTAATTATTAAATGCTAAAAAAGAAAAGAATATTTTAGTATGATATTTTGCTTATTTAATTTTCCCCCCAGTGTCCTGCTAATTATTATTCTTCACTCTCATTAACCTCCAAACACATGTATTGTATCAGTACTTGTATAACTATGTTGAATTATACATTTGACTCTCTTAATCATTTTTTTAACTTAAGTGATTGTTCTTTGCTTACTCTTTGGTTTTAGATGGTTATGTTTCTGAATTTTGGTGAGAAATATAAGAACTTAAGTGTGGAATGCATGCAATTTATAATTGGATAAGACTTTACATAGAGGTAATATTCTCTCCCCTTTCCCCCCCAACACAAAAGGAAATGAACAGGAATTATTTTATACAAACATCTATTTCTAGGTTCTGCTGAGTTTACTCTAAACTTTTAGATTTCTGCTTCACTAGCACTTGTAAAATGTGGTAAATATTCATTCCTTACCTGAAGAGTGAGGATATTTTTCTCCATTAATTTTCGAGAGAGTGAAAGGGAGAATGGAGGAGGAGAGAAGCAGAGCGGAAAGAGATAAAGAGAAACATTAATGTTACTGAGACACATTGATTGGTTGCCTCCTGCAAGCACCCAATCAGACCTGCAACCCAGGCACATGCTCTTGATCAATCCAATCTGCGACCCTCAGGAGCACAAGCCCACAATCTAACCACCGATCTAGGCCAGCTAGGGTTTCCTCTCATATTTTAATGCTTACTAGGTCAAAAAATTAATAATGTTTAAATTAAGTTTTGATTATTGGATAAGAATTGCCAAAATAACATGGAGGATTTCAAAATTATGATTATGCAATTAGACCCTTTCAGGAGAAAATGGAATGTGAAGGTTTTGTTCATAAACATTCGAAGTTATATTCATATGTTCTTTCTCTTTAACCAATTTTCATTTTAGCATGATTAAAATCTATTGTGGAATAAAGTATGCAGAATGGTGACACCTTAGCACAAAATAAGTAGTAGGGACAGCATTTTAGAAGAGAATTGTGGCCTACCTTCAAGTTAGTGTGAGAAATGTCCTCCAAATTATATGTTCCCTCAAGAGAGCTTGGTCAAAGGGTAATTTATGTTCTTAAATTATCAGCTGCACTTGAAAGAATGATTTATAAAAGATAATTTTACTCTCACTGAATTAAAATTGCAGAGCATGAAGTAAGATTGCTGCACACAGGAAGAACAAATAGAGTCTGCAATATTAACTATGGGTTAGCAATACATAATCTTGAAATATAATATTCTGGGTCACACATGTCAACAAAATGACTATCAATGGCAAAATGCCACAGGGGTTTTTTATGGCCTCTCATGTAAGCGTTATTTATTTATTTTTAAAATAAAATTAATTAAGTTCCCTGACAAGTTATTTCATGAGGCATACACCCAAACTAATTAAGCCTGTTTTCTTAGGGATTTATGACTTATGGTTGATTGACTTTGTAACTGAATTACATACTAATCTTCTAGCTTTATATCCCCTGATATTTTTGGCTTTACAATATTCCTCTCAGTAGATAATATCTTTAGGAATTTATTCACAGAAACTATTGTTACTCCAGAGTACAGATTTAAATACCCTCAGTGTTACAACAATGCTCAACATTATACAGCAAAGTAGTATAGTAGATGCTTCACTTGTAAGAGAACTCCTAATAGGGCAATGCTACCATATATCCTGGCCACAACCAACATTAGACTTCCAGCCTTTCCAAGGTAGGTAATGCAGGTGCATATAATCAGTCATAGAGGAATAATTACAGTATAATGAATGTGTAAATTGCAATAAAAACTTTCTGGATTTGCTACCATGATTGAAAATAGTTGTGATAATTGAGAGGGGCAAAATACCTGGTGTTTCCAGCTTTTGAAAATATAAACTTGTTTGCAATATCATCTTGAACCTGCAAATTCATAAATCATAGAAAGCTATTATCCTATGCCAAACATTTAATAATAAAAATGCCCTGATTTAAGAAGCTTATGATTAGGTTTTTCCTTTACATTTACATTGTAAAAGTAAACTAAATCTAAGACCCCTCTAAAATATTACATTTCAAATTATGTTCTGCATATTAGTTAACTCCAGTTGTCCTCTGTTTATTAAAATTTTATTTTGTTCTCCTTTGTAGAATATCAATACTTTCTTACTTGGAGCATCAATTATAAATTCTATAGAGATTAGGTAGATTATAGTTACATAGTTCTTATATGTACACTCTATATTTGGTTTAGCTCATTAATTAAGATCTTAATTAAAGCCTAGCTCTCTTGTTCTTGGCCTGTTATCTCCTTTATTTTCAGCACTGAAGAGTTCCTACGTTCTTATTTCCACATTTCACCATCACTCCTCTCCCAGTATGTATCTTAAAAATTACTATAATTCCTACCTTGGTGAAAGAAAAATAAAGCTTGTTTTATCTGCACACGTTAGGTACAAGGAAAAGTTCCCTACTCTCTGCTACAAAAATCCTGACCAGGTAACCAATCTTCTGAATTCAGCTCAAAGATTAGTAGCTAAATTCATGGAAGTGTTTTTCTTATCTTTGTTTGTTTTTTATTAATCCCCACCCAAGGATATATTTCCATTGATTTTTAGAGAGAGTAAAAGGGAGTGGGAGAGACAGAGAGAGAGAGAGAAAAAAAACATCAGTGTGAAAGGAACACATCGATTGGTTGTCTCCCGAAAAGCCCCATTTGGGACAGAGATGGAGCCTGCAACCGAGGTATGTGCCCTTGACCAGAATTGACCCTGTGACCCTTCAGTCTGTGGGCCAACACTCTATTCACTAAGCAAAATCAGCTAGGGCTAAATTAGTGTTTTTGAATGTTCTACTTTGTGTGACAGAGAATAACATTATTTAGCTAACTAAAAAGCTTATGCCTCTTCAGTATTTCCAATCTTTCAGATAAGCAAGAGAAAATCTCTAACTGCGAAATAATTTTGCAAAATGTGAAATATATTTCTCTTTTTCTTATTTCAGGTTAAACATTTGATAGACATTTTGTACCAGTGTATTTCCCAAGCTTTGCAGAGTGGACCGACCGGGTCAGAACAGCCCTGTCTAGCTGGAGAGGGCCCTTGCCCAAGGGCTGCCTTGCCCCAAGCCTGCTTCCTTCAAGGGCTGCCTCACAGGTGTGTTGTATCACAATTGAGGTGTTTGCATTGAATGAAGTTTCCTTCTTCACTGCATACTACCCTCCCTACTGCACACACACACGCACACACACACACATAGTCAGAACTAACATCCTTGCCAATAAGCATTTGCTTTTTATGAAATTGTAGTGAAGAAAAAAATATATATATCATAAAATTTATTTTGATCATTTTTTAAGTATAACCATTTGCTTTGAAATGCTTTTATATCTAGAAGTCAGAAGACTGAAGGCTTACAATTTTGAAACTTAAAGTCGCATAACTAGAAAAGTAATCACATAAGGTCTCTAAACTGAATTATAGGTCTGTTCCTCCTGACTTATGCGAGGAAACTGCATGCAGAAACACAAGGCACTAAATGGTGAAAGCAAACTGACAAAATCATGATCTTAACCAGGGGTCCTCAAACTACGGCCCGCAGGCCACATGCTGCCTGCTGAGGACATTTATCCGGCCCGCTGGGTACCGCTGCCTGTCCTGCTTAGCAGCCGACTCGTCCCGGGCCCGCAGTGCACATAGGAATTTGTTCATAGTTTTTTTTTTTTAAACTATAGTCCGGCCCTCCAACGGTCTGAGGGACAGTGAACTGGCCCCTTGTTTAAAAAGTTTGAGGACCCCTGATCTTAACCAACACAAAAATTCACTAATGATTAGAAGAGTGTACAAGCAAACAGCAGACACAGTGAAGCATCAAAGCATGGGTCCCTTGAAGAGATCTGAGCTATTAAACAGGACTTCTAAACAAGACCCCGTTTCTGCCTTAAGACATGTTTGTCATCATCTCAGATTATCAGATGAGATCTATAATGATGTGTGCAGTACAACTTAGAGACAAAGCTGCTCAGATTCTGGCCTGTTGGTGTTTACACTTCATTACCCATTCAGTTTGAGAGCCTATGTGAACAACTTTTGTTCTTTAACCAAATGTATTCCATAAGTCCATGATTTCAGGTGTATTTAAAATAAGCTATTGAGACTGACCAGACATGTCTTGCTGAAATAATATATATATATATATATATATATAAAGAGCCAGGGTCCATAACACACACAATGACTGGAGGCTCCACCGAACACCAGGTTGTGCTCGCTGCAGGCTCGGGTGGGAGGGGACTTGTGGCAGCGGGGATGGGGGCAGGGGAGGCAGGGCCCAGTGGAGGGTGACCTGTACTCCCCACATGGCCGAGGTGGCTGTGAGCGCTCCTGATGGCCCACAGGTGCAACTTCAGCTCAGCCTGCAGGCTCCGCTTGGCCCCATTCACAGAAGCGCAGGCACCACCTCCATGCCACACCCCCCACTTCCATCAGTCCCACCGCCCTGAGGCACCCTCCCCAAGCTGTTTCCCGGAAGATCCCACCCTCGGAGCACACCTGGATCCTGAGGAGGTGGGTGGCACCTCAGGCAACATTTGGTGGCTGTTATTCTGCCTACCACAGTATAAATCAGAAAGAACACAGTGAAAAGGGACAATGGCAACAAACATTTAAATCTGGAAGGCGGATGAATGTGGTCCATGCCTTAGTAGCCTGAGGACATTGCCCCTGAAGTAAACCCTAAGCCAGGAGTGAGAAAAGCGAAGGGGCACCAGGGGTTACCCCACAAAACCCCCAAAGGCACCCCTGTTAATGAACTAAGTACCCCTGGAAGTGGGAGCAAAGCTGGGGCCAAAAACAAGAGGATTGGTCTACAAAGGGCCCTAATCCTCAGATTTCCTTCTCCACTCCGCACAGCTGGATAGCTGCCTCACCTCCATCCCAACAAAGACAGAAGGTTCATTGTCCTGAGAGGATAAAACAGGGTCTCTGAACCCAGGACACAGCAGGACAACTGGGAGAGGCAGCCCTGTGACCCACCAGTGGCCTATTTGATTGCTCCACCCTGAATGCTGAAGCCTGCCTCCTGTCCCATCACCTGGGACCCCCCTCCCTTCTGACTCCCAGACAGTGAAGTCAGGGCTAAACTCTCCAGACAGGACACTCCAGAATTTATTTTCTTCAATCTCTGACTATATTAACAACAAGTATTTTGTTACTGTTCTTTCATTTCCTGTTTGTTTTCACTTTCTTCTCCCTGCATACTGTTTTCTCCAAATTGTTTGAGGTTTTTTCTGTTTGTATTAGTTCTCTTTCAGAGTCCAACTCACCAAAAAAAGAATACCTAAATAGGTTGGCATCAGAGATTTCCCAACAAAACAGCCCAACCCCAACTGTCTGTATTGAGCCCCTGAGTCAACCAGTCCTCATACGCCCCTGCATAGGGCTACTCAGCAGCTTGCTTTCATAAACTGTTTTTTACATTTTTAAGCAATTATAGGAAAATGCAAAGGTCTTAAGTGGTCAGTATAATGGCTTTTGACAATTGCATACACCTGCACAACCCATACCTCACTCAAGATATAGCACATTTCCATCTCCCCAGAAAGTTCTGTCATGCCCCAGTCAACACCTCCCCCACCACAGAGGCAACCGCTATGCTGGTCAATCTCTTAGACATGAGCAGATAACCAGGGGTCATCAATATTTGAGAAAAACTTCTAATTTAACAAAACAAACAAAACTTTGAGCAAACAATATGCAGGGGGTAAAACTTAAAAACAAATCTATTATTACTATATTCAGACTTAGGAAAATACACTGAGTGGCCGGGTTATTTAATGCATAATAATCTGGCCACTCAGTGAATATACTATATAATAAAAGGTTAATATGAAAATCGTCCCCTCGACCAGGAGTTTGACCAGCAGGCAGGCCGGCCTACCACCCATGAGCCTATGTCCCCTCCCCTGGCCAGGATGGCCAGAACCCACCCATGCACGAATTCATGCACTGGGACTCATATATATATATATATATATATATATATATATATATATATATATACACATATACACACACACACTCACACACACACTGAGTGGCAGATTATTATGCATTCAGAGATCATAATAATCTGGCCACTCAGTGTATATGGCACATGTGAAATAAAATTTACATGCTGTTTTTTGGGGAAAACACTCTGAGAATGAACAAAACAAAACAAAAAAGTTCTTAGACTTAGATAATATCCTAGCAGAAATGCAAACTTACTTAAAAGGAGTCAGCAGTCCTGACTGGTGTGGCTCAGTTGGTTAAGCATTGGACCCTGAACCAGGAGGTTGCCAGATTCCCTGTCAGGGCACATGCCCCGGTTGTGGGCCTATTGATGTTTCTCTCTCTCTCCCCCATCCCCCCCCTCATTCCCTTTCTCTCTCTCTCTAAAAATCAATAAACTATTGTTTAAAATAATAAAATGGGTCAGCAAACTATAGCCTGCAGGCCAAATCCAGCTCCACCTGCTTTTTAAATAAAGTTTTATTGGAACACAGCTACATCCATTTGGTTTTTTTTTTTAATCTTTCTTGTTTAGAATATTACAATGTCTCCTTTTTTCCCCTCCATTGCCCCCTCCACCCTGTTCCTGCCCTGCCCCAGACCTTCACCACTCTATTGTCTGTGTCCATAAGTAATGCATATCTACACTAATAAAAGAGAAACATGCAAATTGACTATCCTTCTGCTACGCCCACCAGCCAATCAGGAGAGAGTATGCAAATTAAACCAACAAGGATGGCATACACAGCACAGAGTGAAGACTGAAGACAGCGTAGAAGGAGGCCAAGCACTGCAGAAGAGAGCTAAGTGGTGGAGAAGGGAGCGAGGCAACAGAGACGGGAGGGCTTCTCTCCCTTCTCCACTTTGCTCCCTTCGACCAGCAGAGATGAAAGAAAATTAGTAAAATGTACATGAAAATCTCCCTCCTGTCAGAGTCTTGGTGGGCTTTTCTCCCTTCTCTGCTTCGCTTTGGCTGCAGGAAGCCCTATTCTTGCAGGAATAGGCCTGAAGAAGGCCTATTCTTGCAGGAATATTCCTGCAACAGGTCTCTAGTTTTAATAATAAAAGGCTAATATGAAAATGGTTATTACACGCAATCAGCAGGAGGCTTCATCCCCCACCCGGTGGGGCTTGTCGGGGCATGTGAGGCTGTGTGCTATGTCCTCTGACCATTGGGGCTTGACAGGAGTCCTGAGGCTGTGGCCCCCACCTGATGGGGCTTGACAGGGAGGGGCCAGCCGGGTCTGGGTCTCATGTGATTTTGAGGCACACATATGTGGGTGGGGACTTGATTCTGGGTCTAACGGCGTGCCTAAGACTCTGACAGGTGGGAGATTTTCATGTACATTTTACTAATTTTCTTTCATCTCTGTTACTTCTATTATAAAGAAAGGGCAAATAGCAATATTAAAATATTTCCTCTAATTAATGCCCTTTTAATGTGCACAAATTTCATGCACTGGGCCACTAGTTCTTATATAATAACTTCCTTTGTTAGCACTATGTTGTGTTGACAAGTAGATCTAATGCAAGTTTTTTTCACATCCTTGGGTGTGGAGAGCATGTTACAGAACTGCTGCCAACATTTTTCTTCCCATAGTATCACATGGAAGTTCTACAACCATACTTTGGCATCAGAATATCTGAGCTCAACTCCAACTCCACTGCTTATTATTTGTGTAACTTTGGACAAGTATTTTCTGAAAGCCTGTTGCCTCATTTGTGAAGTGAGATGAACATTTAGTTCATAAAGCTATTGGTGGTTTTAACAATGTGCCAATCTCATAACTACCTTCCTATAATGCCTTTAGTAGAAAGATCAAACACACAGGTACCAGCTATCAAGTCATAAATTTGGTAAATATTTCACTGGATACACACAAAACAATATTTTATACAACAAAAGAAGGTAATTTCTGCCTCTTTTCCCCCACAGATAGATCCTCATCTCCTAGAATAGAGATGGACACATTGTTAGGCACTCACTAAAACTTTCCAGCCTGTTATAAAAAAGTGAGTGAATGAATGAATGAATGAATATAGCTTAGGGAACATGCTCCATTCCTTTTTCAGAGTTGCTTTGACGGAATACCTATCTTAAAGTTAAAATCCATTTAGTTTATGCTCTATATGTAAATATTAAAACATTCAAATTTACGTAATGGTATAATTGGCTACTTGTCTTTTTTTATTCAATACCAGAGGCCCAGTGCACAAATTTTATGCACTGAGGGGGGGCCCTCAGCCCAGCCTGCTCTCTCTCATAGTTTGGAATCCCTTAGGGGATGTCCTACTGACAGCTTAGGCCCGCTCCCCCTCAGGAGCGAGCCTAAGCCACAGTCTGGCCTCCCTCTGCAGGAGGCGACTGGGATGATCAGGGGAAGGTACCACCCCCATCACCCCACTGCTGCTGCCACTGCTGGCAGCCACAGCCACCAAGGTGTTCTCATCAACACAGACTCCAGTCCTTTCACCACAAAAAATGACAACTTTCTTTTGGTATTTTCAGGATGTCTCTTTCATAGGATATGAAATTTCTTTCTTTCTTTCTTTTTTATCCTCACCTGAGGATATTTTTCCATTGATATTTAGAAAGCATGGAAGAGAGAGGGAAAGACAGAGAGAAACATCAATGTGAGAGGGACACTTTGATTAGTTGCCTCCTGCATGAGCCCTGACCTGGGCGCCGGCCAGGGAGGAGCCTGCAACCTAGGTACATGCTCTTGACCAGAATTGAACCCAGACCCTGCGGTTGGCAGGCTGAGGCTCTATCCACTGACCGAAACTGGCTAGGGCAGGATATGACATTTATTAGCCTCTCCAGCAGCAGACCTCCATTTTTTCCTCCAGAAGTGAGGTGGAAAAACCCTAGATCACCTTCTTGGATTCTTGTTACCCAAGTTACCAAGAACACTGCGACTGGCGTTCTGGGAGCTTAGCCAATGAGCGGTCAGAAAAGGTGTTTCCTCTGTAGTTCATGCGCATAGGTTGGCACACTGCAGTTAGCAGGCCCCCCTGTCTCCGCTCTCTTGGCCTGTTCAAAGCAGCTGCGGCCGGTGCTGGCAAGCACCCCCCCCCCCCATCTCTGCTCTTCAGGCCTGTTCAAAGCTGCTGCAGCCAGTGCTGGCAAGCCTCCCCCCCACCCAGCCGTCTCCCTGCTCCAAGCCTGCTCAAGCTGCTGCAGTATCCATGGCTTGCCTAACCCTTCACGCAGTCCCCTTCTGCCCACCTGTGTGAGCAGTCTTCTCCTGAGTGGTCATGACCTTACTGCGTCACAGACAATTTGCAAATTACCCCTTTATTTGTATACTAAAGGCCCAGTGCACGAAATTCTTGCACGGGGCGGGGGGGTGTCCCTCAGCCCAGCCTGCACCCTCTCCAATCTGGGACCCCTCGAGGGATGTCCAACTGACCTCTCACAATCCAGGACTGCTGGCTCCCAATTGCTCAGCTGCTTGCCTTCCTGATTGCCCCTAGCCGCTTCTGCCTGCCAGCCTGATGACCCCCTAACCACTCCCCTGACAGCCTGATTAATGCCTAACTGCTCCACTGCCAGCCTGTTTGCCCCTAACTGCCTTCCCCTATAGGCCTGGTCACCCCTAACTGTCCTCCCTTGCAGACCTGGTCACCCCAACTGACCTTCCCTGCAGACCCAGTCACCCCCAACTTCCCTCCTCTGCTGTCCTGGTCACCCCTAACTGCCCTCCCCAGCAGGCTTGATCACCCCCAACTTCCCTCTCTTGCAGGCCTGGTCCCTCCCAACTTCCCTCCCCTGCTGGCCATCTTGTGGTGGCCACCTTGTGTCCACCTGGGGACAGGATCTTTGACCATATGGGGGCAGCCATCTTGTGTGTTGGAGTGATGGTCAATCTGCACATTACTTTTTTATTAGATAGGATAGAGGCCTAGTGCATCGGTGGGGGCCAGCTTGTTTGCCCTGAAGGGTGTCCCATATCAGGGTGAGGGTTCCCTTGGGGTGTGGGTGGCCTGGGCAAGGGGCCTGTGGTGGTTTGAAGGCTGGCCAGGTCCCCTGGCGATCCAAGCAGAGGCCCTGGGTTCTGGAATTATTTATCTTCTACAATTGAAACTTTATAGCTTAGAGTGGAGCCAAGCCTTCTTCTCTCTCCCTGGCAGCAGCCATTTCTGTTGGGATTTATGTATCTTCTATAATTGAAACTGTATAGCCTTAAGCAGAGGCCAAAGCAGGCCAGGGCTGCAGAAGCTTGGGTTCCTACATTGCCGCAGGCAACCCTAGCCTCCTGCATTCTCCAGCTCCATGGCTGCCACCATTTCTGTTGGCCTTTATTTATCTTCTATAATTGAAACTTTGTAGCATTGAGTGGAGGCCTGGGCCTGCAAGGGCAGGCGGAAAGCTTGGCTTCCTCCATTGCCAGGGAAACCCAAGCCTCCCTCCTGCTCTCTGTGGCTGCAGCCATCCTGATTGGGTTTATTTGCATATTCCATCCTGATTGACTGGTTGGTGTGGTTTCTGGGTGTAGGGAGGTATGGTCAATTTGTATATTACTCTTTTATTAGATAGGATAGATTATATTTTTACAATTTACCTTTTTTGATACATCATTCATATATAGCACAGATAGATAATGTTCTATCATATGAAAATTGGAATTTTGTACATTCTAATCAAGATATATAATGAGATTATATCTAAATTTTCTCTATTACAAAGAATATTATTATGAACACTAGAGGCCCAGTGCAAGTAATTTGTGAACATTGGGCCTTCACCTTCTCCAATCTGGGACCCCTCGAGTGAAGTCTGACTGCCCATTTAGGCCCAATCACAGTAGGATTGGGCCTAAACTGGCAGTAGGACATCCCTCTCACAATCCAGGACTGCTGACTCCCAAATGCTCACCTGCCTGCCTTTCTGATTGCCCCTAACCACTTCAGCCTGCCATCCTGATCACCCCCTAACCACTCCCCTGCCAGCCTGATTGATGCCTAACTGGTCCCCTGCCAGCCTGATTGCCCCTAACTGCCTTCCCATGCAGGCCTGGTCACCCCTAATTGCCTCTTCTGCAGGCTTGGTCCCCCCCAATGAACCTTTCCTGCAGGCCTGGGTCCCCCCAAACTGCCCTCATCTGCAGACCTGGTCCCCCCCCAACTGCCCTCCCCTGCAGGCCTGGTCACTCCTAACTGCCCTCCCCTGCCAGCCTCATCACCCCTAACTGCTCTCCTCTGCTGCTCTGCCCCACCCAACTGCCCCCCCTTTCAGGCCTAGGTCCCCCCAAACTGCCCTCCCCTGCAGTCCCAGTTGCCCCTAACTTCCCTCCTCTGCCAGCCTGGTCACCCCTAACTTCTCTCCCTTACAGGCCTGGATCCCCCCCCCCCCCGCCGCCAACTGCCCTTCCCTGCCGGCCAGGTCATCCCCAACTTCCCTCTCCTGCAGTCCTGGTCTACCCCAAGTGCCCTCCCCTGCAGGCCTGGTCTCCTCCAACTGCCCTCTCCTGCCCACCTGGTCACCCCTAACTGCCCTCCCCTGCAGACCTGGTCCCCCTCAATTGTTCTCCCCTACAGGCCTGGGTCCTCCCCAAGTTGCCCTTCCCTGCAGGCCTGGTCAGCCCCAACTTCCCTCTCCTGCGGGCCTGGGTCCCCCCCAACTGCCCTTCCCTTGCAGGCCTGGTCCCTCCCAACTGCCCTCCCCTGCTGGCCATCTTGTGGTGGCCATCTTGTGTCCACTTGGGGCAGCCATCTTTGACCACATGGGGGCAGCCATCTTGTGTGTTGGAGTGACAGTCAATTTGCATATTACTCTTTTATTAGATAGGATGCTTGTATATATATCTTTGTGCACATGGTATATTCTCTAAATAATATACCATAAAAGTAGATTAGATCATAAAAAAATCTTTGTTCTCAGTTTTACTGTAAATTAAGTAAAATTAATAAGACATACCATTATGATTTATGTTTTTAATTCCATGTTAAAGAAAATTTCAATTTTCCAATGCCATAAAGATGTGATCCTATAAAAACACAACAGTAATATATTTTTATTACTAATTTAATTTTTAACAATTTGAAAATAAGTCATATTTCTGTTAGTTTAATTTGCACTTATTCAACTATTGCTAAAGTTAGGTAGCTATTTACAAAATTGTTGGCCGTTTGAATTGTTCCCAAAGCTTATTTATAGTTGCCCCTTTATTACATATCATATTTTTCTTGTCAATTTTTAAAAGCCTGTTGTATAATATATGCATTAATTCTTTCACTGTTACCTCTACTGCTAATATTTATCCATAGTTTCATTTATATATGGATTTTGTGACCATACTTTTTGGCATATTGGATTTTAAAATTATAATATGGTCAATATTTCTATCTTTCCTCTTAATGGAATCTGAATTTTAATTCTTTGTTAAAAAGGTTTTTCCTATTCTTATATGTTGCATATTATTACCTGTATTTCCTACAGTATTATAATAACTTTATGTTTGATATTTAACTACATGGTCCATCTACATTTTATCATTTTGTGTAGCAAATGAGTTCACTTTTACTTCTTCCAGATAGCTTGTTGTGTTGGCACAATTTATTAAGCAACCCATCTCTTTCCTACTGAATTGTACTATTACCTTTGTAAAGTGTTCATTTCTATTATAAATGTAAGGATAAAGTGTGAATAGAACTCTTATGCCAAACCAATACTGCTCAAACTGCCCTATGGGGCACTTATGGCTGCCACAACCTAGAGCAAGCATGTCAAACTCAAAGGCTAACACGGGCCAAATAAATAAGGTTTAAGTTTATGCGGGCCGCAAAAAAAACCCGAAAGCTTTAATTTTCAGGGAAAAGTAGGTTTATTTCGATAGAGACATGCTGAATACAAAGGGCTGAAATAAATGAGCAATCATTGACATAAAATAATAGAACATTTTAATAAAAATTAATATTTTTTCTTGAACATTAACTTACCAGACACTGAATAACTGCACATATTAATAAGCGTAATGCAAATAAACCTATTTTTCTTGTTCTCTAAAAGCGAAATATTTCCTATTGCGCACACCAAACAAGTCAGTCCAAGACTAATGATGTGGCCATCAGCTGCTAAAATATTTGCTGCTAGTATTAGTGGAGAGAAATGCTGCGCCTATGGGTAAGGCGTGTAAGGGAAATGAATGCAACACGATTATAGTAATCAGTCATTAGCGAACATTGTAGTTCGTTATTAATAATTATGTATAACAGGACACTGTAAAAATTAAGCTACAAAATTTGTATTAAAATGTTTCTTACATACCATTATATTGGCTGGGCTGCAAAAAATATTCGTTGTGGGCTGCATGCAGCACATTCGCCGGGAGTTTGACATGCTTGGCATAGAGAGTAGAGGCCTCAGATGCTACTAAGTATAGTACAATGCATAGGACATTTCTGCTCTATCCAACAAGAATTTCCCAGCCTAACATGGCAACAATGATAAGACAGAGAAACCCTTCCTAGATCCAGAGGTGTATGAAGGTATAATCCTGGATTTGCCTGATATATGCTCAGTTAAGATAAAATGAAATTTTCAGAGACTGTGCCTGGTTATCATAACTGTCAATGGTGAAATGAGTCATTAATGACCTACAGCTACAATCAGAGGAGTCAAGTTGGCAAATATTCCCAGAGAAATTATGTGATAAATACAAATAAAAGATTGGTAAGAATAGATTTGGTAGCTCCTCTAAACAGACTTGGTCCATGTAAGCTTCCAACTTACTTTTGCAACCAAGTGTGCCCTACCAAGTGGAATGCCCAGTAAACTGAGTGTAACAACCTGTGAAATCTCCTCCTGCAGGTGCTGATTCACTGCAGTGCTCTTGCCTGCTGAATCCATTATACAGCAAAGTACATTGAGAGCATAGTGTGCCTTGTGAGTCTTTCAGCTAATCCAAATAAATAAGTATCTAATTTAGTCAGTAGTCATGTTGAATGAGTGATTCTTTCTTATTCTGGATCCTCTCTTTTGTGACATTAATCTACTTTTTTTAATCCCTACACCAAAAATATATTGACCTAATTGCCTTGATTTTAGAATATGTTCTGATAATATACCAAGGACCCTGGCACCTATTCTCAATTCCATTGTCTTCTAGATGTTATCTTACATGTGTTCTTCATTTAAATATTAGTTTATTCTAACTATTCCAAAAGGAGAAAAACATAGAAAATAAAAAACAAAGTGTTGAAATTCTAGCTGGGATTTCTTAAAATTATCCTATATAATAAAAGACTAATATGCAAACTGTCCCCTGGACCAGGAGTTCGATTGGGAGTTCAACCAGGAGTTCAACCAGGGGGTGGGGCCAGCCAGGGAGAAGGGCTGCAGGCAATTGGGGCAGGCCAGCCAGACCCCATCTGTGCATTAAAAACATAAATCATAATGGTATGCCTTATTAACTTTATTTAATTTACAGTAAAACTGAGAATAAAGATTTTTTTTATTATCTAATCTACTTTTATGGTATATTCCTTAGAGAATACACCATATGCACAAAGATATATATACAAGCATGTTCATAATATTTTTTATAATAGAGAAAATTTAGATATAGTCTCATTATATATCTTCGGTAAAATGTACAAAATTTCAATATTTTGTTCCTGATTAAAGTTCTTGGGTTTATGCCAAAGAAAATATTCAGTCGCTGTCCTTCTTTTGTGCAAATACTGCTTTTCAGATACCAAAATATATCGCCCATCCAGAGTGGAAGTCAGTCTATGCTTGACTAAGGGACTTGGATCCATGGAAAACAACACACTAAGCAAATGGAATTGATGGCATCACATGGCAGCACTGGTAGTGTCATTTCAACAAGTAAATACATTTATTGAAAAAAAGCCACATCATCTTCACTCCCACATTCACCCCTCCCCAGAAGAAAGCTGCTGGAATGAAGACAGGAAAAAACTGAGGTCTGAAAAAGAAAATAATGAAATAGCACCCAAATCAGAAAATATAAAGTAACTATTGATAAAATTGACTGAATAAAAATAAAAACAACCAGCTTATCAAAATTCTAGTATTGAAACAGCATAAGAAGATAAATAGAAAACTAAAGAAAAGCTCCTTAGCTGGTTTGGCTCAGTGGATAGAGTGTTTGCCTGCAGACTGAAGGGTCTCGGGTTTGATTCTGATCCAGGGCACATGGCCGGGTTGCGGGCTCGATTCCCAGTAGGGGGCATGCAGGAAGCAGCCAATCAATGATTCTCTCTCTCATCATTGATGTTTCTATCTCTCTTTCCCTCTCCCTTCCTCTCTAAAATCAATACAATGTATATTTTAAAAAAAAAGAAAGAAAACTAAAGAAAAGCATAAGCCACATTAATGAAATCAAATGTCAGTGTCTTTATCACCTAGAGAGCTATTACAATGGAAACAAACAAATTTTTATAAAAAGAACAATCCAGAAGTAAAACAAACCTAAAATTCACAAAGATGCAGGTGGCTAAAATAACACAATAATGCTATGTCACCAGCTTAAACAAATTAAATATTTTCAAGTAAAAACAATTTATTAATTTCATCTTATGAATAGGAAGGAAGGAAGGAAGGAAGGAAGGAAGGAGGAAGGAAGGAAGGAAGGAAGGAAGGAAGGAAGGAAGGAAGGAAGGAAGGAAGGAAGGAAGGAAGGGCAAAAAGAAAAAAAGAAAAGAATTTTAAGTATAATACAAATATTCTGTATAATTGATTATCTATAATAATAAAAGGATAATATGCTAATTAGACCGGGCAGCTGAACAACCTTCTGGATGTCCTTCCGGACAACCTTCAGGACGAAGCCGGGGCTGCGAGGGCTAAGGCAAGCCTCCATAGCTGGGAGGGGGCCATCATGGAGCCCTGGCCAGGTGGGCAGGACTCCTTGTGGCTGGTAATCAATGGCGGGAGCCCAGGCTGGGTGGGCAGGGCCTCCCTGTGGGCAGTGATGCATGGCAGAGTCCAGGCAGGGTGGAAAGGGCCTCCCTCTGCTTTGCAATTGATTGCAGAGCCTCAGCAGGGATCACAGAGCCTGGGCAGGGTGGGCAGGGCCTCCCTCTGTGGGGCATCAATCTGGGGGCCCCGTGATCCATCGCCCCACAGAGAGAGGCCCAAGCCAACCAAGTGATGGCACCCCACACCTTTCACCAGCAGAGGGAGGTGACAGGTGGTGGAGTGGGGGTGTCACCACACAGATGGCAAGCAGTGACAGCTTCAGGGTTGGGGCCAGCTGCTAGCAGTCAGGGAAAAAAAGCCCCAATAGGCCCTTTCCCACCCCCAACCACCTGCCCCCGCCCCGACCCTGACAGGAGGGAGGAGGGAGCCTGATTCCTCCCATCCCTCCCCCGGCCTGCATAGATGACAGAATATGTCTGAAGATCAACCGCTGGCACAATGTACCTCCAAAGCTGAAAGAAGCCAGTGTTGTCGACAGAATATGTCTGAAGAACAGCCATCGACAAGGACTGCCAATACTGGTAGGAACTGCCTTCACAGCAAAAATGGAGTAAATGAGGATGCAATTATAGAACATAGTTGTGGTGGAATGGCTGTTACATGTCCATTTTGCCTATCACTATATTACTCCGATGAAAAACCATCCGATGGAAAATTTACTCAATGTTGTAGCAAAGGAAAAGTTTGTCCAAATGATATACATTTTCCAGAATATCCAGCATATTTTAAAAATTAATGATAAATGAAGATTCTGACAAAAAATTCATGGAAAATATCCGTTTGATAAATAGTTCTTTTGCTTTTGCTTTTGCTTTAATGGGTGCAAATATTTCATCATCATCAGGATATGGGCCACACTGTTTTAGAATACACGGACAAGTTTATCACCGTACTGGAACTTTACATCTTTCAAATGGTGTTTCTTAGAAGTTTGCTCAACTCTATATTTTAGATATGGCCGAAGCAACAAGTAAAAGATTAGCAATGCCAGAAAACCAGGGCTGCTCAGAAAGACTCATGATCAACATCAACAACCTCATGCATGAAATAAACGAATTAACAAAATCGTACAAGATGCTGCCATGAGGTAGAAAAGGAAGCCCAATCTGAAGCAGCAGTGAAAGATATTGGTCCCATAGAAGTAACAATGGTGATTAAATATGATTGTAACAGTGACCCAAGTAGATACAATTCTCCCTGTGTAACCAAGGTTGCTCTCATATTCAGAAACGAAGATGGAGAACCTCCTTTTGAAAGGGACTTGCTCATTCATTGTAAACCAGATCCCAATAATCTAAATGCCACTAAAATGAAAAAACAAAATCAGTATCCTGTTTCCTACATTAGATGCAATGAGATATCCTTTTTCCACATGGTGAAAAACGCTGGGGAACGGATATTGCATTAACACTCAGAGATGACAGTGTAATTGACAACGATACTAGATGAAATGTAAGGACATGAGTCACACAATGCAGTATTAGGGATTTCATCTCTCTGTCCGGGACACGTTCAATCCTATTTTAAATGCAGGAAAATTGACTCAACAGATTATTGTGGATACATATTAAAAAATGGAGGCCAATTGGATAAATTTCATTAAAACAAACCAATCTAAGTTGAGAGTTGAAAAATATAGTGGTTTGATAGATTATCTCACATCTAAATCTGAAATTGACAATGTGCCCATTGGTAAAATGATAATGCTTCCATCATCTTTTTAGGGTAGTCCCAGAAATATGCAGCAGTAATATCAGGATGCTATGGAAATTTTAATGAAGTATGTCAAGCTCGATTTATTCATGACCATGACATGCAATCCCAAATGGGCAGATATTACAAACTATTTACAATGCTGGCAAAAAGTTGAAAAAAGACCTGACTTGGTAACCAGAGTTTTTAATATGTAGCTGATTGCTCTTTTAAATGATGTATGTAAATTCCATTTATTTGGCAAAGTAATAGCTAAGATTCATGTCATTGAATTTCAGAAATGTGGACTGCCTCATGCTCACATATTATTTTTTATTTAATAAATCTTTATTCAGATTATTACAATTGTTTCTCCACAGCTCCCCTCCACCCGGTTCTCACCCTACCCTCTGCCTTTACCTACCCCGCACTCTCCTCATCCATAGGTGTACAACTTTTGTCCAGTCTCTTCCTGTACCCCCACACCCCTTTCCTCCTGAGAATTATCAATCCACTCCCATTCTATGCCCCTGATTCTATTATATTCACCAGTTTATTCTGTTCCTCAGATTTTTAATTCACTTGATTTTTAGATTCACTTGTTGATAGATATGTATTTGTTGTTCATAATTTTTATGTTTACTTTTTTCTTCTTCTTCCTCTTCTTAAAGAATACCTTTCAGCATTTCATATAATACTGGTTTGGTGGTGATGAACTCCTTTAGCTTTTTCTTATGTGTGAAACTTTTTATCTGCCCTTCAATTCTGAATGATAGCTTTGCTGGGTAGAGTAATCTTGGTTGTAGGTTCTTGCTATTCATCACTTTGAAAACTTCTTGCCACTCCCATCTGGCCTGCACAGTTTCTGTTGAGAAATCAGCTGATAGTCATATGGGTGCTCCCTTGTAGGTAATTAACTGTTTTTCTCTTGCTGATTTTAATATTCTCTCTTTGTCTTTTGCTCTTGGCATTTTAATTATGATGTGTCTTGGTGTGGTCCTCTTTGGATTCCTTTTGTTTGGGGTTCTGTGCGCTTCCTGGACTTGTAAGTCTATTTTTTTCACCAGGTTGGGGGAAGTTTTCAGTCATTATTTCTTCAAATAGGTTTTCAGTATCTTGCTCTCTCTCTTCTTCTGGCACCCCCATAATTCTGATGTTGGTAAACTTGAAGTTGTCCCAGAGGCTTCTTACACTATCTTCAAATTTTTGGATTCTTTTTTCTTTTTGCTTTTCCAGTTGAGTGATTTTTGCTTCTTTGTATTTCAAATCTTTGACTTGATTCTTGCGTTCCTCTGGTCTGCTGTTAGGTCTCTGTATAATATTTTTTATTTCAGTCAGTGTATGTTTAACTTCTAGTTGGTCTTTTTTCATATCCTCGAGGGTCTCGCTAAATTTATCGGCCTTTTCTAGGAAATTGTTGAAAAACAGTATAACCGTGGTTTTGAATTCTATATCCAATCATTTGTTTTCCTCCATTTCTTTCAGTTGTGATCTGTTTCTTTGTCTTCGCATTTTCGCTGCTTCCCTGAGTTGGTAGGGTGGCTTTGTGTGTTAGGTGTCCTATATGGCCTAGTGGGTCGGCCTTCAGTTATCTGAGGTGGACATTCTTGGTGCACCCCTTTGTGGACTGTGTGTACAGCCTTGTTGTAGTTAAGTCTTGATTGTTGTTGGTGTCACTGGGAGGAACTGATCTCCAGGCCAATTGGCTGTGAGGACCCTCTGTATCTATAATGGAAGAACTGCTGTGCTGGAGACACGCTTATGGGGCAGGACTTGCTTCAATGGGGTTTTGGTGCTCACTGAAGTCTGCTTCTTGAATGTGTCGCTTATGGATGTGAATAGTTGAAATCTGGTGTTGTCTCATACTGACCACTAGATACACTAGCTTCTGCATCTCCAATGGGGTGCAGGCCAGCTACTGTCTGAGGCCACCCAGCAAGAACTACAGTGAGAACTATAGTTTTCTCCTCTTTGCTTGGGGTTTGGAGGTTTTGGAATTGTCTCACCATCCCTCAACAGCTGGCAACCATAATCATTTTACCATCTCCATGGTTTTGGCTCTTTCATAATGTATATAGTATTTAGCCTTTTTAGCTTGGGTTCTTTTACTTAATAGTATACATTTAAGATTTCTCCAAGTCTTTTGATGGCTATTGATTGCATTTTGTTTCTTGAGTATATGTGTAGTTTATTTAAGAGGTGGGGCTAGTCCTGAATAGTTTTTCTCTTCTAAATACAGGATCTCCCACTTTGTTTATGGATATGCCTTTTTTTCTTTCCATTAGAACTGTCAATCACTTGATCCTGCCTATCTTAATGATAGGCATGTGACATATGCAAAGAGACATGGAGCATGTTCTAGATGTAAATCAACAACATCAAGGAATTCTTGCTTTGAAAAGGAAAACAGACAGCTGAACTAAAGAGCACGCTCAGCAATGTAGGCACGGTTCCTCCTGGCACAAGCTCTGAATCTGCGTGTAGACTAGTAACAACAGTTGGTGGGCCTCAGGTGGTTCATGAACACACTGTGAGTAAAACTGAGCTTTCCCAGTTCATGAATTGGTGGGTGCATGACCCAATTTGCCACAAAAATGCACATTTCATAGATATCCCTACATGATAATATCAGACATGGTTTAGAGAGGAATTCTTCCTCTTTTTGAGATTAGGTAAAGTAAAAATTAGTCAGAAACCACAATGGGGACATTAAAATGAGGAAATGTCAATGATTATAAGAGAAAGTTACATAATATAGGTTTCTTAAATAATGGTGTATTTATCAGGGTTGTCCATGGGAACAGAATCAATAGGTGTGTATGTATGTGTGTCTGTCATATAGATTTATATGAATAAATCTATGGTAATTGGTTCATGCAATTGTGGAGGTTGAGAACTCCCGAGATCTGCAGTTGGCAAGTTGGAGACCCAGGAGAGCTGATGATATAGCTGTAATTGGAGTCTGAAGGCCTGAGAACCAGGAGAACCAAAAGTGTAAGTTCCAGTCTAAATATGGACAGGCTTGAGACCCAAGAAAAGATGATGTGTCAGTTAGAATCTGAAGTCAGGAAAATACCAGTATCTCAGCTCAAGGCATTCGGGCAAGAAGAGTTCCCCATTACTTAGCCTTTTTGTTTTATTCAGGGCCACCTACATTAGGGAGGTAATATGCTGTATACTATCTAATGATTCAAATGTTAATCTCATCCAGAAACACTCTCACAGAGAAACTCAGATTAATGTTTGACCAAATACTTGAGTATTGTGTGGTGCAGTAAAGCTGACACATAAAATTAAATTTTAAGTGGTAAGAAAAATATGTCAAGTACAAAGATCTGAAATGAATTCTCATTTTTCACACTTTTCAAATTTACCACATACCCCTCCCCCCCTTTACCTTCTGCCTGCGCCTAAGCCTTTTTTCCTCTGTTAATTGCCATTCTGTTGTCTGTGGCCATGCTCCACCAATTTTTAAGTTAGGTTGTTTATTTCTTTGGTGTTACATTGTATGAGTTCTTCATAAATTTTTGGTGTTAACTCCTTTTTGGATGTACTATATCTTTGATAAATATCTTCTCCCAGTAGGTAGGTTCTTTTGTTTTGTTTATTTTTTTCTTGTTAGTTTGTGTGTGTGTGTGTATGTTTGTTTCTGCTGTGCAAAACTTTTTAGTTTGATGCATTCCCATTTGTTTATTTTGTTTGTTTGTTTGCCTTGCCCAAGGAGATATATCAATAAAATTATTACTAAGAATAATGTGAGAGAGTTTATTGCCTGTGTTTTCTTCTAGGAATTTTTTATGGTTTCGGATCTTTAATCCATTTTGAATTCATTCTTATAGATGGTGTAAGAGGGTAGTCTAGATTTTTTTTTTTAGTGTATCTGTCCAATTTTCCCAACACCATTTATTGAATAGACTTTCTTTACCACATTGTATATTCTTGTCTCCTTTGTCATAGATTAATTGACCATCCATTTATTTCTAGGCTCTCTGTTCTGTTCCATTGATCTGTGTGTTTGCTTTTTTGCTGGTACCATGCCATTTTGATTACTATACCCTTATATTATAGTTTTGAGAGAAGTTAGCTTGAAACGCAGGCAGATAGGGCAGGGGTCCAGCGGGAAACAAAGGCAGGTGGAAGACAGGCAGGGGCAGACACGGAAGTTTGAGCAAGCCTAACCACAGGAACCAACCAAGCAGAAATAATAAATGTTTCTGGACTCAAAGCGGGAGGCATGGGAAACCAAAGGAGGGTTGCATTCACAAGATGTATGAATGCATAGGAACAGAGAAAGAACACATAGGAACAGGGAAAGTTCAGGTCCGTTGCTGGGCAAGAACAATTGAGGGAATCAATCAGGTGACAACACGGATAGATATAGAAACAGGCTTGTAGCAAATATATACCCCTGGACTACTAGGCTTTAACAAGCAGCCCACTGTTGGGTCCCCTCCCCAGGGAGTCTGCATCTGCTTGTAATACATTTCCACACTCTTGCTCAAGTCTTCTGGTCCGTGGAGCTCATTCTTTGGTGTTGCAAGACAGGACCTTGGGAAACACTTCAGATTGATTATCAAGCTTGGTTATCAGCTTGATAACAGGTAGCGTGATACCTTCAACTTTGTTCTCTCTCAATAATTCTTTGCTATTTTGGGTCCTTTGAGGTTCCCAAATTTTCAGGATTATTTATTGTAGTTCGTTGAAAAATGCCATTGATATTTTGATAGGAATTGTATTGAACTTATGGTTTGCTTTGGGTAGTATGAACATGTTAACCATGTTAATTCGTCCTATCCATGAGCATAGCATATGCTTCCATTTATTTGACACTTCAATTTCTTTCTTCAATGTCTTATAATTTTCTAGTACAGGTCTTTTACCTCCTTGGTTAAATATATTCCTGGGTGTGTTTTTTTATACAATTGTAAATGGGATTGTTTTTTAAATTTCTCTTCCTGATAGATTTTTATTGGTGCATTGCAAATTAGTGCAGTTAATATGAAAATAGTATGGAGGTTCCTCAAAGAATTAAAAATAGAACTACCTTCTGACCCAACATTTGCATTTCTGGGTATTTATGAAAATAAATCCAAAGCACTAATTCAAAAAAGTTAGATGCATCTCTGTCTTTATTGCAGCATTATGTACAACAACCAAAATATGGAAATAATCTGAGTGCTCATTGACAGAAGAATGTATAAAGACATGGTACATACATACAGTGAAATATTACTTGACCATTGGAAAGAATGAAATCTTGCCATTTGTGACAACATGGATCAGCCCAGAGGGTATTATGCTAAGTGAAATAAGTCAGATAGTGAAAGACAAATACCATATGAGTTCACTTATATTTTGAATCTAAAGAACAATATAAACAAACAAACAAACCATAAATAGACTTAAAGATACAGAGAACAAGCTTGCTAGATGGGAGGCATTTAGGAGGCTGGGTGAAAAAGGTAAAGTGAATTAGAAATACAATTGGTATTTACAAAATAGTCTTGGAGATGTAATATATGGCATAGATAATATAGTCAATAATACTGTACTATGTACAGTGGGTACTGGACTTATTGGGGGGACATTTATTAAACTACATAATGTCCAACCAATATGCTTTACACATGAAATAAATAATATTAAATGTCAATTGTAATTAAAATAATAGAGTGCTTTTTGTGATACATACTTAATTTCTTTACAGAAAAAAATCAATTTTTTTCTTTCAGAATTTAATCTAAAATTTGAAAGGAATCTTAGAAAACAAAGTTTTTTAAAAGTAAAAACATTTCAACTAAGGATATGTATAGTTATTCTTATCAGTGTGACAGTGGTGGTTCTAGAGTCAAAATTACTGTTTTTTGGATCATCCTCACTCACCCATACATTCCTATAACAGATGCCGTCCTGGAGTAACTTGAACACCACTGGGTAGGAAGTTTGAAAGTTGCTGCAGCTTCAAAAATCTGCATGTCATTATATGTACTGGTAAGGATAGGTGCGCAACCTTTTGTGGCAGGGGTTCAGGATCTGAAGGAGGGGCCGATGCACAAATGAAAACACTAGACAAGAAATATGAGTTTAGAAGGCGTGGGGGGGCGGGCAGCTGGAGACCTCTCTCTTGGAGAGGCACACTGAAACCAGGCCTTGTCCGCTTTTTATTAATTTTAGATACACATCTTGCCCTCAGTAAAGCACAGCAAACAGGTAGCAGACAGACGTCTCTAAGGTCAATAAAGATCAGTAAAGATCAGTAAGGTTCAGTAAACATTTACTTTGAGGCTATTAGGTCAGGAAATTGCTTCGAGCCACCACTATGTCAACAGAACAATGGTGCATGGTATTAGCCCTGCCAACACCCAAGGTCCATCAGCCTTCCATGTTCCTTGGCGCACTCTCATGATAGGATCAGCAATGGATGGCTTCCCACAGATAGGCAACCTAATAATTTGTCAGAAGTACCCGATGAAGACAAAACTATAATCTGCAAATATACAAGGTGTTTCAAAAAAATGTATACACACTTTTGAATAGTTATTAATCCTAAGGGGTTAAATCTGAAAAGAAAGAAATATAAATTGAGCTATCAGTTATTAAGTATTTATACATTTTGAGACACCTATAATTATTAGAAAAACATTTCCCCAAATGTACTTTTTCTTTCACTTAAGAATAAATAGGAAATAGGAAATATTAAAAATATGTTTATTCCCACAAGAATAACCTAGATAAAAGAATGGGATAAAATCTATCCAGGTATAAATATGGAATAAAATATTTTCCCTTAAATCTCATCTGCTTAGTTCCAATAGAACAACAATAAATACATCCCATTCATTCCCGCAAGAAATTTGGCTTTGTGATGGAGCATTTAGTCAGATCAGTGTTCTGACTTGGTACATTTCCCCCACAAAAGCAGATTTTAAGATTCCAAATGACTTTCGGATCGCTGATTCTACTGCCAGCTATTGCATTACAACTTTAGTTTTTGGTTATGAAACGCGTTTCTGTGTGCTCCCATTTTTATTCCTTGGCACATCTTTTTAACAGGTGCTCCATAGTAAAAAGGGGCTAAGCATTATGAGGCATTACAGGTGCTAGAGAAAAGATTGTTGAAATAAAACTAACTTTTTAAAATTGGAATAAAGTTGCTTCTTGGCAGCTATGATGTTTTAGCTATGGTTTAATCAATCTGTGCTTTCAAGCCTTTGGTTGCTATAACAGTTGGTTTAGAAGTGCTGTCTGGCTTTAGTTTCCATACAATTATGTCATCACTTGAGTGGAGAATGAAGGCTATCCTCAAGTTATTTCTGCAGAATAGCATTGGTGCTACCATTGCTAAACCTAAAGCTAACTGAAAGCTTTCTTAGCAAATCACATAAAAGTATTTGTGGGCTATTTGTTCCAAATAAAATAGTGTCAAAGGAATTCATAATAGAATTTTGAAAATAATAACTTGGGTAAATTAAGTATTTATTGTAATATGAGAAAATTATGAAAGTCACTGAAGTATTTGGACAGAAAATCACTACATAGATTTGTTTGCACATGTTGACTTTGTAAATTTTTTGAAGTTTTGAGTTTTCAAAGCTCAAGGCCACTTTCCATTTGAAAAAGCACTACAGAAAGAGCCGAAGGAAGTTTCATAAAGGACACCTGGCTTATTCAGAGCACTGAGTTTTCAAAGTGAATTATTAAAAAATTATCTTTATTGTTGGAAGTGTTACAGATGTTCGTTCCCTTTTTCACCCACTCATCCCCACTCCCACCCCCTCCCTAGACCTTCCCTGAACTATTTTCTGTCCCTGGTCTACCCATATATGCATGTAACTTCACTGGTTAACCTCTTACCACCCACCACCTCTGCCCCTGAAATACCCCGATCGGTTGCATGCTTCATTGTCTCTGAATCTATTTTGTTCCTCAATTTATTTTGTACATTAGATTCTGCATATAAGTGAGATCATGTGATACTTGTCTTTCTCTGACTGGCTTATTTTACTTTGTATAATACTCTCCAGGTTTTGTCTCAAAGGATAAGAGATCCTTCTGTTTTACAGCTGCATAGTATTCCATTGTGTAAATGTAATACCGGTTTTTTTTTTCCTTTAGTGATTAAGGTATTACATATGTGTCCTTATCCTCCCCTGCCTCCCCACCCACTCTCATACCCTCACCCTCCTGTTGTCTGTGTCCATTGGTTATGCTTATATACATGCATACAAGTCCTTTGGTTGATCTCTCCCCCTTACCTCCACCCTCCCCTACCTTTCCTCTGAGGTCTGATCGATGCTTCTCTGTTTCTGGATCTGTTTTTGTTCATCAGTTTATATTGTTCATTATATTCCACAAATGAGTGAGATCATGTGAAACTTATCTTTCTCAGACTGGCTTATTTCACTTAACATAATGCTCTCCAGGTCCATCCATGCTGTTGCAAATGGTAGGAGTTCCTTCCTTTTTACAGCAGTGTAGTATTCCATTGTGTAGATGTACCATAGTTTTTTAGTCCATTCATCTGCTGATGGGCACTTAGGCTGTTTCCAAATCTTAGCTATTGTAAATTGTGCTGCTAGGAACATATATCCTTTCTGATTGGTATTTCTAGTTTCTTGGGATATATTCCTAGAAGTAGGATCACTGAGTTAAATGGGAGTTCCATTTTTAACTTTTTGAGGAAACTCCATACTCTTCTCCACAATGGCTGCACCAGTCGGCATTCCCACCAGCAGTGCATGAGGGTTCCTTTTTCTCTGCATCCTCGCCAGCATTTGTCATTTGTTGATTTATGATGATAGCCATTCTGACAGGTGTGAGATGGGACCTCATTGTCATTTTGATTTGCATCTCTAGGGTGATTAGAGCATGTTTTCATATGTCTCTTGGCCTTTTGTATGTAGTTTTTTGAAAAGTATCTATTTAGGTCCATTGCCCATTTTTTGATTGGATTGTTTATCTTCCTTTTGTTAAGTTGTATGAGTTCCCTGTAAATGTTGGAGATTAAACCCTTATCACTGATAACATTGGCAAATATGTTTTCCCATGCAGTGGGTTTTCTTGTTGTAACATAGGTTTTTAATCCATTCATCTATTGATGGGCACTGGGGCTGTTTCTAGATCTTAGCTATGGCGAGGATGTGGAGAAAAAGGTACCCAAGTGTACTGCTGGTGGGAATTCAGACTGGTACAACCACCGTGGAAAATAGTGTGGAGTTTCCTCAAAATATTAAAAATGGAACTGCCATTTGACTGAGTGATCCCACTTCTAGGAATATAGCCTAAGAAGCTAGAAAGAATATATGAACATATGCATATGTTCATAAGAGCATTATTTACAATAGTTAAGATCAAGATGGATTTTTAAATAGAATCACTCTATTCTTCTATGAGGAGCAGTCATGTTTGGCCATAAAATTTAGATTTTATAGTAGAAACATTTTTTCTCAAACTAATATTTATAACATCTTTTGAGGAATAAATGAATAAAAATGTATTTCATTTATGGTTTTTCCTTTAAATTTTTTCATTTAATTTTAATAAAGGTAAATATTTAAGAGAAAAATAGCCAATAAATTATTCTCTTAATTCAAAACTATAAATATTTTTCTTAACTTTACTATAAAATAAAATTCTTGCAATGGCAAACACAATTTTTATGATTCACCCTAACCTACTGCTTTATCCCCTTCTCTGGCCACTCTTTCCCATATATCCTATACTTAAGCACTTTCTCAATAAATTTGTTCAAATTACTTTCTATGTTTAAAACCCTCAGAGTACCGATCCTTACCTAATAATCCCAGCTCATTCTTTCGATATCATTTAGATGTATCTTTTGTCTGGTAGTCTCCCTGAAAATACCCTCTCCCCACCCTACCTTTACCTCATTGCATCCTGAATAGGTATATATTGCCTGATACCCCTATCCAAGCTTCTGTTTCCCTTCCTGATTTGTTTTCATCTGAATTTATCTAACTTGCATATTAACTGTAATTACCTCTTTACTCATTGTTTTCTTATAAGGATCCCGGAATTCCTTGGAGAAAGAACTGTATTTTATTAAACTTTGAATTCCTACCACCTGTTTTATGAACACTGATTAATTCATTAATTGTTTGTTAAATTTTTTAATGGTTGCCCCAAATAGCTTATTTTACTTTGACCCTTAGTGACCCTATAATAGAGGAATTTTGTGATTGGTTTTCAAACCTACACAGAGAAAGACAAACATTCTTACTTTTAATATCCTTGTCTTCAGTGTCATTGTTTGATAGCTGTCATGCAAGGCTGAAAGGACTCATGATTATGGACAGAGGCTTTATTGTCACTTCAGGTTAGAGAATAATAGGGAGATTTTTTGAGATTTCGGAGTACCTGTGAGTGTGTGTTTATTATATGATTTCATTTAAATGTAGAATCTAAAATAAACAACAACAAATGAACAATCAAAACAAAATAAAAACAGATTCAAAGAAATAGAGAGTGAAAGGATGGTTACCAGAAGGGAGAAGTGTGGGCAGATGGATGAAAAAGATGAAGAAGAATATAGTCAATATTGTGATGAGTTAACATGTGGTAACAAATAATTACTAGAATTAATGGGATGGTCACATTGTAAAGTATAAAAATATCAAATCACTATATTGTACACCTGAAGTTAATATGACTAATATAATATTGCATACCAACTACATTTAAACAAAAATTAAAAAAAACTCAGATAAGAAAATAATTTCCCTAAATAAATAAAACAAAACAATTGTTTGCTGAATAAATGTATAAATAAAAGTGTCTGCACTGCCTCCAAGCCCTGCCAAACCAGGTTGTCTGTACAAGAGACAATGCATCCTTATATTCATTGTGTCTGCTTATACAAACTGATCTGTCCTACATGTGCTTGAAAAGAGATAAATTGTAAGATTCTTCTAATAGTACAAGATCAACAAAGGATGCACGGATGATTTCTGCATTTAGGGCTTAACTTTAAAAGAAGTAAATTATTCTGCATAAAATGCACATTTTATGTGAATAAAAATAAATTGCAATTAAGGGTTGGTGGCAATTGGAGAATACAGAAAACAGAGAAGATGGGAGACATGAAAGAAGAGAGAGACTAGGAAGACTGTCATCAAGTTAGAGCCTAGGGGCCCTAGCTGATTTGGATCAGTGGATAGAGCCTCGGCCCACGACTGACAGGTCCTGGTTTGATTCTGGTCAAAGGCATGTACCTCCCGGCCCTGATTGAGCTCCTGCAGGAGGCAACCAATTGATATGTCTCTCTCACATCGATGTGTCTCTTTGTCTCTCCATCTCCCTTCTACTCTCTCTATCAAAAAAAAATCAAAGGAAAAATATCCTTGGGTAAAGTTTAACAAAACAAAACAAAAAAGTTTGAGCCTGTAGGTAAAAGTGTCTCATAATTTCTGTCGATGGATTAACCAAATGTTGTTTAAGAATGGTCACGTCTACTTTTAATTATAAGTTAGCATTGCTGTGAAGTGAACCCCTCCATTAATCCAAAACCTTAAGGCCATCTAAAAATACAAATGTCATCTGAAGGTTTTTGCTTTATGCTATTTTGTGTAAACAAGGAAAACAGGGTGGGTTTCCAATTAAGGCACAGAAAGGAGACAGGAACAGCCTCAGGAGATGAGACACAGGGATTTTCAGCAACATCGGAAACTTGCCAGCTGAAGATGCCCTGTGAATTCACTAAAACATGGGAAATGTCATTGCACAGGGATGTGGGTAGGATGCTGAGATTTGTGTGTGTGTGTGTGTGTGTGTGTGTGTGGTGTGTGCTTGTGTTTGTGTCTATGTGAAAGAATTGCACAATTTTAACTGTGTTGATTTCTAAGATATACATAATGCAATCAATGCAACTATATTTAATCACTAAATTAACATCAAAACTATGTATTACTTACCCCATCATAGTATATTCTCAAAGATACCAAAATATTAGTAATATTAACAGCAAAATTTAGCTATCTACAAAATAATAATTAAAGAAAGACCTTTAAGTTATTTTAAATATTACAAATATAAAGTTCCAGCTTTAAGAAATAATTGACAAAGCTAAGAGCAAATTAAACTTTTTCTTTTCTAAAGATAAAAAACAAAATCACTCTGCTACACAAAGTTTATTTCTTTATTTATTTTTAAATGTATTTTATTGATTTTTTTTTACAGAGAGGAAGGGAGAGGGATAGAGAGTTAGAAACATCAATCAGCTGCCTCATGCACACCCCCCACTGGGAAAGTGCCCTCAACCAAGGTACATGCCCTTGACCAGAATCGAACCTGGGATACTTCAGTCCGCAGGCCCACGCTCTATCCACTGAGCCAAACCGGGTAGGGATGCTACATAAAGTTTAAAAAACTAACAAAGAATATTAATTTTTAATTGTACCATCCTTTTTAAAGTAATTTGCATCAGACTTATAGATTTATTTGTACATAATTTAATCACATTTAAAGATGTTGTGTTTTAACCTATGGTATACTATATTTTTTTTATACGTACTTTAAAATAAGCCTCTATGCCTTGTGACAGAAGAGTTTTTTTTTAAAACACATTCTACTTTATGAAATAAATGTGGTCCATTTTTGGCATAGTTATATAACAGATCGATAAATTTTTATATAAAAATAGTGAATATTTTAAAATCAATTTAACAAGTATGGAATTCAGAAGAAAACCACAGTGGTTCTTATATAAGACAAAGATCCCATAAAACATTAAACAGTAAGACAAATGCCATCTAAAATATGGACTATGTTGTAGTACATTGCTTTTCTTATAACAGTTTCTGTTTGGTGCATATAATTTGACCTGTTCATGATGTGTCAAGATGAATTATGTTATAGTGGCACTCTTCTGAGAATGCATAATTTGAGAGTGTTTTTGTCATTTAACATCATTGCTAAGCCTAAGAGTTTTCATATTACAGTTTATGGGACCTGGATTTTCTCCAGATCTCTTGAACTCTCTCATACTAATGAGATCACATTTTGCCAAGTAACTTGAGTCATGTACAACCATAAGCTATTAAATAAACTGTGAAATATAGATTGATGATAGATGTTAGATAGACAGATGAGAGATGATAGATAGATGATAGATAGATAGATAGATGATAGATAGATAGATAGATAGATAGATAGATAGATAGATAGATAGATAGATGATAGATATAGAGGCACCAAGGGTTCACCTTCAAATAATTTATACACCAGCCCATTCACTAGTAGCCTATCCCATTTTTTTTTTCACTTTAATCAATGGCACAGCAGTGAAGTTAACAGTTCATTAACATTCTAATCACCATGATGTCTTGCAGCTATTGTTGATACACATAATGATGTAATTAGTCTTAAAAATCTTTGTATTATTCTCAATAAGAAAAATGCTTTAATTTACATTCAGGGAAAATAGACTTATCATAATAATATCTATCTCTGACCTGGTAAAAATTCCCATTAAAGTATACATATACTAAGATATTTCAAGTAGGCATTTCATTAACAGGGATTTAGTCCCTTTTCCCTCCCCCAGCCTCATCTTCTGTTACAGTTGCTAGAGCTATATAACAAATTACCTTAAACCTAGAGACATAAAACAACCACATTATAGGCAGATTATCTTGTTAATGTAGTTAAGATTTTTACAGTCATCAGCAGTGTGATACTACACACAGCACCCACTGTGGACTGGACACTGTGCTAGGAGCTGCTGGGAGCTCTGGATAGGAATCAACTTGGGTGCTGGTTTGGGAACTTTTTGGTAATGGAGAGATGAGGTGATCAGCAATGCTAACTCTTACAAGATAAATCTGGGGTTAGATGAGGTAGAGCCAGTGCACTAAAGAGAAGATGGGAAACAGTATCAATTGGGCAGGACCTGACAAGGAGAGCCCAACTAACCCTGGTTTATCAAATGTTGTCTCACAAGATTTTAAAGTGTCAAAGAAGGAAATCATTACCAGGTCCTTCTTGTCATTGTAATCATTTAGGTATTTGCAAGTTTTCATTGCACTGACAAAGAAGATAGTACTTTGCTATTACATGCAAATTCTGGTATTGTTTTTAAAAAATCTTACTTTCTTAACATTTTGTTTTTTAAAATACAGAATTAAGAAAATTTTGCCCTGGTTGGATGGCTCAGTTTTGCCCTCGCTGGGTGGCTCAGTTGGTTGGAGCATCATCCAATGCACTAAAAGATGTGGGATCAATTCCTGGTCAAGGCACATACCTAGGTTGCAGGTTGGTCCCTAGTCAGGACATGGGGCATGTGGGGGAGGCAACTGATCGATGTTTCTCTCTCACTTCTCTCTCTCTCTCCTTCCCTCTCTCTCTAAAATCAATAAACATATCTTTGGGTCAGGAAAAAAAAAGAAAAAAAATTTAACTTGAGAGAGAGAGAGAGAGAGAGATTCATTATCCCATCCATTTATCCTTATGCATTCATTGGTTGCGTCTTGTATTTGCCTTGACGGGGATCGAATCTGCAACCTCGGCATATCAGATGACATTCCAACCAACTGAGCTACCTGGCCAGGGCAGAATTAAGAAAATTTTAAAGGTTGTTTGTTGTTTTGTTGTTTTGTTTTTTTTTTTAGAAATATGGTTTTGTAAAGCTTCATGACTATTTAGGCATTTTCATTGTTGTAACAAGCTGTGGTATCCCACCCAGAAAATATGCTGTCCCTGGTTTGTACTTTGTAACTCATTCTGGTAAGTAAACTGCTATCATTTCTATCTAACACCTGTGAGCAGTTCACCAAGCTGCGTATTTTAATTTCGATATACTTTTAAAACTAAAAGTTATAGCCACCTGGACTTTTTTCTTTCAATTTAACAAGAATATGATTTTTTATTGTACAATTTTGATAAAACTATTTCAGGATCGCTAAATTTTTGTCTTCTGGGACATAATGTATTATAAATTTGAAACAATAGCTCATATAATTAGATGTACACAAGTCATGTAAAAGGAAGTTTTTAAAATTATGCTTTCTTTTGGGTTTGTACTGCAATTATACAAATCCAGTCTCTAGTTTACATCTAACATAGCCACAAGAACCTAGACTGTAGCAATTTTCTTTAAATACAGCTTACCATCTTTCAGTCAGATTTGTTTTGTTTTGGTTTGGTTTGCAGAAATCAGTCTTATTTCATAAAATACAAGTAAAGTAGAGGGTTGTTGTAAAGATTTAAGTTGGATAATGGGATAGCACTCTCATAAGAATGCAAGAGTTCCGGGTCATAGCGTACTGAACTACAGCTTAATCTGGGTTTGAAGATATTTTAGCTCGGGCTACCAAAACAGAGAACAGTAGACTGAGAGACTTAACCAACAGAAATGTATTTCTCACAATTCTGGAGTCCTTTTTCTTCTTTTTTAAAATATATTTTTATTGGTTCAGAGAAGAAGGGAGAGGGAGAGATAGAAACAACAATGATGATAGAGAATCATTGATTGGCTGCCTGCTGCACTCACTCTACTGGGGATAGAGCCCGCAACCAGGCATATGCCCTTGACCGGAATCAAACCCGGGACCCTTCAGTCCACAGACTGACGCTTTATCCACTGAGCCAAACATACGAGCTAGGGTGATTCTGGAGTCTTGAAGTCCAAGATCAGGGCGACAGCAGATAAAATTCATTGTGATGATCCTCTTCCTGGTTTGCAAATGGCCAGCCATCTCTCTGTGTTCTCCTATGGCAGGGAAAAAAACAAGCTGTGACTTCATTCTTTCCCTATAGGGACACTAATGCCATCATGGGGCCTGACTCTGATGACCACATCTAAATCTAACTTCCCCCCAAATACCACCATACTAGAAGTTAGGACTTGAACATATGAATTTGGGGCCATAACAATATTCACATCACTTACTGTGGGTTTTTTACAAATTAAAAGTTTGGTGTGTAACAAGTCTATTAGTACCATTTTTCCAGTAGCATACACTCACTTTGTGTCTGTGTGTAACATTTTTGTAATTCTCGCATTTCTAATTTTTTTTCATCATTGTTATATTTATTATGGTGACCTGTGGTCAGTGGTCTTTAATATTACTATTGTAATTGTTTTGAGGTGCCACAAAGGCACCCATATGTTATGGTATGTTCAGTCGATAAACGTTGTATGTATTCTTACTGCTCTATTGACCCGCCATTGCCTCAATTGTCTCCCACTCCTTGGGCATTACTATTCGCTGAGACACAAAACATTAAAGTTAGACTAATAGTATCCCTACGGTGGCCTCTAAGTTTTTGTGTGAAAGGAAGAGTCACACATTTCTCATTTCCAATAAAAATGTAGAAATAATTAAGCTTAGTGAGAAAAACATGTTGCAAGCTGAAACTGACCAAATGCCAGGCCTCTTGCACCAGTTAGCCATGTTGTGAATGTAAAGAAAAAATTCTTTTTTTTTTTAAAGAAAATTTTCTTAAAAGAAATTAAAAATGTTACTCCAGTGAACATATGAATGATAAAAAAGCAAAATTGTCTTATTGCTGATAGGGAGAAAGTTTTGATGGTCTTGCTACAACATTCCTTTAAGCCAAAGTCCAAAGGAAGGCCCTAATTCTCTGTTCAATTTTATAAAGGCCAGATTGAGTGGAAGAGAGGGAAAGAGACAGTGAGTGATAAATATCAATGTGCGAGAAACACATCAATTGGTTGTCTCCCACACGTGACCTGCAACCTAGGTATATGTGGGGAATCAAACCTGGGACCCTTCAGTCATGGGCTGACCCTCTATCCACTGAGCCAAACCAGCCAATACACAAACTTCATTTTTTATTTAAGAAACTAGAGGCCCGATGCATGAAGATTCATGCAAGAATGGGCCTTCCTATCCCTGGCACCGCCTTTGCTACAGCCCAGAGCCGCCTTTCTGCCTTCCCACACTGCCTAGAGGCCCTGACTGGCTGGGATGGTGCTGAACGCCTGCATCAGCGCCATGGCATCCTGCCCTCAGCCACTTCGTGCCTGTGTATGCAAATTAAACCCTTATTTTTGTTGGGTTAATTTTCATACTCAGTCCTGATTGGCTGATGGGTGTTGCAAAGGTATGATCAATTTGCATCTTTCTCTTTTATTAGTGTAGATTACCACAGCTCCCCAATCTTTAGCAAACACCACCCAGATCATTCAACAACCCTTAACATTGAAGCAAGACCCTGTACCAGCAAAGAGTATATGACTCACTGAAAGCTCAGGTGATGGTTAGCATTTTTTAATGATAAAATAATGTTTAATTAAAGGATGTATATTGTGTGGGGAAGCATGGGACTTAGGTGGCTGAAGGCAACTGCCCCTGCCTTGACATTACTAAATAAGTCTGAGCCCCCAGGTGGAATTACTGGAATCTTTATGTTTAGTCCTTAGACGTCCTTGCTTAAAGGACACTACAGATGCATGTGTCTTCTCAAGGATGCTTACCCTACTGATAGTATCTAATAGTTAATTTTAATTCAAGCTGTTGTTACAATATTGTTACAATAAAAGCCTAAGGAGGCAGGCAAATGAGAACGGGGCTGGTTGGTTTCTCTAGCCAGGCAGTCCCTTAGCCCTTTCTTTCACAGAAATGTGTGTCAGAGTAATCATTCTTCCGTAGCTCAGGGTCTGCTGGTCAGTCCTGGCAAGTAGTACCCCATGTGAGGAGGAACGCAATGAGATGTGACAGAAACCTCGAAAAAGAAAGTAACTGCACACAGTAAGTCACTGGAGCCTGCTGGGGATTTCTAAGTTCAAGGCAGTTGTTTCTCAGCTAAGAAATTTACTATCTCTGTTATACTTCTTAAGAATGTGAGTATATTTTCCATGGGAAAAATAAGCCTGTTTCTGAAAGTAAGGGAGAAAAAAAGTTTTTCCTGTATTTGCCTAGGAAGCAAAGGTTTTATATATATTATTAAAACGGTTATGTTATGTTAAACAGGAACTTGATTACTTAAAAGCCCATCTTCTTAATCATAAGAATTGAAGTTTTACTAGTTTAAGTGATGTTGAATAATAAATTACTTAATACTGTTTAATAATATATAATCTTTTAGTCTAATGTATTTGACTACCTTCCCAGAGTCTGAATTTAAAAAAAACTTTCTTTGACCTAGAATTGGCTTTAGGTCATTCCAATGGGCCCTGGAATGCCTCAACGATTTTCTTTCTCTCCTTCTGAAAGAAAATTTTATACTTAAGGTATATGGGAAGCTCTGTCAAATAAGGAAATAATAATTATATTCTATGTATATATACATATTAAATAGATCTAATATACTTTCACTTATAACTGATTGTTATTAATTATAATATTGTGGAATATTGTGTTTTGCAGGACAATATTCCATGTCATTTGCATTATAATAAAATCAATAACTGTCATTTAAAATTTCTTCTCCTTTAGACACAGTCACTGTTTTGTTATGATGCATTAAAAAAAAAGTTACATCTTCTGAGGGATCCATAGAAAAGGACTCTGACATATTCAGACCATCCTCTTCAAGCTGGATAACTGTATAGAGTATCTGGGTTTATAGAAATACTGGAGGGAAAAATCAGGAAAAACAGAATTTGATTATAGGACTAAATGAACTAAAAAAAATGATAGTTTTTGTAATTATTGTTCTCATAGCAATGTGTTTGTTTGCATAAATCCAATATGAATCTGATTTCTTCATAACAGGACATAAGTCAGTTTCCAATTGTGGTTTTATTATTCAAAACTTTACTGGAATGTCATGTCTAACAGAGATGTGCCAGGACTCTGGATGTCACCAGAAAGCTCTAAGGCAAGCATGTCAAACTCGCGGCCCGTGGGCTGCATGCCTCATTTATTTGGCTCGTGTTAGCCTTTGAGTTTGACATGCTTGCTCTAAGGAATGAAGACTGACTTTTAAGCCGATAAACACTTTGGATAAATAGCCTCGGAGCTTGCTTGGTCACATGGTTCATGGCAGTCTTTCCAGGTAAAGAATGAAGGTTGCTTTCCTGAAAGATGGCATGAAAGGAACCTCAGACACCTGTAGGGACGGACCTCAACTTGAGAATACACCCCAATTATGTAGGTATTGCAGGCAAAGCTTGATGACAACTGTGTGGCGTGGCTTCTTTGCCCTAGGAGTAAACTTTCTTATGAGATTCCAGCAAAGCATATATTTTTTAAAATAGCCTATGTAATAAACTATTATTCTTGTTATATTTATGCAAGTGATCAGGCCAAATTGTAACTAAACTTAATACAGTAAATAAGTTAATTTTACTTTAACTCTTTAATAAAAATAAGGGTTATTTTAGGGAGAAAAATCATGTTTCAACAGGAAATTATTAGAACTGAAATAGTTGTGCATATTTTTTTTCCTTCTACCATTCCATTTGTCATAATTCTTACTATTCTAACTTTTGCCCAATAATATTAAATTTTGTAACACAGTTTGTCTCCACCAGTTTACAAACCCTACTCACACCTAGGGAATATCACTTCTAGGAACCATTGCCACCTCATTCCATGTCCAGGCCTCATCGTCCCTCTGACAGAGAGCAAGGATCTCTTGGCTCTGAGAGAAACATTTGACCCCTCATCAGCAGGAATCAGTTTCAGAAGAGACCCTGTGTCCCCTTTCTCAGAAAGAATTCAGAGCCAGGATCCTTGAGGGGGATGTAGTAGGCAGTTAAACAGACATAAGCAGAGCAAGGACAATGGGCCAACCGAAGGAGTAATAGATGGAACCTTGAGACTTCTCTCCATTCCAACTGCTCTGAAGCTGGCAATGGAGGAGCCTGTGTAGAATTGACCTTTAATTCTAACTAATTACAAAGAATTTATAGTTTTAGTATAATAGAAGGCTATAGAGATAAAGGAAAAAGAAAGTAAATTAACAAACTGAAGGAGACTAGGTAAGTTGCAGAGGGTCTGTGAAGAATTAGAGTTGAGGAAGTAAAAAAGGTGAGAAAGAATATAAAGAAAAGGTTATAACAGGAAGAAAGGATATTAGAGTAGGAATACTTAAGAATAATTGTGAAAGTTATAAGAATGTTTTTAATAGTTATAGAAGGATTATAAAGAGAAATCTTAAAAGGAAATTATAGGTATACTGGATAGTAAATCTAATTAGATAAATGAATCTAAAGTAAACTAATGCAGAATTTCCAGTCTGTTAAAAGGGAAAGCTTTCTTTACAAAGGAATTTACTGCTATAGGATAAGGTTGATAGACACCAACCAATTTACCTAATCAGAGGGGGAAATATAGGGGGAACTTATAACCTGATAGATAGAGCACCTGAATTAATCTAAAAAGTAATCATATTATTTTAAATCTTAGAACACATATACTTATGTGAATAGGGGGTTAAGTTTTTCTTAAAGTTTCCTTTTGAAGGCCTATGTGTGAAGCGATTGAGGAAGTAACTCAATTGAGAATCCAGCAAGCAGAACTGATAAGCAGAGTCAGACCAACCCACCAGGAGTCAAAACATCATCTCAGCAACATCATCTTATTGCCTGATGACTAATTATAATAGCTGGCATCTATGGACCCCCGGCCTGATTTTAGCTACATTCCTCACCCTAGTGGCCTAGCCCCTTCCCCTTTATAATCCTATCCCCTACATCTTGCTAGAAGGCAGGATTTGATGCTTGTAAGCACACTGTCTTCTTGATTGGTATGCTAATTCAACTAAAATAGACTGAATTGCCTGCCTGTTAAACTTCCAGGCGACTAAGAGTTAAACATGACCCCTTCTTGTAAGTACTAATGTACTCTATACAGGATTGAGTCCATAAGAAGGTGAGATAGCAAGGTTGTCATACTTTTTGATTGTGTGAATTTCTAATAATGTCATCAACCCCAAACCAGTACTTGCCATAATTAAGAAAATGGATAAGATTCAATGACTTTTGTATGCCCAATAGAAAAGATAACCCCAAAGGTTATAGTATCATTGTATTATAGTATCATTGCATTAATGAGCTTTTATCTAATTTAAAATTTAGAATTATTATTTGACTTCTCAATGGCATGCTTTCTAGGGCAGAATGTGCTGCCTTGATAAATTAAGTATCTGGCCTCTTGATTTAGTGTAAGAAAGTCCATACCTGAGAGACAAATATTTTTTTAATGTGATATAAAATATGGACTTTTAAAGAGCTGGAGGACAGATTCTAGATTATGCCCAATTGTTAATCCATGAGGACAGTCAGCTTTTTGCAATCTAAACATGCCTCAGCGAGCAGCTGCCTGTTGGTCACTTCTGTCAGGGAAAAATTATCCTTAACTTGATCTGGGAAAGAATATTGTGTATCATAGGATTCACAGCCTCCTTCTGGGAAGAAATCTGTGTCCCTAAAAATGTGTAAGTAAGATTTTAATAAATGTATATAAGATTAAGAATTTCTGGGAAGTTAGTTGTCCAAACTCAACTCAATTTGAGTCTAAAGTATTCACCTTTAACCAGATATTCTTTACTTTTTATATCTACTCTACTCTCATAATGATTATTTAACCTCGTTTTCCAAAACAAAGAGAGAATCTTAGAATTGGTTTGCTAGAGGCCTTTATCTTGAAGCAAGATTATAATGCAGTTTTGATGGTCTGTTTAACTTCTTTCAATTTAAGGCCAATCTTGCCTGACCATGAGCCCTCTAGATTTTCCCATTCTTATTTATAGCAACTGACTTATTTTTTAAAAGACATCCTTTATATGTCACCTCTTTGCCATCATCGTCTACCTAAAAAGTACATACCAGGAGCACATAAATCATACTTCAAGCCATTCTCCCAACCTGAGGTTTTAGTACAAGCATTATATACATGGAATCTATTTGCTCAAAAAAGTTCTGTGTTTTTCTTCCCACTGGTCTTTCTTTCTTCATGCTTTTATCTGAACTTTCCTATCCCACTTTCACCTGTTAATATTCCATCGGTAAATTGGAGCTCAAATGCCACCTATTACGTATAACTAATCCCTTCAGTCATAATTAATGCATTCTTCTTCTCAAAATATATTAATTCACTCAGATATTTAACTATAGTCAAGTGCTGCATAATGATGTTTTAGTTAATGATGGACCACATATATGACAGTGCTCCCATTATAATAGAGCTGAATATTATAATAGAACTGAAAAATCCTATCACCTAGTGAAATTCTAGCCATTGTAATATCATAACATAGTGCTGGTATAAAAAAAAACCTACTATGCTGCCAGTCATATAAAAATATATGAAATTTCATAGTAATGGGTTTACCAGACACTTTTACAGACATAAACAAGCTCCATAAAAAGTTTGAAAACATGGACTCCAGCACCAAAAGTTTCTCATTAATAGACAGGACTATTCTTGGTGCATTATCTGCTTAAAAGCAAATCTACAATTAAAGCAAAAGCAAAGAAGAGAAGAGAAGGGAAGGGAAGGGAAGGGAAGGGAAGGGAAGGGAAGGGAAGGGAAGGGAAGGGAAGGGAAGGGAAGGGAAGGGAAGAAGAGAAACAAACCTAGCAAAACTGAATGGACATATTTCTGAAAAGAGTGACATCTCCTCAAGATAAGCCTCAGGCAGATCCTTTAGGCAGTATTCCAGAAGAAGGCATCATTGTTATTGGAGATGACAGCTCCATGCATATTATTGCCCCTGAAGATCCTCCAACACGAGAAGGCGTGGAGATGGAAGACAGCAAAAATGATGAGCTTGGCCCTGCATAGGCCTAAGGTAAGGTGTATGTTTGTATCTTAGTTTTTAATAAAGAAGTTTAATAAATAGATAAATAGAGATCTAAAAAATAGATAAATAGAAAAAAGTTATAGCATAAAATATAAAGAAAAATATTTTGTATAGCTGTATTTGTGTTTTAACTAAATGTTATTATAAGAGTCAAAAGTTTCAAAATATTAAAACATTTATAAAGTGAAAAAGGTATAGTAAGCTAACAATTTACTATCAAAGAAAGATTTTAAAAAATAAATGTAGTGCAGCCTAATTGTAGCATATTTATAAAGTTTACAGTTGTAGATAGCAATGTTCTGTGCCTTCACACTCAGCACTCTCTCACTGACTTACCCAGGGCAAATGCCAATCCTGCAAGCTCCATTCATAGTAAGTGCCCTATATAGCTGTATCATTTATTATCTTTATACTGCATTCTTACTGTACTCTTTCTATGTTTATACATGTTTAGGTACACAAATACCATAGTGCTACAACTTCCTACAATATACTAAAGTACAGAAATATGCTGTACAGGTTTGTAGCCTAGGAGCAATAGGCTATACACCACAGAGCCTAAGTGTGCAGCTACACAATCTAGGTTTGTGTAAGTGTACTCTGTGATGTCTGCACAATGATGAAATAGCCTAACAACCATTTCTCAGAACATATTCCTGTCATTAAGCAGTTCATGACTGCAATGTTCATTGGAACATAATATATATCATACCAGAGGCCCGGTGCATGAAATTCGTGCATGGGAAGGGTGTCCCTCAGCCCAGCCTGCACCCTCTCCAATCTGAGACCCCTCTCACAATCCAGGAATGCTGGCTCCCAACTGCTTGCCTGCCTGCCTTCCTGATTGCCCCTAACTGCTTCTCCCCTGCCAGCCCAATTGCCCCTAACTGCCCTCCCCTGCAGGCCTGGTCCCCCCCAACTGCCCTTCCCTGCAGGCCCAGTTGCCCCCAACTTCTCTCCTCTGCCAGCCTGGTCACCCCTAACTGCCCTCTCCTGCAAGCATGATCACCCCCAACTGCCCTCCCTTGCAGACCTGGTCCCTCCCAACTGCCCTTCCCTTCTGGCCATCTTGTGGTGGCCACCTTGTGTCCACATGGGGGCAGCCATCTTGTGTTGGAGTGATGGTCAATTTGCATATTACTCTTTTATTAGATAGGACAATATTCTAAGCACTAAGAATACAATTCATGCCTTTACAGTGCTCATATTCTAGTGAGGACAGTAAATAACAAAAAAGTATACAAGAGAGTAAATAATACAATTTTGGAATCTAAAAAGTCCTAAGATAAAAATGAAACAAAGGCTTTTCATTTTCAATAAATGGTGTTGGGACAATTGGAAAAGTATATACAAAAAAAGAAAAGATAGAAAGAAAGAAACTACATCACCAATTTAAATCATATGAAAGAATAAATTCAAAGTGGATAAAAGACTTATTAAATCTAAGTAGAAAAATTATAAAATTCTAGAAGAAACTATAGGCAGTAGAATCTCAGACTTCTCTCCGAGCAATATTTCTGCCGATATATTCCAGAGGCAAGGAAAAAATTGAACAAATGAAACCACATCAAACTATAAAGCTTTTTTAAAAAACAGTAATTTAAAGTTTATTCCAGCTATTATGTAGGTTATTCTGACTTTAAGGTAGCATCACATGGCATACTTCTGAGTCCATTCATGAGATATTTTATCTCTGTCTGTTTTATAGATCTGTGCAAGTGGGGTCATCTGAGTTTGGATCACTAGCAGTGAACAAATGGATAAAGGAACTTTAGAAATAGTTAATGCAGGAGACCACTGTGATCTCAGAATATCGAAACAAATGCTGCCATTACTGTTAAATTCTTGCTGTAAATGCAACCTTAAGTGGTCTGAAGGGGTAGTCTGTAGTAAAATGAATTGTCAAAAAGAATACATCGCCTTAATATGGGCTGTCATTAGATCCCATAATTGTGGCCTGCCAATGAAACATCTTCCCCAACTGGACCTGCAGAACGTTGTGTGGGAGGGTCATGGGCCAAATCTCTAAGTTCCTTATTAATCCATTTCAGTGCCATAGTCTGTGCTTTGCATCTCACTCCTCACTATCTCAGTGTGTGCTCAAAGGTCCGGCCAAAACTCCTGATTATCCCAGTGGCAGAGAAAGATTGACTCTTCGTCTCACACTGGCTCTCCCAGGCCCAGATGCTTGGTATTAAAGGGGATCTCAGGATAACCTGGAGGCTGGCTTACTGGAGCTGTCCAAACTAAAAAGCTTTTGTACAACAAAATAGACCAACATCAAAATAAAAAGGAAGCTTGTTGTACGAGAGGACATATTTGCCAAAGATACTTCTGATAAGGAATTAATTTCCAAATTATATAAAGAACTCACATACCTCAACCCCAGGAAGACAAACAATCCAATTAAAAACGGGCAAAGGACCTGAATAGAGACTTTTACAAAGAGGACATATAGACATATGGAAAAAATGCTCTTCACCAATCAAGAGAGAGATGCAAATGAAAACTGTAAAGAGATCATCTTATACCTGCCAGAATGACTACCATCAATAAATCAAAAGAAACAAGTGCTGGCAATGATATGGAGAAAAGGGAACACTAGTGCACACACTGTTGGTGGGAATGCAGTCTGGTGCAGCCACTTCTGGGAATATATCTTAAGAAACCTAAAACACCGGTTGGGAAAACCAATATGGCGGCATAGGTAAGCATCTAAACTGCTGCCTCACACAACAATTTCAAAACTACAACAAAAAGACAGAATGGACATCATCCAGAACCACAGGAAGGCTGGCTGAATGGAAATTCTACAACTAGAAGGAAAGAGAAAAGCTCAGGGAGAATTGGAGGAGCAGCAAAGGGCTGAGGTATGGAGACACGTGCACAGATAGGAAGGGCGGCTGAGAGCCTGGCTGACTTTCTCTGGCAGGATGGGAAGGCAAGCCCCTGACTGCACTGAACCCCAGTTCTGACTGCACTGAACCCCAGTTCCGGGCGAAACCACGTGGACCCAGGCTCATACAGGTGGAGTCTGGACTGTCAGGTAGAGAGAAAGGCACACAGAGACTCGGAGACTCGTGGGAGCCGCGGCAGGCAGGGGTCTGGAGGCACCCACACGCACGAGAGCTCGCAGAGAAGACTGAATGCAGAGGTTGCTGCAGGCTTTCTCTAGCAGAAGGGAGTTGGAAGCTCCTGACTGCACTGAACCCCAATTCCGACTGCACTGAACCCCAGTTCCAGGAGAGCCCCTGGGGACCCACACTCTTATGGAGGGAATCTGGACTGTCAGGCGGAAACTCAGGGGAGCCTCTGAAGGCAGAGGTCTGGAGGCGCACGCGCAAGGGCAGGGCTGATGGGAAGCCAAGACTGTCTGCTCCACCCTGAGACTCTGCCCCATCCAAGCTGAGCACAGAGGCTTTTGCAATTTTACAAGTCTGATCCTATAAGGCTGTCTCCAGCACTGAACATCTCCCAGTGTAGACACAGCTGATCCTCACAGCCAACTGGCCTGGAGGTCAATTCCTCCCAGTGATACCAACAACAGTCAAGACTTAACTACAACAAAACTGTACACACAGTCCACAAAGGGGTGCACCAAGAGTGTCCACCTCAGGTTAACTGGGGAGGCCGACCCACTGGGCCATATAGGAAACCTAGCACACAAAGCTACCCTACCAACTCAGGGAAGCAGCGAAAATGCAGAGACAAAGAAACAGATCACAAATGAAAGAAATGGAGGAAAACAAACAACTGGATATAGAATTCAAAACCACGGTTATAAGGCTTTTCAAAAATATCCTAGAAAAGGCCGATAAATTTAGCGAGACCCTCAAGGATATGAAAAAGGACCAACTAGAAATTAAACACACACTGACTGAAATAAAAAATATTATACAGAGACCCAACAACAGACTAGAGGAACGCAAGAATCAAGTCAGAGATTTTAAATACAAAAAAGCAAAAAACACTCAACAGGAAAAGCAAAAAGAAAAAAGAATCCAAAAAGTTGAAGATAGTGTAAGAAGCCTCTGGGACAACTTCAAGTTTACCAACATCAGAATTATGGGGGTGCCAGAAGAAGAGAGAGAGCAAGATACTGAAAACCTATTTGAAGAAATAATGACTGGAAACTTCCCCCACCTGGTGAAAGAAATAGACTTACAAGTCCAGGAAGCGCACAGAACCCCAAACAAAAGGAATCCAAAGAGGACCACAGCAAGACACATCATAATTAAAATGCCAAGGGCAAAAGACAAAGAGAGAATATTAAAACCAGCAAGAGAAAAACAGTTAATTACCTACAAGGGAGCACCCATATGACTGTCAGCTGATTTCTCAACAGAAACTATGCAGGCCAGATGGGAGTGGCAAGAAATATTCAAAGTGATAAATAGCAAGAACCTACAACCAGGATAGATTACCCAGCAAAGCTATCATTTAGAATTGAAGGTCAGGTAAAGAGTTTCACAGACAAGAAAAAGTTAAAGGAGTTCATCACCACCAAACCAGTATTATATGAAATGCTGAAAGGTATTCTTTAAGAAGAGGAAGAAGAAGAAAAAAGTAAAGATAAAAATCATGAACAACAATACATATCTACCAACAAGTGAACCTAAATATCAAGTGAATTAAAAACCTGAGGAACAGAATAAACTGGTGAATATAATAGAATCAGGGGCATAGAAAGGGAGTGGACTGATAATTCTCAGAGGGAAAGAGGGATGGGGGAGTGCAGGAAGAGACTGGACAAAAATCGTACACCTATGGATGCGGACAGTGTGGGGGAGCTAAGGGCAGAAAGTGGGGTGGGAACCAGGTGGAGTGGTGCTATGGGGGGAAAAAGGAGAAACAATTGTAATAATCTGAACAATAAAGATGTATTAAATTTTAAAAAAAGTATGTGGGACCAAGTGTGTGCAAAATTTTATTCCTGTGATCTTTTAACGCATTCTCTGTATTACCTCTATTTTAAATTACATGATTTTATGCGGGTTGTCAACCAATTCAACACTCACAAGAATCCCCAGCTTGGAGTGTGGTGAAGAAGGAAACTTCATTCAGTGGCAAACAGCTCAATAATGCTCGAGCACAATCAGGCACACCTGTGAAGCAGCCTTGGGCCAGGTCCTCTCTGGATGCATAGCTCCGCTCTGCTCCATGCCTGTCTGTTTTGCCCTGTGCTGGATGCCTAGGGAAACACAATCTTCCCTGGAAACAGAAAAGGGATTTCCAGAAAATGTTTTACAGGGTTGTCCAGCTGGCCTGGCTCAGTGGTTGAGCCTAGAACAGCAGGTGACGGTTCTATTCCCAGTCAGGGCACATGCCTGGATTGCGGGGTTGATCCCTAATGCGTGGTGTGCAGAAGGCAGCCAATCAAGGATTCTCTCTCATCATTGATGTTTCTATTTCTCCCTTCCTCTCTGAAATCAATAAAAAAATTTTTTTAAAGGAAAAAAAAATGAAACCTGAAACCCAATCTGAAGGAATATATGCATCCCTATATTCATAGCAGTATAATTTACAATAGCTAAGATCAGGAAACAGCTTAAGTGCCCATCAGTAGGTGAGTGGATAAATAAAAACTGTGGTACATTTACACAATGTAATACTACAAGGCCATAAAAAAAGAAGGAAATCTTACCTTTTGTGACAGCATGGATGGCCCTAGAGGTTATTATGCTAAGTAAAATAAGCCAAATTTTTAGGGAAAGACAAATATCATATGATCTCACTTATTTGTGGAATCTAATGAACAAAATAAACTGATGAACAAAAAAACAGAGGCATGGATACATGGAACATACTGACAGTTGTTGGAGGGCAGACGGGAGAGGGAGACTGATGAAAGAAGGTGAAGGGATTAAGCTGAAGAACATATATTCATAGCCCACAGACACAGACAACAGTGTAGTGATGGCAAGAAGGAAGGGGGTCTGGCATTGGGTGGAGATGGGCAAACGGGGTGAGGAGCAGAAAGGGGGAATGGGAACATCTGTAATAGTGTCAACAATAAAGTTAAAAAATGAAACAAAGCAGAAAAAACAGAGTTCAGGTGTGAGGTAGATGGGAATGTTTTTGGTAGGACCTAATGAACAACTAGAAAGGTGATATTTGAATAGTGAACTGAAGAAAGTAAGGAAATCTGTAATTGGATGTTTGGGGCAAATAATCCAGGCTCAGATTAGAGCAAGAGTATAGGCCTTTTGGTAGAAATGAGCTTGACAAATTCCAGGTAATTCAGCTTTCACCTACTAATTATATATTATTCTTAATAAAGAAATCAGCCACTATAATAACAAAATGTCGTAAATCCTTCACTGGGAAACATAAATCAGTATCTTTAAGAAAGTGATACTTAATGTTTTACTCAACAGACACTGTGGCAGCTTTGAAAATATGTAACTAGTACTCTTTAAGGAAAACATTTTGAGGATTATGTTTTATTTTATGTCTGGAATATCAGCCTTTTCTAAATCTAATGGATCTTTCCCACCTTCTGAATATCATAATTTTTTAACATGGTCTAACAGTACTGAGTGGTAACTCTTTATAAAAGAAAATTTATAATTAGGCGATGAAGAATCAGAGATGTGAGTACTCTCTTCATTTTCTTCCTACATGAAGACTTTAATAAATTACAGACTACCATTTAAAATTTTAAGTCCATTCACCTTTTTTGCCCCACCTTGTATTATAGTTAGTTATGGAAGTATGTCTCTCTATGGAGTCATAAACTGCCTGAGATCAGGGGCCATGTCTCATTTATCTTGGTAGCAGCTTCCCTATTTACACTACTAGAGGCCCAGCGCACGAAATTTGTGCACAGGATGGGGGGGTGTCCCTCAGCCCAGCCTGCCCCCTCTCCAATCTGGGACACCCCAAAGGAATGTCCGACTGCCCGTTTAGGCCTGATCCTGGTGGGTCCCCCCCAACTGTCCTCCCCTGCAGACCTGGTTGCCCCCAACTGCCCTCCCCTTCTGGCCTGGTCACCCCTAACTGCCCTCCATTTCCAGCCTGGTCGCCCCTAACTGCCCTGCCCTGCAGGCCTGGTCCCCCCCAACTGCCCTCCCCTGCTGGCCTGGTCCCTTCCAACTGCCCTCCCCTGCTTGCCTGATAGCCCACAACTGCTCTCCCCTGCCAGTCATCTTGTGGCGGTCATCTTGTGTCCACATGAGGGCGGCCATCTTGTGTATTGGAGTGATGGTCAATTTGCATATTACCTCTTTATTATATAGGATCTTGCATAAGAGTTATTCTCAATACCTACTGGTTGAAAAAATAAAATCTATGTATATAAAAACCAACCATCCGTAATGACTGGTTGCTATGATGCACACGGAGGCCAGCCAACCCTCCCAATGAGGGCAGGCTGGCCGGACCCCACCTGTGCACAAATTCGTGCACTGGGCCTTTAGTACATATATGTGCCTTCTATAAGGAAAAGCTTTGCAACATTATAGATTCTAAATTTACTTCCTTTTTAAAAAAAGATTATTAATAGTAAGTAGTTTTACAAAGGCTGTATTCCTTATTACCATTGACTCAGAATCTAGCAATCTTGGCCTATAGTAGACTAACAAATACCTTTTGAATCTGAGCAAAACTTCTCTAACAATTCAGCCAAATAAATAGTGGTATTCAAAGCAATCAACTCAGGAGTCCATTTGCTTTTTCTGATTCAACCCTTGCTCAAAAAATTCTTGAAAAAAAAATTGACTTCTGAATAAGATTACAGGTTTCACAACAAAATCATATCAGCTTCTTTATAGACATATTTGGTCATTGACAACTCAGAGCCATTAACTCTAAATTAAAGAAAAAATAAACTATTATCTTCTATGGCAGAGTCCTATCTAATAAAGAGGTAATATACAAATTGACTGTCACTTCAACACACAAGATGGCTGCCCCTATGTGGACACAAGATGACTGCCACAAGATGGCCAGCAGGGGAGGGCAGTTGTGGGAGATCAGGCCAGCAGTGGAGGGCAGTTGGGGGTGACCAGGCCTGCAGGAGAGAACAGTTGCGGGGGGACCCAGGGCTGCAGGGGAGGGCATTTAGGGGTGACCAAGCCAGCAGGGGAGGGCAGTTAGGGACAATTGGGCCAGCAGGGAGCAGTTAAGCGTCAATCAGGCTGGCAGGGGAGTGGTTAGGGGGTGATCAGGCTGGCAGGCAGAAGCGGTTAGGGGCAATCAGGAAGGCAGGCAGGCGAGCAGTTGGGAGCCAGTAGTTCTGGATTGTAAGAGGGGTCCCAGATTGGAGAGGGTGCAGGCTGGGCTGAGGGACACACACACACCCCTCCCCTGCAGTGCACAAATTTTATGCACCAGGCCTCTAGTTACTATAATAAAGAAATAGCTGAGGAAGTGTTCAGGTTTAAATAGAAATGTGTTTATTTGATGTTAAATTCAGATTTTAGAAACAATTATCAATGCATTAATGAGGAAGTCAGCTCCTCTGTAATGTATCGATGTTGTCAACAGAAAAGTTTCAACAAAATTGCTGAGCCTCCAGATTTTATTGAATAATGTAACTGTTTTAAAGTGTGTATTATTAACACAGTTTCTACTACTCTTTCTGACCTTTACTAACTCAGGATTCATTTCCCTGTATTTGAGGAGTATCATAAGCCATTTCCTTCCCTCCTCAAGAATCACAGAGCCTTGTCTACTAACCGTAGGGTGATGCTTGGGAAAGCCCTCCGGTTGTACTCATGTATAAATATTAAAAGCCTGTAATGTTGATGAATTATAGAAGTAGGGTGTGATGGTGGCTCATGCATATTTATCTCCTTTCTGAAATACGGTTCTTAATCATGGCAACATGTTGGCTTTTGTTCTTTTTTCAGTTCTGCATGTGGCCTTTATTTCTACCATAAAAAAATCTAAGCTCTAATAGTCATGTTATCAATATGCAATATATTCTAAAGTGTATGTGAGATCCCACTGTCTATAGTATCTCAAGGGTCATTATCAATTCTCAGTCATCAAAGTTGTGTGTAACAACCGAGTATGCTCACAATTGTTGCCTTTTCCATCCACCAGATATTTCTTAATCGGATAACAAATCAGGGTGAGTTTAGTCAAGGGACTCATTTCCCTCCTGCAGTGACTGCATTAGCTGTCACAACTGGAGCTAAAGTCATGTACTTTGGTTCACATTTTCCTTGATCCAGTTCTGTTCCTGCCGCTGGCAATATCTTCAGTTGTGATTATTATAACTACCCCCAGGTGACAGAATTTAGCATTTCATTTGAAGGGGGGGAGGGGAGGCAGTGAAAAGGGATAGAAGGCTTAGTATTAGTGTGATGTTTATGACATTTGCAAGTGCCATACAGCTAAAAGAACAAACATCATTGAATCCTGCCTGCTTGGGATAAAGGCCATCACTCAGGCAACAGTGCATTAACAATTCCTTTTTCTCCCCCAGTAATTTGAGTCACATTGGGGGGTGAGGGGGGGAAGGTTGCAGTTATTTCCAAGTTTTTTGTTGAATGCTATGTTGGTGTTCTTTTCAGGATTCCCTTTGTACCTTATTCTTTTCCAGATCAAGGAGAAATCAATCTTTAAAAACATTTTTTCAAGACTGACATTTATTCTGTAATTCAAAACACACACAAAAAAAATCATTTACAGAATCTGACATATCATCTAAGAAGAAAAAGGCTAATTTCTCTAAAAACATGTTATTTATTTATTTATTTTTTTAGTGGGCAACCCAATATAAGTTCGCATACATGCACCGAATCAGTTTGTAAATAATGTGAATAAAGAATCTTACAGTTTAAAGTAAAAAATGTCCTCCAGTATCAGGTAGGCTGCACCTTCTGAACACAGCACATGTGCATTACAGTGTGTGCCGAGTTCTAACGGTGCTGCCAACAAGGGCTCCACGGCAGAGGTTTGCCCTTCATTGTATTACTTTAGCAGGATCCTTCCCTCCTTTACACAACTCCACCATCTTTTTCCGGATAGTATTTTTGGGAAATGTTGACCTTCTTTACAAGCTTTAAATGACTGAAATATGCTGTTAGATCTGCCAGGAAAGGGAGTTGTGAAGCAGGTAAAGAAACACCTGTGCGGAATTGTGCTACAGCCCTTACGTCCAAAGGACACATTAACAACTTGAATTTAGTTCAAAATTCTAAACCAGTTTAATGTGCAATGACAGACAGGATTTTAGAAAATGTTTGCTTTTGTTTGTGTGGAATCCACCCACCTACCTCGCAGGCCGGGAGGATGCTAGAGCCCTTTCCTGTTTATAACTGTGTGCACGTGTTCACAATTTGACCCTCTGCAGAGGAGCTAGTAAATGTTCCCAAGCCATCCTGGAGACAGCTCAGTGAAAAATTAGGATTTGGCATGTTAGTTACAGGTCAATTTGAGAAAAAGAGCCAAGGGGTGAAATCAGTGAGGCTTTTCTCCATCTTTTGATACTTTTGACCCTCTGCTGAGTGCCCTCAAGGTCAAAAGCCAGCGGGGCATCAGCAGCCTCTCCAGCACTATGCTGACACTTAAGCAAGCCTGGGGCTGGGGGCTGGGGGCAATTCCTTCTGCCACTAAACTTCCCAGAGCTTTTAGACAAAAAGGGAAGCCCAAAATATGCCACTTTGCCTGAGCTCTGCTTAATTCTGTAGTACATTTCACTCTGAGAGGTATAGTTGCTACAAACAACACAATGGTTTTGTACATGCAAGTTGTGTCCTTTTAATGACTCCACCATACTCACAGGGTATGTTTTCTTTAATTTGTGAGTATAAGCAACATTGTGTCTAGTGTAGACTAAACAAGGTAAAGTTTCTTAAAATCTCGTTCCATCTTATAAGAAAATTGAGTATTTGGAAACTAAAAGGCCTTTAATTCCTACATTGGTGTTGGTTTGGTCTTTGACTACAGCACGTGTGTGTAACTGGTTTACACAACAGCCTGAATTATGGGCACTAGGAAGGTGGTGGTATAAATACGAAGCGTTTTATTTTTCCCACTCACAGCTGCTCAAAATCCTGTAACAGATTAAATGCCAATGCTCTTACAATGGTCTAACATGAGTGCATCATCCCCACCCCCCCCCCCCCTCCTCGCCCTGGCTACCTGTCTGCTCTCCTCTCCCACAGCTGACCTCCTTGTTCTCCATTCAACATGACAGTCATGCTTCTTCTACAGGACTTGGCTCAGCTGTTCCCTCTTCCTGGAACGTTATTTGACTAACTCCTTTTATCTTTAAATCCCATCCTCTCACTGAGATCTACCCTGACCATACTACTTAAAAATGAAATATTTCTTCTCATCAAATACTTGATTTCCCTCACCTTGCACTATTTTTGGGGGCCATAGCTCTTTTCACCTTCTAAGATAGAATGCAACTTAGAGAAACACCAATGTGAGAGAGACACATCAGCTGGGGGCAAGGAGCAAATCTGCAACCCAGGTACATTACATGCCCTTGACTGGGAATGGAACCCGTGATTCTTCCATGTGAAGGGCAATGCTCTAACAACTGAGCTACACTGGCCAGGGCTTAAGTTACTTATTTTTATATTTCTTGCTAGTATTTATTATCTTCTTTTACTGCAATGTAATGGAGCTTTGTTTTGTCCTGTGTTTCATCCAAATCACCCAGAACAGGTCAGTGTCTAGCATGTGCTCGATAAATGGATGATTTCTCCTATCCTTTAACTTTAACCAGTTAACTACCACGCATCCAAAACGGAAACCATCCCCACACGCCACAATATTTTGAATTTAATAAAAAAATATATATTTGCAATGAATATTATAAAAATAAATATATTACTCACAATTTGGGTATTCTTGAATATTTTCAGCTGAAAATTCTCACGAAAAGTGATTTTAAAGTAAAATAAAAGATCAAGCCAATGTAATACATTTTAAACTTTCAATCTTATAATCTTTATGACCAAAATTTACTATTATTCAGCCTAAGAGATTTTGATTGAGGGTATGGTAGTTTACTTTTCAGTCTTGGAATGGCCAGGTTTTGTTTGTCTTGTTAGTTGCTTTTATCCCTGGGTATTTTATTCTTTTAATTCAATGATATACAGTTTCATGGGTCAACCTGGTTTAGCTACAGTCACCAATTATCCAGTCAGACACTAATCTAGGTGTTGCTGAAAAGGTATTTTATAGGTATGATTAAAGCCTATCATCAGTTTATGTGAGCAAAATTATCCTGGATAGTCCAGATGTGCCTGATTCAATCAATTGAAAGGCCTTACAAGGAGAACTGAGGTTTCCTCCAAGAAGAAGAAACTTGACCTGTGGAGAGTAGGTTCAGGCTGTGCCCGATTGCTTAAGTCAACAAGTCCAGACAGTCTGACCTCCAGATTTCAGCATTGCCTCATTATCATGTGAGCTAATTCCTTTCATTAAGCCTCTTAATGTATATCTCCTACTGGTTCTGATTCTCTGGTATAACATTGACACATACACCCCTATATAGCCGACCTCCTTAAATATGGTGAGTCACTGGAGCAGAAATCAGGGAAAAGGTACAACACATATTGTTATAGAAAACCGGAGAAGAACCAAGCAATACTTAGAGAGATGGTGTTACATTTATTACGCGTGGGTCCAGAGGAAAATGTCTCTCAAATTCTGGGCCCCAACATGGAGGAACTTTCCCTATTTATATGTTTTTACCTTCTTTGTATCCCAAATATGGGCTGTTTCAGGGCCCCTTTGCAAGTTCTTAAAGAGCCCCTATGTGCTGGGGCCTTGAGACCTCAACCAAAGGTCTGGCCTGGTGCCAGCACTGATAATTTTGTTCGGGGAAGGTTTAATGCCTCTCTGAAGTGGGAGTAGTCTCATTTTCCTTATCATTTAAGCAAGCAAGCATTTACAGAAGCCAAATAGCAGGGTTAAAATTTCAAACAGCAGTTTTTATATAAGATGGATGCTTCATTCCCCACTGGTTTTATGTACATGAGTCAAATCATAGACTCTTGGTCATTGTCAGGGAGGGAGTTATATTTACCTCTGAGGACTATAATTTTAATTTTCTGCCTAATAAAGTTAGTGGGTCTGCTTATAAGATAAGGCCCCAGAATGAAGGCCAGGAGTAACCTTTAGCGAGTCCAAAGAGTCCTAGACTCTCAATTTTGCCTTGGCTGTCTCAAGCCGGGTGTGATGAAGCCACATTAGGATTCCGTCGACCTTGACTGCCAAGGAGGTGGTCCTTTCCAGGTAGGAGTCAGTCCTTGGGTGGCAAATTTCTTTACCCAAACAGAGTCACCAGGGTGGAAGGGATGAACCAGATCAGAAGTTGGTACAGGAAGAGCATTTCGGACATGATCCTGGATTGCTTCCTGGGTAGACTGTAAAGCCTGTAAGAACTTGAATAAAGACTGGTTATGGATTTCAGCTTTTCTAGATTGGGTAGGTCAGGGTCTGGAAGAGTCACTAGAATCTGTAGAGGCCCCACTGGTTTTAGGGCAGTCTTCCAGGCAGCTTCATCTGTGGCCCGGTTCTCTCTTGCTTCTGTGGAGACCCCTTACTTTGTAAATAGCACTATGTATGTGAGCCATTGTAAATGTGTATCTACTATCAGTATAAATTGTTCTTTTGTTTACCAGAGAGCCTGAAACTGAGTGACTCGAGTGTTTGACATCCAGCACTCCAGTGTGTTCCAGAGTAAAGCCTCGAACTCATGTGGGGCAGTTAGGATTAGTTACTGCCCTAGGGTTAACTTATTGTCTTTTTTCAATAAGCATAGCTGTAGCTGCTAAAGCCTGGATGCAAGCAGGTCACCCAAATGCAAAGGGGTCAAGTCTTTTGGACAAATAGGCTACTGGCCTTTTCTAGGGGCTGAGACTTTGGGTGAATACCTCTTTGGCTATGCCCCTTGTCTCATATATGTAGAGGTGGAAATATCTAGTTACATCTGGTAGTGCTAGTTGGCCTATCATCCTTGCTCTGCTCATGTCTGTCTAACTTCCTAATATATTACCTCAAGGATCCTGGCTCTGAATTCTTTTAGGAAAATGGAAGTTGAATTTCTTCTGTAGCTGCTTTGTCCTGAGGAGGGACGGAGTTTTCTCTCAGAGCCAAGAGATCCCTTGCTGTCTGTCAGAGGGATGATGAGGCCTGGGCCCAGAAGGAAGTGGGCTTGTGACCTGGCAGAGACAAACTGTAACAAATGGTCCAGTGGAAGGAAAAAAAACATTTCAGTTTTAATAACCTCTATTGAAATAGAATTTTTCTCTTCAAAATTACCTCTATGTTTAACAAAAGAGCCAGATCAAGACTAATTTACCTATTGTATTTAATTTGGCCTAATTGTTTGCATAAACACAACAAGAATGGTAACTGACTACCTTTGCCAGAATTTCATGATTGAATCTTAGTGTGCCCCATAGGGCCAGGAAGCCAAGCCATCCAGCTGCCGTTCGGCCGGCCTGCAGTATTTACTGAGTTAGGTGAATCCCTCACCTGCAGGACTCCACCTGGGCCCATGCCCTAGGTTTTAAGGCTCATGTCAGTAGCCCTCCTACTTGTCGCGGCTCAAAGTGTGTGGGGGGTTCCGCAGGGACGCAGAGTCGTCCTTATTGCTCCCCTTCTATTCTGACCAACTGCCAGTGATGGTAGGGCATGTCATGGGCCTGGTGCTCCAGTACCAGCCATTTTCAGGGCTCCCAAGCAGGATACCAGGCTTTTCCTTGGCACTCTTATTGGCTTCAAGTCTTCAGAGTTCAGACAGGGCTCTTTAAAACATGATACTCCAGTCAAAGTTTCTGGTCAATAAAACCACTATTAGAAGCCCGTCTTATTGAATTTATGCAAAAAAAAATGTATTTCCATGATTTGTTAAGCATTGCCCAATTTCGGAGGAATTATATAAGGAGAAAAATATACTGACCTGCTTTAAGATCTTCTGATTTTCCTTATCAGTCCTTTCAGAGTAATATTACTGTCTTCAAATGGCAAGAAGAAATTCAAAATGTGTCTATATTCAAATAGACAGTTACAGCTGTCCCTGCAGTAGGGTTCCCCCTACTTGTCCTTAAAATTTCATATGGTCTCTGGGAGGGGTGACATGCCCTCTGAGAAAGGACTAAGGGATCTTTATTGCTTTACAGGGTCTCACATGTCACAGAACCTCACGGGGTCTGTAATTCCTGTAACAAAGGGCTGGTACTCACTACTTCCCTCTGTTCCACACAGGCCTTCCCCAGTTTCCTACAATTGAGGTTTGTGCCACACCTGAAGTGGGCATGGTCACACAGGCCTGCAAGACAGTATATAGGCTGCCAACTGTCTTTCAATAGAGACCAAAACCGGATGGGTATTTTCCTTGCCCATTTGGACACCTGTCCTTTTGGCAACTGCATTCAAATCTGTAAGGTGAATGCAATATTATTAACACAATGAAGTATAATATAGGCACTGTGGCCACCTTAGGTAGCCAAATCTTCTGCTACCATATATGACACATGGTAGGGCTATACAAATATCTTAGGGAGGTGACTAAGGTCTATTCTTGACCTTCCCACACAAAGCAAAATTGTCCTTGTCTTTCTGGAGTCTCGTCCATGAAGACACAGGCATTATCTAAGTCTATTATACAGTTTTCTGTAGGCCACTGTCAGGGCTGTGCCTGGTGGACAGTTCTTCTTTATAGCCACAAACACAGCCTGTCTAATTTTCCTAAAATGTATTCTGGCATGGGAGACATTTGTTTTGCTGTAAACAGGCAGCTTAACCCCTACATAACTGGGTTTGGACATCTGCCTAGAAAGCTGTAATCTATAAGTTTAACATGCAGCCTTAGGTCCTTCCAACCCAACAGGGTCTCTGCTATCCCTCAGTCAGACTCCTCCTCTCTTAGAGAATCTCAAAGTCCTGAAGGCTCCCCGGTCCAGGGAGAGCGCCTTTCCTTTGCTCTTTGACTTTAAGCTGTCAGTCCAAAACAGCCAGAGTTGCAGTTAGAAACAGCTTTGCATGTTGCAAAGCACTTCTGTGGCAGTGGCTTGGGTATTAGTCCCCTTGTCTTCCTGCCAGTCCCCTTTGTGGCAGAGCAGGGACTAGGCCTCTCCCAAGGGAGTGCACTGAAAAGGGATCTCAGCCCCTCCTATTCCAGCAGCAACAGGTAATGAACCCTTTCAGTACGTTTGCAAACAGGGAGCTTTCACTAGCTCTATCTGCTGCTTTTACAGATCCCGGGCCTGCTGCTCTATTCCTGGGGCTGCAGGAAGGCCAGTAGCAGTCACTGGCTTCCGGTTTAACTGCTGCAGCCAGCAAGCCAAAGGCCTAAGTCTTGTATTGCTTGTTGTAAAACACACATTACTCACTGGGCAGCCGCGGGCAGCTCTAGTGTCAGGTAAATGTCTGCTGTCCACTGCTTTTCTCACTGCTGCTGCTTCTTCCAGGGCCACTGCAGGCAGCTAGGGCATCCAACCCCCTCACCCCCTTCTTTCATCTGGCTCTTGGGGGATGAGTCTGCCTAGCAACCAGTTTTAAATCACCAGGGCAGCTGCGGACTTCAGCTCCGTTTCTCCTCCACTTGGCTCCTGGGAGTTTAGTTTTTTTAATGTATTAGAATTCTTTATTCTTAGAAACCTCAATCCTTTAATGATTATCAAAAGTGAAGAGTTAGCATTTTTAGATTAATATTTATGAACACATTTTAAATGTACTTTTACTTTCAAGAAAATATATCTAGACCTGTGATAAAACTAAGAGCAGGTATCTAGTAAAAACTGCTATATTCTTCCTTATGTAATTTCAAGTATATTGTATTGGTCCAATTTAGTATTGAAAGGGTTAAAAAAGAATAGACCAGGGCAGCTAGATTAATTTTGTTTGCAGAAAACTTGGGACCTTGAATCTAGTGAAGTTCTGATAAGACACCTGGACCAGACCCCTACGCCAACAGAGTGGTCTGCAGCCAGTCAAAATCAACAAAAACTTATCTCTCCCTGCTTCATAACTGACTGCCGACACCCCGCCCTTTTCTGCATAACCATTTACTCTGTCCTGAAACAAGGCAAATGGTCTGAGATCCTGTATATTTGGGCTTTTTACATTTAAGGATACTTTTTTTCTTTCTGTAACCGTTGTTTTCCCTCATAGATTTTTTCTCTTTAAGCCCCTAGCAGTGGTTCTCAATCTTTCTAATGCCACAACCCTTTAATACAGTTCCTCATGTTAACCCCCAACCATAAAATTATTTTTGTTGCTACTTCATAACTGTAATTTTGCTACTGTTATGAATCGTAATATAAATATCTGTGTTTTCCGATGGTCTTAGGTGACCCTGCTAGCGGTTCTGAACCTATAGAGCCTAAGACCATCGGAAAACACAGATATTTACATTACAATTCATTAACAGTAGCAAAATTATAGTTATGAAGTAGCAACGAAAATAATTTTATGGTTGTGGGTCACCACAACATGAGGAACTGTATTAAAGGGTTGTGGCATTAGAAAGGTTGAGAACCACTGCCTTAGACAATCTTAAATCCTCCTCCTTTACCACTCTTGATTTCTCTGACCATTCCTTTCCCTAGTCCAGTTGTTTGTCTCCCTTTCCTATTGTGAGTCAGAGGAAGACAATTACTACAGAAGGGAGAAATAGAAACAGTGGGAGTTTCAGAGAAAACTACAGACTACCACTGTAGTAGTCCTCCCTTTCGAAGGCTAAAGTCTGACCTGTGGAGAAAAATGACTTTTAGTCAGCCTGGAAAGATAGCAGATGAGGATAAGGGTGTGTAGGGCGATTTCTTGCAAACGGAAAGCCTAGATGGCCTCCTGAAAGAAAAGATCTTTAATCCAGTTATAGATGCTATCAGAATCAGGATGAGGAAAAAAGGGAAAGACCAGGTTATGTCTTCTATGGGATCCAAATAAATAACTGAAAACATCAAGTCAAACAAAACACACAATCATGAAGACAACAGACCACACAAGACACACAATCAGGGTTAATGGGGTCCATAGATAGTTAATAATAAATTCAGCCTTAGTTCCGCTTCAGGTGGCTCACATTGGACTATGATGTCACATGCAGGGACAGGGCCTGTAAATCTCTCTGCCCTGCGGAGCTGTAAGCTCTGCCCCTGGAAGTCTCCAACCACCAAAAGGGATAAGAAAGCCATAAATAAAAGTTCTTTGTTCTTTGAAATGTCACAAATTTATACCTTTAAGTTAACCCTAGAACTTCAAAATATCAATTTAATACAGCAAATTCACAAATCAGAGCAAACTGAAACCCTTACTTATACAAACATAGAGAGAAGTTTTTATTAGCTAAGTGGGTGATTCCCTCTCTGACAGAGAGCAAAAGACTCTGAGAAAAAGAAATCTTAAAGCAGGTCCGCCCTATCTTTAAACAAATTAAACAACAGAAAGAGATAACAAATACTCTCATGTGTACAGCCAGAAGGCACAAAGTAGGTTTCGCTTCACACAGAACAGTTAATGAGCAGAGAATTATGCCAAGACAGACAAACATCCATACTCACACTCTCTCAGGAGACTAGCCCAAACTGGAGCTGAGCAGATAAACGAAACAATGCCCAACTCCCAAGATGGGCATGGAGGCACTCCTGGCACCCATGCCCCAGAACAGAATTCTCAACCAACGTCTTGGTGAGAACCTACCGGAGGAGTTAAGACTGTGTCTAGTCCCCCTTCTCAGTAGCAAATTGGCTAGTCCCACACAAACAAACAGCAGAGTGAACTCATAATTCCTTAATCAAATCTGAATTCATTCACCTCCAGAGTACCACATTTATATACTAGCTAGTCCAAGTTTTTTACTTCTACCAGATATTTACCCAGAGTTTAAACCATCCACCTGATTCCTTGTCCTCCTAACCAAACGGGGTCTCGGCTAGTCCCCGAGGAAGTCCTTGACTTCCACTCACTCGGAGTGGGCCTAACCAACTGGGGCCCCTACTTTGCGGATTCTGTCGACAGGTCCAAAAGTGTCTGTCCACTCTCTCCAGGTGCTGGCCAGGCCCTGGGCTGAGGTCCAGGAGTGCCCAGAGTCCCCGGTTCAATTCTGCCAAATCAGCAGAGCAGCACCTCCCAGAGGCCTATCCAGCTCCCCCAGGCTCCAAACCTGGCCCATTCACCAGAGGCCAAAAGGCCAAGCACAGTTGTTCTCTGGCTCAGGGAACCATTAATGTTACAGAAAACTGGAGAAGAACCAAGCAATACTTAGAGAGATGGTGTTATATTTATTACGCACGGATCCAGAGGAAAATGTCTCTCAAGTTCTGGGCCCCAACATGGAGGAACTTTCCCTATTTATATGTTTTTACCTTCTTTGTCTCCCAAATATGGGGTGTTTCCAGCCCCCTTTGCAAGTTCTTAAAGAGCCCTTATGTGCTGGGGCCTTGAGACCTCAACCAAAGGCCTGGCCTGGTGCCAGCACTGATAATTTCATCTGGGGAAGGTATAATGGCCTCTCTGAAGTGGGAGCAGTCTTATTTTCCTTATTATTTAAGCAAGCAAGCGTTTACAGAAGCCAAATAACAAGGTTAAAATTTCAAACAGTGGTTTTTATATAAGATGTATGCTTCAATATATTTTTTCTTATCTTAAAAGCCTACTAAGTGTTGTGGTTTTATTTTATTTGCAATCACTGGTTATTAATACATAATTAATACATAACCAATGAGGCAGACTGAATAGTTAATTGCTGCATGGAGCACACACCATAATTTTTGGGTTCAGAACAGAAATCTCCCTTCTGCATATTTCCAAAGAAAGGAGATGTGATCTGGTTTGACATTTCTGGACCATGCCACTGTCCTCAACAACTATTTGTCTTGTAGCCTCTTGCTTCTGGGTTTTCCTCACCGTGAAGGCTTTCCACATGGGTGAGGTCCTACAAGATGGGTCAAACCTTGGTATTTTTTTGTCACCCACTTTAAGTTTATACATCCTAGACTCATCACATAGTGGGAGGGCCATGCTTTATCCACTCTTCACCTTCTCATCTTTCTGCAGTATTTTTTAAAAATATATTTCTTTATTGATTTCAGAGAGGAAGGGAGAATGAGAGAGAGAGAGAGAGGGAAACATCAATGATGACAGAGAATCGCTGATCGGCTGCTTCCTGCATGACCCCCACCGGAGATCAAGCCCGCAACCCAGGCATGTGCCCTTGGCTGGAATAGAACCTGGGACCCCTCAGTCTTCAGGCCACTGCTCCATTCACCAAGCCAACCCGGCCAGGGCTCTGCAGTCTTTTTCTGCTCAAATATACACAGGGAAAATCCCAAGCTTACTGTCAAAATCCAATTTGAGAACATGTTGCTATTTTATGGATCTTCAGAAGGGATTTTCTTGGCAATCTACTTACTTGGAATAGTAATCTCCATTACAGATTACTAGGGAGTGCAAACACACAGAAGAAAGAGAAAAGCCACAGCAATTCTTCTGTAGACCAATGATTCCCAACTGTTGCTGTTATTAAGCACATAGATCTCAGAATATGAATATGTAGACCAGGATGGAAAGTCGTGGTAATGATGAGATAACATTAGGGCCAATTCTGCAGCCTCTTAATAAATCCTGAAGAGATGTGCAGCTGGTGTGGTATTGGGGCTCACTTTAAAATATGGCCAATGTGTGCATTTTTGTTCATTTATGCCATTTGAGTTATAATCCATTAGCCAAATTTCTAGGTAACAGGGAAAGTCTCAGTAAGCACCTGATTACAAGACTCATCCATAATTAAAGAGGAAGGAAATTCTGAAATATACTACAATACAGATAAACCTTGAAAACATTATGCTATGTGAAATAGACCAGAGAGGAAAGGGCAAGTATTATATAATAGAATTTATAGGAAGTACATAGAATAGTTAAATTCATAGAGACACAAAGTAAAATAGTGATCTTCAGGGGCTAGGGGAGGAGAAGAACAGGGTGTTAATGTTTAATGGATAGAGTTTCTGTTTGGGATGATGAAAAAGTTCTGGATGGTGGTGACGGTTGCACAACAATTTGATTGTACTGAATATCATTGAACTGTACACTTAAAATAGTTAAGATGGTAAATTTTATGTTATACATATTTAACCAAAGGCAGGAGAGAGACAAAGAAAGAGAGAGGTAACATCTCTGAAGTTTAGTACTTTGTTTAGTGTGTTAAAAGCCATACCATAACCTGAAAAGATTCCACAGCAATTTAGCTGCTTTCTTTGTATGCAGCAGAAATAATCATCACCAACCAGGGATACTTGAATCATTAAAGACATGATGTGCTACAAATGTATATATGGTAAATACTAGAAGCCTGGTGCACAAAATTCATACACTTGGTGGGGGTTCCTCAGCCCAGGAGCCCTCAGGGGATGTCCAACTGCCACAGAGGTGGGAGAGGCTCCTGCCACCACCACTTCGCTCGCCAGCCATGAGCCCCACTTCTGCCTGAGCAGCGTTCCCCCTGTGGGAGCACACTGACCACCAGCGGGAAGCTTCTGCATTGAACGTCTGCCCCCTGGTGGTCAGTGCACCTCATAGTGACTGGTCTTTCCACCGTTCAATCGATTTGCATATTAGCCTTTTATTATATAGGATTGTTTGTTGGAATTTAAAAAAAAAGGTTCACCCATTAAGAACTTGATTTTGAATGATGTATTACTTTCCTGTGGCTACCATAATAAATTGCCACAAATTGGGTGGCTTGAAACACCAGAAATGTATTCTTTCGCAGTCCTGAAGATGAGAAGTCTGAAATCAGCATTGTCAGGGCCACCCTCCCTACAGAGGCTCTAAGGGAAAACAGGTCCCCTGCTTCTTCCAGCTTCTGGTGATGGCCAGTATTCCTGGCTTGTGCCTCTGTCACCTTCTCCAGTGTTAAATTCCTTCTGTGTTTCTATTATAAGGAAATGTGCATTAAGTTTAGGGTTTACCAGATAAATCACGATTGATTCCCTATCTCAAGATCCTCAATTTATGTACATCTACAAAGACCTTTTAGATAAAGCAGCAATCACGTTGAAGTGAATAACACCTAGATGTTTCTTTGGTGGTGGTGGTGGGAGGGGAGGGTGCACCATGCAGCCCAATACAGATTACTATGTATAGATTATACATATTGTTAACCTCAAATTATATTTTTGGAAGTAAAATTTGGGAACATGTCATTGAAATTATCTTTGAACTGGACTCTTGGCTTCTTACCATTGCCCTCTTATTATCTCTTGTCAATAACAGAGAGCATGATTGTTGTAAAATATAAGTGAAAACCTGTCACTTTTTTTTTTTTTTTTTTTGCAGAAAACTCTTCAATAATGCCCATACTATCCCACCCCCAGGCTTGCAAAGCATAAAAACCAGGGTGTTTGTGTGTGTCAACTAGTCCTACAAGACCTGCTGCTTTCCTGCTCTTTATCTTTTTTGGCCTCATTTCTCAATAACCTGACCCTCATTCAGTGTGCGACAGACAGCATTCATTGGTTCATTGTTCTCTGAGCTTGTCAGCCATGTTCTCATCTTTACATTCACTATTCTTTCTGCTTTTTTTCTAAAATGTTTACAAGGTTTGCAAATTCTGTTCCTAAATCTTTGCTGAAGCATCACCATTTCAGTGAGGCTTACATTACTTTTTCTCCAAACTGCTCAGCATCTTCTAATACAGTATATAGCTTGCTTCTTAATTTTCTATACTATGTATTTCATCCTACAAATTGGAAAACTCTTGGAAGGCAGGGATTTTTGAGTTTTGTTTACTACTGTCTCGCTAGAGACAAAACCATTCCTGACACACATGAATTTCTCAATAAATGTTGGTTGAATGAATAAATCTGTAAAGAACTCATCCATGTATGTATTGTTCTCAATTGCATATAAATGTTGAAGAAAGCATATAAACAGATACAAGTATTTCTGTTTTATTGTACTTGTGACTAAGTTTAACATAAGACAGCATTCTAGTTAATGTAGTAATGTATTCTATAGTGTTCTAAATATGTTAATAAGAGAAATATCTTGATAAAATGAAATATGTAATAGTTTAGAGAGGGGGAGAACTGCTTAGAGAAAGTTCAAGTAGAAGGCATAAAAGGGGAATTTGAATCATAAAGACAATTTTGGTTTAATGCTTTCACATAAATTACAGAAATGTCTTTTTTTTTATATTTTTCTTTTTAGTTTTCTTAATTCTGAGTCAGAGGAGGCAGATGCACCAGACAATAATGATAACCAATGCCTTCCATTTCCTGTCCAGTTGCATCCTGGAACTTCTTGTTCAAATTACAGATGTGACTAAAAGCTATTGTCCACATGGAAAAGGGATGCAGTCTATAGCAATTCCTTCTTCCTGGGATTGTGTTTAGATAATAGCACAAATACCTTTGTGACTCGAAAGTTAACTCATACCACCAAGATGCAAAGAAATTAATGGGAATATTTATTTTTCGATGGGCAAATAGCAAAGGCATAAACACTAGCTTTCCCTGCTTTTCTTAAACTCCATATCAATGTTACAGATCTTTAGTATCTGATTTAGGTAGGCAGTAGCAATGCATAGTAAGGAAGGTTGCTGTATTGTGCCTATCTTTGCAATTCAGCTAAGGAAGTTATGAAGGTCTTTTTAAAAGCCCATTAACTACATGGCAATTGTATGTGTCTGTGTGTGTGTGTGTGTGTGTGTGTGTGTGTGTGTGTGTGTGTGTGTGATTTTTCCATTTACGTGTAAAGAGCTCAAATAGCTGTCACATATTGTTTCTCCAAGGGCTTACAATATCTGAAGTCATGCAGAGCTTTGAAAGACCTGAAGAGGTTAACAGAGGGTGAAGGTGAAAATTTGGGGATCAGCCTATATTTTGAAAAATGCTTTTCTATGGAAGAAAGAACATAACCATAAAAAAAAACACACACAAATATTCGCTAAGCTCCTTCTTCAAGCACTACAAATTGATTCAGGGTCAATGAAATAGTGTTGAAATACTTTTGGTGGCAACAGAAAAAAAAATATTAAAGGAAGAGGCATTGATTCCTCTGATACCTTTTTTATAAGAAAAGCTAAATTATTTCCCAAAGGAAAACAATAAACTATTCATCCAGTTAATTGCCCAATTCTTCTAAATTCAGCTATAAATAAATCCAATTTCAATATAAAATTACCACTGCTCACTATGGATACTGTATTGCTTTAAAGTCAGTATGCAGTGTGGTCAAGGTGAATGTGTTACCTGATGTTTCTTTCCTCTGTTAAGGCAATCCTAGTGTTATCATTGGAAGTGGGTGTCCTCTCTTCTACTGGGTGCTGGGGTGGGGTCCTTACAATATCTCTAGAAAAAGAATTTTCTGAGAGTCATATGGGAGATTGAGTAATTTTTATTTGTGTGTAATTACATCCCTGGGTTTCCAAAGTCTCCTTTCCCTTAATCTAGTCCTGGAAGAAGTTTAGCTGGGGATTCAGCAGAGCTAGAAGCAAAGCCAGAGTCTAGAGTTTCCGTTCCATGTTGGAATAGGGTTCAGTACAACATCAGGCTAGTTACAGTCAATTAGACCATTGTGTGGGGTCCATATAGCTCTGAGCCAACCAAGATGTAAATAAATTCTCAAATCTTCCTGTGCTTGCAGTGGCCATGCTTACTCTGGCCACTGACCTGTTCCCAGGTGTGACTGACAGACTTTTCCCTATTTCACCCAGACTTTACTGGGCATGAGTCTATTCTCCCTTGACCAGTCCCTTCCCCCAGCAATCTGCAGGGAATAGACCAGTGGCTTCCTGGGGAGTGTTAAAGTGCAATTTCCTGGCAAAGCTGGTGGCATGCTTATAACATTGGACCTTCCCTTTGCTCCTTGCCTGTTATTATTAGCTAGGGGCTAATTACAATGGAATCACTAGAATAATAGTTCCTCTGTTTAACCTATTAATATCCTACCAAGGTAGAATAACTGATCTGACCTGTGTGCTTAAGATTATGATCTGGGCATGCTGTGGCTCAACCCTCCCTCCTACTTCATAAGGGGACCCAATCAAGCCACAGGAAACCTACATTCTCTTTTACTCCACCCTGATGTAAATTGTGCAGGGGTGTGGTCCATCCCAGAGATAAGTTTACAGGGTGTAAATCTGTATAAATATGGGATTTAACATTAAGGTATCTCACTATTGTCATAGTACTACATTCTCCTGTATCAGCATCCTCAGTAATCAAAGGAGGTATTTTTATCTCCATTTGCCTGATTGATTTATCTTTTGTTTGTTTGTTTTAATCTTTATTGTTGAAAGTATTTCATAGGTCCTCCTTTCCCCCCACCATTAACCTCTTCCAGCCCGCTCCTGTCCGTCCCCATCTCAGACCCTCACCACACCATCATCCGTGTCCATGGGTTATGCATACAGCGTATATGCATACAAGTTCATTGGTTGATCTCTTTCCACCCCCTCCCCTGCCTTCCCTCTGAGGTTCAACAGTCTGTTCATGCTTCCATGACTCTGGATTTATTTTTTTATCATCATTTTATTTGGGTCATTAAATTTCACATATGAGTGAGATCATGTGATACTTATCTTTCTCTGACTTGCTCTGACTGATTTATATCTCAAGTGGTTTAGAGCACAGAAGAGGATAAACAACTCTTTTAAACCCCAATACAAGTTGTGTTTTTATTTACTGAGGCTTAATTTATAAAATATTAGGACTTTACCTATAAAAAATATGTGTAACAATGTCTCTTTTCAATAGCTTTTCTTACTTCTGACATGTAAATATTGAGATTTTTCATGGCCAGATATTTTTCCTATGAAATATTTCACCATATTAATTTGTATATTTATTTAATCTATGTTTATGATATATCAAATAGAAAATCAGTAAATAACCTTATGTTTATTGATCTAATAACCCACCATAGGCTTGGATTAGTTTAAAATCTCTTTTAGACTTATGACTAAATGAGATAAGTCATTCCATCCTTAAAATAAGTCTGCTACTTAAATTTTCTTCCCATAGTAACTGTAACTATTTTATTCACGTTTTTAACTAACTCTAAAAGTAATCAATACCCTTAACTTTTTCCAATGGAGGGAAATAAAGAACTTTAGCACTTCTATTCCCTCTGCACAAGTCTCATCCTTAATATTGTTTTCTAGACTTTCAGTTTTATCTCTTTAGAGGTGAAAGAGGAGAACTATTATGCTAGTGATACCATTGTAATTAATCTAGTTAATAAAATGAGCATAAGAAAATATTGCAGTTGAAACATAGACAAAGAAAAATAAGAATATGGAAGAAAATAGAATTGCTGCAAACAATGACATCATATCATGAAGACATAAGCACAAAATGAAACAAAACTGAAACTGATACAATTGTTTTAATGTAAAAAGTTTGAGAAAAGAAACAGAAATTAAAAAAAAGAATATTTTCAGAAATAAAGACTAAGATAGCAGAAATATTAAAGCCAATAAAAGCAACAATAGGACCCTGGTTAGGGTGGCTCAGTTTGTTGACATTATTCCAGTCTTGTGCATGGAGAAGACACTGGTTGGATTTGGTCAGGGCACGTTCCTATGGTTATAGACTCAGTCCCCGGGAGGGGGCATGCTGAGGCAGCTACCCATGTTTTTCTCTCATGTCAATGTTTCTCTCTCTCTCCCTCTCTCCACCTCTCTCTCTATAATCAATGAAAAATTATTCTAAAAACAAAACTATACTACCCTGGTGTTTCCAGAACCTACCAAATAAATTAAAACAACAAGAACAAAAACAATAAGGAAATTAGAGGATGAAATAGATCTTATTTTCTCAAATCAAAAAATAAATAAAGATAAGAATGACTTGGCAGGAAATAACAGCAAGGGGCAAAGAACAATCAAATATAATAGCAGTCCTGAAAAAAAATGAGACCAGAGCAAATACTAAGATTACTCAAGAAACTTTTCTAAATAAAAAATTAAAGTTACATATTGAAATACTAGTCTACATAACTGGGAACATCCACCTGAAATTACCAAAAACCAAATCATATTCTTATAAAATCACTCAACTATTACAATAAAAATGTCTTTGCAGATCTAGGGGGGAAAAAAGAGCAAGTGTTTTATAAGGGAAAGAAGAGTTCATTATTTTCCAATTCATATAAAGCAATGCAATATTCCATAAAATAAATGTATTAATATATTTAAATTTCCCAAGGGGAAAGGAAATATGTGACTCAAAGACTTTTATATCCAGAAAAACTGACTTTAAAGTAGAAAGTGTAGAGAGTTTACCATTATCATAAAAAATATATGGATTACTATTTCCATAGGCCTTTTCTTTTTTCTTTTTTTAAAGACTCTATTAGACAACAAGCTGCAGACAGCAAACATGACTGCAGAAATGTTGATAAAAAGACTGGCAATGATTTTCATTTTGTTTATTGTATTCTTTGCTGTGTGAAGCATTTAGTTTAATATAGCCTGACTTGTTTAATTTTGTTTTTGTTGCCTATGGTTTTGGTGTCATAGCCAAAAAAATCGTTGCAAGAACCACTGTTAAGGAACTCTTCCCCTATTTTTTTTTAGGGGGAGAGTTTTATGGTTTCAGGTCTTACATTTATGTGATTAATTCATTTCAAGTTGATTTTTGTGACTGGTGTAAGATGATGGTCCAGTTTCATTTTTTGGCAAGTAGATATTCAGTTTTCTAACACCATTTAATGAGGACACTATTTGTACCACTTTGTGTGTTCTTGGTGCCCATGTCAAAAATTAGTTTGCCATATATGCATAGATTAATTTCTGGGTTCTCTGTTCTGTTTCATTGGTCTGTGTGTTTGTTTCTATGCTAGTGCCACACTGTTTTGATTACCGCGACTTTGAAATATAGTTTGAAATTAGGAACAACAACAACAACAAAACTGGCAATGAGCACAAAATACGTAATTTCTTATTTAACTAAGAATAACTGATTTAGCTCAGTGGATAGAGCGTCGGCCTGTGGACTGAAGGGTCCCAGGTTCAATTCCGGTCAAGGGCATGTATCTTGGTTGTGGGCACATCCCCAGTGGGGAGTGTGCAGGAGGCAGCTGATCAATGTTTCTAACTATCCCTCTCTCTTCCTCTCTGTAAAAAATCAGTAAAATCTTTTTAAAAAAAAAAAAGAATTGATAATTAAAAGGGAGAAAATGTAGTGAGTTAATGGCAATATGTCTGACAAGGTACGAATAGTGATCCATGAATTATGTGTGGAAAATGGGGAGAGCCTATGCAAAAATTGTTAACACTTTCTGAGTCATATAAGTAGTAGTATTATTAAATTTTTAATTTGAGTTGTTTTTTAGTGTCTGAGTCAGCTAGAGCTACTATAAAAATAAAACAAATGTGTGTCTTAAATGATGGATGTATATTTTCTCACAGTCTGCAGGCTATAAGTTCAAGATTAAGGTGCCATTGGGGTTGGTTTCTGGTAAGATATCTTTCTGGCTTTCAAAGGGTGCCTTCTTGCTATTTCATCATATGGCTTCCTCTCTTTGTGTCTGTGCAGATAGAGATCTCTAGTGTTTCTTTCTCCTCTTATTAAACCAACAGTCCTATCAAATTAAAATGCCAACCTTATTATCTCAATTAACATGTGTTACCTCTATATAGGTCTTATCTCCAAATACAGTCACAATGAGGGTTTGGGCTTCAGCATACAAATTGTGAGGGGATACAATTCAGGCCATAACAGTGACTGTGATTTGGAATATAGTAAATGCATAATTATGAAATTTTATAATTGCATTATCTCCTGTACAAGAGTGAAAGAGTATTCCATAAGTTCAACAAAAAAGATACAAATATAATATAGAGTAGGTTAAGTGTAAACCCTGTAATCCTGAATTTAATTTGGTATTATCACTGTTTACTTGTATCATATTGTATTATCTCCCTACACACACACCCTAATTCTATTTGAAAGGCCTAGAGGAAATTAGCAACCCAATAGCAATGTGTACCTCTAACATCCAGATTCTAACTGTTATTCCCCACTGAAAGAAATTAGGATCCTTTAAAAAAAATAGTTACTTCTATGAAATGAGCAGTAAATGCACAGGCTTATTATAAAATATCTTGTCATATACCTTGTTAGCAAGCAAGTTATCAAAGATTGGTAAGGTCATGTCCAAGAAACGGAAGCCTAACACTATAAGATGCCCACTGGTCAAAGATGGAAAAAAATTACCTTTAATGTGGAAAACCATTGCAATGAATTTAAACTCATCAAAACTTTAAATTAATACATTTTAATAATAATAAGGAAATATTCATTACCTTGACAATTGAAAATAATGAGGAAAAGGTAAAAATACGAATGCCCTACCTTTTCTATATGAACTCTACCACTAGAAAACCAAATAACAGTTTAAAGGGAGTGCCATTGTATAGAGCCAACTGTTAAAACAAACAAAAAATAAAAAACCTCAAGCAAATATCCATAAACAACAAACACTAGTCAACTTATTATCTACCATATATTCAAATTTCCTAAAAATCACAATGCAGATTATAATATTAGCTATGATAATAGTGAGAAAAATATATAATTTATACTTATAAAATATATTGTTTTACTTGAATAAATATATATTTAAATTATCTTGTATATTTATTTCTATGCTTTCAAATATTAATATCTCTGAGTTAAATATCACTTAAAAAGCATTTCAGTTCCTTGACAGTCTAGTATAGCTTAATGACCTACCTCAAATCAGAATAATCATATAAAGGCATTAAATAAAATACATCTATATATATAAAAGCCAAGCGACCAGAATGACTGGAATAATGAGTTGCTATGACATGCACTGCAGCCAGCCAACCTGCCCAATCAGGGGGCGGCCCCTCCCCATGGCTGGGCCCACCCTCAATCAGCCCCCAACACCCCAATCGGGCTGGGGTTGGCCAGCCAACCTCCCGTGGCCCCTCCCCTCCCCACTGGCCCAGCACAATAGGCCCCCATTGGGGGGACCCGGCAGACCTCACCCAAGCATGAATTCATGCACTGGGCCTCAGGTAAGATTATAAAATATGTAAGAATATATTTAAATAGTTATAAAAATGTTTTAATATAGTAAAATAATATATACACTTCTTGATTAGTGCATTAAATTGTAATATCTTGATGTGGGTCTAATAATCACCATAATTTTAAAGTAGAAGTATTTCAAGATTATCTTTAGCAATTGTAATGAGATATGAAAATATCTGATCAATATTGGTAATCCTATAACTGAACCCAGGTTTGGCTGCCGATCACAACAAAAGCCAAGCTTATAAGACAGGTGCTGGTAAAACAGAAAAGAGCTTTATTTGAGTGCTGGCATCTCCAGAAAATGGGAGACTCTTGTCCTTAAGAACTCATCTTAACATCTCAATGCAGGCAGAGGTTTTTATTAGGAGGGAGAGGGAAAGCAGAACAAAGAGATCAGGGCAGGGGCTGCAGGCAGTGTCCTTGCTAGTCCTGATATGGATTTCATGGTCAGGAGTTGGCCATCTGGTTGAATTCCTATGTCTGGGGGCCTTGAGGTCAGGCTGCTCCTTATGTTCACAAAGGAACTGAAACGGCTGATTCTGTACTTAGAAAAGAAACTTTTAACATGTAAGCTCTAGTTTTGAGAGGAAAAATAAGGTTAGAGTAATAAGCTGGATTTAACATTTACTAAAATCGATATGGTTACCTTTATATAAGTATAGCATATCCATTCCCCATTAAAACCCTACTGTTGATATTTGTCAAAATTTATGATTGAAGAAAAGTTAAATTTCACTTAGAGGTTAATGAAAATAGATAAGTAATTTTTTCCCCATTCAGTCATTAGATCATCTATCCATGGACTCTTTGGGGATATTCAACATTCTGATTAAAAACCCTCTAAATTAAAATAATTTAAAGAGGTTTCTATTTCAGGGGAAAGAACTTACCTTAAATCAATTTGTAGTCAGTTTATTTATCATATTGTATATGTTTATAATTTTTGGTATGATTGTAACATTAGAGTGTTATAATTAAATATTTTAGGTATGCTAATTGCTTGAATAGCAAATATAATTAAGAACATTAATAATTAACATTTATACATTATGATTTCTTCTGCATATGACAGGAAAAAACCTTACATTTATGGTATAACAAAGAAAAGAAAAATTCAACTGAACTAACATTATATTTAAAGGCTTTTAAAAAAGTTATTTTTGAAAGGTTCACTTATTTTTTATGATATTTCTCTACCCAATTCAGGTTTTATTACATTTTTAAGTATATATATATATAAAAAAAAAATATATATATATATATATATTTTTTTTTTTTTTTTACAGCACTTAAATTAGTCCTTTGGGCCTAACTAGTTATGGAAGGACATAGACCTTTCCATAATTATATTACTAATCAATTTACTAGTACAGTGCTTTGTTGCTTATCTCCTCTAACAGCCTAAAGAAGAGCAGAACACAAATTTCAGAGACAACCAAATGGCCAGAGAATAAAGTTGGAAATGGTTTTATGATATTTTCTCAAATATTGCATTATTTATTACCTTGAGAGTTTCTATATTGAAATTGAAAATATACTTAAAGTATCTATGGATATCTTGGTGCCATAAGACAAGAACACATGATGGTCTTTCAAAGTACTAACCTAGTGATCTCAAGCAAGTTACGAAGCCTTCCTAGTGTGCAGCTTTCCCCACTGCAAAACGGCAATAACAAAAATTGCCTAAAAATTATATTGTGAAAGTCAACATTACTGAAAACTTTCTGCACTTCAAACTACTCTCTTACTCATGGTTATTTTTGCCATTGTTAAGTATTATAATTCATTTATTTATTCAATTAGTTTGTATTCAGTGATCTTTGTGTAGCAAGCATCTTAATACTCTGAAGGTACAAAAGTGAACAAGGCATATCAAGATTTCTCTATAATGAGGGTTGGAAGAAAGAGTTGGTGTTAACTGTGTGAAATTGTTAGGTATATTCATACAGCATGAAATGACAAATGAAAATGTGGCAGAAGAGAATGAATATGAATTTTTAAATAAAACCTACTAGATTTATATTCACAAAAATTATTATTTCCTTTGAATCTAAAATATTACTATTAATTTGACATATACCAGAGAAACATCAGAATAATATATTTAACTCAATTCTACTCAATTTAAGAACATTTTCAATGAAAGTGATACTGCCAAAACCTGTGTTGTTAGGAAGTCTTAGATAAGTTATAAAATATTAAGAGCAAGAAAATAATATAATAAATTATAATATGCATTTTAAAAGTTAAGCAATAAAATATGTGGAGGTATGGGATAAAGAGAAGAAAGGCTAAACACCTATGCAATTTGAGAATGACAAAAAGGAAAGGTAAATTTTACTCTTAAAAACATTAAACTATAAAAAAATATTATAACTATCAATTTTCCCAAGATCCAGCAATAATAATAGCTAATGCTTTTCTATATTTGTTATATGTTTATATTTAATTTGGATCTCAGATACGATACTTGATACACTTTGTCCATCATTCTGTGCAAAGCATCTCTTATTTTACTTAATTTTGTCATTCCCAATGCCATCCCCAACAACGAGTTCCTGATAGGCATCAATATAACATATGCCTAATTGTATACATATGCCAGGATCATATAGTTGATATATACTTTGCTATAAATATAATTTCCTACTTTAAGTGGAAAAAAAAACTATTTTAAGAACTAACCTTTTGCAGTTTAAAACTCTAAATCATTGTTAGTTCTTGTTATATTGTATTTAAACCTATGTAAACCCCACAATTTATGTATTGTATTAGTTAAGTTGTTCTGCAATAATTCTATAGAATAAACAACTCTGAATTCTCAGTGGTTTACAACATGCTTACTTTCTGCCCATGGATATACCCAGAGCAATTATGTCTCTACCGAGCTCAACCAAAGTCAGAGGTACACGGAAGTGTCCTCTGCCCCCAGGGAGGCCGTGCTGATTGGGGAGGAAGGAAAATGAACAGATAATGCTATCACACCTGTTACTAATTTCTAACCACCAGAATGATGAATTTTATAAAAATGCTTTTTTGGTGTACTGTCCAAATTACTATCAGGTGCTAACCAGCAATGGATTTCCTGGATCTTAAAGTACCATCACTAATTAATGACATAAGGTTCTGCCAGACTGCTTTCACCATGGTGGTGCCATTATACTCCCACCAGAAAGTAATGAGGGTTCTCATTCTCCTAGAAATTACACCAGCATTTGGTGTCATTTCCCATTCTATCTTTTTCCAAATCTGATGGAAGTAAAAATGTTTCTTATTTTTAGGTTGTTTTATGTGCTTTTTAATGCAATCTTCAAAAAGGTTGAGCACTTTGTTCAGTTTTCATTCAGTTTTCCTGTTCTATGACTCACCTATCTACACTAATAAAAAAGAAATATGCAAATTTACCATACCTCCATGACACCCACCAGCCAATCAGTAATGTGTATGCAAATTAACCCAACAAAGATGGTGGATTACTTTGCATAAGCAGCCACCAGGGCGGGGCAGGACACCTGGCTTTGTCCCCAAGTGCCCCGGTCATTCTGGCCTGGTGGGCTGGGCTGGGGGCATGCCCCGAGCCATGTGGTGGCCACGGGGAGCATGCCCCAGCCCGGCAGACACACACACACAAACAGTCTCAGGGTCTCAGCCTCAGAAGCACCTGTGCCCCCACAGAGCAATGCCCTCCCAACAGCAGTCTTGGGGTCTCAGCCTCGGAGCCTTGCGTGTCCCTGGTAAATGATTCCACACACACACACCTGCAGCCTCAGGGAGTCAGCCTCAGAACTTCCCTTGCCCCAGCAGAGTGATTGTAGGGGGAGGGGAGGGAAGGGGCGGGACGGGGGTATCTGGGCAATGCTGCCCAGCAAACTCTTCCCATTGGGCAGGGAGGTAAATGGGTTTTGTTTAAAATCTTTACAAACCACAAAGGAAATGTCTGAGGTAGGGTTTCACATCGGAAGTAACTTACAACTAATTTCTGAAGGCAAACGGGGACATTGCAGTTACATTACTGGAGAGTACCGGGAAGTCTGGAGGTTAAGGGTGGTGGCGGGTGCTCCCCACCCTGGTTCCTTAGCATCTTGGGCAGGGCTTGAGCCCACCTAGGAAGGCCTTTTCCCCTACAGTTTTCACCAAGGCAGGGAAGTTCTGCAGACATGAATAAGAAGTGCCCACGCACAGGTCCTGAAGATGCCAGGGCCGGCAGAAATGACAAACAAATCGGGAAAAGAGCAAAACCAGAAACACCAGCGATCCCAACATAGATCATCTTTTTCTTCAGATGACAGTGTGTTTCCCTCTTCTTCGTCTTCTGGAAGCGAGACAGATTCAAGTACTGTCGATTCTACCAACAGAAAAGTTAAGAGAAAGAAAGGACAGAAAAGGAGTAAAAAGAGAAAAGAAAGAAAGGACAAAAGATGAAACATCAAGAAAAAGAAAGAGAAAGAATAAAGAAGTAAACAGCCACATGATATCACCTTTCCAAGGTCTCATGAAATTCCTGTTTAAGGAGTTTATTTTATGACACTTAAAAGTTTGGGTTTTCATTTTTACTGGTTTGTCAAAACCACAGCAAGTATAATGTCCAATATGTTAAAGAAAAAACCCTACCTAATAAAAAGGGACTATACAGGGCAGGGCAGCTGGGGGTGACCGGGCCGGCAGGGGAGGGCAGTTGGGAGCGATCAGGCCATCAGGGGAGCAGTTAGGCATCAATCAGGCTGGCAGGGGAGTGGTTAGGGGGTGATCAGGATGGCAGGCAGAAGCAGTTAGGGGCAATCAGGCAGGCAGGCAGGTGAGCAGTTGGGAGTCAGCAGTCCTGGATTGTGAGAGGGATGTCCGAATGCTGGCAGTCGGACATCTCCCGAGGGGTCCCAGATTGGAGAGGGTGCAGATTGGGCTGAGGGACAAACCCCCAGTGCACGAATTTCATGCACCTGGCCCCTAGTCTATAATATTTGTCCATTTTGTTCCTTATTGATTTCCAGACATTCCTTTAAAAAATCTAGATGTCAATCTTTCAGTAGTATCTGTTCACCCAGTCTATCACTTTCTTCATTAATCAAAAATCCTTAGTTTTTAAAAGTATTTATTTCAATATTTTATTAATGCATATGGTCTTGGAGTATTATTTAAAAGAGTTTTGCTATCCACAAAGTAACAGAGGTATTCCGCATTTTCTTTATTTTATTGTTCTTCTTAACTTGGAGTTTTATACATTTGAAGCTTATTTTTTTTATAAGTTTTTAAATTTAATTTTAATTAAAGTTGTCATGTAATATTATACTAGTTTTAGGTGTACAACATAGTGATTACACATTTATACACTTTACAGAGTGATCACCCCAATAAGTCTAGTACCCATCTGGCACTACACATAGTTATTACAATAATATTGAGTATATTCCCCTATGCTGTACTTTACATCTCTGTGACTATTTTTATAACCGGCACTTCTTAATGCCTTCCACCATTTTCACCTGTTTCCTCAACTTCCTCCCAGCAGGAGACCATCAGTTTGCTCTCTGTATCTATGAGTCTGTTTTTGTTTCATTTGTTTGTTTATTTTGTTGCTCATATTCACAATATTTAGTAATCCAATTAATGGACAAGGTATAGATATTGCCATTAGTTTTGACACTTTTTAAAGTTTAATTTATTGTACCTTAATGTAGTGAAAAGAGAATATGACATTTTCCCCTTAGAAATCAACAACTTCACAATAAAGATGAGCTGAATTACATGTGCTTTCCTCTTTTATTTCCACCACTAATGTTTATGAATATTACAAATGTATGTGAAGACATACCTTGGTTGAATTTCCTTCCCAAAGAGACTAGTATAACCTTCCTTTTATACTAAAAAAGCAGGGTCCCCATGGTTCTTGAGAGCATTAAATTAATTGTTGGTAAAATACTTAGGCAATAAAAAGCCCATAGGTGCTAACTATGAAGTACTATTTTTAGTATAAGTATGACCTTGAAAGATGAAAATGTAGTTCACACAATTAAATGTGACTATACTTAGCAGCTCTAAATACATCAATTGAAGAATCAGATTTTAGACTGACCAAAGATAAAATGTTACCTAAATATATTTCATTTTTATCTTGAGAAAAAGCAAACTCTTCCATATTTATGGTATACATATGACATATATATATGTGTATATATATATATATATATATATATATATACATACATACATATTTCAGCCATGATAATTAACATTCTATATTATAATAATTGTCTAAGGACTGAGATAAATTAGCCAAGCTATGGCTAAAACAAAAATAGGGTGAAAAACATAAATTGCAACAAATATAAATATTGTTTCACAAAGTCACTTCGATAAAAATTTCATTTCATGATTTTCTGTAACGAAACTTAAATGCTGTTATAGGGTGGAAGAGATAAAATTTGAGTCAATTTATATTCTTTCCATCCTATACTAGTTCTGAAAGACCTGAGAAGCAGCATGCTGTGTGTGTGGTGGTGCATTTTTCTGTTTCTAATCCTCCAATATTAGCACAGATTTTTATGACCTGACCTATGAAGGTTTCTTTTGAGCATGTTTATTGCTGCCAAATAGCTTTTTTATAAATTAAATTTATTGGGGTTACATCCTATATAATAAAAGCCTAATGCACAAATTGTCCCCTTGACTGGGAGTTCGATTAGGGGGTGGGGCCAGCCAGCCTACCGTGGGAAGGGAAGCCCCAGCCGGTAGCAGCAGGCACCAGGGGAAGGGAGGCCTGGGCCGGCAGCCAGCAGCTGCTAGGGACCCTACCCATGCACAAATTTCATGCACTGGGCCTCTAGTTGGTTAATAAAATAACATAGGTTTCAAGTATATAATTCTATGATACCTGTATTGTGTGCCCACCACTCAAAGTCAAATACCCTTCCATCACTATACATTTGACCCTCTTTACCCTTTACTGATCCCCAACCCCCTTCCCTCTGGTTACCACCATACTGTTGTCTGTGTCTATGAATTTTTATTTGTTTGTTTTTCTTAAATGTTCATTTGTTGCTTTCAGTTTTATATCCCACATATGAGTAATCATATGGTTCTTGACTTTTTCTGTCTGACTTACCTTGCTTAGCATCATGTTCTCAAGATCCATCCATGTTATCCCAAATGATACTATTTTATCTTTTCTTATAGTTGAGTAGTATTTCATTTTGTATATGTACCATATCTTCTTTATCTAGTCCTCTATAGAAGAACACTTCAGTTTTTCCATGTCTTGGCCACCATAAATAATGCTGCAATGAATACCTGAGAATAAATGTTCTCAAATTTTTTGGGGGTAGATACCCATAAAAGGGGTTGCTCTAGTCTTAATTTTTTAAAGAACCTTCATACAGTTTTCCATAGTGGCTGTACCAGTTCACATTCCCTCATTCACTACTGGTGGGAATGTAAACTGGTACAGTCATTCCATATATTTTTATGTCTTCTAGTAGTTTAAAATTCTCTGTGAATTTTTTGTGCATTATTTTGTTCAAATTTATCTGAATACTAGAGGCCCGGTGCATGGGATTCATGCACTGGTGGGGGGTGTGACCTGTGGGGATTTGGCCCACTATGGGAGCACCACTCACCCTGGTTAGCCCAGCAACTGTGGACCTGCCCTCTGAGCCGCTGCTCCCACTGCGGGAGCACATGGTCAGCCCAGCGATGCTCCCGCTGCGGGAGCACCCACTCAGCCCAGCGACGCTCCCACTGCGGGAGCACACTGCGGCAGCTCCTGCGTTGAGCATCTGCTCCCCTGGTGGTCAGAGCACATCATAGCAACTGGTGAACCAGTTGTTCTGGTCATTCTGCCGTTTGGTCACTGGGCTTTTATTATACAGGATTTTCTATTTTGTGTTATTTTCTTGGTTATTGTAAATTGTGATTTTCGTTTCTGCTTATTACTGTTAATACCAGGATATGACTTTAATTTTTATAGTTTATCTTTATCAGAAAACATTGCTGAAGTATATAATTATTTTAAATATATATATTTCAGAGAGAGGAAGGGAGAGAGAGAGAATTAGAAAATCAATGATGAGAGAGAAATATTGATCAGTTGCCCCCTGTGTGCCTCCTATTGGGGATTGAGCCTGCAACCTGGGAATGTGCCCTGACCAGGAATTGAACTGTGACCTTCTGGTTCAAGGGTCAATGCCCAACCACTGAGACACACCAGCTGGGCTATTTCAAATAGTTTTGCAATCATAGTCAAATCTTGCTTCTTAAATGTCTCCCTCTCAAACAATTTAGTTCTTGACTAACTTGTTCATTCAAAAAAATGTCTCCCTTGTTGAGCCAAACTTTGGTTCTCAAAGCTGACAACCCTTTCATGCTGATACATCAGCATAACAGAAAGCATCTCTCAGGCTACAAACAGAGGAGAGAATGCAAATCAGTTTACTGCTAAACCTCTTATTGTTAATATCTCAGGAAATTATGCTGTGAATAGTTTTTTTTTTCTTTTGTTGTTGGCAAAATGAACAATTAGCACAATTTTAAAATATAAAGAAGCCATCAAGAGTGCTAATGTTGCTAAGGGTGTGAAAGAACAATGATCACAGGCAATTGAAAAGGTAGAAAAACTATTGTTGATTTGGATAAAGGGAAAGCAGTTAGCTGATGACTGCATTTTGGAGGCAGTGATATGTGAAGATCACTTCCACATGCTGTCTTCTTGAAAGACACCCCTGAAACTAGTGCTGGGAGTGATACATTTAAGGCTCATAGAGGGTGGTTCAATACATTTAAGAAAAGAAGTGTTACTTATAAATTAGACATGTACTGTATATAAGAAAGGTTAAAACAGGGAATCATTTGGGGGTCTGGAAAAGATTAATTCAATTTACATTATTTCCAATGGAAAAATGATTAGATTTTTAAACAAATTACTTCTCAAGGAGCCTTCTGGAACAAATTAAGTTTGACAACCAAGGTTCCACTGTAATTGTAGTACTTTTCTACACTGATAACGAAAAAGGAACTTTAGGGTGATATAGGCAGGCTTAGGGAGTTTTTAGAATTGGGTCAATGGAAAAACACAGGGCTACAGATTGGGAGAAGGTACCATCTCCATAACACAAGGAAGCCAGGTGCAGGGAGGGGCAACAGTTGCATTTACATAAGACGAGGAAGCTGGAAGTAGCCAAAAAGGTCTATATTTACAAAATAAAGAAGGAAGAAAGCCAGAAAGAAAAGAACAATGAGGGAGGAGGGCATCACATGTCCCTTGTGGTGTTTGACCTTTGAGCCCAGGAGTTTCTATAGTAACCAGTCTAAGGGAATAGTGACCAATCAGAGGGGATATCAAGGCACCAGGATCTGCAGCCTTTATAAGCCATAGGGAAAAGGAACTCAGTGGGACATTTTCCCCCTCCCCATGTGAGAGTCCATTCTGTGGGACTCTTTCCATCTCTCAATGTGGGAGTTTGTACTTATTCTTCAATAAATCTCCACTGTTGCTATACCACTTTCTGTCCATGGATTCATTCTTCAATTTCAGCAGATGAAGAATCTGGGTTCCAGACCAAAAATTCCATTTCAATAATCATATAATCTACAAAAATTGCCATCCATTATCTTCCTATAATGGTTACTCCTATATTTTTCAACTTTTACTACTGAAAAAGTTGGTAGCTTTTCAATAGTAAAAGCTACCAACTTGGTAGCTCTCCTAAAAATATGTTGAAAGTTAATGGGAATAGAAGTTATTCTTTGAGTGAAAAGTTACCAAACAATTGTCTGTGTTTTGAGAATGCTGTTTTTTTTTGTAGGTCTTGGTGTGTGGGCTTTTAGTTAAGGAAATTTTATACTTCCTTCCAACATTTATAATAATAAATAAGTGCCAAAGTTATGTTTTCCCTGCAAATGCTGAAATAATAGTAGTTTAGTTTCTTTCATTAGTTCATTATCATAGTAATTTACATTGATAGTTTCTGATTTTAAACCATCTTTGTATCACCACTGGGATAAAACTAACTTGATCAGGAAACATGTGTTTGCATTTATTTAAATAAACAGTTAATTTGATTTCCAATTTTCCCAGTAGCAATGTGAACAGCTTATTGTGTTATTACTAGATCATAATATTTATTTCCTGCACTGTTTTGGTATCAGTAATATTACAGATTCATAAAAAGCACTGGAAACATACTTTTCCCTTTCTCTCTCTTTCCCTCATGATTTCTTTTATAATCATTTTTTGGTGGAGGAGAAAATTAGATAGACAGTGTTGCAGAAGACCAAAGAAAACCAAGGATGCTTCTAAGAAAAAAAGGAGGGACACTATTTAATACACCAGCAGACTCAGGGAACAGCCTTCCAAATCTGAGTGAAGAAACATATCTCCCTCCCTGTGATCTTTGTCCCACAAACATGGATTATGCTTCCAGTCCTTTTTGTGGGCCTTGCAAGAAGGCCACCAGGTGTTGGGGGATCTCCAGGCCATATCTGATGGTCTGGCCTGGCGCTAGCATCAATAACCCTCCCTCTGAGGCAGTGCACTGTTCATAGTAACAGGTTCTGCAAGACCAGTGTCTGGGAAGGAGAGAGGGAGTTAATTATAGGTTATCAGGAATGTACACTGAGCTTGCTGGCTTGAATTCAGGTCACTAGCCCCGAATATCAGGGTTACATTGGAATTAGTCCTTTTAGCCTTCACAATAGGACATATGAAATCTCATGTGAATAAAATCTAGACCAGGGTAAGTATATATATTATTAATACTAGAGGCCCGGTGCACAAAATTCGTGCATGGAGGGGGGTGTCACTCAGCCCAACCTGCACTCTCTCCAATCTGGGACCCTTCGAGGGATATCTGACTGCCTGTTTAGGCCCGATCCCAGTGGGCCTAAACGGGCAGTCGGACATCCCTCTCACAATCCAGGACTGCTGGCTCCCAACTGCTCGCCTGCCTGCTTTCCTGATTGCCCCAACCGCTTCTGCCTGCCAGCCTGATTACCCCCTAACCATTCCCCTACCAGCCAGATTGATGCCTAACTGCTCCCCTGCCAGCCTGTTTGCTCCCAACTTCCCTCCTCTGCTGGAATGGTCACCCCTAACTGCCCTCCCCTGCAGGCTTGATCATCCCCAACTGCCCTCCCTTGCAGGCCTTGTCCCTCCCAAATGCCCTCCCCTGCTGGCCATCTTGTGGTGGCCATCTTGTGTCCACATGGAGGCAGGATCTTTGACCACATTGAGGCAGCCATCTTGTGTGTTGGAGTGATGGTCAATCTGCATATTACTCTTTTATTAGATAGGATAGAGGCCAGGTGCACGGGTGGGAGCCAGCTGGTTTGCCCTGAAGTGTGTCCCGGATCAGGGTGGGGGTTCCCTTGGGGCATAAGGTGGCCTGGGCGAGGGGCCTGTGGTGGTTTGTAGGCTGGCCACGCCCCCCAGCAACCCAAGCAGAGGCCCTGGTATCTGGGATTGATTTATCTCCTACAATTGAAATTTTGTAGCCTGGAGTGGTGCCAAGCCTTCTGCTCCTCTGTGGTGGCAGCCATTTCTGTTGGGATTTATGTATCTTCTATAATTGAAACTTTGTAGCCTTAAGCAGAGGCTAAACCAGGCCAGGGTGTGCAGAAAGCTTGCTTCCTCCATCATTGGGGAAACCCAAGCCTCCCTCCTGCTCTCACCATGGCTGCAACCATCTTGGTTGGGGTTAATTTGCATATTTGCTCCTGATTGGCTAGTGGGCATGGCTTGTGGGTATAGCAGAGTGATGGATAATTTGCATATCACTCTTTTATTAGATAAGCTTATTAATATTTTGTTTAACTTTCAGGGACATTTGGTTCATTAAAATACTTTAATTTAATTTCAAGTTTTACTGTTTATATATTTTTATAATTCCATCCATATCATTAAAAATTTCAAATATATTTGGTCCTTTCCAAATGCACCCAGCTCCAGCCCCAGCAGAGGGAGCCACAAGCTATGCATTGCTGATAGCTCCAAACAGGGCACTCAGGGCCAGTCACAGTGTCTGATATTGCTCAGCACCAGAGACCCTCCAAAAAGACTGGTAGTCATAGCAGATGTACCTAACACATAGAAACAAACCCAAAACAGGCAACCAAAATGGGGAGGGAAAAAAAAAAAAAAAAGTCCTAAATGAAAGAATAAGAGAATTCTCCAGAAGAAAAACTAATGAAATGGAGATAAGCAATTTATTAGATACAGAGTTCAAAGGATGCTCAACATTATGAGGATTATAAGGATGCTCAGCAGCATGAGAAAAGATGTAGAAACTGAAAAATGACCAGTCTGAAACACAGGCACCATCTTAAAGGGCCAGTGCACAAAATTTCATGGACAGCCTCTTACCTTAGACTCCAGCAGAGGTAGGGCAGAGTGGGCTAGAGCTGTGTGAGGAGGATCCAGGGCTGGTAGCCCTGGAAATAGCACTCAGAGGGCAGCCACCTGGACTCTTGTGCTGAGTCATTCCCACACTGTTTGATAATCTTTTCTTGGCCACTTACATATTAATAATTTTATATCTTCTTGGAGAGTTGACTCCTTCAACATTATGTAATGCCCTTCTTTATCCCTGATAAATTTCCTTGCTTTGGAGTTTGCTTTCTCTAAAATTCAAATAGCTATTTCTGCTTTCTCTTGATTAGTGTTAACATGGTATAATTATCTCCTTCCTTTTACTTTTAACCTTTATGTGTGTTTGTATTTAAAGTGGATTTCTTATAACAATGTATAGTTGGGTTTTGTGGGTACACCCTGATGACTAGGTTTCCCAGAGGTTTTTGACTCTCAGAGTTGTCCATTCCGAACCTCCAGGAATTCAGCAATTAAAGTTCAGATTTCCTACCCAGGCACTCTTTCCCATAAAGGCTTCTGCTCATGATTCTCTGCCCCAGTAAGCCATGCTTCCCTGCATTCACTTATTTGACTTTCTAATCTTGGGGGTAGTCATTTGTTCTGTATCCTCTCCTCTCACATGGATCCAAGAAGAGTTGTTGATTTTTCTGTATGTTCAGCTTTGTATTTGTTATTAGGAAGTCACCGAGTGGTGACTTCCAGACTGCTTACATGCAGATCCAGACACTGAAAATCTGCTATACTACTTTTATGCACTATAGTTAGTCACTCAATTTATCTTACTAATCTCTAATCAGTAATAGTTAATAGGTTGGTGCTAGTGGTTTTGTGATGAATATAATGGTGTACTTCTTCATAGAGTTTAATCGAGAAATTATGACAAGCATAAGGGTACAGTGAGCTCTCTTGTGTTTCCCTTTTCTGCAGTTTAACTTAATATCAATTTACTACTTGCTCATTAATTTTATCACCTGCAAGTATTCCCTAGCAGACCAAGAGGTATCTGGTGATAAGGAATTAAGCAAAAATGTATGGAAGAAAGCTTTATAGTAAGAAAAATCCTATCTCAATTTTAATATTTTTCTCTATACCCTGCAAACTGGGAAAAAAAAACCCACTTATCATTAAATTTAAGCAACTCACAGGCTAACAGTTCCTTTTGGGAGTAGAGTATGAAAAAAATCAGTATGCTAATTCTCTTTAACCTTCAACATGCATTTTAAGAACAAAGAAGCAAGAAAAACCAAGACCAAGTAAGAAAATGAGTTAAATGGCAAAATTATATGTAAAACGCAGATCACTTAAGTCCAGTCCTTTTTTCACAGTGGCTGGCCAGAACGAACAATAAATAATAAAATTTTACTCTGTGAAACTAATATATGTTGACTATTATTTGACATTTGTTTTAAACAACTTCACTATACATGAAGTACTTAATTGTTATTATTTGTTTTTTTTTATAGAAAATTGCTCTTTTACCATTATAGGTAAAAAACAATTGTACACACAGCTATACATAAATAACATTTTGACAAAGGAATAATACAATTATTCATATTCAATACAGTGGAAATCTGTATTCAAATTGACATACAATTAAGTTTGCAATCTATATAGCCCACAGTTATCTGATTTTTCTCCAAAGACATACATCAGATGTCAGCAGATAGAAACAAGATATATTCTCTTTGTAGTGACATCTAAGACTTCAAGAAGCCTTGACAGAATTTATTTGCTCAAGTTTTAAGAAACTCCAATTTAATTTATAAAAATTTATACTCATAAAAACTGATTTTTACAATTGTTTAAAACTCTTATCTGTGCAATGAGTATTTGGTTCAATTATTCTCAAATACCAAAGAAGAATCTTCTCTGGGCAGGTAAAAATATACATGGAGTTGTTCACTATATGGACTTGGGCAAGTTATTTTACTTCTCTGGACCCAGATCTCATCATATTTGCCTTTCGGTGGGGGAACTAAAGGGAATAATCAATGTCTTCAAATGAAATGATGTAAGTAAAGACTTCTGTAAATGCAAAACGTAAACTTAGTAGATGGTGACTATAAAGGGCAATTGTATTTGTTGAGTTCATTTAGCCAAATAAATCCTCCAAAATGCAATCAATAACATGTTATTTTACATTTGTTAGAGAGACCAAAATTTGTACAAACACACACAATATTCACAGTTCTGTTTCTTTCTTTTTTAATTCCTCTTGGTCAATGGGGCAATTCAAGACAGAGACAATGGAAGGGAAAGAATTGTATCTGTCACATAGAATCAATGAGGCAGAAGTTAGGTGTAAAATAAGATCAAGCTTGTAGTCTCAAATGGGTCCTCTTCCAACTTCCACTAATATACACATAAAAGACAGAAACATTTTTAAATTCCCAATGCAGAACACTATGACTGACAGTCAGCCAATTTCCAGCTGTGGGAAGGATTTTCTCTAGGTAAAAGCCTGAGAGAACTGCATTGAAATACAGCCCATAGCCTCCCTGTGCTGGGCTACACTTGTTTGATTTCCTGAAAGTAGAAAAGGTGAGATTTATTTTCTTCTCCACTGTCTGTCATTCTCATTCAAAACAAAACAGAACAACAAACTAAAGACCAAAGTCTGCAGAATATTGGGAAGCTATCTCATTTTGGTGTGCATGATGTTTTTTAGATAGACAAAAGTCTGATCACCAACTCCCTTTCAATGCAACGTTTGCTGCATTGAAAATGAGAAGGTAAATCCAGAGCAGATAAATCCCTCCTCTTGGCTGCGCCACCCTAACCACGCCCCTGGCTTCTATAATCTCACTGGCTTCTTGGCGGATTGATGGTGAGAGGCAGGGGAGGTGCATGGGACACTCTCTGCCCTAGGTCAAGGACTTTCCCTTAGGTGCAGGTAGGGAACCCAGTCCTCCCTCTGTAGCCTAGTGGTCGGCAAACTCATTAGTCAACAGAGCCAAATATCAACAGTACAGTGATTGAAATTTCTTTTGAGAGCCAAATTTTTTAAACTTAAACTTCTTCTAACACCACTTCTTCAAAATAGACTCATCCAGGCGTGGTACTTTGTGGAAGAGCCACACTCAAGGGGCCAAAGAGCCGCAGTTTGCCGACCATGGGTAGGCAACAGGCCTTCAGCAAGAACTGCAATGGGTGTGGAAAGCTGCGAAGTACCCGGAAGCATAGCATGTAACATAGAAAGAATGTCTGGAATGTGTATGTATGCCATATGTGGGAGACGAGGAACCTAGGGATGTATATAAGGCAAAACCCTGCCACATTCGGGGCTCAGCCTCTGGAGGGGACTCCACTGGGCCAGCACCGGGGCAAATAAACAGACCTTTTCTGAACCTCCAAATGCATATGGTTTGTCGCTTCCCACTGGCCTGATTTCTGCCATAACAAAAGGAGCAGGGCAACTCCTAGAAAGCTGAACAGAGCTGGAGTACAGGTGATTAAAAATAAACCATTTTAATCTGGGAGACAAATTCCCACCAGTTCCCAGAAAAACATTATTTGGGAAACCTGATTTCCCAGCAGGATTATCTGTGGGAAATCTGGAAATACATTTTCCTTTTCTTCATTTACACAGATTCTGACTTCAGTTGATCCGAAGAGGATTCTGAGGATCTGTGTTTCAACATACCCTCAGGAGATTAGAGGAACAACCCTGCGTGGGTGCCAATGATTTAAGACTCCACTGACATGTCCAGTGTACTTTTTTCTTTGGTGGTTATTATCTCTGAAATTACAATATCACTTTCTACCATGGTTTTCATCTATCAGCAATAAGTTCTTTCTTGATGAAAATTAGGTACAGTGTAGCAATTCCCTTGAATGTTTTATTCACTCATATTTAAAATATATATTTAATAGGGCAAATGGGAAATTTATCAATCTTGTTTTAAGCAAGATAGAATGTATCATTTCTTTGGGTAGTTGAAAGTTCACTGACATACTACCATTTAATATCTTAACTTTGTGAAGTCTGTTTTTGTAGTGTCACTTACACCCTCTATCTAATTTATCTCAACTTTTACCTTCAAATGTGTTCCTCCTATAGAATACTATATTCTGCTGACTTGCATTGCCACCTCCTTTATTCTATTAAAATAAAATATTTTAATAAGTCCCTTCATTGTATATTCCATTTATGTGCCACAGTTCAGCAAATATCAGTGACACATGAGATTTTTAAAAAACATTTTTTGATAAAATTTCCTGTTGACTTTGTTTTTATCATACTTTCTATTTGATTTACACACATCTATAGTTTTTTCAACATCCTTTTGATGTGCTTGTTTTGAGAGGAGAAGTTCAAAGATATGTGTTCCTTTGAATAAGAACCAAAGTGAGTGAATTCTGGAATGTAATATTTATTTAACACAAAAGCAATTGTAATTATCATAAGTCAACCTGTCATTGGGAGACTATGTCTTTTGGTTTTTGTCAATGGAAGTGATCTTTGCTATAAAACCAAATTAACCTTGAGATAGAACTATAAGAGTAATTTGATTTTTCATATTACATCAGAACTTTCATTTATTATTGTAGAAATGTGAATAAATTGACATAGTAACAACCAACTTAGCAAACACAACTTAATTAACGAAAATAATTTTCACTAATATCAGGAAACTATTGTCACAGTCCCAGAGACCAAATATTTTGGCTAAATGTCACTTATTAATATGCAGATTGTAAGATGTGACTATTTATTTATAGGAAAATTATCCTTGACATTTTATTTATTTATTGTTAAAAATATTATAGATATCTCACTTTCCCCCTCCCTATTACTCTCCCCCATCCAGTTTCCTCCCAATCCCAGGCCTTCATCACCCTATTGTTTGTGTCCATAGGTAATGGACATACGCATATGTTCTTTGGTTAATCTCTACCCCTCAACCCGCTTCCCTCTGAGATTCCTCAGTCTGTTTCATTTTTTTTATACCTCTTGTTCAATCTTATTCATCAATTTATTTTGTTCATTAGATTCCTTGTTCATTTGAGTTCTACATTCAATTATTGATAGCTATGTATTAATTGCCATTTCATTATTCATATTTTTGATCTTTTTTTCCTTCTTAAAGAATATCTCTCAACATTTCATGTAATACTGGTTTGGTGATGTTGAACTCCTTTAGATTTTCCTAGTCTGTGAAGTTCTTTATTTGCCCTTCAATTCTAAATGATAGCTTTGCTGGGTAAAATAATCTGGTGGTAGGTCCTTGCTATTCATCACTTTGAATAGTTCTTGCCACTCCCTTCTGACCTGCGATTTCTGTTGAGAAATTGGCTAGCAGTCATATGGGAGCTCCCTTGTAGGTAACTAACAGCTTTTCTCCTGTTGCTTTTAAGATTATATCTTTGTCTTTAACCTTTGGCATTTTAATTATGTTGTGTCTTGGTGTGGGCCTCTTTGGCTTCCTCTTGTTTGGGACTCTGCGCTTCCCAGACTTGTAAGTCTATTTCTTTCACCAGGTAGGGGAAATTTTCTGCCATTATTTCTTCAAATAGGTTTTCAATGTCTTGCTCGCTCTCTCTTTTTCTTCTGGCACCCCCATGATATGAATGTTGGTGTGCTTAAAGTTGTCCCAGAGGCTCCTTACACTATCTTCACATTTTGGATTTTTTCTTTTTGCCCTTCTGATAGGGTGTTTTTGCTTCCTCATATTCCAAATCAATGTTTTGATTCTTGGCATCCTCTACTTTACTGTTGATTCACTGTAAATTATTCTTTAGTTCAGAGTATTCTTCATTTCTTACAGGTCCTTTTTCATGTCTTTGATGTTCTCACTAATTTCTTTGAAATTCTCACAAAAATCCTTGAAATTCTCCCTAAGTTCCTTGACATTCTCACTAAGATCCTTGAAAACTCTCATTAAGATCCTTGAGCATCCTTATAACCATTGTTTTGAATTCTGTACCTAGTAGTTTGCTTGCTTTCATTTCATTTAGTTCTTTTTCTAGAGATTTCTTCTTTTCTTTCATATGCGATGTGTTTCTTTGTCTCTACATTTTGGCTGCTTCTCCATATTTGTTTCGATGCTTTAGGTAGAGCGTGTATGTCTCCT